>OZ030380.1:3992678-4697847 GCA_964023945.1 Ectemnius cavifrons | reverse complement strand
CTATCAACTTCAATTATTCGATGTACAATCTTTCCAAAGTAAACTTGCAATCCTCGAACAACTTCATGAAAGTAACCAAAAGGCGGGAAATTATGATGGCGTCTGACAAGGCTGGGTTTGAATGGCACTCCCGTCTCTCGTCTCACTCACGGCATCCTTTGCGTCTTCAAGGAACAATTAACTAATTTCTCTTGGAATTAATGTGGATCGTTCAAATATCACGTGGCTGTCACTGTGAGTTTAAAGAGTATATTGCAAAATTCACAAATTAACTTGGTTTACTGGTTGAGAACACAGGGAGTGAGAACAAGAGCAGCGTGGATCCGTCCAAGTCGAGCGATCCCAGCGAACTCCCCGCTTAGCCAAGGAACTACCTACTCAGAGCTCCCCACTCTTCGCCGCCTCACACTCTCCGGCTGCGCACGCTGCGCAGACTCCCACCTTACCCGCTCTACCGACTGCTGCTTACTACGACTACGTAGTGCGTACTTGCCAGCATAATTTCCAGGAATTCATCATGCCCGTTTACCAAGCTAAACGAAGCTATGGGAACACACAGGATTTATATACAAACAAATCTTTAACGCTTATTCTATGCATACGTCAGCGTATTGATTATCCTACATATAAAACGATGTGTATAAATTATCTTACAAATGTATTCCTTTAAAGAGAAAGAAATATTTATGTATAAATGCAACGTACTGTGGCATTTTTTATGATGACATATACGGAAGTTTATGTAATTATTATGTAATTTGCTATAGACATTAGATTGGAATTAATAATTGATACTCATATACATTTCGCCAAATATAAAACAGTGTGTGTAGGATCCTTTAAAAAAATACCAATAATGAGAAAGGCATAGAAATTATACTGATCCAATTATTGAATCATACAGATTAGCATAGTATATCTCTCGTTTTCATACTCCGAGTGTAATAAATTCACTCTGGGTGATGCATATCAGTTGGAATTAGCTTTTAACCGTCGAATTATCGGTAATGCTGATAATTGCGTAATTATTTTGTAGTATGCATTACCCAGAGTGAATTTATTATACTACTGTGAGTATGAAAACAGGAGATATGCTGCTAATCTGTATGATTTATAATAATTGGATCAGTAATTTCTATATGTCTTTCTCATTATTGGTATTTTTGTTTCAAGATCCTACATACACCGTTTTATATTTGACGAATGTTTGAGTATTAATTGTTAATTCTGATCTAATGTCTACAGCAAATTACATAATAATTATATAAACTTGCGTATATATATATCATCATAAAAAATGTCACAGTATATTGAATTTGTACATGAATATTTCTTTCTCTTTAAAGAAACATTTGTAAAATAATTTACACACATTGTTTTATGTAGGATAATCAGTACGCTCACGTATGCATAGAATAAGCGTTAAAGATTTGTTTGTATACAAATCCTGTGTGTTCCCATAGCTTTGTTTAGCTTGGTAAACGGGCATGATGAATTCCTGGAAATTATGCTGGCAAGTACGCACTACGTAGTCGTAGTAAGCAGCAGTCGGTAGAGCGGGTAAGGTGGGAGTCTGCGCAGCGTGCGCAGCCGGAGAGTGCGAGGCGGCGAAGAGTGGGGAGCTCTGAGTAGGTAGTTCCTTGGCTAAGCGGGGAGTTCGCTGGGATCGCTCGACTTGGACTGATCCACGCTGCTCTTGTTCTCACTCCCTGTGTTCTCAACCAGTAACCAAGTTAATTTGTGAATTTTGCAATACACTCTTTAAACTCACAGTGACAGCCACGTGATATTTGAACGATCCACATTAGTTCCAAGTGAAATTAGTTAATTGTTCCTTGAATGACGCAAAGGATGCCGTGAGTGAGACGAGAGACGAAGTGCCATTTCAAACCCAGCCTTGTCAGACGCCATCATAATTTCCCGCCTTTTGGTTACTTTCTTGAAGTGTTCGAGGATTGCAAGTTTACTTTGGAAAGATTGTACATCGAATAATTGAAGTTGATAGAGTCTCTTGCTTTGCGTGTAGAGTTATGAGACGCGCGTACGCCATTACACATTTTCATTATCATTTCATACATTCTGGTGTCTAATCTTTTCTTTGCAGCAGTGTTTCTCAGTGATTCCGCACTCGAGCGGATTAGAGTCACGGACGGTTTATTGTTGCGAATATTGCCGCGGCCCGTCACGGAAGGCCTGGGCGGAATTGCACGTGCATTTCCCATAACGTTCCCGCGAAATTAGAGTGAGTGTTTCTTTTCGAAATTAGCGACGGTGGGCCTCGCGTGGCCGGGCTGTCGTCCGTGTTTGAATCAGTGTTGAAACGTCGATTGGGAGTGATTTAAAACTCGTCCGTGAATTCAGTCAAGTATTTCCTCGCTCGCGTATATAGAATCAGTGCTTTGCGTCAAATGAATTAAGTGAATAAATAAGTAAGTCAGGTTCGCACGTGCGAACCCCATAGTCTTGCCGTGAAATTAGAATCAGTGTTTTTCGGAGAATAGCGACGGTGGGCCCCGCGTGGCCGAGCTGTTGCTCGCATTCAAATCAGTGTTGAGGCGCCGATTTGGAGTGACTTAAACCCCGTTCGCGAATTTAAAAAAGTATTTTCTCGCACGTGGTCGTAGAGTCAGTGATTTGCACCTGACGAATGAAAAAGAATACGGTCGGAAATTGGATTAAAATCCAAATGGATAAAGAGTCGTCGGTTCATCGGGAACATTAGAGTCAGTGTCCTGTTGGCAGTGGAGGGGGCGTCCATCAGGCATCTCACCGTGGGATCATTGGTAGGTTCATTAATATATATTTTTGAATTTACTGTTAAATAGCATATTATTACACAGCAGGAATCAATCTAACTTTTCTCTACTTTTCTTATTACAGACCGCTGATGCATACTCATCCGTCGCGAGTTGCTCAGTGTCGAGTGGCCGAGGAGGGGAACTCCATCAGGCACCTTACCGTGGGACACATGGTACGTTTCTTAACATATGAATTTTCTTGCAATTTTTAAATTTCCATTCAATTATTATGTCTGTGATAACGTGTAACTAATACAATTTTTCCTTTTTTGTTACAGATTGAGGTATTTATATGCACACGAGTATTATCACGACTGTTAAAGCAGCTACACAGTTGAAAAGCAGTTGGTCGGCTTATTTTTCTATTATTCCTCCGGTCCTCTAACATGTCGTAGGATGAATGGTCCGAACCGGCACAGAGGACTGGTTGTATTGATATTTGTATAATGAGCATAGTGACAGCAAGCATAATGTACTAAAAAGAGAGTACATTATACTTGTCAAGTGGTACATATTTCATTATTGTTGTTAATTGTGTATTTATTAGCTAGGATAGCGTTTTCTTGCACTTCGCGAACTGTAGATCATTCTTCTGAAATACTTTAAAGAATTCTTAAAATGAGGAAATTATTGTAAGCTTTTCATGTAGCCTGGCTTTTGTTTCAACGATATGATTTTAATCCAGTAATTCAAATTGATTGCAATTGCTGCAATTTCAGCCTTAGTTTTGTAGTGTTGCGGCCTATGAGTTTGCTTAAGAATTGATCTTAATAAAGATAGAGTTATAAATGCAAGAAAACATCTCGCGACGGGTAGATTCTGGACTCAAAGCTTTCGGGAAAGTATGCAAAACTTTCATTTCCATTAAACTTTTTATTCCTTTTAATTAGACTTAAAGATATACAGCTTTGACAAAAGAGTCATCCGAGGATTTTGAAATGATTAGACAGATTATAATTCCCTTTGGGGCAGACTATTTACGAACATGTTCTTATAATGGTATAACATCGAAAAATTAGGTGTTGCAAATTCGCGGTTTGAAGCACTTTCTTACTTATCAGTCATACTATTTTTAATATTATATATACTATATAGTAGAATTCTAAAGTAATGATAGTATTATTATTGGATGTAACAGTGCTAGTAGAGTTTGTTGTTGTGATTGAAAAGGAAACTTGCAGGCGAAAAAAGAGTATCCGCGATCCCTCTACTGCTGGAGGTGGTAGAGTATTTGCTATCGTATATTTTTTTTTTGCGTTTTGATGATGTGCAGCTGTGGCATCGAGAGGTGTCGCCCGTTGTTCACGGCAGCGGAATGATTGGCGCTTAACTTTGCCAGAAGTTTCGCGCTTTCTTTCTTGCAAATGCTGGTGGCTTCGGTGCATGTGCGCGAGTTGTACACATCACGGTACCGTGTTTAATTGAAGATGATGTAGATACCTCGGTGGTATCAAGAATAACAATTAGCTTTAGTAGTAGAGTCGCCCTCCCACTTGTGATGCTGTTGGCTAAGGTCTTTTACCTTGTATTCGTGGTCTTGCTGGGTGGGGCTGCTTGTTGGTCGAATGGGAGATGTGTTCGGAGAGATATCTATATGATGTTGGTAGGACCGTTACGGTCCAGTTCCACGGTGTGTAGGAAACTATGTGTTGTGGTTGCACTCTGTTCACGCTAGTCTCCAAAGCAACTTGTAGTTTCTGCTTGGCTGTATAGCCTTTACGATCGGTGCTAGTCCTTGGCTTGCCGAATCGCAAGAGTCCAGTTCCCTTTGCTTCCCGTAGTGTAGCGTATAATATAATAATAGATGTATATCTATTAACTCAACTACGTCTTCAAGTTTCCTTAAGTCAATCTATATCTGTGAATACGAACAGATATCTTAAAGTAAAGAATCGTTGTAGAATCTTAGATTTTTGCGCGGTATATTATTACAAGGAAATGGGCGGAGATAGCCAGTCTTAAAAGGGTACAGTCTGTCTAAATATAGTAGAGTCATTTTGATATTTGAATGAATATGTTATTATAAAGGTGTGAGTAATATAACTCCTGGTCCTTTTCAGGGCTAATAGAGGGGCGAGTATTACTTACATCTTATTGTATAAATACACGAACAAAATGTACCCCAATTCTGTGTTGAAGTACAGTCCTTCTGACTAATATAAAAAATGATGTTGAAGTAGAGTCAATAGCCCGTTTACAAGAATATTAATATTTTTATCAATTGATCATTTAGAATGATCTGTCAAAGGTTTTTAGCTAGGATTTTCAGCACACTTGAAGAATGAGAAAGAAGGTCGGAGGCATTTTACTTATTCATGTCTGTGGTATGCCCGCACTCATTTGAATTGCCCAGGTGCAATTCGTATGCGTGTGGGACTAGGACATGGTTCATGGTATATATATTTCATTGTATGTATAGCAATTGGCAAGCGGTTGTGATTGTGCACGACGTACTTTCCACATGTGTGAATGTAAAATATTTTGCGTGGGCTGTACTTCGCTAGAGTCACTTATAGTATGTATTACATACGTACAGTTTATTGGAATGGCAAGTTATTGAAATAGTTGGCGCATAGTCAGCTAATTTAATAAATTGCTACTTTTAAATCGAGTCACAAATTTGTTAAGTAGAGTTAAATTTAGTACATTCCATATTCAGCCTTTTTCGGCTACCCAGTTTGTTTATATATCATCTTTTATTTATCACCTAATATAGAATATAGAATATGTATAGAATAAGAATCTCCTGAACACGTGAACAATCTTAACTTTGCCGCAATGGTTACTTCTGCTTTGCCAATTGATTTCAGCTAAAGAGGTAACTTGAATGTTTGTGCGTATGATTTTTGTATGAGAGGATTTTGTTTAGACATTGTTAGGGAGGTATAGGTAGCTTACTTCTGAGTGTGTGATATCTAGAGTAAGTAGGTAGGGTCCGGGTAACTTTCGCAATGATGTGTGAAGGTTCTCGGGCCGTTACTATTATCTCACTGCAACAGATGCAGAGGAATAGTAGTGATACTTCGATTTAAGTTAGTTTTCTAAGTTAATTTATAAGGCGGGACTCTCACCGCACTGAGCGAGAGTCTGAAGAAAGAAGCCCATCGTTGGTCGTTTCAGAAAATTGGATTATGCAACTGCAGAAATTGCACAAGCTATGATAGGGGCTTTTCAAGTTGCTATCATAGTAGCAATTTTTGTTGGTGTATAATATATCAAGTTATACGACAACAACTGTAGTTTTGTTACAAAATTATTTTGTTGCCGCATAAATTATAGGTGTTACAGGAGTAAATTCTTTTGATCTTGGGGATAGAATGGGGGGTTGCTGGTTATTGCTCGAGACACATTAAATGTGCGTTTGGATGACAGTCATTGCCAGGTGGCTATCATCCTAATCGCCAGTTTTGGAATGGGTACTAGATACGCGAATAGTGTACGTTGGTGTTTCATCTTGTTATTGCTCCTCGTATTATATTGCTCTTTTTATTATCATTATATTAGGACGTGTTCTCGAGCAATCTAATTGCTGGGTTTTCACCCGAAGACATCGCATCGAAGTGGCCCATGAAGAGGGTCGAAGAACCATGACTGCCCATCCTCGATGAGCAGTCACCATTTTCATTTTGTCACTATGCTCATTAATGTTTGCACGCGTTCGCATTTAAGCGAACGGAGAGCTGTGTCACGAACATAAGAGTTCCTGTGTCCGGTTCTCGGCGGGCTAGCAGACTCGTGTCCCTTAGGGTCTTAGGGTAATACTTTTGCTCCACCATTTTTAATTGTTATATAGAATTTAATTTTGCCAGAAATTATATTTACGATACATGTAATTGTTAGCTCACTAATTTGGAGAGATTCCATGCAATTCGAGAGAACGTAGTACAGATTTTAGACAGTAAAATTCCAATTCAAACTATCATTAATAATACCAGCCCTTTCTCAGTTATTGCAGTATTTAATGTAGAGTAATTTTGTGCCAAGAATAATACACAATACCAATGTATAAAGTAATTTATTAGGCTGGTACGAATGCTACTCATTCGATACGCAACGTCATTATTTCCTTAAAGTGGAGTAGAAAGTTTTTATCCCAAGACTCTCTAGGTTTCTTTGATTGCAACTATTGCATTAATTACTATACATTTCGAGTCAGTAAAGTAATTTTCTATTTGCAATTGAATCTGTTTTGCATTACAGTTTTTGCTATTTAGAGCCATCACTTATTAGAGTTCGTTAACAATTGGTATTTTTGCAATTAGAGCCTTTACTAATTAGAGTTTTTAACTATTGATACCTTTGCCAGTTAGAGTCTCTTCCAATTAATGTAGAGCCTGTTGCCAGTGGAGAGTCATTGAATTTTCTTATTAATTATAATTTGTCTGAAAAGTCGAATCACCGAGATGACAGTCTGCGGCCCGCCAACGTGAGACACGTTACGGCAAGTGCGTGCAACAATTTATTTATTGTTCCCCATGCCCTTGCATGGGAGTATAATTTGTTATGGATATACTCATCATATATTATACTCATCTCATTTTTGTACATTTGCCAATGAAACGATAAACTAAAAGTGGGCTCGGAGGATGCTCTCGGTAGGGGTCTTTGGTTTTGCTCACCTCTTTTGTCGCACCCGCGATTCTTCTACATTCTCATTTTAGGATTTTTCTGAGTATTCTACAGTATTTCGTATACTGTAGTTTATTCCTCTGGTTTGGTGAGCCTCCATGCTGCTTCTGCGCTGCACTAGATAGCACCTCTGAGCAACCACTCGGTTAGAGTCACGTGAATCCGTATCGGGAATTTGTTGTTGCAGAAAGTAGAGTCTATGTGACCTCAGCCAGTGCTACCCGGGCAGGTTCGGCGCAACTGGCGCAACCCCGTCGCGAGTGCGCGTATTGTACTCTATTTCCGCGATATTCTATTAGGGCTGCTGCAGCTTTAGCTATACCAGCACTGACTGAGGACACCGTGATTTGCTATTATTTTTACCTGATCATCTAGAGTGTAGTATCCGTACTTTACTGAAAAGATTAGTAGAGTAGAGTCAATCGCCGTATCAAATCTATTAGACTCAACTGTGAAAATGTGTGTGGCGTACGTCGAACTCAATGGGTTCTGCTCCTTTTCAGGACTGGACTTCTTACTTCTTTTTTATCTTGTACAATGTAATTTTATATGGGAGCACTGTACTTGCTCTGTTTAGTATAGTATAGAATTGGAGCAATCAAGGATTCTTGATCTCAAGGATTCTTGGAGCTCCTTACAGTTAAACGGTAACTAAATTACTAGCTAAAATACTAGTGATCTTAATTATAATTAATATCATTTAATGTTAACTCCATTTGTTTTTTTATTGAATAATCTATTGCGCATCGGCACAACATTAATTTCAGTTATCCATTTCACCGCTATCAATTACCAACGTGCTAACCTTTTGTCTGTTGCAGGTGATTGCAGCTTTACTTTTAAAATAGTTTTAGCATAAAGCTATTGTATAAATTCAGCATGTATTTATGTATAGTTTAATTTACTAATTCTTTTAATCTAATTTTTAGGTGTTAACATAAATCTAATCTTTTCTCTCTTGCAGGTGATTCTAACTTTAGTTTTAAAATAGTTTTAGCATAAGATTATTGTATAAGTTGAGCATCTTTTTTTACTTTATTATTAATTATATATTAATCTGAAGGTGTTTTCAGTGAGCACCTTCAGGCTGAACCCAAGACACATACTATAGTTCGTAGCGACCGTCGCAAAATTGTGCTTGAGCGAGAATCGCGTAACCTTAAGCGCTAACTTAGCGACCGTCGCTATCGATAGCTTCAAAACCAGCGCCCCAGCTGTCAGACAATGGCTATGTTCAGGGTCTTGCGTAGATGAAAACGATAGAAACTTGTACGGCAGATGCGGCAGATGATAGATGATAATTCTCTTCCCCCTCTTCTATCTTATTCACTCACGGACATATTTTTACTCCAAAATATATTTCGGGTATCGGTATAACCGATAATGCGAAATGAACGCTCGCGGTTTCGTATAACAAATTGGGATTGTTCGTAAAATACAATAAAATAAAACGGTCCTCAATAAGAGCACCATTCGCCGGGGTCATCCCAGTACCTGACTTGTCAAGTCTATTTCGTACATAATCTGTGGTTATATTTACTGGATACGCATTCAAATGATTCAAGTTAGAAAAAGGCAATAATACATTTGTATTGAATGAATGTCTTATTAATATTGAAATCAAGCAACTATTCGGTACAAATCGCAGATACAAACGGAAGAGATAAATTTTCATACCAATAATTCTTTCTTAAGGTTGTCAGAGGTTAGCCGTCTATTGCCAACACAAAAATTCGAGGCACCATTGTGGCCTCCATAGTGCTCCATAGAGGTTCAAGAGTTCCAAGCTGGATGCACATGGTGGGCATGCGGTGGCATACGCTGACAAAGGTGGAAAAACGCGTGCATGTATCAGCGCCCGTTGCCGTGACGGGTGCATGAAAATTATTCGAAAGTAGGAAAATATTAGTGGAAATTAGACGAAAAAGCCAGCGAAAATGTTGGTGCTGTTCGAAACCCCGGCGGGTTACGCTATATTTAAGGTAAGTAACTATCCCGTTGAAGATTACGATTTCTGTAACCTTAATACATCGCACGTGTTCGCCTTGCCGAGTGTTCGAATTTGTGTATGAAACACACGTTTCTTGCCCTGATATTCGAAACTCTGAATGACGTTTCGCTCGATAATGAGTCTCGTGGAAATGTATGTGACTTTCTGTTATAGTTACTCGACGAGAATAAACTCACCGAGACAGACAACCTCTACCATGACTTCGAGACGCCCGAAGCCGCCAGTAAAATGTACGACATTGTTTTACTTCTAGATGAAAATATTTTTGTTTTAAGAATGATTGAACTTGACACTACCATCGGAGTAAATTTTTATCAATAATCATAATATTGGTCCCATCGATATATCCTCGATATTTTCCTAAATTATTTATGTAAAACATTTATGTTTTAGAGTAAAATTAAAGCACTTTGAGAAGTTTGAGGATACAACAGAAGCCTTGGCAGCTACCACAGCAGCTGTAGAAGGCAAGCTATGCAAATCCTTGAAGAAAACACTCAAGAAATACTGCGCAGAGGTGCAGGAACAATTGGCTGTTGCTGATGCAAAATTAGGCAATGCCATAAAGGATAAACTGAGCCTGTCGTGTATCAGTAACACAGCCATTCAAGAGTTAATGAGATGCATCAGAAGTCAAATGGACAGTCTTTTGGCAGGATTGCCAAAGAAAGAAATGACTGCAATGGCATTGGGTTTAGCACATAGTCTCTCCAGATATAAACTCAAGTTTTCTCCAGATAAAATTGATACAATGATTATTCAAGCTGTTTGCCTACTCGACGACTTGGATAAAGAATTAAATAATTATGTTATGCGATGCCGAGAATGGTATGGCTGGCATTTCCCTGAATTAGGGAAACTCATTACAGACAACATCGCGTTTGTCAGAACTGTGAAAATCATAGGAACTCGAGAAAACACAATGAATTCAGATTTATCCGACATATTGCCGGAGGAAGTGGAAGAAAAAGTAAAGGAAGCTGCTGAAATATCAATGGGCACAGAAATTTCGGATGACGATATATTAAATATTCAGCACTTATGTGATCAAGTTATTGAAATTTCCCAATACAGATCACAGCTGTATGATTATTTGAAAGCAAGAATGATGGCAATGGCACCAAACTTAACAGTGCTTGTCGGTGACTTAGTAGGGGCTCGTTTAATTTCACACGCTGGATCACTGATCAATCTTGCTAAACATCCTGCATCTACAGTTCAAATACTCGGTGCTGAGAAAGCACTTTTTAGATCACTGAAAACAAAGAGAGATACTCCGAAATATGGTCTCATTTATCACGCACAATTAGTTGGACAGTCCTCAGTGAAGAATAAGGGTAAAATGTCAAGAATGTTAGCTGCGAAAGCTTCATTAGCAACGAGAGTTGACGCCCTGGGTGAGGACGGCAATTTTGATCTTGGTGCAGAACATAAGGCAAAATTGGAGGCACGCTTGAGGATACTAGAAGAAGGTAATAATCGTAGAGTAAGTGGGACTGGCAAAGCAAAGGCCAAGTTCGAGAAGTATCATTCGAAGAGCGAATACATGCAATATACGCCTTCTGCCGACTCGACTCTCAAGACTGCAAAGAGGCGTCATTCCGCGATTGAGGAGAAGAAACCGCTGATCGAAGAGATTGAAGACAAGCCTAGTACAGAGGAGATACCTAAAAAGAAAAAGAAGAAGCAGAGTATCGGAGCGGTAGAAGAGAGCGCAGGAACCTCACAAGAGGATACAGAAGTAAAGGCAGAAGAAGAGATAGTGACAAAAAAGAAGAAGAAGAAGGCTAAAGATGAAGCTGCCGAGGAAGAGAGCAGTTCTCCTGTTGAAACAGAAGCAAAACCTGAGGCAGATGCTGCCGAAGAAGCTGGAGAGGGAGCTGAAGGTAAAACAATTTTAATGCTCATTAATCTATAATCAATATCTTATGCAACGCATACCCTAATTTTCTTACTGTTTACAGAGCAAAAGAAGAAGAAGAAAAAGAAGAAGAAAGAGAAGGAAAGTCAGGAAGCCTTAGATGAAACAGTGGAGGCTCCTGCTGAGGAAACCACCGAACAACCAACATCCGAAAAGAAGAAAAAGAAGAAGAAAAAGACGCAAGACGAGTGAGATATGTACAAATGAGGAATAGTTATATTATAATGTTTTATAATTGCATAGAGCAGAGACATTTTGTATGCAATACATCTCATCCTTTACATATGGAAAATAGACTTAAGACAAATTTATTGCATCCCGCAATATAACTAGATTTATACAATGTACAATTGTATTGTTCCCTGTATTGTAAAGAATCTATTTTGAATTATGTACCGTTTATATTATAAACATATACTATCAAAAGAGGCCAACAGATGTTAAGTCACTTTCAACATTGTCTCCATTCAGCAGGAATTTGCTACACATCACTATTTGTTGTATTACAACACTGTAAAATATTATAGACCTTACATCAATTTTAAGTAACTACAAAATATATATTTGTTAAGAACACTTGGATCTTCTCAATGCTCGTTTTGATTCCGAATATTGATGACTATAATCTTATATTTTCTGAGTATAAAAGTGTGATGTCATGCTTTATAAGGTAAAAAGTATCCTAATGGAGAAATTTAACGGAGTGATACATATATACGTACGACAGGTATCTTTGCTCATTGATACCAGCGTATTTCGAAATCAATCCTTCATTGGTATTACATATATCTTTATTGTATAAACTTATACAAAGCCAACTCAGACAAATATTTCGTCATGTTAATGCAGTACAATTAGTTGTGTAAAGCATCTACCGCCAACTTTATACGAAAAGAAATGAAAAAGAAACAACGTATACACGTCCATCTACGAATATAAGAACCGCCAAAAACTTTGTACTTCACAATAATATTCAATAATTCTATGCAGTCTACATTCTACAAAGATCGTTATCAATGATTACCTACAAACATTTTCGAACAAAAGTTTATAAAGAACCTTGCTAAGATTTCCCAGTCGATATACTGTTTCGCTCGACGTAGCTTGTAGTAAGTAATAACAATTCAGTACGTAGCCTTTTCGTTTGGATAGGACACTCCAACCACCCTAGCGTGTAATTCAAATAGCCCAGCCATTCGTATGGATTGCTTTGCCGTCGACGCAATATTTTACTTAGGAATAAATTCACTTGAACTGATTAATATTCACATAATATGCATGTGGAAAACATCCTACTGAAAAGGTATTCGAACTAGTGTACATGATTTTCTGTGCTGCGATATTGTACAGCAGGAATAATTATCTTTACTTAGTTTTAAGACAGAAGTCCCAATCTTTCATATTTACATCTTACACTTAAAAGAAACAGTACTTTGTCGAAACGATGTAATTAGTATATATGTATATGAAAAAATAGTATGTGTACATGTTTCTCGTTAGTGAGGTGGGCGAAGGATTCGATTGCTTGTAAAGTAGAAGAATGTAAAAATAGAGACAGTATTATTCGAAAAACTACTTAACTCACTTTTCATATGAAACACGATACTAAATAACAGTGTTGAATCGCACTGCTCACGTTAGTTGTTATACTGTAGACATTAAGAGAAAGATCTAAAATGAACAATACACAAGAGATTGCAGAATTTCTTAAGATATTTCGTTTCTAAACCAAGTTCAAATATCTGGATCATACACGTGTATGTACTTGGATACAAAACGAAACGATATCTCTATTTTCTATCGTCTATTCATTCTTCATTTTGCTATATGATCAGTGAAAGCAGAGTGGCTTTCAGTATGAAAAACATATCTCTATAATTGAAAGCATTGTCGTAATATTATGTGTTACTTGCGATATAACTACACAGAAGGAAAAACTATTGCAAAAAGCGTCTTTACATTGCTCCGAATCAAGAAGAGTTACAGAAACGATATCTGATATATATTTTCGAATTTTCTTATTGAAAGCTCGAAGTATGGAACTTCAGTCACTCGTTCAAATGACAATTGAAACAACTTTCCATTTAGCAGGAACTCGAATAAGAAATAGTATAAATCTTTACAAAAAATTGCACGGTGTAATTACAAGACAGTTTCCTTTGTCCAATTGTATCGTTCACAAGAATTTTATATCGATACATTTCATCCGGCGAATAATATAGACTTGCTTGCACATATTCACTGTTACGACAATTCAGTTACACCAGCATCTTGTACATAGAATCCCTTGATACAAGAATCGGCGTGCTCAGCACAAATCATGTATAAACCTAGTTTCTCGAAGAGAAACTATTCTGATCCTCCCACTTTCAATCTTGAAGCTGCACCACGTTCACAGATTTAATTTCGCGTGACTGTAAAGTTAGCAGAATGCAAAGTCTCCATTGCTTATTGTGCAAACTCTGCACTCTGCATTATACTTTAAACTATAATTAAGTTTACAAACATACAATATTCAAGGACTTTGCGCTGAAGAAAAAAAACGTAACAATACGACGATACGTTTTACTCAAGTGATCTAACTTACTCTGATAAGTCGGGTTTGTTTACTCCGAGCGATTACAGGCTGCAGTGCACACAGGATTATACTGCTTTCCGTACCTCGATTATTCTCGGAAAGATCGAATGATTTTCCATCTTCTCTTTGATCATGAGGGTATTTTGCTCTAATGATATTAGTTTTAAACACACACCGGATCGAGTGCGCTCTTTATAAATGATTGTACAATTTCTTACTACAATCAGCGGCCAGACTTTCTCCATCTTTTAGCTGATTTATAAACGTGTTTATAAGAAACACTACGCGCACCGATTTTCAAATAGATTTATTCCCCCTCATTTACTTCCCAAAATACCTGATCTCTCGGAAAATAGATTATACATACACCTCTTTATGAACTGTACAACATAAATTCTCGTGTGTCGATCACTAGTTTTTGCTTTACAGTATCATGCATAATGTTCCTTTCTTTAGTCCTCCATGAACATATTTATATAAAGTACAAATACAGATTATTATATATTAGTTTTGTTGCATTATAAATAATCGAATTTATTTTATAAGTCAAGTTTCAACTTAAATTTGTACAATTTGACTGCAAAATATAAGTTAGATTTAATGTTTTAAGGAGGTTCCGAGACGCATAAAAAGTCTTTTCTGCTCAAAATGTTGTGGACCATACATGGTGGAATAGGATTGTATTTGTAAAGCAGTCCATCGCGATCAGTATATGAACTCCTACCGATTTGACTTTTCAGCCTGCAAATATCTGAGCAGACACAGCACGTACTTTGAAAAGTTACAAAAATATATAGTGTTTAATACGCCCTCCAAAGGAACAGTTGTACAATAATTTACATCGAAATACGAAGGTGCCAACGTGATTAACAATAGTTGATGAAAGTATATCGCGTCAATATGCTCGAGCATCTGCTTCGAATCTTTTGCCTTTATATGCTCCCTTATAAAAAGAAAAACCTAAATAAAAAAAAGGGTCGTTGTATAGATTATTTGCGAAATAAGTAAATTTATTACGAGAATGTATTTTGTTAAATATACCCATAAATCTTGCTACTATAATGAGATACTGCTCTAATAAAAATAGCTTGAAAACTGCAAATAGATTGCATAAAAAAAGGTGGCAGTCTTTGCAATTAAATACTAGGAGCGCGTTGTTCATCTTATGTTAATGTAGATTGTATAAAAGTGTTTGTATATATAAAGTACATAAAAACATATGCATGACTCTTCCTTGTAAGGGCATATTTGGTCTCTACCACCAGTAGTGACTTATTGCACACAAGACTCAATGTATTGCAGGCTGTGTAGATGTATATATATATATGTATATATGTGTGTCAACTTAATCTACATGTTTGAACCCCGCATTCTTATCTATTGATCTAAATACTCTAGCATTAACTATGTATATATATATATATGTATATATATATATGTTTTCTCATATATCGTAATTTTTTTAGAATACTATGTTCTTGTATTCTTTCTATGTATATATTATACATATATAAATCTATTCCCTTTACATTGGTTTACCGGATGCTGGTGAATAGGTTCAACACAGACTTGTTCTCTTTTTGACTTCTTGCCTTACTGAAGACATTCCAGAAGCGCAGAGTTTCGTCACCAGCACCAGTGACAATGGCTTCGCCATCCGGTGACATAGCTAGATACAACACTCTATAAGAATGCCCGGTCAACTTGGCCACCTGAGTGAGGCTCGGATACTTCCAAACCAAAATCTGATTCTGGGAATAGCCGTGAGTACTGACTAGTTCTGAACTATGCTTGCTCCATGCCAAGTTGCACACTTGAGATCCTGTATCGACGCACTGCATTGGTTGGCCAGTCAAGGTGTTCCAGAATCTGATGCACCTGTCCGCCGTACCACCACCGGATGCCAAGAGGCCATGATGATGCGGCGACCAGGCAATAGCTTTTACAGCAGCCACATGCTCGGTGTAAGTCTGTATGGGTGACAAGGAATGTAAGTTCCAAACGTATAGGCGATTGTCATTCCCACCAGATGCTAAGTACTGATTATCCGGAGACCATTTTAGGCCACAGACTTCCTGCCTATGGGCACCCAAACGTCTTTCACTCACGACACAAGGAGTTCTTACATCGCGCTGCAAGATTAGCCTATCTCTGCTGCCCGAAGATAGAACTTCTCCGTTCCAAGCTAGCGCTCCAACTCTAGCACTGTGTCCTTGTAGCTTGCTGACTTGTTTGCTCACGGCAACATCCCAGATCTGAATGTAGCCAAGGTGACTGCCGACCGCAACCAGGTTGCCCCTTTCGTTCCAGGATACCGACGTAACACTGTTGCCATCACTGGAGAGATCACAGAGCCTGGTAACTTGACTGGTGCAAGCCGACCAGAGGTAGACGCAGCTGCCTAGGCCAACACTAAGGACATTCTGGGAGGACCAATCGACGAGATTCAAATAGAAGTCATCCTGCAACTCCGGCGCGTCGAGAACCTTGAACGCTATTCTTGAGATCTTCCTCGTCGCTTTCCTCGGCGATCTCAGGAGCTTTTGACTCTTGGCGCTTAAAGGCGAGAGCGAGTACGGCGAGCTCTGATCGAGCAACGTGTGGTCCTTCGTGGGTGTAGTGTACTTGAAGAGATTCTTACTCGCCACTGGCGAGAGCACCCTTCGCTCCTCACATTGTCCTTTTACGTCCTCGATGCTGGCGCCGAGCAGCTCGTTCTTTAATAAACAGGAGTAAGCGATCCCATCGCGATTACCCTCGCCATTCTCGCGTGTCTTTTTCGTGACCAGTCCACTCCGACTGTTCTCCGAAATCATCGAGAAGGTCGTCTGCCAGTTATTACCCGATCGGGTTGGTATAAACCGATCGAAACTATTGTTGGTCATCTTCGTGGGCGAGAAATACACTGGATTGTAGGCTCCGGCTCCGGCTCCGGCCAGATTATCTATGTGGCTCTCGCTGTTCGACTTCAACAGTCGCTTCTCGTATTCGTGGTGAAACATGTTTCTCTCGATATTGCTGCTTCTCTTCTGCTCCTCTCCGATCGCTCGATGTGTGTTTCTCTTCTTGGTCACGCTGGTGGTCCCCTTACATGCAGTCACATAATTGTGCTCCGTGCACGCTCTCTTTTCCAACGTGCGGCCCCCGCCCTTGTGCGCTCGTCTCCCTTGCGGCTTAAATGCCTGGCCGCATTATCTCCGTCGAGCACTGCACACTGCTGAGACCGAGCAAGCTACCCCGTTGCGTCGCCATTCGATGTCAACTTGGGAAATTTTCGGTGCACGGAAACAGCGAGAGGAAAGGAAACGAGCGATGCTCTCCTCCTCCAATCGAAACGCTGGCTTCGACCTCGACGGTAAGCTCGCCAGAGCAGATGGGCAAACGAATGCACGTAGAACTGCATCTGTGTACGAACACCCACCTAGTGACGCTACGGAGAAGTTGCCTACGTGGTCCCTTCTGCCCTCGTGTTTTGAGGAAAACAGCGGAAAACAGGGCAATAAATCATATCCCGCATTACTGAGCCGCTTTTCTTTCGAGCCAGTGACCTGGTAGATAGGCAGCGCAAACATCCATTCTCTCTTGTAATCTTCTTGTTTTCATTTCACGGCATTCCTACTCATTTATGCAGTGCTCGTTTGAAAACCTAACGGATTCTCGCTACCCTTTTCCATGATTTTGCTTATCTGATGCTAGATCCGATTATTTTCATTATTCCTATTTCCTCGACCTGTTTTCCTCACTCCTCGAGCCGTTTTACTCCCTGGAAGGAATAAGCATTTCGGAGCCCTTGTAGACACGCTAGATTCTCGTTCTTTGATTTTTTTTCATTCCAGGGAGAACCGGATTTTTATGTATGTGTCATGCTGTAACCGTCACTTTTCAAATAGTTAATGGTTGGATTGTGTAATCTCCCAGCTCTAGGTTTTCCTTCAGTTTTTAAAGAAATAAAAAGACTTTTATTTAAATCCTTTTTTGAGATTATAAAAGCAATTTGTTTGCATCTGTACTATAGCGGATCCAAAACTGCTGCTGATGAGCTCTGTCCTCCTCCCTTTAAACTTTAAATGCTTGACCGTGGCCAGAGCACACGCCTTCTCCTCTAGAAGAATGGTATAACGAATGAAAAATTCACATTTTTCGTAGCTTTGTTATTGGTATATCATTCTTAATTTTTATATGGGAAATAAATAGTTAAATTTCAATACTGGCCAACGACGCGGTATATACAACTTTCCACGTGTTATTAATTCGAAGCAATTCTGCTAAGGGCGGCATATATTTTACAAAAGAATTGAAAATAATATCTATTTATACTCATTTACATTTTGTCACTTGGTATATGTTGCAATAAAAGAATTGTAAAATCTAACAGTTAAATAATTTTAACGATCGAGTGTTGGAGAAACCTCTAATTCATCGCACAATCTATGGATGATTTCTATCAGAGACACAAACTCACATCGGTCAAATGCTTCCGTTTATGTGTGTGTAAGCAACCTCAGTGTGTATGTAGTGTGTATTTCAGCTGACGCGTGCAAGTGTGTGTAGTGTAAGCATCGGAGCATTTTCCTCGAAGAAAAGGTAAATTACATAATTTTTGTTTAATTAGTATAAATATATGCGAGCGCTATATTACATAAGGCATTGTAATTTTAACTATTAGTACTCAGAAAATCATTGGCTTCTACATAGTATACCACACAGAACTCCCAAGACTTTAAAAACTAACCTTTGCCATAAGCTTACGTGCTCCGATTTTACTGCAGGCGTATGACAGTTTATAATACTTTCAATATACTGAAATAAATTCAACGTACGCATGAAAAACTGATACTTCAAACCAGTAATCGGCTTTTCATTGTGTAAATTTGTTTAGTAGACTTTAATTATTACGATCCAACGAAATACGCATTTTCATAAGTTCGATTCTTCATAGAAGAAATGATATTTTCATTTACTTTTCTTTATATTGTTGTTTCGCTGAAGTAATAATCTTCTTTTCTTTGTATCACAGAATATGGGAGGTCACGGTCATGGTCATGAGCCACCATACACAGTGCCGGACTGGAAGAAATATAAAGTAGAGGATGTGCCTCAGTTGGTAAAACTCCAAGAGAAATTAGCGAAGGAAGGCTTAAAGGATCCTTGGGCGAGGAATTATGTCTGGCGGTTTCACCCTCCGGCCGCATACCGCAAGGCTGTTGCCAATGCATTACTGAGAGGATACAAACTCGGTATCCCCGCATTCTTGATAACTATTGCTGCTGAGAAATACTTTGGCATTGACTATGGTCATGGATCCCATGACGATCATGGTGCTGCTCATCATTAATGTAAAATATACTGTTACAAAGTAAATAATATATTTCAATAGCCTTAAACAAGTAGTCCTTATATTGTATACATCGGTGGTCTCCAATAAACTATCACTGAAAAAGACCATATTGTGTCTTTCTATTAGGATTCATAATATGTGTACATGTTTGTTTAATCAATGATATTAATCAAATTAAGAATCGGTCGTCTAGAAATGACTTATTACTCAAAGTCCTTTTACTATTATATCTGGTGATTATTATTATTAATATGGATACCAGTGCTGTTATTATACAGGCCAGAATGTAGTCTTCGCAGATAGCAATAATGAAAGCAAAAAGGGAGATCTCGAAAGATACTAACAACCACTCATTTCCATAGAGTAATACTTGATTGAAAGTGTTGTTCTTATCTAAAAGAAAAGTCAGTAGTTATGAGCGATAATATCATTCATTCTTGCAAACAGATTGGCAAAATATGTTACCAATATAGAATATTGATTTTTCTTTGGCACTGGTGAAAAGGATATCGCTCAATCTTTCGAGGAAATGCATTTCTTTAATGATATAATCTTCACTCTTGTAGCAGTGGTCGACGAATTGAGACAGGAAAAACTTGAGCTTCAATCTGACATCAAAAATATACGACCAGTCGTCGCTGAGGAAATGGTTCTGCCGTAAAAACCTGTTTGTTTCCTAAGTGAATATTCAATTATTTTCACTTATCGTTACAGTCTTTATTTTATTTAAATTTCGACCATAAAAATTAAATGTAGAATTTATAGTTTAACACATTACGCACATTTTTGTGTTTCGAAAGTTCTTTGTAAATGGTATTAAATGTTTCTGTGAGTGCTGTTACAAACGTTTGCTCCATCGTTCCAGGGACAAGACCTCTGTGAGCGCAGAGATTATTTTCCTCTTTTTTTAAGTTTCCTATTAGATTCGCCAGATCGGTATCCGCATAGCCATGGACAGACCTGCATTATAAATTGTACGATACAATTCTTAGACATATCTTTAACATACTACAAGTGCATTTTTCATTACCTTCCGTGTATATAATAGCCATAGTATTTATGCGGTAGAATAAACACGCTGATATTTGTGATCGAACACAAATCGACGAATTCTTGCATTCTGTTCTTTACGTATCGTTCGTAAAATGCAATGAACGCCAGCCACTGGGTTGAATATATTACAATATACACTAATGTGCAAACCGCATAATGCAAGGTAAAGCTTTGTTTTGCTTCTGAAAATTCGCTGTCGAATTCGGGTACTGCTAGAGTCCAGGAGTCTATTCTAAAAACCTGATGGCAATTAGCAATGTTTAATAAACCAATTTTATCTAATTCAACTCTATTTTAATCTCATTTAAACTCTGGTGTTATATTTAATTTTATTGAAACAGCATTCAAACTTTTCTTGTAAGTGCTTTTAATCATATTTTTATTGTGAAAACTTTGCACAGCTCAATCTTCAGTGTTTCAACTTACTTGAAAGACAAAGATTGTCATAATCAGTTGAAAAGTCACGCTTATTTTTCTCTGGGACTGAAGCATCAACCATCGATTAGCGATAAAGTACGTTCTCCAAATACTAACGGGTATACTTTCCGGCCCATATTCATTTGTATCACGAAACGAGACTTTCGAAGGGCTGGATATTGTTGAGAGGTCTATGTCTTCTTGACCATTACCATCAGATTTCCGTGTCTTACTTTCTTTTTTGGACCTCCGCGGTGTTTTCTTTCGTCTTGCAGCGATTATCTCCGACGGGGTTTGCGATGCTTTGTATTGACGATCCAGAAATCTATTGGAATATGTTTTCGTCAAGGAAGTGTGCGGGGAATCGTATTTGTATTCGGTATGCGACATCCTGGGTTGTTCCCAGTCGATGAAGAATATGTTCATCGTCCAATATTGGTACATAAATGCCACCAATTCCACACACTAAAGATTACAAAAATAGTAGTTAAATTTAAACATGAGATTTGTTTGGCTTCTGTGAAAAACCTTTTACTTCTTCTGCTTACTTTAAAACAGAAAGCCAAGGTTGTACAAATTCGAATACTCCTCTCATTTTCGTCATCAGGCAATAGAATGTACGGAACAGTTTGTCCTTTGTAAAATGCAAACAGATATATGCACAATGCGATCAAACTAAGAATGAATATATTTCCGACTGCTCCCATCGTATAAATGAAAAACCAAATTAACAAAGTGATGCTAGGTATGGAGGCGTAGTTTCTCTTGTAATAGTTCCAGGTTTTGAAGCCTGAGAATATCAGAGCCACCCCTGACAAGCTTCCAAGTATTATCTGAAATGAAAAGACAAATATTATTTTGCCTATAAATTTTAAATCAATTAAATCTAAAATTATATTTATTTTTCCCCATTTTTACCTCTAAATTATAATCAATACCACTACCCTTTGAGAGAAATGTTACGCTGTAATCGATGATGACTCCTAAGTCATTATCGATCTCTTGTTTTGTTAAGTCAGCGTATTCTACGATTAAAATCGGCGGGTATATCTTCCCTCTGTCTTCACCAGTTTGGACATTCACTCTGATGAAAGGAATTATATGTCTAATAAAGCGAATCTATGACTTTTGTTGTTATATGTACAATAACGTCTGTGTATGAACTTACAATATTTCTAATCGCTTTATATATCGAACAACAGTTGGATTATTCTCTGCTTTGAAATTGCCACTATTTGTTCCTGGCAGGGCATTCAAACCAGTAACACTATCGACAAGGAAGAACTTTCTTACCAATTGCCACTGGGATTTGTCATTTATATCCTGAATATTATGTTATACATTTTTAATATACTCTACCTTTTGCAAATTGATAAAAACTTCAATCGAGTGTACGATTGAATAATTAAGTATTCAATTAAAATTAATTGGAATATTTCGATTACGATTAATCGATAAATTAATAGAATATGATGTATAAGTTGATAACGTTTTACCTTATTATTATTTGTTATTGCAACCGGTATCGCATGGATTAGAACTTTATCATTCTCGATGAATGCCAAATAAGGTGAAATAAACGTCACGTTCCTTACAAGCAACTCCGAAATTGTTAGCTTACACTGTTTATGAAAGTTTACACCGAACCTGACTCTTTTCAACATGTTGCAAGGCATGTCAGGTTTACTTATTGAGAGAAGCTTGCCATTTAAAGAAAATGTTGCAACGCTAAAGTTCAACATGCTGCGCTAAAAAGAAAGTGCAGTATGATGAATCGTGACGAGTCAATAACGGAATTAATATTATAGCATTTACAGTTTTGTGAATCGAATGATTGGATCTCCCTTTTAAACAAATTCATACACGCAATCATTGATAATTAATTATTTCAAAGACACTAAATACTTTCAAAGCACGAAAGATAAATTCGAAGGGATTCAAAACTATATTTTAAGATAAACGTGTACTTCGAGAACAGTTTGAAACGAGTAGATCCACCCATTCAATTGCGCATAAAGTGTACATCATAAGTACATTATGATCTTTCGCTAAACTATACGTTTGCGAAATTCTCTTCCCATTTAAAACAGCTGTTGTTTCATCCTTATTATAAAACAACCAGGTGGGAGACACGTGCGTTTGCAGGAATGTCATACAAGCGACGCTACTCTGATAAAGTGTCAAAGTACAAATATTCGACAGGTGCTCGCAAGCCATCCTATCTTTTTTCTGAAAGAATAAATATTCCCTATTAAGCTTTATTCAGATGGTTTAGCTTTCAAGTTTGATCGATGTCATTTAGTTTGCAGTATTCACCTTGCATAAGTACATAGCTGCTTGCAGCTCGGTTCTTAAATAAAAACTGTCGACTTGTTCACTGTCAAATTGCACGAGATACGTGCTTCTTACATCTAACCATCCTGTCGACTCGTCTTTCGGCACACAATAATTATGTATGCTTGTGTGCGTTGCACTTAGGCAATTGCAACTTGGATGACCTTTGCGTATTATTGACTCGTTACATGGAAGGCATTTCGATTTGTCGGTAGACGCAAAAGTATCTCTTGGACATGTTACACAGTACATAGTATTTAATAGTGTCCCATTTAGAAATCTGTCAACTGAAATATATGCAGTAAATTCATAAATCAATTCTCCCTATAATATTAATTTTATTTCATGAACATTGCTTCCTTCAATTCTAAAAGTAACTTTCGAAAATATATTAAAGAAATAAGATGGGATAAAATAATAGCATATTTAAAGAATTACTTTGAATTTGATTGGTTAAACACTTGCACGTTCCATCGCACGAGATACAGTTAGTGCCATCGAGATTCGCAAACTTCCCTTTGCCACAAGGGGTGCATACAGGCCGACCATTTTTAAAATCACTCAATCTGCTACGACCATTACACTCGCATTGTAATCCTGCAATGAAAGAAAGTCCTCTATTGTTTTTTAAAGTTGCTAATAAAAAATAAAATAAGGAAGATGAACTTACGATCTGCGGATGGAAGCAAGTTGATGTCCGCCTCGCACTCGACGCACGAAAGGCAGGAAGAGTCGAAGTACTCGTTTGCTTGGCAATCATTTGGAATTGATAATTCCAGCACATCTTTGTCTGCAATGATCACGTGAAATAAGTGAGGAATAATACTGTGAAATAACAGAATCCGGGCAGCAACTGGAACGCGCGGCATTTCTCAATGTTTCTGTCACACGCTGCTCCTGTTTACCCTATTTACATCAATGGTTGCCTTGGTAACAATTGGTACCAGGTGCACGTGCATTCCCTGAACATTCCACCCCACTAATATCAAAGACAAATACCTCTAGCACATTTTTTGTGAGCACGTAAGAGTAGGAGTTGCAAATATTTATTATATTTAGTGTTATGGTTATTGCGATGGGTGGTAATATGAAATATTTTATAGTTGGGCATTCGGAGATATAGAAACTCCAAGAGAAGGCACTCTAAATGATCGAAATCCCTTTATTTGTGTATCATAATTATTATGAGTGGAAGAATATCAATATATATATTATATCACAGAGTAATTATTAAATAATGATTATTATATACAGGTCCAAAAATAGTTTCTTTTCATTTACAAGTATTTAATTTATCATATGCGTTTCAATTATCTTCATCATTGCATATAATATCACATTTTTGATGACCAGAACTACGTTATTTAATACAATTTCATTTACATTGTTCAATGATTGATTTCCCCCGGGAAACGATATTTACACGACTGTTTTCTAATGTGGTCTGACTAATCGCGCGATGTGTTGACGGGGCGCGAGATTTATAGTAAGTGAACCAGGGTACGATGTCAATGATATCGTTTCGAAACGACCTCCGCATCAGGGCAGTGCAAGTGCTTCAACATGATCGGTCATTTATGCTATTCGCTCTATAAATAGCTTGGGATAGTAAGCGACAAGTATGCAGATTTCACAGATCTTGAGTAACTGTCATAGAATGATAAACTAGAGAAGTGGGACGGTCCAGTAGTACGAGTCAATCGCGAGGAATCCCAACGCAGTGATATAGCTTTATGATGCCTTCACGTTTAATTCCTACTTTCCTTAAAATCGTTTTAGAAATCCAATGTCACAGATACTAATATTCACAGTATCTGATGATCACTGATAGATACTGATGTTCGATGAGAAAATGATGTTGACGATGTTCATTAAGAAAATTAAATAATTAAAAGTTCGCATTACAAAATAGTCGGCAGGAATATAGCTAACGTCTATAAGTGTTTAATAAAAATAAGTCTATTGCATTAATATTACATAAGCTAAAATAATATAATGACGGTTCATGGTTAGTTGATTAGTATATGTTAAAACGATAGATAACACTCGAGGAAATATTGTACAGATTGAATGTTTTCATGTATTTTAATCTATTGCTAATTTTTCTATTATCCGCATTCGATTTGAACTTTCATTAGGAAGACGGAAGTATCAGGAGCACCGATGCTAAGATTTCAATCGAACGGAATTAGCGCATAGCTATTTGTGGCCGGATAGATAAAATCTAGTAATTAACGGAAAGCCTTGAACCGACACTCGAAAGCGCGGTAGGAAGCTCTCGCCAAGCGAATACATATCATCCTGGTTCGATTTATGGACGCGATCATTTGCCCAATTTCACAGAGAACCATTTGCCAAGCTCTTAATAGACCACTCAACGCTGATGGTAAATGGCGATTTTGTGATGATTCCGGTGTTTCAATGTATCAGAAATTAAATGAAAGAGGTATACAAGTCATTCACGCGTCCAATATTTTCCGAATCACCTTTTGCTGCTACGTGAAAATGTATATGAGAATGTACATTTGAGTTGTTGCCAATCTACTATGTAGAGTATTTTATTATTTATTATGAACAAAAACGTTACGATAATACACCATCCAATTCTCAGATTCAATGATATATTATTAGATAAGAGATAATCTATAATTATAAATAAAAATACATATATTCCAATGGGTAGAAACATTTAAGGAACACTATTAATTAACAGAAAAATATTCAAATACATCCTACCACATAACGCGATTAATAAAAAAGTCTCCAAAGAAACTCTCATAAGCTTTCCATTATACTCCAACTTACAAGCTCTTCCTATCAAATGATCAAATCCTCAAATACAAATCCTTTAAAATACCAATACCAACCACTCTACAAATGACGACAGCAAGCATTCCTGCAATCCATGTTTGATTCGCTTGTGCGTCCTGCGCGAGGTTTCAATGTCAGGCGTTTGAAGTGGCGCGAGGCCGATTAGCCCGAGGGTTTAGCGAACTCCTGGTGCACGCGTCTTTCTGCCCTGTGTGGTAAGAAGTAACCGGGGGGAGGGCTGAACCCGCTGCCAAGAACTGTCCCCACCCCTTTATCGGTGGGCAGCGTGTATGCCACTGCTTTGAACCAACGAGAGTCCGGTGGGCGCGGGGGGCGGGGGTGAGGGTAAATCTCATAAGCTAAAATAAAAGCGAAACAAGGCAAGGTCCCGGGGAGTGAGTGGTCCGGCTCTCGTGAACGAGAGGGTGCGAGGCAGGTTTTTTTTGCAGTCTGTGCAGGTGCTTCGATAGACGGGCATCGTACCCACAGGTAGTACCGGAGCTGTTATACTTTAAGAGAAAAATAAGGGTGCCCTCGAAAGCCCATCTTCGATACGCGTGTTTCCTAGTGCTCACACGAGACACCCACCCTTTGCCTGGAATAACCAGTATTCGCTGTTAGTGCGTGCTCGTGGCAGTGTCATGGTTTCCACTAGGCATCCATCCGTTTGTGACTAGCCTGTGACTAAGTAATTCATTGTTCCGTTTCGTTTCTGTTGGTGGTTCAGGTAAGTGCATGTCTCAGTGGATGTAACCATGAGGTTTTGAGTAGAAGCTTCTCTTTTATATTTAAGTGGAAGCTTCATCAAAGCATATGTTTTCCAGCCCCGTGATTTTGCCATTAATAAGTTTGTTAGTGGTATAAAGTAAAGGTGGCTAAAATCATTAATTGTCTCAGGGAGAATGATTCTTAATTTTGAAACAATATTAACATCTAACTATAATTGTTAAACACACAATGGACTTTCCAAGTATGATCCTCTATTTCGAAAGATATGGAAAAAGATAACTCCAATGTGTTCCTATCCCATTTTTTATGCCATTTGTTGTTGCTTTACAAAATCTGTACTTTTTACGAACAGTGAACAAATTTCACTTTATTCCACCATAGAATGACAACGAAAAGTGAATTGTTTCCGCATAATGTCTTTACCCGCTTTAAGAACCACCGCTAAAGCAATTGACACAGATATTGCCGAGACAAGCATCACATGTAAACCGATTTAACTTGCTCCCCTTTAATCTGTTGCATTCACTGATGCGCGCGCGTGTTTTAGTGGGCCGTCTCGCTTCCCTATTCTAAATAGTCGCGAGCGTTACACGAATTTTTCTCGTGCCTCGAGGTTGTCCTCGTTAACGGAGTCAGGCCAGGTATACACCGGGCGCGTACGCCGCGTTAATTCGAAGATTACGACTACACATAGTCGAGTTGCACTCGGTAGGGCATTCTCTTTCGCCACAAATACCAATAGATCGCCACAGCCAAATGGTTTTATTGTGCCTAAAGGTGGCCCTGTTTCCTCGCGTTAAATATATCCGATCGGCTAAATATATCGGAGAATGGAGAATGGTAACCGTAACATCCGATTAAAGAGAAACATCCACCGAGCCCGATGCAATCGGAGTAACGCGTTCTGTATGGTCCTCGGATTATTGCCAGAGTGTTATCCGCCGTCAAGGACCAATTGATCGTTTTGTTTATACCATCTTGCCATCGCCCATTGCTTCCTGCTCGTTACAAATATAGTTACGTAATGAAAAACGGATGATAATTGATGTATAGTGGCGCGGGCGCATTGTTATAGATATATACGTGTAGGGAAGTCGATTTTTAGATCGATCGCCTCGTGCTTCCTTAATGCTTTGATTATCAGTGCTGCGAAATCATTGTTTCGTATTGTGTTTGATATATAGAAACAATACTAATTTGAAGAGGTTTATTTAAACGCGGATGGGTAGTTTATTTCATTAAGGATTACAGGGAATGTACTATAAATCAAAAGTTTAGATAAAAGATTCTAAGCTATTTTTTTTCACTTTTTTCATTATTGAGCACTCTACCAAAGTGTATACATAATAAGAAGTATATCTTTCAAAAAGACAGATATACAACTGTCAATTATATAATTTTAACAAATGTAAAGGAAATCCAGCTAAAATGAATCACTCATTAAAATTCTATTTATTTGAGCACACAATTGACTTTAATCTCGTTTACTTAATAATTCATAGTGTATTAGATGTATAAAAGCTTCAAAGAGTTAGGGCTGTTCGAGAAATATTGAGAAGTTAAACACTTTACTAAGAGACTGTAATTCCTAATTGACACGGACATGATTTAATACATTTTTGCAGGCTCCGGTATACAAGTAA
This sequence comes from Ectemnius cavifrons, assembly GCA_964023945.1. NCBI lineage: Eukaryota > Metazoa > Arthropoda > Insecta > Hymenoptera > Crabronidae > Ectemnius > Ectemnius cavifrons. The sequence goes on along the minus strand of OZ030380.1, from coordinate 4,669,585 downwards.
TTAAATACTGAAACGACAATGTGGGATGAGGAGCCAGCGGCATGGGATATTGGGGAGGAAACCCCGGCGGAAGGGGCTGCGGAGGCGGAAGGAGGCGAAGGCGCACCTGCCGCGGCTGGAGAAGCAGCTGGCGAGAAGCCTAAGATCACATTATTAAAACTTGAGCCTCCTCATTATAATCATCATTGGGTTCGACCACTCTTCCTTAATTATGCCTATCTTTACGATTACAGGTGAGGCACTGAAATTGTCGCAAACCAACTGTCAACAGTTTTGTCTGAGAAATTTTTTATTTTTCTTAATCATTTATTTAAATTAAAAAAGAGACAGTGCATACTCTCTAAACTTTGTACCCTGAATTCGTGTAATTCAAGACCCAAAACGGGCATTTAGTTAGTTTGATAGACGATGCAGGTAAAAAACATATAAATAGGAGATTTATATAACTCTGTGTACTTTATCAAACATATACCAAACTATACAGTAAAAGATTATTAAAATTTTATCTCTCACGCGTCTATGGAATTTTGCACTTAACTAATTCATGTTTTATTCTTATAGGAAGAATTACTACGACGACGTGATCGACTACCTTAATTGCCGAAATAGAGGCATTTTCCGAGAGCCACCAAGGGCTCAGGAGTGGGCCGAGCGAGCGATGAGGACTTACGACCAGAAGAATATCGACAGAAGCCATAAGCGGTCGGCTGACATGAAATACATCACCAATATGGATCTCAAGTCGAGACATTACAGCTACCATACTCGGGCATATTACAGTCTAAAATACCAAAAGATCCTCTGATCGAATCGAATCGGAGATCGAAGCAACACCCGACGTGCGGTACGCGGTCGTACGAATTCTCGCACGCGGCACTCGCGCCGGCTTCATCATCGCCAAACACACCTCTTTCAAACCCCTGCAAATGTGCCACTGTCTCTCTGAAACACCCTGTTATTCTCATTATCGCTCTTACTTTTTCTCGATTTCTTCATCATCCCATTCAATCGCGCATTCACTTGCTTTTATTGTCGATTTTTATTTTCTTCTTGTGTCCCCTTTTTCTTCCCCATCGAAAATCCAATGGTTGCGACGGCTCCTTGTTTGTTCTTTTTTGTTGACTCTTTGCCAGCTAGTTTTTAACTTTGATCGAGTGTCGCAACTTGATACCGATTGATTCGATTTATTGACGATAGGCCGAAGTCACGTAGCACTGTCTCACACGTTACGTACCACGCGTCTCGTGTGTGTGTTGTTTTTACCGTCGTTCCTTCCGCGATGTCCGCTTTCACGTTAGGTGATCGCATTGACGTTTGTCCGAGCTAGATAAGTGTAGCTGTGATGTATACGCGTGTATATCGGATCGCACCGTGTATGTAAGATGTACATTGCCGCTGATATCGAGGTCTTGTCAAATACACCTGTACTTTTAAAGGTCACCTCGTTCTCATTACCTTCGTCATTTTTGATCCTCTCTTCTTCCACTCTTTTTCTTCTTTCTTCCTTTCTGCATCCACGCTCCGTCATAAGTTTGTTCGCATGCTTCCATTTCTACCCTGACGAATTATTAATAAAATGGTCACATGAAATGTACGCGTATCTAAAACACAACAGTGGCTTTTTGGGACTTTAATTTATTTATGCTTTCTCAAAAACTCTTACAAGTGAAACTTGATGTGTATCACGATAGGCATCCCTTCGGTATTGAATAAGAAAGTGTGGCTTTAAACAATCTCGTAACAGTATTAAAATAATCCATGGATGAAAGAAGGGTGAGCCCGTATAAATGAAACTCCTGCAAGAAGTTCTTCCTTTGAAATTCAAATACTCGAAAGTGTCAATGTAATATGTTCACCCAACTCAAAAGGATCGAGCAAATTTTCATTCTTGCTTCAGTTTGTTTACCCCGCATGATGAATGATAAAATGACAAATAATCAAGTGAATGAGACTAACTTACACACAGCACTAATGAGCAAATAAATATGTTTATGCACGGACAAGTTAATAATGATAAGTAAGGCTTGATGGCACGAGAAATGATGAATGATGCTGGCAGTGATTTCTGGCTTCGGTTCTTGTCACGAGATTAATCGTATCGCGGCTGTCTTGTGTTACAATTTTCCCATGGAAATAATTCAAATAATTAATTTGCGCGCCGCTAATAAAGAACGCTCGAGAAACGAGACGATTAAATGTTTTGATGACTCGTTTAGAACGAGACACTCTTCTTCCTCTTAAGGAATCTCCTCTTTATTGGCTGCAAGGCGATTGTCTCCATGGGGTTTGCGATTTCAGGAACCTCCACGTACGAATTCTTCCTGCTTTGCATCCTGTTTGTTTGCGGCAGGCACGAGTCTAAATCGACTTCCGGCACCTTCACCGCCCATTTTAACGGCTGACCCTTCTGCGACGGCTTCTCTATGTCCATGTTCGCGATCTTTCGGGACCTGTGTGGTTAATAATGAAAGTACTTGCTACAAGAATCTATCTTAATCGCGAATTATATCTCTGAGTTCAGATGAAAACTTTGAGAGTGCTTTCTTATTATAATCTGTACGGATTTACTTCTATAGAATGTTTAATTATATGTTAATATTTTTTCTCCACCAGGTTAAATAATTAGGCGACCACGATTTGTGGATGCTAATATTAAAAAAGTTCTTATATCTCATTGCAAATCCGGTGGAATTGTAATTCGAATCGTCGACAGTTTTCGTTATTTCTTTCGTACCTGTCCAGCTTTTCTGTGATCGTCATATCCTCACGATCTTGATTGTCGAATTTCGTGGCATGCCGCTGGAAAGCGAAATCTGCCGCCTCGAGAGTGTTCCTGGCCTTCTCGATTTCGGCATTTAAGTCAATCACGTCGAAAATGCGATCCTGAAAGTATCAGTAGGAAAGTTGGCCGAAGCCCTTCTCTTATCCTCCGCTTTTTACTTTTATTTATATCAAAATCGTCAAGATAACTATTTATGCAGATTCTTTAAAAAAGGAGCAAGGCATTGATAATGAATTATAAATTATTCTAATTGTTTCTTATACTATTCGACCCCCTTTTTCTCAATTAACTAGTGCTTCACGAATTATTAGTTAAACGTTATGTGGGTTGGTGCATCTAAAGAAGCAATTAAGTAGAAATTAAAATATATAAGCAAAAATCAGGGGCTCACAAATTATTACTAATTGGATCTTTCGGGGATTGATGCGTCAAATAAAAGAGTTAATAAAAAGGCAATAGATGCGAGCATTCTAATGCTTGGAACTATTGTGTATACTGCGAATAATAAGGCTATTAAAAATAGACGAACTGTCTGGCTGAGTCAGCCATCGCGGCATAGACCTTCGGACAATAAACTATTACTATCGCAGTCAGTGCTTGACTGAAAGTCATTATTTAGGAGGAAGCAGTACACGCAGAACAGCGGGCAATTATGCACCGAAGCCAGCCAAGGAAATCCGACGACGTTGCACTTGTCATTCAAGAATTGTCTGGCGAGAATTTTTCATTTGCCATCCGAAATAGATTACAGCCCGGACGATTAAAGGTATCCCGCGCAATTCTGGTGTGTCCTTCCAAGCTATTTTGGAGGCGTGTATAAACAAAACTGCACTCTCAGGTGTACATCAGCTTTGAGTTTCGTTCACGACACCATTGAGAAAGCTTGTGCTCGATCGTAGCTCCTCATCGTTTAAGAGCTTTTCTTCCTCTTAAGGAATACCCGGTTTTTCTCTTGTAAGTACAGTCAAGGGAGATTTTATGGTGATATTGTGGTGAAATTAGTGAAGTTTGATTGGTTCGAAATAATTCAATTTGTAATTAAATATAGTGTCGAACTAGTCATGTCAATCATTGTAGTGTAAGCTATCATTATAGCTTAATTATGTTTCTAATTAACTTCGTTATTGTTGCCGCCTTTAATATGCGAAATGTAGCAGAATGTAATGTTGCAATCGCTGATTTATTTAGAAAACAAAACGAATAAATATGGACAGGCCAATAACACACAGAAATCCAACAAATAGATGACAGGTAGATATTTCAATCGTGCTTTCGAGCTTTTTTTTCCTGCTTTCCCCTCCCCTGATGATTTGATTTCAATGCTCGCACGAGATTGGTTTTTTGATTTTATGCTTGTACCAGTTGTTATGACATAATTTATTTATAAGCTTCTTGGCGTTAATTTGAGTAGAACCTGCATGTCCCTCCTTTTGCGCCTGAGCTCGGCGAGGTCCTCCTCGAAAGCTGCGGCAGCACGCTCCTTGTAACGACGCTGCGAGGTCACGTAATCATCATTGTACTCGTCCAAGAAGCTCCGATCGTAAATGTAGTCCAAATCATCGTAGGCGTCGTAACGATTGCCTGACAGATTGCGGGAACCTACAATGTTAGTGGGACGGTGTTAGCCAGCGATAAGGACTCAGCCCTCATTAGCAGAAAGCAGTAATCATCATTAACCCTGGATAAGTCTATCTACAAATCGCGTAAGAGTTTATAATATTTTATAGGATTTCATCTGTAAGAATATTTGTACAGAATTTTAGCAAATTATTGCCGAAGAACTTTGGTAATATTTGATTTTGCAATTAAGGAAATAGTTTCCTTATGCGAAATGAAGTAGTTTTTCAATGATGCTGCTTATAGAATTATTTCATTTCATTCAAGATGTTTTAATACTTGTCTTTCAATACTTTTCCAGGATTACATCGCAATGCAAAAGTATGGTAGTTGCGTAGAGCGATATTATGTATAAGCTTCTAATTATTATGTGATTAGTGTTGCTGCTTATTCTCACCCATAGCATTACAGTTCTACGGTATGTGCACTTGTGGGATTGTGAGTTGTTGACTGTGAAGTTTTATGTTTCGCAAATGCTGAAATTGTGGGTGATGTGATCTCGGAATATGAAAATGTAAGTCGCTAGATAATTCCCTTACCTGCATCCTATATTTAATTCACAATAAATTTCAATATGTCAAGGTCCAATCACTGATGCCAAGAACGTAATCATACACATATGTGTATCATCATAGAATCAGTGCTTCAATGTCAGTAAAAAACAAACTATAGTCATTACAACAAGATGTGGCTTCTCGCAGATCGGGTATATCAAACTACTGTGCGAGCACTGTGCCAGAAAATGCATAATATCCCTGACATATGACAATTTTCTGGTACCGTGTTCATTCACACCTCAATGATCTTGATGATATGCATATCATTACTCATTAAAATGGCGCTACTTTAATTTTCCACTGTTATTGAAGCTCAATTTTTTGTGTGATAATCAGGAACAAAGATATCATAGATATTTAGGAACACAGGTTTTAAACTAGCATCATTGGATGATGCAATGACACATGCTCAAGCGTGGGATGGAGTTTCGCAAGACAATTGGAGAAATACAAGCAGGAAACGATAAAGGTAATGTGCAGAGACGAGAATGACAGAGAGAGAGAGAGACGCGCACATGGTGCCTCTTGAAGATTTTGAAAACGAGATTTTATTTATAAATAAGAAAAAAGGAATACATACAATATATGTTTGTTACAAGCGTCTTTCATCGGCGTATACTCACTTCACCGGAGTAGAAGGTGAGTATAATACTTCCTTACGAGATTAAGAACCGAAAGTTAATTAACACGCGGAGGGCTCTTTACGAACTTTGTCGCGTTTGCCCTTTTGCATTTAAGTCACATTCTTCGTTGGTATTGCAAATAAATATAGCTATCTAGGGTAATTAATAGTTGCGCGATATATTCACATTGTCAAGCGAAGGAACTCTCTCGTCTGCTGGTTGCGACTCGAAACTCGAATTGCTACACGGCGAGTGCAGAGTGTGCGTGTCTTTTGGTAAGTGGCCCGTCTTCGATTTCTTACTTCAAGACTGAGTAAGAAGCTCCTCATCGGCCATCAGGAACAAGATAATCAAACCGCACAAATTGACATGGACAAACCAATAATTATTAATAAGTTATAAACTGTTTGAACCGACTATGCAATTATTCGCACGACTGTACAGTCACTCGATGATACATTACTCATCCGAGTGATTCGTTATCATCGCATTCGAGATACAAATGCTTACTTTCAACGATATAAGATGATTATCAACATTTCAATAAGGCACATAATTTAATGCGTCTCGGACATACAGTAAATGATTTCCTCGAGCATTCGATATTAATAGAAAAGGGCTTGCACCTAATTGCCCGGATCATTCGAAATCCTCTCTTCATCAATGATCGGCTTACAAAACAGTAACAATGTAACGAAGAAGTACACGAATACTTTCGAGCACACAGAGGTAAAAGGAGGTTCACGAGGGGCGACGAAGGAGTGGCGATCATTACAGGTAAACATATACAATCAAACGATTCGGACGTAAGAAGTGTTTCCTCTGCGAAGAGGGGCCAAAAAGTGTATGTGCGATCTATCGAGCTCGAGTATAAGATCGACCTAGATGTTGCCGTTCTTCAAAAAGCAAAATGTCTTCAAAACTTCTCCTCCTAACTCCTAACCGATGTTATCGCCGATTTAGAAGGCGACATGCTTCTCGCTGCGCTCGCGTACAGTGACCTTCTTACTGACGACCTGTTGTTGTTGTACGTCTTCGGCAGCGCTGGTCTCATTAACGAGAGCCCTCAAAGCGGCTGCCCTGCGTTCCCTTTTAGCCTGTCGTTCAGCCAATTCCTCCATTTCGCTCTCGAGGTCGTTAAGGCGAGCTTTGGTCTGCTTAGCCCTGGAAGCAGCTGAGCTCGACGATACCAAGTTCTCGTCGTCGTTAAGGAACTTGGTCCACTTGGCGAAGGATGGCTGTTTCACCTCCTCGACCTCATCCAGAAGCTTCGAGCGTCTCTTAAACCCAGTCTCGGCCTCCTCGAAGCTCGCTTTCGACGCCTCCAAAGCCTTGCGCGCGCTGCTGATGCTGCTTTCGAAGGCATCCGTATCCCTGAGAGCGCGACGGTTCTTTCCAAGCACGGATTCGACGTCCTCGTCGAGGCCGATCTGCGCCAGCCGGGCCTTGAAACGCTGCGTCGTCGAGGCGACCTCATCGACGAAGTCGTCGGCAAAACGGCGCCGCGTCCGCTGCCCACGGACGTCGTAGACTGTGTCCTCGTCGTCGGGGAAGAAGGGGTCGAGCGGGGGTGGCGGTTGGGGTGCGCGGGATCGGGACTCGAGTTCGAGGTCAAGGTCGCGCCCGAGGGAGCTGCGGGGACCGGACTGATCGCGCGTGCCTGCAAAAACCCCATATCACATAGGATTGTTCATCTGGAACCTTCCAATCTCTAAGCAATGACAGCGTGATTTCGTGAGTGTGAGCTTTCGAGCTTTTTTCTTTCTGTCAGTCGATTCTTCCTGCTAATTTTCATCGATAAATGAAATTTGTTTCATGCATCTGCCGAATTTCGTTGCACTGATTTTATCATTGTTAATTCAAGTTCAGGTTTTAGAGAAATGTGTATAATATGGTATGCGCAATTGTGAGTCTAATTTGTTTTTGAGTATGAGTAATATAGTGATGAGAGATATTGATACGATATTAATAAAAGTAGTTGTTGTCTTTGTAAATAGATTTATATGTTTCTCCCTGCACATGTCTCCTAAGCGTCCCTGTTCTTTTATTAACGTTTCGTTAATCGAATGTATAAATAATCGAGGTAACTGTCTATGTAAGTGGTGTGTTTGAGAAATGAAATATTTATTGAACAGACAAATGGTGGGTACAATGCCAACACAGTAGGTTTCATAACGCAACAAAGGTGGATGGGTCATTCAAGGAAGATGGGTTTCAAAAAACCTATACAGATCACAGTTTTCGCAGGAAAGATTCCTGCGTCGTTATTATAATGCCCGAAAAATCTTTTCATAGTTATTTGTACTTTTTGCCTTGTTGTTTTTTTTTATGTATTTATTTGTCTTTGAAAATACTACTCGACACTTTTCAGTGCTTTTGGTACTTCTTCCAACTTTATAACCTTTTTATAAACATGTATCTTTCGTTATATTTTGTCATTTTTATTTGCTTTTGACATTAGAGAATTTGATGATTATCACATAAATGAAAGGTTGCCTTTCACGGATATCATTCAAAGGTTTGGAATTCATGCCGGAGTACAAGTGGGGAGGGTAAAGGGTGACGGAATGAAAGGTGCATATAGTTTCTCTCAGACATTCGTTTTCAGTGATTCTATTGAACAGCTCGTGAACAATCGAAAGACAGGTGGAAGGAGTAGGGTACGTTCTCACTCCTCAAAACCATTTTGGAAAACTTCTGAAGATGTTACCGAGGTCGTTTCGGCGTGCCGCGAGATCGTCGGCGAGAGAGGTTCTGGGCTCAGAGAAGAGCGGTCGTCCGCTGTACTTCCGGTCTAAATGATCAACCATGGGTTTGTAGTAGGACTCGCCCTTGTCATAATTGCACCCATAAACGCGCGTACGTGGCCTGCTAAGAATTGGCCTCGACATCTTGCCGGCACTCCTTCCTCGTCACCTGAAATCACCCCAAATCATTAGCCTCTTATTCATGATTGTCTATTTTCAAAAATCCTAAAATTAAATTCATTTGCCGAGTACGATAGACTTTCTTATTTAGAAATTGTGCAAAGCCCAATGTATTTGATTTCCAAATGATTTTCAGTATCAATTTGAAAATCAATCATGTTCGACTTTCCAATAGTTTTCACGTGATTCGTATCTGGATTTACTAAACCAATTTAAAGGCGATTAGTGTCGAGTTTCAAATAGCATCAAACCAATTGTATTTCGATCCCAAACAACCTGCAAATCTATCAGAATTGGCTCGGAATCGTAGAGGTGTCGTCGTTTTGAACTTTTAAATCGGGACGAAGGGCAAGTGCAGAGTACAAGCCTTGCGCGACCAGTTAATATTAAACTCCGCCACGTAATAAATAAATGCTATATTTCTCTGGCATTTGTTCAACTTGCCGAAATAATATCTAGGAATCCTGGGTAGACAGACCGGTGTAAAACTCGTGTAGCAGGCGTGTCTCGGAGTCGCACTTTCGCTGAATGTCGCATTAAAGTTTAACTTTGAGGGCCAATGCCACTCCATGCGCACGTCATCGCGTGTCTCCCACCGAGAATAATGTGCTCTCCAAAATACATCATTTCGTGGCCAGAATACCTCTCGAATTTAACCAGCAATAATTTTGACTTTGACAAACGGTTAAATAACTATTTTGCAGAAAACTTGGGCACACGAAAATTCAAAACAAACGTTTCGGATTGTCGCCGGCCGAAGGTTCGACGCATTTGTTGGTGCGGCTTAAAGTCAGCGTGGCTCTTCGCAGTTCTAATTCGATCTCGATGACTTAACCATTTAGTCATTTACACCTACACGAATACCGGATAACAAAAATCAGTGACGCGGACGTCGCTTTACGTCTTTGGTTTATGAATCCATTCTCATCGGTCGAATAATTTGTTATTGTAGCTAATAAGATTTTTATTAAAGGCAGATAAAGTATAATAGGATTCCATTTATCCCAGATTTTACTAAATGCCTAATTAACTGAACTTAGTGCTAAGCAAAGTTATTAATATACGATAAATAAACAATATGAAAATCATTGAGCTTCTAATACCGGAATGTGTTAGTTATTCGAACGGTTGTCTCTCCAACCATTCCTAAACCTGGAATTCTATTGTAATACTTTCCAAACTCTATCTTTCTTATCGTTCCGAAGGGATTATCTACCTGCTTGATATTTCTCCTGCAAATATATCAGTCTACCTGAGTTTCCCTTCGGCTTGAAACCAAACAAGAAACTGACCGACTTTATCCGTTTGCTGAAGAAACTGTCGAACAGATAAATGCTCGGTTCTTCCCGCAGGCAGAAGGCTGTCTTTAACTATGTTTAAAAATAAGCACACACATATGCAATACAGCACAAGTTCGAACTTTTCTATTAAAGTATTCCTAACAACCCCGTCGATGAGTTGTGTTTCCCACTGCGGACTGTGAGTAACGCCGGCGTCCGATAACCCACGCGAATTCCAACCACATCTCTTAGAAAATCATCGTGATATTTTCATTTCGATCATCGGCGAATTATTCTGAGAGTACGTCACGCTGCGGAAATAATAAAGTAATCCGGGAAGTTAGCTTCTAATAGCAGCAAATTAATTAAGAATATAGTACGAATTTATTAATACTTGTGAAAGACGAAGATTCTGCTGATTAATTTTGCATGTTTTGTAATTATATACAAGATATGTCTGTCATTTCTATTTCTCATACTCATTACAGAGTTGTGAATTAAAAGCTGCTCTAAGAACCTATCACAAACTTAGCTAAATTAATTTAATAATGAACATTAACAATTACTAGATTACTTATATAAAGAAAACTTAAATCTGAACTATCTATCATGAAAAATGCTATTTCAATGTTAATAATCAATTGAGTGTTAATAAAGAATATCTCCAAATAATTGTGTTCAATTAAAGGAGTTTCTCAGTAATGATGAGGCGGACGTCGAAGGACTCGAAAGATTCATCATCTCAGGGGAAAGAAAAGGTGGCAGTTCGGTCTCACGGTTACGGGGGCCTCTAACTGCGAGAGGAGCGAGCAAACTGGAGCGACTGAACGCCGACTCGAAAATAGACCGCATCTAATTTGGTGCCCATGAACTGAACTGGCACGGTACACCCGAGCCCCGGACGACCGCCTCTAAATGCACGAGAAGTACACTCGATCGTTGAATTAGGACCAACGCTATCACTCTTCAAACACAGATCATCCTGCTTTAAGGAGCCGAGCTCTGTTATCCTCCGGAAGCATGGGAAAGTGGAATAAATAGGGTGGGAAACTTCCTCTGGCGGACACACAATGGTTTGCCTAATATCTTAGTTAAACAGTGTTTCAAAGATTTCGAATGGCACGTCTTGTGATTGCCATTTAAATATTGGACTAAGAAGTCGGTTTTTCTTTTAATGAGATAGTGAAATGGAAATGTTATAATATGTTGAAGTAACATATAATAGTTGATAAAGTAAGGAATTGTGTGGCAGATTAAGTCTTCATTGTTTCTATTCTGATTTTTCCTATTTGAAATTCTATTCTTTACGTAGGAAAATATCAATACTAAAGAAACTGTGAGCCAACTCATTCGAATTAAAGCAATTTATAGTCAATTGACTCGTCTAATGCAAGTGAGATTCAAGTGTATATCAACGACGTTTAAACTGTAAGATTTACACTGATTACTTTGCATCGCAGAGTTCTCCTTTCGTCGAGTCTATTTCTCGAGTCTCTAATTGACGACAGACTGCACCCGCGCGCTCCAATAGTCTCGCCAAGCCGAGGGTCGCATCTTGAAAATCGACTTAATTGCAAGATATTTCACAGCAGTTTCTTTCGGCGGCGACTACGACACTTGCTCTTACTGGTGCGGTGGCGGCGGCGGTGGTGGTCTGTGTATTTTTACATGAGGCGTTCGGCACGCGTAGCTAAAAGCAAGGTTCCAAGCTCGCTATTGTGTAATTAGCCGATTGAGTAAGACAAAGTGACCTACTGTGTCACTTGCGCGCTTTGTCACTGATCTCCCACCATACACGCGCGCGCGTCCGCCTTTGGAAGCCTCTGTGGACACACACTGCGGGAACAAGGGTAGTGTGTAGGTAGAACAAGGGTAGATTGCGTCCACTTGAATTTATTTTCAAGCTAGCTCAATTACTCGCACTCCTGGCCCTGATGGCTTCTTTCAAACGGAGAATCAGCCGGAAACTGACTGTCGAAAAAATACCACCAATCCTCTTCAACCATCTTACGACACACATTTTTCTGTCCCATTCCCCTATGGTTTACGAGCACTTCTTGTTAGTCATAACATAGCTTAGAATTCGTGGGGTTTTTTAAAGAATTTTCTGTGATACTTATGACTGGCTGAAGTTGTTAGGAGAATATTAATTTTTAGAGCTTTCAATGAGAGAGAATAAGGAAAATGTAAACCTGACATTTTTAAGCATGTTAAAAGAGAATAAATCTTATGAAGATAATAAAACTTTACGAGAGACAAGCAATTAAATTGTGAATTATATTTCATGTATTACAATTGTTAATTGGCCTATTATCTCAGAGCAGCATGCAACAAAATTATAGTTGTCGTGAGAAAAAAAACGTTGTTAGTTGCCAATACCGTTGTAGGCCGAGACGCGGCCTACTTGAAATAACCGGCGAAATGGTATCACGCGTGCCTTTCAGCACGTGCCAAAGTGAAACGTGAATCTCTCACATGAAATGAGGCACATCGATGCCTGTCCAAATACTGCGAAACACACGGGACGATATCAAATTCGTGTACCACCCATTGCCATTAAAGAATACCTTACTATGTGTCGATTCAGCACTGTCAAGGAGCCAATTAGTCGCCATAAAACTAATGTCAACTTTTTGGAAACATAACAAAAGACAGTAAATGCAATTGGCGTGAAACTCTAATTGGGTTTGCACAATTTGTCTTTTAATAGGTCGAACCATTCATTCAATGACTGAATTGCATTCACTTCCCAAATGATTTCAAGGTAATTGCTTTTGATTGGAACGACTAGACATTTTATGCAGAATGGAATGACTTTTTAAGAAAATAATAATGCATACGTTAAACTCTTTCAATTGTGTTAAAGTCCAGTTAAAAAAATATTCGTCTCATTACAATTACACGATTATCTAAGCCAGCAGAATAATTATTAGTTAATTAAAGCTTGTTTTAAATTTACACTGGTCCAGTTAATTCGAGAAAATTGGACTTCGTCTTCCCTGCAACGAAATGCTGGCTCGGTGGGATAACAAAATTGCGAAATAATTCGCTTGCGATACGTTATGGTTTTTGCGGTTGCGTTTTGACGTGTATTTATTAATGGACCGATCAGTTAGAGCGTTCAGTCGCCACGGAGTCGTGCTGTTATCTATTCTGAGGCACAATTCTGGACGTAGGTATAGCTTGACGTAACTATGAATGGGTTTATTAATAGATAGAGATCGAAATACCTTGCACGTCCCAATACTTCAGATAAATAAGAAATCTAGACAATGAACAATTTAAAAAAGACACTGCAATCCTTCTTAGAATACATATTTGCATACAACGAATTTATTTTGCCTTCTTGTCTACCTGATATGTTTATGCATAAGCGATTTTTTAATTTTTTTAATTATCCTATACACCAAATCGAATTTAATTTTATTCCCAATTGCACGATTCAAAAGTACACTCGATTGTCTAAATCAAAGTTATTTGTCATGTTTTATATCAACGACAATCACTCACTTCATTTATTATAAAACACGCCATAGTTTATACTTTTAAAATTAATAAAAGCCCCAGAATTCTCTTTAGTTTCTTGAAATTAGAATGTAAAGAGGTGAGAGCTTTATGCGCATGAACCTTTAAACGGAACGAGCGTGCGGGTGGTTTCATTTTACATGACGAGCGACAATAACGTGCGTGTAAACTCCGCCATTTGACACGGCTGGGCGAAAAAGTTTTGGCACGCATTGTTAGTGGGACGAGCGGGCATTGAAATACAGCGAGCCGCTTTTTGAGAGCGTAATGATTTATCGGACAAATTGTGGAAAGCGTTAGGCCACCAGTGAAATAGATCAGTCACGGGCCAGACGAGCGTACCTGTGGTGTAACAACTGTATAGGTGGATAATGCCAACTGTTTTAGATCCTGACTCACAAGCCGAAAGTCCCCGTGTGACTTGTCTAAAATTTTCGCACACACTATTTAATCGCTTGCACTCAAAGTAAGACGCGAAAATACATCAGTGTAATTGAGCCGGTGATACTCGCTTGAAAAACACAGACTCCTGGAGTACTCCTATACTATCGAGTAGATATAGATGGGGTATTGAGTTTCCCAATTGCGATCTAGTTTGATTTTCTCACTCTAGAATCTACTGTCGTGTAAAAGCCGGAAGCCCAAGTTTATTTAATTTCCTTTTCGTGATTGAGCCCTGAATTTTATTGTTAGTTTTACATGTTTACACATTAAATACTTTAGATATAGTTCGATATAAATTTACTTTAGACTTCATACTGCATTTGGGAATTGTTTTGTAATTGATTCTTGTGATTTCACTTCTGCAATTTACTTTTGTGATTAATGACGTTTCAGATCCTGCGTTACGTTTAATTGTCAGTGTCATCAACAAACTACTTCAAAGTGATTAGTACTTCTAATACTATCTGACACGCGATCTTGTAAAGGCGGTAAAGTTTATACATTTAAAAATTATTTATAAGTACTTTGCAAAAGCTTTTACAAAACATTCTAGATGCTTTAAACCGTTCTGTTAGGGTTATTGCAGAGTATCTTTGTAAGCGTATAAATATCTGTCAAAATGAAGCAGAAACTTGACATTTAAAAATACAGCATTAAAATACGTGAAATTTTGCAAATCTGTGGAATTGTTTCTCACGCAAATCCGTTCGAAATTCGATTTAGAAGCGGCAGCAACAGTGGACTATGGTGTGTCAGGCCGCGTTCGTTAGCTCGTTGCGTAAGGTCCGCCAAATTTAGCCGGCGGGCATCGTTTAAAAACGGTGATATCGATTACAAAATTATTTGAGCCACACTTGCTGCTACTGCTTTAAATTATTATCGCGATTCAACTGGCGAACAATCACTATGGAATTCCTGTCTGGCAACTGGAGAGGATCTTTTCATAATTTTCTAGATTTTCGAACAATTCCATATTTTTGAACCTCACGATTTTATCATAAATCAAATAAGGATGTCGATAATCTTAAATACAAATTGGAATCCATTTTCAGAAACTAAACTTACTTGTTTTATGACTCTTAGAATTAAACGTCTGCTAAAGACAAATTGAAAATCTCTACCAGGAAAAATCAAATCTAAAATTAGAGGAAACTTGCTGCTGACAGCGCGCAATTAACTGTTCTCTGTTTCATTAAGTATTAAAAGACCTAGCTCGATCACTAGGTCACAAAAACATCATGAAAGAAGATTAAGTTTCACCAATAAATATAAGACTTCAATTATTCGAACCAATTCGATTCTCCTCTCAAGAAAGCCTATCGCCAAATCTATTCATTATTCCTCATCAATGCGGAAACACAATGAAATCTGCATTTTATCATCTCTGGCAGTGAGATGCACCAACTATAAACATTGGACGCATCGCCAATCCTTATCGATCCCGCGCGATCGCCTTGCGAAATCAGTTACTTCACACGCACGAGTTCGACGAACTCATTACTCAATTGGAATCTCATGTCGAAATATGCTTTTGAGTTCCTTCAACTTCTGTCTTCACTGTTATCACTGCGGGATACAAAAGACGGAAAGGATTCGGGTGTTCCTGGAATGTTAGTGTCCTGGTAAAGCGATCAATGAAAGATTAGCAAGTTCAATTGGATTTTAATGATTAAAATTGGGTAAAGAAGAGGATTGATGATTGTTGATTGGGGGATAGCCTTACCTAGAGTTGTAGGATGGTATCTGGTATCCCTTGGGATGCTGTTTCGTCGGAAGTAGCGGCACGACTCCTCGAAGGGGCGATCAGGCACCCGTTATTTCCCACTCTCTCGACACGCTACCCCTTCCTCCCGGATCCGCTTCCTCGCTCCTGTGCCATGCTATTCCCAGTAATTTATTCATACCCCGTGGGTGTCCGTTGACTGTCTTCGGCCTCCACGAGGCATCTCTATAGTGACATACCGCCTGTATGGAGCTACCCTTTGTGCAACCGGTTAACGAGCGAAGCCTGTGATCGCGACGAGCTTTTTTTGGGGGCATACACTCGTCAGATAATACAGGCAATTATGCGGTTAATGAAATTGTATAGGGAACATGTAGTACTAGATTTTTGTAAGAAATAATAAAGACATTGTGGATCTTTGGTAATGCTGGGTGATTCAGGGATTGTTGGGAGTACCATTTTGATTGTTCATGACTCAGGATCAAAACTTGTAATGATCCATGCGATAAAAATACCTAGGAAGTACTATGTTGAGTTTGTGTTTATCGTGTACACAACGTGTACATAGAAAAACTTTACAGTATAGACGAATGTCAATTTTTTAATTATCCATTAAATTCACGAATTGCAAATTTGTAATTTGTAATTATAAAAATCCTTGAAATGCTTCCTTCGGGATTATTTTGATTTCTCAATGATGCGTAAATATTTTATCGCAGCATACATTCGAGAATAATTAAAATTGACGTTGGACTCCGAGATGCATTAACTAGACTATCTCTATGAACACAGCTGCTCACGGCCCTTTGCTGTATCTTTAATTTTAGCCAAACGAAATTGGAGCATGTAAAAGATTTGTAAGCGTCGGAGCGAGCAGCCTGCAGCATTCAGCGAACAATAGATCAAAATAAAGAATGATAAAAGTACTACAAATCTGTTGGCATATTCCCGTGGACTAAGTGGACCCGTGTAATCTACTAATTACGACACTTTGGCCCGGCGACAATAATTTGGGCCTTTTGTATTTCGGTACATACAATATGCACATTTTGCAGTGGTCTATAATGTCTTTTTTAACTTAATACTCTGTTCGATGTACGAAAATGTCGTAAACATAAAAGTACTGCGAAAACGCAAATTGCTGTTCTATTAAACTATTATTGGTAAAGCATTTACCTTTGTTTCAAGCACGAAACTCCACTAGAAATAATACAGTCTGTCTATTCTTGCTTTGTCCTTCGACATTCCAACAGCTTGGATTACTATTGAAAAATTTAAGTAAGCATTGAATTAATATACATATAATTAAATAGTATGTAAGACTTAAGATATTTAAGTTATATAAGGAAAAGTAAAGTAATCGAAGTCTTTTATTATTCGATTACATGAAAACCGAAGGAAACTTAAGTTTCTCATTAAATCTTTTAAAACACGCAGTTGTAAGACTTGTTCTAATGATAAATTTGGATACTCCTGTTTTATGACGAGTTAGATCTATTGCATTCGTAGGTTAACATTCAAATTATTTAAAAAATTATAGTCATTATACTCACACACAGTAAATTACAAAGATTTTGTAATGGCAGAGCTCCATCGTTTATTATATTCATTTAGTAGAATGATTAACTTTCTGTAAAGATTACTATTTTTTAAGAAATATTCCAATACTAAATGAAATATATATCAATTATAAACACTACGGTTTTTAAATGCTAAATTATTACGTTCCTGTTCCTGTGACTGGTGCTGCTAGCGCCACCATTGTCTCCTGCGGAGAATCCCGGCAAGCCAGTATCGCACATAAGAGCGCTATAGGCAGAGAAGCACACGGTCGCGTTAAATGAATTCAGTGATTATGACCCCGGCGTTTTCTGACAGCTGACACCAATTGCAATTCATTCAGGATGTCGTGCGCTCCACGCTTCTAATATGCACTAGGAAGGAGCAGAGATGCAAGACATTTGCGAGAATATCCGTAGCGCGATCGAACATGGACGTACCGATATAATTAGATCGCTTTTAGAGGCGTGTACGTGTGTATACTACTTTGTATTATCTCCTTAAACCGCCTTTATTAGATTTGATCACATAAGACCCGATGAAAAATGCTTGTCCTACCTCACGCGATAAAACATCGTTCCTCGTAAAGATGCAAGCCGATGAAATTCCTCGTATCTTATCCATAAATACTGAGTGTTACTATCGCATTTCTTACATTTATTATTACTGTAATCATTCTGTTTGTATATTGCGTATGTCTCGTGACAGGTGAAAATGGTAATGCTGCTGATGGTATAACGAAAGATAAGATTTTAAACCAGCCCCTCTTGGAGGAAGGCACCTTCCTCTCCTACGCTTCGAAGGTAAAACTTGCTTCAAGTTTTGTCTACTTAGATTATGTATGGTAGGCGAGATTTATTTATTTATACTAAATCTTTGATTTTACAACTCTGTAGACTAATCAGCCAGATATTGTGAGGACGTTGCTGAGTTGTGGTGCGAATCCTGCTGTTCAAAATGCTGATGGACACAATGCAGTTGATGTTGCTTGCAGCGATGTAATACGTAGGACTTACATCGAGGAATTACTCAGAGCAACTGCTGCATCCGAGTATGTAATACATTGTTAGATAATTATTGTTCTTGTGAATGGAATGTTATTTTGAATATTTTATTTGCAGGATAGACAGGGTAACACAGTTGCTAGATGCTGGTTTAAATGTGAACTCATGGGATTCTCAAGGTAGCAAGAACACACCTCTCCATTGGGCCGCTTGTTATGGGAATAAGGAAGTTGTAGCATGTTTGATAGGTAAGAACAATTTCGATATAATTTGTTCTTTATCAAGAATTCTTGATATTAATAATGATCATTTGTTTAGAACGCGGAGCAGATGTGAATGCAGTGAATGGGTGTGGTGCAACACCACTGCATGATGCAGTAAGTCGTGGTGATGCGGGAATTTGTCAGGAGTTATTGCAAGCAGGAGCCAATCCTGTTATACGAGCCAATAAAGGGTAATAAATTTATTTCCTGTATATATGTTTAACAAAACTAATATAAATTAATTATTGATGGTAATATTCTTTTTTCCAGAACATTTGCAGGGAAGACAGCATACGATCTTGCGCGAGGGAAACAATCTTTGTACTGTTTTATTAAAAGATATTCACCAAACTTCATGTCGAATGAACGAGAAAGTATGCACAGTCCAACTGCTTCATTCGTTGAGAGCAATTTCTGTCAGAAAAGTATTTCAAGTAATATGAGTCAGCTCTCCATTGACTCTACCAAATCATCCGAGCCTGTATACGATCTACCATTGAGAGAAACTGGAAAGGAAAGTCCAACTAATACAACAGAGAAGGATGGAATTTACAGTCTTCTCTGGCCGCAGCCTAAAACTGTTGTTGAATTAAAAAATATTTCCGCGCCATTTATCGTGGGAAAGGAACTTTTTATATCCATAACACAGGTGTGTATCAGATTAAAGATAAATGAATACGAATTTCTGTTAATATCGCTATTTTATTAACGATATTGTTAATATGATAATATCTTTTCTAATAGGGTAGTGAATCCATTCATAGAATACTGGATGTATGGGAAATCAGCAGAACGCACTTGCTAGAATTAGGTACTGACGTTAAAATTGGAGAAGTTCATCCAAGCTCTGGGAAACTTGTTAGCGAGAATCGTATAGAATGTATAGTCAATCGAAAGTTGTTCAACAGTTCTGATGGCTATCAGCTACATATATCGCAGAACGCTATAAAAGTTGGAGCCGCGAGTCTAGCGGGATTGCATTACGCAGTTTGCACATTTGTACAAATTTTAAGATTAAGCAAAAATCAGAGCAGATCAGAAGTTTGCGAGATCGAGCCAGTTTTCATAAAGGACGAGCCGCGATTCTCGCACAGAGCAATTTTATTAGACATTTCGCCGAGAGGACGCATACCTACGCTGGAATACCTGTTGCATACAATAAATTTGTGGTCGTCTTTTAAAGTATCACACTTGCATTTATACTCTAGACTTACACCTAACTGTGATTGGCAGCTGTGTTATAGTAAATCTGAAATGGTCACTTTAGACCGTTATTGCAGGTAAATGTAACAGACTCATTTTATTTGCATCTATTTTACTTTTTATGTATCTGTAATTTTCGAATTATGTTGATTTCAGAGATCGCCATTTAGATTTAGTGCCGACTTTGGACGTTGATGCGAATGTAGGACAGCATCATCTTCCACAAATGTGGCCTATATTCCAAGAGTTACTCGCAGTATTTCCAAGCTTAACATATGTGCACGTTGGACCACGTTTAGCAAGTTTGCTTGTACAACCAGATAACTTCGACCTCAATTCATCCGTCAATGAGACAATTGAAACCGACATGTCCGAAGTATTCAAATCATATTCCTGCCTTCAAGAGTTATGGCATATCTTAAACCTCAGTTCAAGCACAACTTTATTACTCTGTTCTAATGGTTTACATTCCAAACCGGAATTCCATAATATTCCTAGCAATATTATCCTTGTAGAATATGGTTTTCAGGTGAATCTTGATCGCTGTTCGTTTACTTTTAATCTTTGGACATATTCTATAAAGAGTTTGTTTGCAGGCTGATTATGATTTCTCTGAATGGACAGAAGCATTTAGG
Organism: Ectemnius cavifrons; assembly: GCA_964023945.1. Taxonomy (NCBI): domain Eukaryota; kingdom Metazoa; phylum Arthropoda; class Insecta; order Hymenoptera; family Crabronidae; genus Ectemnius; species Ectemnius cavifrons. The sequence continues at coordinate 4,649,442 of OZ030380.1, read as the reverse complement.
ATAGCAGGTGGTAATGTACTTCCAAGTTCTGGCACTGCCAGCTATAACAGCTTGGCTGGATGTCCAGCTTCCACCTATGCGAACACAAAGAATGCAGTAAAAACCGCTTTGGAACAAGATGCAATAGGTATAGTTGTAGCACATTGGTCTGGAAGTCATCATCTCACTCCACACCCTTTCGCTTGGATTGGCTATTTAATTGCTGCTGGTTTATCATGGAATCCTGCCACGGAAGTTGATATTGGAAGCGATGAAAGTTACGATATGCCTGAATTAGTTGGATCGAGGTAATATCAATATGGAAATGATAAATGCGGTTTTTCTAAAGTCACTGTACTAGTAATTGGTTGCAGGCATAGATCGGTCACAAGATTAATGGACATCCACGTTTTCCAAGATTCAGAATATAAAATTGGAAATGCGATATTAGAGCTTGGCCGCTTAGATACGTTAGTACTTACGTTGAGCAAGAATCAACCAGTGAAAGATCTCCAGCAAATCCCTGATAATCGTGGATCGACATTGTATAGATTATTAACAGACCCAGATAATGTGAATCTAGAATATCTTTCGTCTGATTTATTTGCGGTAAGTTACAATTCGAGAAAGTAATATCCATATATTTCTATCTAAAAAATGTTATTTGGTTTTGAATCCCTTTTTCTAGAAAGTAACGAAGCAAATCAAGCGGATTTCTCACTCTTTGTACGAAGTAAACTTGACATCAAAATTTGCCTCAATGGAAATACAGGAACTTCAGTTGACTGCAGACTTTATGTTGACCGCATGCAAAATTGGTAGAACTCTTATTGGTGTCGGTGTTAATCCTAATAGCAATATGGGACTAGCGGTAATTAATTTAGGTGTGTGCAATCTGCCACCGATCTTTAGAACCGACGTAGCGAATAAGATGTTAGCGCATATAGAGCAATACAAGGGTTCGTGGTTACAGAGGCACTTACCTCAGGGCCTCCAAAATTCTCTGCTAGTCCTCACTAGCGCTTTGCATCGATTTGTGCCAGAAACATAATTCTTAACCATACCAGCGGTAATTACACAGTTGTATAAACCAGAATTCCAGTTCCTTCTATCTAAGACTGCAGGCATCCCCTATGGGTTAAGTAACAAATGTTCCTTTATGGCCTGCGTCACGCGTTCAAATCAACGTTACAGTTATCGGAAAGTGAATGCCTTCTGTTACAATATTTCACAACGTTTGTACGCCAAAAATCCAAGGAATATTCTCACAATTTATAAAATCTTTGCTACGAAATCCATTGTGAAAGGTGATGATAATGACCATTACATATTCGCTTTTTTAAATACAAACGTATTTACTAAATAACCATAACATTTTATTTAAAAAAATGGAATTGGACGTTAAGTGTCCCCCGTTTACAAAGATACTTTAACACTTATTGCTGAAGCAATATTCGTGTATGCATTGGTTTTGTGTATACATAAAATCTAGAGTAGCTTTCTAATTTTACACACAACTATCGAAACTTCGCTTGTGTCGATATATATATTTTCTTAAAAGTAATAAAACAGTTGAAACGTCATTGCAGAATGTTTTTTTTCTATAGAACGATATTTTCCTTATTCGACAACGTGAACGCAATTTATGAATAGAAGTTTACAAGACTTTCTTTCAAGGCATAACATGTATCATAAAGTGACTCTATCAATAAATTATAACATGTTCTCACAATAATTGGCTATTTTAGAAAGTAAATGTTGTACAAGGAAGAAAGATTATTGTACAACAAGAAGAATGTTTAGTACATGAAACAAAGAGGCTTTGAATTTGAATGCATATTGAAACACTAAGCAATGCGTTGATTTTATATCTCAACATCGAGCTAATTCTTTCCTCCCTTACTATATTGCTTACTGTTCCATCTATCACATGCAGGAAATATTTTTTCTTTAAAGCCTTTTCTATGCATCTAGTCTAACAGTGTAATATATACATTTGAACCACTCTCAAGGCACATGATTTTTGAAATGACAGATAAGTATTCACTTCCAGCAATATTGCTTCCATTATGCAAATGCGAATTTTAAGATCTAACAGTCTCATATTCTTGTCTTCAGTATTTCAGGGAAGAGATCTAAGAACTACTTATGTAGTACTAGTAGTGGATAACACGTCGTCGTGATATATCAAATTGTTCTTATTTTTTTCGTTCCATCCGCCCATTTCTAAGTCAGTTTTTCGCATCATTTCCTCTTCCTCCGCCTTCAGTCTATAAAACTCGTTGATTTCGAATTGGTATTTTGGAGTTGTGATACCGAAGAAATTAGCCAGGTATTCGCCAACGTAATCGCAACCCTCTAACATTTTCGAACTTGCCCAAGTCGTTTGATACCAAGCCCACGGCAACCAGTTTAGTGTTTTCTGCGAGATTTCACAAGAAATCATAGAAATCAGTTTCTATTGTTACACTCAAGAAAATACTCATCACATAATGCATGTAATGCATCTGTCAAAACAGACACGAAACGTAACTGGATCAGCTGTTTCCACTGTGTTAACCATTTTCGGAGCAGGTGCTTCATCATCTGACGAGTACTCCTCCAAAACGCCGTCCGAAAATTGCAATACACGCTTTGGCATTCTGCCCGACTTGCGATTTTGCTAGAATAGAACCAGATTTTCGATTTTTGAGGGCCAACGATTATTATTGACATGACATATTTAAAAAAAATGCAGTACATTTCGTAAATACTGATAATTCTATATTTAGTGGGAAATGCGACTCAGCGCAGCGAAAGTTTCTAAATCTTGGAAGATGTTTTCGAGGTGTACGTTCATACGAGCACTGCAATTATTTATTAAAAGTAGCGTCTTACTTCCGAATCAGTAGGCAAACTTTCTCTCAGAACGACGTCACTTAAATCACTGATTTCTTCAATTTGTGAAGCCATTATTCATGGAACAAATGTATCGAAACCTGCTTGAACTAGTTACACACTCCGACACCATTTGCATCCCTTGACAAAAGGTGAAACCTGCTAATTATGTCAATGACTATGAATCATATACTCCAAATACGTATACTCATGCATCTATGTGTCTGTAGAAACTTATTTTAGATGCGTATCTTTACCTCTCTAGAACAATAGCAATGCGCATAGGTATGCGTTTCCGGCAAAGCGCGCTATCTGCGACTGAATATCCTGTTAAGTTTGAGCGGGAAACGGTCAGCGCAAAGGTACAACTGTCGTTCTTGTTTGCCTTTACTCCGAACGCTTGTTTTTGAAGTAAAACAAATACTATAACGAACTATTAAGAAGGTCTTTAGTGATTATACAAAATGCCGCCGAAGATTTCAAGGGACTACACAAAAGACAAAGGTAAGAGCTTATTCTTCATGAATTATAACAGTCCTAACCGCTGAAAGTGATATTGTTTGTTTCTTGTTTACTATATGATTTGTTATAATTTACCAGAACAATTAAAGCTCTTTTTATCGGAGTTCATGGTAATGAACGAAAAGACTGGGGACAAAACGTTCAAGTATCGACAGCAACTGACAAATATCGCCCATCGAGAACAAGTGGATCTCACGATAGATCTGGATGATATTCACGAGTTCGACGATGAACTAGCGATTTCGATTTCACACAATACACGAAGATATGTTAATTTATGCCTCGAAGTATGGGTTTCGTTATAACTTCAACAAATTCATAAATCTATATTCTATTTTAAAACTACAGCTATGCATTACTTTTCTGTTTTGAACAGTTAATACAAGATATGTTACCAGAGTTTAAAGAGCGTCCTGTACCCCCGAAAGATGCATTAGACATTTATATTGAACACAGACTGTTAATGGAGGCACGCAACAGGCATCCTGGTGATCAACGTGACCCAAGAAACAAATATGCTCCGGAATTGATGAGACGCTTGTATGCTTACCATTCTTTAGGATTTTTCATTTATACTATTTGATATGTGTTATGCTTATAACTAAAAGACATGTTTATATTCCAGTGAAGTATATTTCAATGATTTTGATTCTGCAAAAGCATACTCAGTTAGGGATATAAAGGCAGACAGAATAGGAAAGCTAGTCACTGTGCGTGGTATTGTGACAAGAAGTACCGATGTCAAACCATTACTTGTTGTTGCTACATACACATGTGATCAATGCGGTGCGGAAACTTACCAGCCAGTAAGTCTGAGCATACTTATTTTATTATATTATTTCAAGCTCTTATAAGGATGTGATTACTTAATTCATTATTTTTCCTAGGTTCAATCACTTAAATATATGCCTTTGAGAATTTGTCCCAGTGATGATTGTCGTATAAATAAGTCTGGTGGCACACTAGAGATGCAAACTAAAGGATCAAAGTTCATTAAGTTTCAGGAAGTCAAAATACAAGAGCATGTAAGCATTTTATTATTTTAGTTTCATTCACAGGTCCTATTTTGTAGGAACAGATTTAATGTTTTATTAATAATTTTCAGAGTGATCAAGTTCCAGTTGGTCATATACCAAGAAGTTTGACTATCTTTTGTAGAGGTGAAACTACAAGAAAGTGCCTTCCAGGGGACCATGTGCTTATTACTGGAATCTTTCTACCATTCGTTAAGTCTGGATTCTCAGCTAGACTTGGTGCAGCCCTTTTGAGTGAAACATACTTAGATGCACATGTATGTTTAGTTTTCCTATTATTTTAACTTATCTATTTATATTCATTTACAATATGACGAAGCTATGGATTACATTTCAGAAAGTTGTGTGTCTCACAAATTCCCAAACAGTAGACGACAGTGCTGCTGAAATGACAGAGGAAGAACTCGCATTATTAATGGAGGATGACTTTTATAGCAAATTAGCTCGTTCAATAGCTCCCGAAATTTACGGGCTGGAAGATGTAAAGAAAGCTTTACTGTTGTTGCTTGTAGGTGGTACGGACAAAAAGAAGGGTGATATTAAAATTAGAGGTATATAATTTATGATTTAAAAATTGACACTGTTCTAAGAAGGTTTTAATCAATACCAATCCTATTCACAGGCAATTTAAATATTTGTTTAATGGGTGACCCTGGAGTGGCAAAGTCACAATTGCTCTCATTTATAACGAGACTGGCGCCAAGATCTCAATACACAACAGGCCGCGGTTCATCTGGCGTCGGTCTTACTGCCTCCGTTATGAAAGATCCATTAACGGGCGAGATGATGCTCGAAGGTGGAGCCTTGGTACTTGCCGACCAAGGTGTCTGTTGCATTGACGAATTCGATAAGATGGCAGACACGGACAGAGTCGCTATTCATGAAGTAATGGAGCAACAAACGATATCAATCGCTAAAGCAGGAATTATGACTCGTTTGAATGCAAGAGTATCAATATTAGCAGCGGCGAATCCTGCATATGGTAGATATAATCCTAAAAGATCCATTGAACAGAATATACAGTTGCCCGCTGCTTTATTGTCGAGATTCGATCTGCTGTGGTTGATACAAGATCGTGCGGATAGAACTAATGATCTTAAGTGCGTAAGGCTGTTTCGTATGTTACAAATATAATTATGATAGTCTGACTAATATTACGACGTATCTTTACAGACTGGCTCAACATATTACATATGTCCATCAACATTGTACACAGCCGCCAATGGAAACGCAAGCCATAGATATGAGTTTAATAAGAAAGTACATTTCATTGTGCAAAACGAAAGACCCAGTCGTACCAGAAGATCTGACAGATTATATTGTTGGTGAGTTTGAATGGAATTCCATAGACGAGAAATTATCAGGTGGTATCATGTCATGTGATTATGCATCGCTAGTTCTAAGTTGGTATTATGTGAATGATTTGAGATTCCACGGCCTTTTGTACTTCCCTTATTATTTTTATAATCTACGCTAGTTTCGTAATTGTTATCTGCAAGAGATAAGTGAAATGTGCGGGTACCAAAGTGCTGATATAGAACCTCTCATATTCGGAGCTAACATTACATACATTTCAATACGTTCTTGTTTCAGAGTCTTACGTCGAAATGAGGAAGGTAGCACGCAATAGTCACGACCGGACTTTTACATCTGCTCGTAATCTATTGGCGCTTCTACGTCTCTCGACGGCATTAGCCAAGCTTAGATTATCTAACGTCGTTGAGAAAGCCGACATTGTAGAGGCAAATCGACTAATTGAGATGTCGAAACATTCCATTAACTATTCGGAGTCAGTTGCTACTAATGTACAGCAGAATCCAATGAATCGTATCTTCCATTTGATCAGAGAATTGGCAGGCGAGAAGAAGACTGTTAAAGTATCCGATATTTTGGAACGTTGTACGAATAAAGGTTTCAAACCTGATCAAGTTAATGATTGCATAGAGGAATATGAAATGTTGAACGTGTGGCAAGTGAATCAGACGAGGACACAAATCACTTTTATTTAATCATATTTTTCATTATGTGAACGAGTTGAAATATACTATTTTTTATATTCTTATATGGCTGGTAGTTAATACATTAAATTCTCCTACTCCTTAATGTTCTCCTTAAAATTCTTTCCTAACAATACTTTCCTAATGATCACTCTAAAACTCCACGTATATGCAAATAATTTAATCTGTAATATACAATTTATATACGTATCTCTATGGGCATAAATAAGTTGTTAATACTGTTTCTCTCTAAACTCATTTGTAGAATAATTGCTAGATTTTTGTATATATCTAGGATAATTAATACCCCTACATATATACATAAAATAATTGTTAGATTTTCTTGATTAATTATAGCATAAACATTCGTTCAATTTCGTATTATATGAAAAGGCATGAGAAATTCCAAGAATTCGCCGGATCAATATGTAGCGGCAAGTAAGCGGCAGTCGGTAGCATAGGCAAAGTGGGAGTCTGCGCAGCCATCACGGTCATGGTGGGGAAAGGGCGGGGCTAGCCTCGACTACGTAGTTCGAGGGAGCTCCGGGGTCTACACGGAGTCCGCTGGGATCGCTTCACTGGAACGGAACCACGCTGCGCACGTCTTTACTACCGGTATTCTCATCCATTGTTCGAGTTGCCTTTGTTAACTTCCCAGTGGGCTATTCAAAAGTGACAGTGTCATGCTGCGGTTAATTCTTAGTGGAATTATTCCAATGTTCTTTGGATATCGTTGATAACGCCGTGGGTGAAAAGAACGTAGTGACGCGTTTGAAATGTAGTTTGCCGGGACGCCATTATCATTTCGCGCCGATTTCGGGAAATTTCTGGCATACTTCGTGCTTCGCAATTTACTTCTTGGGGAAATAGTATAATTTAGAATGATAAATAACGATTGTGGATTGATATAGCGCATTTAATCATAGTTTCTTGTTTATGCGTTGAGTTAGAAAGACTCAGACGTACGCCACTACACATTTTCATGCATTTCATCAAACATCGCATCCATTCTTGTGTCTAATATTCTTTCTTTGCAGCAATGCTTCTTCAGTGATTTCCCACTCGAGCGGAATAGAGTCACGGGCGGTTTATTGTTACGAATAATACCGCGGCCCGTCTCGTATGGCCTGGGCGGATCTGCTCGTGCATTTCCCATATCGTTCCCGCGCAATTAGAGTCTGTGTTTTTTCGGAAAATAGCGACGGTGGATCCCGCGAGATCGAGCTGTCGCCCGCGTTAAATTCAGTATTGAGGCGCCGATTTGGAGTGACTTAAACCCCGTTCGCGAATTCAGGAAAGTATTTGCTCGCACGCGTACGTAAAGTCAATGATTTGCACCGGACAAGTAAAAAAGTTCAGTCCCGAATTAGATTAGAATCCAAATGGAAGGACATTTATTCGTTAGTCGGAATATTAGAAGCAGTGTCCTGTTGGCAGCGGAGAGGATCTCCATCGCGCATCTCGCCGTGGGATCACATGGTAGGTTTATCAATATATGTTCTGCAATTTGCTCTCAAATGACATAGTATTACAGGACGGGAATTAACAGAATTTTTTCCACTTTTTCTCGTTACAGATCACTGATGCACACTCATCCGTCGCGAGTTGCTCAGTGTGGAGAGGCCGTGGAGGGGATTTCCATCAGGCACCTTATCGTGGGATCAAGGGTACGTTTATTAACATATAGATTTTCTTTTTTTTCTCGAATAACTTTAGATTTTCCTTGCAATTATTAGATTTATGATATGGTAGTTAATATAATTTTTCTTTTCAATTACAGATTGAGGTATACACGCAAAAGAATAGTCGCAACTGCTGAAGCAACTAAACAAATAGCTAAAAGCAGTTGGTGAGTCTATCTTTTTTTTATTCCTCCAGTCCTCTACCATGTCGCAGGATGAATGGTCCAAACCGACACAGAGGACTGGTTGTATTGTTATTTTCTATAATGAGCATAGTGACAGCAAGCATAATATATTAGAAACAGTACATTATGCTTGTCAAATGGTACATATTTCATTCTTGTTGTTAATTGTGTATTTATTAGCTAGGATAGGGTTTTCTTGCATTTCGCGAATTGTACAAAAATTCTTTTTAAATACTTTAAAGAATTCTTAGAAAGAAAGAAATATTGTGAGCTTTTCATCTAACCTGGCTTTTGCTTAAAAAAATGATATTAATTAAGTAATTAAGATTGATATGAATTGCTGTAATTTCAGCTTTATTTTTGTAGTGTTGTGGCCTGTAAGTAAATAATAAAAGTAGAGTTATTAATGCAAGAAGACATTTCGCGATGGGTAGATTCTGGAGCCGAAGCTGTCGGGAATGAATGCAAAACTATTATTACCATTAAAATTTCTATTTGTTTGAATTAAACGTGAGGGTATACAGCTTTGACAAAGGAATCATCCGAGGATTTTGAATTGATTAGACAGATTATAATTCCCTTTGGGACAGACTATTTACGAACATTCTCTTATACTGATATAAGATCGAGAAATTAAATATTGCAAATTCGCGGTTGGAAGCACTTTCTTACCTATCAATCATACGATTTTTAATATTACATATATATTATACATATAGTTTGAATGTCAAGTAATAATAGTATTATTGAATATGATAGTGCTAATAGAGTTTGTAGTTGCAATTGTAAAAGGAAACTTGCAGACGAAAAAAATGAGTTTCCGCGATCCCTCTACTGCTGGAGGTAGTAGAGTATTTGATATCGTATATTTTTTTTGGCTCTTTGATGATGTACAGCTGTGGCATCGAGAGGTGCCGCCCGTTGCACACGGCAGCAGAATGATTCGCACTTAACTTTGCCAGAAGTTTCGAGCATTCTTTCTTGCAAATGCTGGTGGCTTCGGTGCAAGCGCGCGCGTTGTACATATCATTCGGTCCGTGTTTAGTTTAAGATGATGGCGATACATCGGTGGTATCGAGAATTATGAACAATTAACATTAGTAGTAGAGTCGCCCTCCCACTTGTGATACTGTTGGTCAAGGGCTTTTACCTTGTATTCGTGGTCTTGTTGAGTGGGGCTGCCTGTTGGTCGAATGGGGGATGTGTTCGGAGAGATATCTATATGATGTTGGCAGGACCGTTACGGTCCAGTTCCACGGTGTGTAGGAAACTATGTGCTGTGGTGGCGCTCTGTTCACGCTAATCCCCAAAGCAACTTGTGGTTTCTGCTTAACTATATAGCCTTTACGATCGGTGCTAGTCCTTGGCTTGCCGAATCGCAAGAGTCCAGTTCCCTTTGCTTCCCGTAGTGTTGCGTCTATAATAGTTGTATATCTTATAACTCAGCTACGTCTGCAAGCTTCCTTAAGCAAACCTATATCTGTGAATGGGAACAGATATCTTAAATCAAATAATCGTTGTAGAGGCTTAGATTTTTGCGCGGAATATCATTATAAGGTATATGTCCGGAGATAATCAGTCTTAAAAGGGTAAAGTCTGTTTAAATATAGTAGAATCACTTTGATATTTGCATGAATAGAATGTTACTTTAAGGATGTAAATAATATATCTCCTGGTCCTTTTTAGGGCTGATAGAGGGGAAGTATTACTTATACCCTATAGCATAAACTATATGAACAAATAGTTCAGTCGAGTTTACTTCGTAGAGAAATATAGTCCCTCTGACAAATATTAAAATTTTCTTAAAGTAGAGTCAACAGCCCGTTTATAAGAGTATCAACATTTTTATCAATCGATCATTCAGAATGATCAGTCAATGGTTTTTAGCTAGGATTTTCAGCACACTTGAAGAATGAGAAAGAAGGTCGGAGGCATTTTATTTAATCATGTCTGTGGTATGCCCGCACTCATCTGAATTACCCAGGTGCAATTCGTATGCGTGTGGGACTAGGACATGGTTCATGGTATATATATTTCATTGTATGTATAGCAATTGGCAAGCAGTAGTAATTGTGCACGACGTACTTTCCACATGTGTGAGTGTACAATATTTTGCGTGGTCTGTACGTCGCTAGAATCACTCATATGTATTACATATATGTATACAGCTCATTGGAATGGCAAGTTATTGAAATAGTTGATGCATAGTCAGCTAATTTGATAAATTGCTACTTTTGAATTGAGTCGCAGAATTCTTGAGTAGAGTCAAATTTAGTACTTTCCATATTCAGCCTTCTTCGGCTACCCAGTTTATTTATATCTTATGCTTTATTTATCACCTAATATAGAATATTAAATGTAGAATATAAAATATAGAATATACAATAAGAATCTCCTAAACACTTGAATAATCTAAATTTTGCCGCAATGGTTGCTTCTACTTGCCAATTGATTTCAGCTAAAGAGGTAACTTGAATGCTTCTGTGTTTTTGTATGAGAGGATTTTGTTTAGACATTGTTAGGGAGGTATAGGTAGTTTACTTCTGTGTGTGTGTGATATCTAGAGTAAGTAGGTAGGGTCCGGGTAACTTTCGCAGTGATGAGTGAACGTTCCCGGGCTGTTACTAATATCTCACTGCACAAGAGGCGCAGAGGAATAGTAGTGACACTTCGATTTAAGTTACTTTCTAAGTTAATTTATAAGGCGGGACTCTCATTGCACTCAGCGAGAGTCTGAAGAAAGAAGCCCATCGTTGGTCGTTTTAGAAAATTGTATTATGCAACTACAGAAATTGCACAAGCTACGATAGGGGCTTTTCAAGTTGCTATCATAGTAGCAATTTTTGTCGGTGTATAATGTATCAAGTTATACGACAACAACTGAGTTTTGTTACAAAATTATTTTGTTGCCGCATAAATTATAGGCGTACCAGGAGTAAATTCTTTTGATCTGGGGATAGAATGGGGGGTTGCTGGTTATTGCTCGAGACACATTAAATGTGCGTTTGGATGACAGTCATTACCAGGTGGTTGTTGTCCTAATCGCTAGTTTTGGGATGGGTGCTACATACGCGAATAGCGTACGTTGGTGTTTCGTGTTGTTATTGCTCCTCGTGTTATATTGCTCTTTTTATTATCATTATATTAGGACGTGTTCTCGAGCAATCTAATTGCTGGGTTTTCACCCGAAGACATCGCATCGAAGTGGCCCATGAAGGGGGTCGAAGAACCATGACTGCCCATCGTCGATGGGCAGCCATCATTTTCATTTTGTCACTATGCTCATTTAATGTTTGCACGCGTTCGTATTTAAGCGAACGGAGAGCTGTGTCACGAACATAAGAGTTCCTGTGTCCGGTTCTCGGCGGGCTTGCAGACTCGTGTCCTTTAGGGTCTTAGGGTAATACTTATGCTCCACCACTTTTAATTGTTATATAAAATTTCATTTTACCATAAATTATATTTACGATACATGTAATTGTTAGCTCACTAATTTGGAGAGATTCCATGCAATTGGAGAGAACGTAGTACAGATTTTAGACAGTCAAATTCCCATTCAAACTATCATTAATAATACCAGCCCTTTCTCAGTTATTGAAGTATTAAATGTAGAGTCATTTTTTGTCAAGAATAATGCAATGCCAATGTATAAAGTAATTTATTAGGCTGGTACAAATGCTACTCATTCGATACGCGAATTCATTATTTCCTTAAAGTGGAGTGGAAAGATTTTACCCTAAGACTCTCTAGGTTTCTTTGATTCTAACTATTGTATTAAAAATTATACATTTCGAGTTAGTAAAATCATTTCCTATTTGCAATTGAATCTGTTTTGCATTACAGTTTTTGTTATTTAGAGCCATTGCTTATTAGAGTTCTTTAACAATTGGTATCTTTGCAATTAGAGCCGTTGCTAATTAGAGTTTTTAACAATTGATACCTTTGCCATTTACAGTCTTTTCCAATTAATGTAGTAGAGCCTGTTACCACAGGACAGTCATTGAATTTTCTCATTAGTTATATTTTGTCTGAAAAGTCGAGTCACCGAGATGACAGTCTGCGGCTCGCCAACGTGAGACACGTTACGGCAAGTGCGTGCACCAATTTATTTATGTTTCTCATAAACTGTCTCATCACTCATTTTTGTGAATTTGCCAATGAAACGATACAATAAAAGTGGGCTCAGAGATTGCTTTCGGTAGGGGTTTTGAATTTCGCTCACCTCTCGTGTCATTCCCCATTTACTCTTCTTCCCCTCATCATTATCTTCTTCTGATATTCTTCTTCAGAAAAGAGATAATTCACTGGTTTGGTGAGCCTTTCGCTACTGTGCGGCATTAGATAGCACCTCTGAGTAACCACTCGGTTAGAGTCACGCGATTCGTTTCGGGAATTTGTTATTGCACAAAGTAGTAGAGTCAATGTGTCCTCAGCCAGTGCTACTCGGGTAGGTTCGGCGCAACCGGCGCAACCCCGTCGCGAGTGCGGTTTGATTATGCATTCTTATTAGGGATTTATATTACACGGTTTTCTTTATTAGGGCTGCTGCAGTTTTAGTTATCAGTACTGACTGAGGCCACCGCGGTTTGCTATCATATTTACCTGATCATCTACAGTAGTGTCCGAGTTTTGCTAAATATGTAGAGTAAAGTCAGTTACCGTACCGAACAATCATTTAAAATCTTCATCCCATCTATCAAGTTAATCATTTTTCTTTTAATGTTTGTCTCAATCGTTCATATAAATGAAAATGTGTGTGGCGTACGTTGAAGTCTGAGTTTCATCCCTTTTCAAAACTGGGCTCCCTGATTTTTTTTATTGAACTCCTATAATTCAATACTCAAACATAATGCCGACTTAATGTGCCAGAGATTTCTATATCACTTATTATAAAATCTGTACGGTTCGATAATCATGCAGATAAGTACGGTCACTGTTCATACTTTCATCGTTACAAGTAGAGCGCGCCACTCTATAAGCTAAAGTTCCATTCGCATCGGTAATACAGACGCGTGGTCGGAATTTCCGGTATATTTTCTACTACGTCCGCAATCCGCAGATACGAAGCATAAAAATCAATGCAACCAACAGTCGAACAAGAAACTCGCGACGCGCTTCATACCGACACACGTAACTCGGCGACTTTTGAAATCATCATCGCCGGTTATCAGAAGAAAGTGATTGACGAACGAGCGCCTTGCTGGAATCAGACTTGGCCTCTGATATAATCCAACAGTAGCAGCTGACACTAATCAAGCATACACATAAAAAAATGCAAGCACAGCCTCGCATATTCCATCACAACCAACTATAACCGGATAAATCAACTAGGATTCAACAGACTATTTCCCATCTGCATTACTACTAAATACAATCAACATTATACAAAAATAAATTCAACAAAACAAGAGAAAAATAGTACCACACTCATCGGAGTACCACCTTCAAATTCCAACGACCGCATGCATCAAGTGGAAGCCTGCATTACGGAACAAAACGAAGGAAATCATTCTCGAAAGAATGACTTTTAATCACGCTTCGCACCCCCTTGAGAGATAGCTCGGCTGCGGTTCAGTGTACCGACTTCTACCATCTGCGAGGGAAAGCGAGACAAAGAGAGTGAGCGAGAGAGAGAGAGAAGAAAATATGGGAAGCAGACAGAAAGAGAATCGAGTTAAGCGAAGGGCTGCTGAGCAAGAGAAGGAGCGCACGTTGCTATGGGGTCCGGCGAGCGGCAGGTGGGATACAGCATCACCGAGTGCTGTGGCGAGGTGAAGAGATGAAGAGAAGAGGGGAAACGGCGGCGGTGGCGGCGGCGGCGGCAGCGGCAGTGGTGGTGCAGGTCCGAGCGATGGCAGTGTGGGAGAGTTGGGAGAGACAGTGCGAGAGTGCCGCTGGTGGTCGAAGCGTTCGTGCAGGCAGAGACGGTAGGCGCCGCGCCGCTCCGAGCAGAGCCTCCTCAGTCGCATCGAGCCAACCGTGGTAGGCGCGTCGCGTCATCCTCGTGCATGCACGCTGTCCGCTGCGTGCGCCTGTGAGAAGCAAAAGCTCTCTCCTCGACGTGTGGTTGCCTCCTCGCTCAGTACTCCCGCGGCGTCGTCGCGCGTGCATGTGTGTGCTGAATTGCAGTGGTGCACCAGCAACGGCAGGAGTGCAACGCGGTCCTCTCTGATCGGTGTGCATGTGTCAGCCTACTCGGCTCCGTAATACCAAGGAAAGAAGAAGAAGAAGCGGTGACTACTGCGCGCCAGTACGACAGTGCATGCCTTGAGTCCTTGTCACCGGCGTCGTCAACCTGCCTCTGACTTCTTCTACCGTCCAGATGCACACGACGCCTTCTACGAGAAGGTCGACTTATACCACCCGCGCGCACACGACGCTTGACAACACTCGGCTCTCTACGGAATCGAACGCAGTTGTGCTCGATTTCTAGCTCCTTTTTTAGAAGTTCCCCCGTCGCCCTTTCGTGCACAGTAGACTCGAGGAATCTCGGCCGGTCGAAAGAGCGCGCGCTCGCTAGCCCGCTCGCGCCAGTGGAAACAGTCGGATTTACGTCAGACAACTTACTCTGTTTCTTAACGCGCGTGAGAGTGACTCTCGTTTGGGATATTTTGGAGAAGAAACTCTGTTGGGAGGAAGAGAAGAGTTAGAGTCGAGCTTTAATCCCAGTGTGCTGCTCCTCGAGAGTTGTTCTGCAAGAATGAGAGGCCCACGTCGGCTGGACCGTGAGATGCTGCTGGCAATGACGATGCTAGCGATGATGATCGCCTGCGATCGCGTACATTTCGCCTCGGGGCGCTCACCGCGCTTCGCCGAACCGCCGAAAAACGAGAGCGCCGAGGCCTCGCTCGCCCTGCCACCGGCGAGCTGTGAGATCGTCGAGCCCTTCTTCGAGAGGAAGAACGTCAGCATTGCTCCGCTCAAGGACGACACGCAGGTGGACCTTGCCAAGAGTAAGTGACCACTGGACTTTTTGTCCTGCTCTCACACAGTTTTCGTTGCCGGCATTCCTCTGCCGGCTTTTACTCTCTCGTCGAACCCAGAATTCTCGTCTACATGCAAAGCGTGCTTGAATGATTCTGTCCGCATTCTGTTCATTTTTGCCGAACAATTTGCTCAGAGAATAGATGGATTCGTTTCAGCTATATATACATATGTATGTATAGCAAATGTCTTTGAGGGCATTCTGAAGTAATCCATCGTCTTAAATACTTGTCTCATGGATTTTCGAATGGCAGCATTCGATCTTGATCATTGATTGATTTAAATATTGTAGCTGATAGATCGCTTGAAATTGATGCCGCGAATACAAAAGATGAGGGACAATTTTTTTAAATTCGATCTCATTCGAATTGTTGTACATAAACGATAATTTGGTCTAATTTTAATTCGAATTTCTTCCAATTCGAACTCAACAGTTGGATGAATATTTATCACTTATAAAACACGTATATAGCATGCGTACCACAGTAGTATAAAAATAGAATGTTTCTTCTATTTGAGATTCGACATACAGATATGTTAATTACATAGCAAGTACTCTCTTACGCGTACACATTTCTCAATTTATTCTATTAACCTGTGTCGTCGGACAGGCAAAAATTCTTCGGTACTTCGAAATAATCAAACCTAGTAATCAATTACAGAACTGAATATCATTAACAACACGAATGGTTCGAGGCATTCCAATTAATTTAAAACAGAATACTCTCCAACACTTGGCACCTGCTGCTTCTCTTTTACTTTATCTTACTTTACTCGGAACATACAGTAATTACATTTCACCTGTTACATCTCAGAGATGGCGCGTTCAAGCTTTAAAGCCGTATTTCGAATCCACTCGCGTCAGAGAGATCGGTGATAGGAAGTTTAGCCAGTGCTTAATGCAAATTCGACGCGAGGGTGTACATTAGCTCCAGGCCGTCCGTATATCCATTCCCGTCGCAATTACAGTATGATCCGTAAGTGAAACGTGCTTGACGCCAGCCTTCAAAGCACCCAGTGCCATTCTGCCACGATGCGAGATTATTTTCCTCAGCAAGTCTGGCGCACGTTGTTCGCCACTGAAATGCGCTTTGGTCGCTCGGTGAATTAGAATTTGCTCGAATAGTAGAATCATCCGAAATGTAGCGAAATACGCTCCGACGTGTTTCTTTATACTTTTTTACTTTTGTTAATAGTTATTTTATTGTACATTTTATACTTTTATATGGAAGTATATGTACAGTGGCTGTAGAAAGTGTTTATGTATTTGTTAACTTTAATTCAATGCTTGTATCATTCTTAGCATATCATGATTTTATGATAATATTTATGCGAGAAATGCAAGTAGTTTTATTTTGTTCACTTAATATTTCTTTTAGAGATATTAGAGAATAGGAACTTCCTTGTTTTCGGGCATTGTTTAGTAAATATAATAATTTAACATTCTATACTTGCAATTAATTACTCTACAAACACTTTCTACATCCATTGTATGACTCTCGATCAATGTTCTCTTAATTATTACAATTCCTTTCAACTCTACTAAAGCTAACCAAAATGATAACTAAAAATTAGGAGTAAAAATTCTATTCTGAACAATTCCCAACAAACATTCATCAGTCTATTAACGTATCAGCAGATGATAGAACGAAACTTATATTTAATCATCGATATTCTTCGCTAATTATAACAAAATTTCGTTAATCGCGCGTTATTTTTTAAGAACATATCTGCCATGAATATGTTAACACTAACTGCGAGAGACTCGAATGTCTTCCTCGGTAATTGTATCAAGGTATGATGTTTTCGGATAGAGCCGTCTCTCTTTCTCCCTGTCAGGGGAGACAGTTGTCGGAGTTGGGGCTCGCGTGAAAGAGAGCTGTCGGGTACGATAAGTATCAGCAGCAGCATCAACATCAGCAGCGAACTCCGACGCCGCGTGTACAGGGTGATCCACTTGTCTTTGAATCACCATAGTCGAGTATTCGTTTTTGTAGATCGGATAATTAGGAATTATTATTTAGTAGATTTAATTATACTTGAATGCTTCTAAATACTTCTCTATATCTATTTTAATTTATACCAACATACAAATATAATTTTGCTATAAACGTATGCTTCTTTACTTGTTCGAGGGAATATCTGAAACTAATTGAGCAATTTTCGAGAATTCTTTACATTGTATTATTAACAATAATATAAAGCATAATTTTTTTTATATTTCTTCGTACACTGAAGCACAATATTTATAGGATTTTGAACACAGTACTAAATTCGACTTAGTGAAGAACACGAATTCAAGGAAACTAGATTGAGCCAGTATTATGTGGCACATTCAATGCACGTAATATAATACACATAGGTGTCGGATGAAAAGTGGGGTTCGTCAGTGTTGATTCTGATTCAAAGGCAAGTGCATCACCCTGCACACGCGTCGGAGGCCAGCTTATTATAACGACCCTCGTCCTTTCGATCGCTCTCTCAGTCGACCTTAGCCAGCCGGGCGTCCCGCTGCTGGCTTCCGGCGCGAAAATGGACGCGCAAGGACGCCGAGCAGCGTGGCGCGGCGCGGCGCGGCGCGTCCCGCATAATCGGCCCCTCTTATTTCGAATTGGTTTCGACGTGTGTTATCGCTTTATCACGGACACCGCTCGGACCTGGCAATGCAGCAGCAGACGAATGTAACGATCTCTGCCGGGCCGAGCGGAGAAGCAGAAGGAAGGCCGTAGGAAATGACGACGGGGGACACATGGCCACCGGCCGATTTATCGGCGCTTCCTTCTAATTACGAAGCTCGGCCCGGAGGCCCTTGAGTACCATTCGCTCGGACGAGCGGCTTAATATTATTACGTCAAATGCCACTTGAGGCCTCCTTGCGAAAACTCCGCCGCCAATTGGCGTGAGAGAGCGACGCCGAGAGCGCCGAGACAAGCGGACGCGACGCGGCCCTGCGCGACTCACTCTTCTTTTCATCTCTTTGCATCATTTGATTGACAGGCTAACGGGATCGCTGTGTTACCGGCTCCTTTTACCAGCCGCCTTTCATTATTATTGTCCCTAATGATCCTTCGGGATTCGTCGATCGGATGGTGGCGTTCGTCGGTCGAGGTTAATGTCTTCTTCGTATTTGGTACTGCGATCACCACCTTTTTCGGGTGGATTGGTCGTAGTCTTCTTTTTTGTTTGTATTGTTGTTTGCTGAGTGCAATGTTTGTTTTTTTTGTTTGCGTATTCAATGGGGAAGGATTATTTTTAACGGCACTCGGCACTTAACTCCGTGAGATTTTATAGTGCATTAATCTTTCGTATAATTTAATGCTATTTAATTCGATATAGGGTAGTCGCGGCGAACGTAGACCTCTTAAAGGGAAAAAAATGACCGAAGTTGCATTTAGTCCTCATGAATTAATCATACCGCTAATTATTAATTTGCTTTCAGTTTTCTTTTGGCTTTGCTTCATACTTTTATTTCGCCTCGGTAGACTTTTTAAATGAACTTGCATTTCACGATGTTGGAGTGTTTTATTATGTATTCCTTGTTGGTTTATCGAAGAATTGCTTCCGTAGACTCTCACGGCTGGCGAATGACGTTCGATTTCAATCGTTGCGCTTCGTTCGCGAAAGCCGTTTCTTTTTTTGCGCGTAAATAACTTGTGCTGGCTGTGGGATATCAGTGCGGTCGAAGAACTGAATAAATCCGAGCGGTTGCCTGCGTATCCTTTGGCGCGTGATGTATGCAGATACGCGGGATTAAAGCATTTTATCAGTCGGTTTCATCGGGGCGCGCACTGTGTACGCGTGTGTAAACGAAGCTAACGGGCCAAAAATTCACTCACGCCGAGAGAGTATTTAATCATCAGGGCCCGCGCACCGCCCCTCTGACGAATATTCAGCGCTCGGGCGATCGCGTTCGCATCGAGTCCGTGAAATAGAGTCAATTGGCATTGGCATCCTCTCTGACTTTTCCGCCCTGCTCTAGTTTCCCGTCGCGCGCGCGCACGTGCGCGTGCTCTAACCAAATGCAAATTATAGCAGACTCATAAATTGGTAAATTTGAAATTTTCCCCCGTCACACTTGGTTGAACGATTTTTCCCGTTTACTCACCCGAAACACGCTTTTCGGCGCGAGCTTTAATTAATACCGGAGCGACGCGGTATCCAATTAGTACGAATCGGTTGCCGTTACTAATAAATCGATCGGCACTTCTTCGGGCCCTACCCTCCCCACTCTTGATTGTTTGAAGCGTTCGATTTTCATGCCTGAAACGTCTCGGATTGCCATTCCTGTATTACATTTCACTGCTGGTACCATTAATTGGACATTTGTGTGTCTGTGTGTGTGGGAGTTTTTTTTTTTTTTTTTAATAGAAGTATGTGAATTGAGAGCGGTGTTATTGACGAATGCACTCGTGGTTAATTAAAATAGAAAAGAGCAGGTCGTTTGGAATTGAATTAATTAAAGATATACATCGGATTCGCAATTGGGAGACGAGGATATTTGGGATTTGGGAAACACTCGTGCTTTCTAGTTCCCTTGACTTATTCAAACAATTGTATTAATTGGTAGTTTATATTATAATACGGTTCTTTGATAAAATTATCAAACGCGAAACAAGACAAATTCGATTAATATCAATAGAGAATATTACTGACAAATCGATTAATTGAACAGTTTCCCACTACAAATTCAATACTCTCTCGTAACTCAATCCACGAATAACATCCCCCTGCATCAATTCCATTAAAAACAGAGAAAACTACAAGAAATATTTCCATTTCTTTAAGTCCATTCTCATTCTTACTACCACCGCCCAATACGTCACAAACAAGTCCTCACGAGCGTTCCAATTGAAATCTGATTGAATAAAGTCCTCCATTCCCAACAGATAGTCTCGTTTCCCTACAAAGCCCAATTATTTCGCGATCCTACCACTTCGGGAACAAGCTTACAGAGATTGTCCTCTATGACGGTGGCGCGAGGAGCCAAGGCAAAACGGTACTTGCAGGAAAATTCCTAGTGGCGGCTCCCTCGTCGCCGGGGCTTCATTATCCCAGGATGTATTATGGCAATTACCACGTGAATGGACGTTCGCCATGAAAGCGATCGCGTGCCGATTTCTGGCGGTCCCTGTGGCCGAGTACCAGAGAATCCTCTTGGCCCTCTCTCTCTCTCTCTCTCTCTCTCGCGTTACTTGGCCCTCAGCAGCCTCGTTCGGCTCGCTCCTCTCGTTGCGGCCGATTGTGTTCTAACCCACTTTACACGACTGGCCACTCGTCCAATCGAGGACGAAGAGTTCCCTCGTGCCGCTTCCGGCTTGCTGCACTCCCCCGCAATCTAGAGAGAGTAAGAGAGAGAGAGAGAGAGAGTGAGTGAGAGGTGTAAGTACGTCGCACCTATTGGAGGAAATAGTGACATAATTAGCGCCTGGGTTCTTGCACACATCCCACTTGTATGATAGTTCTAGGGAGCGTCGATGAGCTTTTTTTTTTTTAATGGGCTTCAATTGATTTTGTAATAGAGGAGAAGAATTAAACGTAGAATGCTTGAGCTTGCTATGGTTGATTTAAATAGTTGTGGGGCGGATTTTTAAATTGTATTCATAACGAAATTTGATAAGTTGGAGGAATTAGTAATTAAATGTATTGTTACTGCCTTGAGACTATTCGAAGTGTGATCATCTGAACTGCGTTTGATTATTATTATCGATTTGGTAGCATTTGTCAAACGAGTCTATTCCGAGATCCCGAATTGTATGGACGTTGTTACGTCCGCTTTTTATAAATCCATCTTACCCCTTTTTATATCTCGCGTTTGTCGTCAATCGCAACAATATTATAAAATCGAATGGATGCTGATGTTGGAACACAGACTATTGGTGAATAGGAAGATTTTATCGAACAAATCTCTTTACGACAGGGACATCTTTAACGTTCTCGATTTCCCGATATCCTTGCCTGTTGCGGATTCTGTGAGAGACATCTCACGTGTGCGCGCGCGCCGGGAGAAAAGCAATGACGCTCGAATGGGTTGAATAGCTATCATTCGGGGAAATATAGGTGTGTATGTATAGGGTGATTCAATTGCCTTTGAATCGTCAATGATGGATATAAGTCGTTGAAAATGGTATAATTTTAATATGAAGGAGTATTCACCGAGTATTTTCCACACACTGATATTTATTTATAATATCAAATTTTTACCAATAATGGAAATAATTAGAACTCGAATGTTAAAGGGATGATTAAAATTAAAAGGCAAGTGACTCACCCTGTACAGGATGTTTCACTTTCCTTTGAATCGCCAATGATGGACATAGGCCGTTGAAAATGATATAATTATACGGTTTTGAGTAATTTTAATATACAGGAGTATTCACCGAGTCTTTTACACGGACTGATATTTATTTATAATATCAAATTGTACCAATAATGGAAATAATTAGAACTCGAATGTTAAAGGGATGATTAAAAGGCAAGTGACTCACCCTATACATGGACGAGGCTCGCTGGTATCACTTATTTCCGGCGCGCTCGTCATTCATAGTTCTCCGCGTCCATTGAAAGGTGCGCGCGCGAGACTCCTCCGCTCGATTGATCTCCGACGTTCGCAACCGAAGAAACCGGGAAACCCGATACCCTTTGGTGGCCGACCTCTGCTCATTGACACGAAATTAACGCGCGTTACTCACACCTAGCTGGACAGAATAATAAGGCAGTGGATACTATCGGCTTGTTTGACAAGTGTCTTTTTTTCCCTAGTCTTCGCTCTTCATTCGCCGGTAAGCGCCAGTCAGAGTTAGACTGGCTTCCGGAAAGTCATTAGCGGTTCCTGCGACCACACTTTTGATGCTTGAAATACGCCTATACTGAATCTATGTGTGTGTGTGGGTGGTTTTATTTTATTTTATTTATTGACGCGTCAGCTTCATGTTGGCGAACGGTGATTGATGTTCGTTTGGTACCCACGTAATATATATGTTTTGTTTGTTTGTGTGTTGGAAATTTGTAGAAATTATTATTATAGTATTCTTCTGAAACTCTTCCCGATAGATTTGGATCAGATATTTCATTTATAATTGTTATTTGTTTTAATGGCGCGAATAATAGTAACAGAATAATAATATAATTTCGGCAAAAGTATTAATACATCTTCATTCACGTTGCACAGTATTCGATCTTCAAACTGAATGTTCCCAATGCAAAAAAAAAAAGAGTATAATTCCCTTTTTGGAGTCGAAAATTCCTACACGATACGCTTGACAAAAATGTGTGTGCGGCATTTGCCGCGATCATTCGCCACACTGTTCGTTTCGCTTTTCACTCAGCGCGCACCACGCGTTTGCGACTTAACGAGAGGTATAGCCCGGCCGGATATGCATATGTATGCGTGCGCAAGTAGAGGCGAAAAATTCCGGCGCAAATTTGACGTGTAACGAGGCGCGCGGGCGCGTTCGTGCGACTTTAGCAGGGGGTGAAAACGTATGAATATAGCCGTCGGCGTAATTTCCTTGGCGGTCAGAAAAAGTTGGAGGCTCCTCTCGTCGTGAGAACGAACTCTGGCGAGTCTCTCTCTCTTTCTCTCTTTCCGCATAGCCTTCTTTTTCTTTGCCCCCTTTTCTCCGTCTGGCATTATGTGTCGGTGTCGTGCAGGACGAAGCCACACCCTGACGCATCATCGTAAAGGTGTTGGAAGTCCTGAAGAGAGAGAGAGGAAGAGAGAGGGGAAGAGAGAGAGTCAGCCCTCATTCTACCCGGTTCCCTTTTATGCCTGGCGGGCTCCTTCTTCTCCTTTTCTATCTCTATTCCTGGCGCCTCCGCCATTCCCAATGATTCAGGACTCAGCTCGGCCTCGGCGCACAGGTACAAGGACCTCCGTTCGCCGCGTCCTCTCTCGCTTACTACACCTTTACACCATTATACAGTACACATATACACAGGCGCAGAGAAGATGTGGATGCACATTTTTCTTAACGGCCCCATCACCGCCGGCACGCCGTGAATAACAGGCCGATGCCTAGTTGGTTAAGTTGCCGTGCGATATCCAACGCTCTTCGTTTAAGTATTCTAGTTAAGTATTCTAGTAAGTCCTGTGGTTATTGCTCTCCTCCTTTTATCCTTTTGCCCTGTTTCGTTTTGCTAGCAGCGCGCTAGCAGACCTCCGGATACTTCCTTACAACGGGATTGTAATTTTATTTGTTTATGCGCGCGCTCACCTGATGGAGCTTGGACTACTCGGTATCCTTTTGCGGTACTCGGCCATGGTGGAATAATGTTTTTTAGATGTTAATTGAGTCGAGGAGACTAGGATAGCACTGAGGAAAGATGTTACTTTCATGTGAACTTTATAGTAGTTTTTATTTTAAATGCAAAAAGATCGGGTTTTAATAGTTTCGATAAAGAGAATGATTGATATTTAATGCCTTGAAAATCAAGGGAGAGAATTTTGGAGAATCAAGTGGTCATTGGTAAATCAATCAGGGAATACAATAATTATTTTCTTTCTAAAAGAAAACATGTAGAATTTCTGGAATATCAGTGAAAAAGAAATATGAAATCTGTCAATTTGAGAGCTTTAACATATACAATAAACTAACACTTTCATTTCAAATTCCTCGCTCGAAATTATACCATTTGTAATCGGATACATCTGCATTGACAGTAATACAACATGTAACTTTAAATTTCTTAACTTCACCGGTGAGTTTACATGAATTTAAAATCGATAGATCTTTCTATTCCTCTAGCAAGGAATTAGTGTCAGGACTTTTTACCGAAGACGATGATCGCTCGAGGCACACTGTGTATTTACGCGTTTTCGGCAGTCGGCGGACTAAAACGGTCGGGGGAATTACGATAATCCTCGTTGCTCCGAGCATGGATCGCCTGTTTAAGGATTCTTCGATGCATATGCAAAGTGTGCGGATACATACATATACGTAGACGATATTAGGCAGGTTAGCGGATTAAGATAATCGGACCATAAGCTCCCTTTTAAATGGTTCCCATAGGCCGCCGGAGTCAGGCGAGTCGCATTCCGCGCGATACAGCTATCGGTTGGAATTCGTTAGGGACGAAGCGAAGGTAGACGCGTAAAGACCGGTCGATGTAGATGAGAGATCGAAATGATTTCTCTCGTTAGATTGGTATTATGTTACGTTATTGTATCTAATCAGATACATAGAAGAATTATTATCGGAACAAATTAATATTTTAATTTTTTTATTTCATTATTTTTTAATTTTTCAGGCTAACTTTTTTCAAGAACTGTTGTAATCTCAAGTTTCAGCAGATTCTCTTAATCCTTTTTTGATTTTTCACGTCTAGTTTTGGAAAATTTAGTCTTTCAAGAATTAAGGCTAGTGATCGTATTCAAGATCTGAACCGAGTAAGTTTCGAACATATCATCTCGGAAGTCTTAACTACTTTTACACTGGATCTTCACAAGTACAATCTAAACTCTTGCTCGTGGGAAACTTTGTTCAAGTTGAAAGCCTCCTCCATTGGAATTCAAATTACCACTGCCTTCTTTTTCTATTTTCGAGAGTGAAAGATTTCTATTGCACTATACTCGTACGCTATTAAAAGCAACTTAAATGAAAAATATATATATATATTTTATATAAAACTATATAACAATTGTACATATGACACGCATCACATGTGTCAAAGGAAATACTAGTGTGCGTGACAATCGAGAAAAATCAGTAGGAAGAGGGTTTGCGCGGTCCAGAGAAATAAATCGAAGCGTCGAGCTCGCAGAAATTTCGTCGGGCACAGAGGCATTCCGTGAAAGCAGCGTGGAATCGTGATGGTTCCCGGCGCTAGCGACCACCGTCGTCGGTGTCCTTTCTTCTTCCGCAGCTTCTCCTCTCGCAGTGGTCCTTTTGTGCGTCTCACCAGGCACCTTGACCGCTCTAGGTAGCACACCGTAACGCACAACCTAAGCAACTCTCAGGTTTTCAGGTATACGCGAACGATCGCTCGACAGGGAAAACGTTTGCCGCTGTTTTCCAGCATCTCGATTTCCATGATTCATCGTGTCCCGCAGTGCTCGTTGTGTTTGGACAGTCGGACGAGTCTGGGATGAACGCTCTCCTGGGACTCGAGAACTCTTTACGAATTTATCAGCATTTTGCCAACGATCGAGCCACTCTCTTGGCTATTGCTGGGTTGGTTAATCTTTAGCGCTTTCACTACCGAGCGAGAGCACATTCGGTCGTTTGTGTCTCGAAATGGCCTGCGAAATTTATTGTTGCCATTTTCAAGGACAGTTTTTATGGTTTATCTGAGAGATCTTAGCGGGAAGTTAGTTGCACTTAGTTTTGGGACAGTGATACCGCGTTTAAAAATGTATTAGTAGTTTTAATGTGTTCAGAGATTGATGAGAAATTTATTTTTTAGTCTCTATTTTGCATTTTGCAAATAATCTGTCTCTTCACTGCCGAGCGAGAGCACATTCGGTCGTTTGTGTCTCGAAATGGCCTGCGAAATTTATTGTTGCCATTTTCAAGGACAGTTTTTATGGTCTGTCTGAGAGATCTTAGCGGGGAGTTAGTTGCACTTAGTTTTGGGACAGCGATGTCGCGTTTAAAAATGTATTAGTGGTTTTAATGTCTTCAGAGATTGATGAGAAATGAATTTTTTATTCTCTATTTTGCATTTTGCAAATAATCTGTCTCTTCCAGTATTCGTTATTGTGTATGCTGGAAAGATTGGTTTAATTAGCGTTGAAAAGTAGAAGCGCTTACAATTAGCCGAAAAAAGAAGCGTGCGGAGCGTTCTCACGTGGGAACGCGCGCGACACCGCATTAATTCTGCAGGAGCCAACAGCTAACAGACAACACACGCGGCACTTTCAATTTATTTTCATTTATTACCACTTTAACGAGCGTCGAAAGGAGCATGCGGTCCGACAAGCGTCGCGAAATTAAAAGACACAATTGTGCACTTAAGATCATTCAGTAACGCCACTTCCGTCTCGCTCGCGATATTAGTTCCTGCGCAGCTGACACTACGCGCATCCCTTGTCACGTTCAGCCAATTCATTCTTTCAATTTTAATTCCTAGGTCTCCCAGAAATCTCTATGGCGTCTGGATTTCCACGCGGTAATGGGAAAGCCTAGTAATGCGATTTTAAAAAGATTTTTTCTGCACTTGCAAAATCGAAAAACATGCAAACTAGTTTGATGCTTGCAATGTATTGATTTGTTGAGGCTGTTTTAATTATTTCTTAATTCATTTATTGTTGGGTAACATTTAGGAATGTTTCATTAGATATCGTTGAAGTTTCTCCTTCATTTCAGTTTTCTATTATTTTTCCTTTAACACGTATCCTGCCATGGCGATCACCTGTTCACTAATAAAATTCAACATTCAAGCATAGCTAATGAACCAATCAACTAAATAAAACAGCGTACAAAATTTATGTGTCACTACGCGTTAAGCTGACAAGCATTGAAAACTTGAATTATTATCAACTATGAACAAATAATAATCCACCAATAAATTGTTACAATTTCCTGGCAGTTTCCAACGATGGGACTGTGTGTGCGCGCCTTTAACGGGAGCAACAAATGGTGTCTGGGTGGAAGGAACGTCAGGACTTTCCTCGGCACCAATTGAATTCCTCTCGCATTGTCCCGGCAAACGTTTCATTTCCTCGTGTCTACAGTAGCGCGGGTGGGGCACAAAGAGCGGCCGCGCCGATCTAATTTCGCATCGCGTTTATCAATCGAAAACGCGCGCCTCGTGTTTAGCCTTTCGTCTAAACGACGTCAAGTGGAATTGAATTAGCTGGCACAATAGCTTAGCATCCTCGCTCCATCCCTTGCTCTCTCTCCTTATCTCTCTTTTGTAATACGAAGAGAAAGAGAGAGAGAAAGAGAGTTGCCGACACAGTACACGGCACAATTTATACCCGCGTGACACGACGGGATCCTTTTCGCTTATTGTTTGCTCTTGTTCGGTAAGTGCAGTTCAATGTACCTTGAAAACAGTTTCTGATGGAGTGGAATGATAGAGGGATTATATGAAGTAAAGATAAATAATTGGACAATGAGAGAAGGATTTGATAGAACGTCATTTGATTCGCTTGTAAAAGAAGCTTATTATTTTAGAGGCGTATCAAGTGTTTTATATTTATTTTTGTTTTTTTAAAGGGTGAAACCTTTCTTGGAGATTGCAATATCGACTCTGTCCATTTCTTGGATATTTGTGTCATTTTGTATCACGTTTACATTCTATATTTTCGGTTTTGTTGAGAAAAAGGCAGGCTTTTAATCCAGTTGGTGGGACTTAACGATCGCGGAGGTTGAACGGAACACAAATTTGGAATTTTACGAGAGTGACTTACGACTTTAATCGGACGGGCGCGACCGACGTGCTCTTTGTCCGATTTTTTTTCCCATCCAATGGCAAAAGATCGTTCTGATTGAACGCATTTGCGCGCAGGCTCGATAAAAGCTGCTACCCGTCCGGTTTATTAACCCGTAAAAAAGAAAAGAGTTAAGGGAAGCAAGCGCATTATAGCGGCTAGAAACGTACGTGTACTTTTATACATTGGTGTGTGCGTGGGTTTTGGACGAAGTCTCATAGAAAACGTCATTCGCCCACACGTTCCTGCTGAAAATCTCGTGTTTCGAGTTTCATTTTTTCTCCCAACTTTTTCTCTCGCGCCACCTTTTTCCTTTTTGCCCAAACTTGCGTTCTCTTGTTTGGTGAATTCGCTGCACGGATTCGTCGGACGTTTGCTATTGGCGAACCCTGGCGTTTGGCTAGTTGGGAGCTATGATGACGTATGACTAGTTGCAACTCGGAGGTGTTACAACTCGAGAGCAAGGGGTGGTGTTGAACTTTGAAAGCTAGAACGGACGTGCGATGATTTTTCACGACTTACGAAGTTGAATAATTGAAAGCTTCTATTATAAATCAACTTTACTTATCTGCCCTTTCGAAATAAATCCGTTCTTCAATACTTGTCAGATTGAACGATCAATATTATCTTTTCCTTTTTTTTATCAAAAAAGTTTCATTTCCCTTATTCCTTCCTCTCATTCTTAAGCACACGAATTCCAAATCACTATCTTTTCACTTATACTTTCTACTTAAATATTCCCTTATCTTTTAAATCGAGAAATCGAAACTTCAATAATACACTTATGAACTCTCTCACCGCGACAATCCATTGAAGATTTAAAGATTGCTCCTTTCACCTTTCACTTCCGCTTGATTTCCGACAATAGCGAGTATATCTATTGCAATCCCTTGGGAAGCCAATCTAATGGATCACCGAGCATTTATCCATATTTACAGAAACATCCGCACTCATCCGTAGTCCTTGAAAGGAAATCAAATTCATGACGATATATCCTTTTCAAAGGAGAACGAGGTAGAGAGAGAGAGAGAAAGCAAAGGAAAGATAGAAACACGTGAATTCACAGGCAATCCTTGAATAGGATAGGTAGCCCGGTGGTTGGAAGGCGATCAGGGTGATGGTGGCGTCTAGGAGGAAGGAGCGAGGGTGAAAAATAGAATGAGGCCAAAAGGAGCCATTGAAGCGAGCCAGGACCTCCACTCGAGGATCCCGTTAGCCCATTTTATTTGTTCGTCCATGACCCGGCAGTGCGAGTTAGACGCGAGTCTATCGTATTTTATCGGGCAATCGTCGTCCTCGTCCTCGTCCTTCTAGATTTCTCTCGCTCTTTCTTTCTTTCTCGCCCGCGTCTCTCTCTCCTTCTTTATACGCCTCTTATTCTTATCCTTTCCTTGTCGACTGGTAATTGCAGGAGGCGACGAGAGACGCCGGGACGCCGCACACTCACGTAGTACTCTCTCGCGTCATGGTAAATTGGGCCGCGCAGCCAGGAGAGCGCCGCACATTGAAAATACTTTATCGTCGCTCGGTGATCGATTAGCCCTTGCGATTACCGTGCATTCCTGACCTCTTTGTAGAGATGTACGTGTGTGTAGGTGTGCGCGCGCGCGCGTGTGTGTGCACATATGCGTGTGAATTGCCTGAGCGAAGTGCCGGTTTCTCTTTCTCGAAAGCCAGTTCAGCTGGCAATGGAATCCGCGGCAATTTGTTTCAATAATAATGACTCTGATGAGAGCGGCGGCTTTACGAGTAGTAACTATCTACGAAAAATAGAGTCTCTGAAGTAAATGTTAAGGTCAATTAATATAATGTTTTTATAAACAATCATATGCTTGTGTAAAATAGAATTTCTGCTTTACGAGTAGTAGCTATCTACGAAAAATAGAGTCTCTGAAGTAAATGCTAAGGTCAATTAATATAATGTTTTTATAAACAATCATATGCTTGTGTAAAATAGAATTTCTGTACAGTTTTAACAAAAGCTCAGACCGTCTAAACAATTTCGACGTAATTTCTATGAACAAATCCTCGAGCACAGGATCCATGCTTCCAAATGTCATAATTCGCTGTGATTATCGGCACGCAATTAACTAACCAAGTACAGCTCAGTGGGTAGCTAATAACACGCTATTTATCTGTGACAATGCTTTTACTTTCAATTATCTAATGACTAATAACTTCTTTGCGGTACAGCGCTGTAATTGCTTCGGGAGAATTGTTGCGAGGTTATTTGTGCCTACGGCGGGAAAGAGAGACGCGTAGAGCAGCGGCTTGGTGATTGTGCAAATGGTCCCTGGCGTATTCCATCTACGCCTCGGTTCTTCAACGTCAGTTCGACGGGAGGTCGAAGAATGCCTGGATTTCGGGGTGATTAATCGTCTCGCTGACACGACGCCGCCGAATAGCACTCATCAGGCTCGCTTGTGACTCTTTTGCTGCAAATTGAACAGAGCATCTCTCTCTCTCTCTCTCTCTCTCTCTCTCTCTCTCTCTCTCACTCTTTGGTAGTCGATGGTACTCTTGCTGATCATCGCCCTCTTTCCGTCAGCCGGTTTTGTTCGATTTCCAGTCATGGAGAGCCGCGCCGGTCTCCGCGCCACCCGCTGCTCCGCCGGTAAACTTTTTTGCCTGGCCACTTTCGATTTGACCTTATAAAGACGATCCATTACACCGTGGGAGCCGGCTTTTCTTAATGGCCCAGTTTCGGAACCCGCTCTCGGCGATCACCCTGGGAACCACCTCGCGCAAACCTTTTTTCTTCCTGCCGTCATCGAACCTTGTGATTGGGACGCGCGGCCGCTTGGTCATTGATCATTCTATATTCATAGTATAGGTTTCCTGGGGTTTTACTGTCGATTGAATGCTCCCACGCGGTTCGATAAAAGTCTTTGGTAATTGATTAATGCCTGGGGAATAGAGTATCGAATTTGTCACTGAAATGATTGCGATCTTATAACTGGGATAATTCTGTTGGGTTTGGATGGTAATTCAATTGAGATTTGACGAGGTTTTAATTGGTAATGTTCGCGCTTTCACTCGGTTGTTATTAAAATGCACGAGTTTTTATGATACATTAGTTGTACGCGGATAAAGTCATTGACATTCATTTGTGTTTGATCATCATTTCAGTAGAATCATTCCTACTTCCAATTTGTACAAGCATAAAATCTCCTTGGTTTTAATTTTAAAACTCAAATATCGAATCTTCTTACTCTTGCATTTTCAACGATAGATAAGTACCGCTCGGCCAAGCCCGATCGATCTATCGGCAAGTATATTACTATGCACACAGTATTGTCTTGCAGCGGTCGGTGCCGAAGCCCAGGTCCAATCCATAATTAAAGCACTTGCCGGTAATGAGTGTCCATTAGCAATACGTAATCGAGTTTCAGGGGGATTCGTTGCATAGCGTTTCGAAATGTGCGAGTATCGCGCACTAATGCCAACTAAAGCAGAGAGAGAGAGAGAGAGAGAGAGAGAGAGAGAGAGAGAGAGAGAGGTGCGACAGACAGAGAATCGAAGAGGGGCAGACAGATAAATCGAACTCGAATTAATAATGCGATATGCACGCCATATACTTCAATTTACTTTTCGCTCGGATGCTCTCCGCGACAATAACGATGTTCCCAACACCGAACACGACAGATATGCGGCCTCTCTGCCGGGAGTAATAGATGCCGCTAAATAAACGTGTGTTCGCACTTCTCGCACGGCTTCGCCGCCGTGCGCTCGCGCTTTGATTATATCGGCCGATGCCGACGCCCGGCGTCGACGCCCCGATGGCCAAATTAAGCGTGAATTATCATAGCTCTCTCGTCGCGCTAGCTCGCCGAAATCAAACAATTAATTGCACGCCGCCGTTCGACGCGCTGATTCGCACGCTGAAATTATCAAAGACTGTACCGCTAGCAAGCGGTTTATTGTCGTGTATGGATTGGCAAATAGATTTTTCGAGAATTGTATACAGGTTTATTATAACACAATGATCAAGGATGAACGTTTAATATTGGTCGGAGAAGAATGGATAAAGTTTGTACAGGATGATGCATTTGTGTTTGACTCAGGATTTGTGAGATAGATATTGTGTGGTTTATATTATTTGTATTGTTCATGCAATATAATAATTTAAATATATAATACTATGTATACATACATATAATACGTATAATTAAAATTCGTAGAAAATTTATAATTATTTTATAGTATGCATCAGTCTGTAATAAATTGCAAGTGAATCACGTTCTACACTTTGTGTTAACAAAAACTATCATACAATGACATTTGAACATATTAAATATCCTGTTCATGTACAGAGTGATTCACTTCCCTTTGAATCGTCAATGATGGATATAAGCTGTTGAAAATAGTATAATTATACGGTGTTGAGTAATTTTAATATAAAAAGGAGCATTTACCCAATCTTTTCCACGCACTGACATTTATTTATAATACCAAATTATACCAATAATGGAAATAATCGGAACTCGAGTGTGAACAGAATGATTAAAAGGCAAGTGACTCACCCTGTACAATCTATGTAAATGCGAATGTTCTACACATGTACACGCAACAGAAATATTTAGCGGGCGATTATCACTCGGTGGATGATCTTCTTGGTCTCGTTGTCTCTTTGCCGGGCGTTCTCTCTTTGCTGTCTTCCGGCAGCGTGAATCTTTAACGATCTTAAATTGCTTTCTGCCGCCGGTGAAAGTGCATTATTAGGCGCGAGCGCACTCAGAGCATGGTGAATTTTTAATTGTCTTGATACTCCTGCTGATAAAGTGCGAGGGAGACACGCAGAACGACGTTCAGGCATATTCTAGCTTTCTCGCACGCGGGACAACGAGCACTTTTCGTCTGGTTCTAATGGGCTTCTGACGGATCAATTAGGGGTGTTTGTTGGTGGGAAAGTTAGAGCGCTTTTACATCGATTTATAGGCTGGTTGGCAGACTTTTTTAAGGGTGGGTTTATAGTGAAAATATGCTACGATACTGTTGGTTGGTTTTATGAATGCTGTAAAACTTTCTTTGAACCTTTGAAGACTATGTAAAATTTTACAGTTTAGAGAATTTAATTTGTATTTTATACGAGAGCTGAGACTTCGTATTAAACTTTACTTTGTTTAATTTATTTTCTTAATTATTCTTGGAAAAGTGTTCGTGATAGAGCAAAAAGTAGTATTAAATTTGTAGGAAACCTATGTTTATAATACATATAATACAGAATCGTGATAAAAGAAACTTGGGTTACAAGCGTAACTGAGGGTGAAATTACTCTAGACGAAATTAGAGTGAGCTTATTTAAGTTCCATGCGGAACTATATCTCCGAATGAACGCACTACTTTGGCCAGTAGAAGGAAAGAAATTCGGTTACATTGAAATTTATTCTCGGCCCGGGCTAACTGGGCGAAATTCTACCCAAGTTGCCACGAAAGGGGTAATTCCTCTCGGTCGAACAATCGAGTGGGGAAGTTGGAGCGAGGAAGGGCGCGCGGCTAAATCGAGAATAGCCCGGAAATTCGGAGAGATAAAATTCCGAGAGCAGAGAGCCGCTCACTCTGTTTTCTTGATATACAGCGAACGAGAAACGCGCATTTCCGAAAGGCTTTCGGCCAAAGTTGTTACACCCCGGAGAGATGCCGCTTTTTCGGAACTATGACGATGCTTTCCTCCTATTTGAGAAGTACTTGCTTTGATGAATGAATTTCCGGGCAAGTTCCACTCGGGATTAGTGGGCGAAAGACTGCTGCCATTGGAAGTCTGCTCCATCGGAGGAATGAATATCGTGGGAACCTCGCCGCAAACTGCTCCGCTTAGTTGTACAGGGCATTGCTTTTCCGCGGTTTCGAGGAACTCGAGAAAGTATCAAAAGTTTCCCGGTTCAAACGTGTTAATGTTTTTAGTGTATTCAATTCGATGCTTGGATGAATTAATTCCGTTGGGAGTTGAATGAGAGAAATAAAATCATCAATTTTATTAAACAAATACATATTTGGAATCAAACCCCAAATATATATTTCTCTTTTGTTATTCATTACATTTCCATTATTCATTAAACATTTATACCATTACAAATTTATTTTCAAAGAACCCTCGCTTGTTATTCAAATATCAAATTCAAAATCGATGTTCCCAATACGAAAGTAAACTTAAACATTATGAATTTCGAATTGAGTAACTTCACATTTACTAGCTGTGATGCAGCCTACATTAAAAAAAAACAAAAAAAAAACAGAGAGATCAGTCAGAATAAAAAAGAGTTTCGTTTGCTCTGTAATTGCAGCGACCTGCGGCGGCAAGTGCTGCAGCCAGGAGACGGAGGAGCGATTAAGACACCAGGCGAGGGCCGATTTCCACAACTTGATCCATCATCACAGCAGAAGTCTGCAGGGCCTTCTAGCCACTACAGCGGATGCATTAAGAGGTGAGGCTCATTTATTTTCTGTCGCAAGATTCCGCCTGGTTTCCCTTCGTCTTCCTTGAGACTTGTTTCTCTCCTCCCCCCCCCCCCCTTTTTCTTGCTTCCCGCTCGTTCGAGGCCCACTAGAAAATTGTCGTATTTCATCTCAAGAATGAAATACGACGCGCGGGAAGCGCGTGCCGGCGAAAATAATTCCCATAGACCTTTTTGAACGAGAGTCTGATATATTAATTAGTCGAGCGGTTGACAGTGCCGGCGTGTAGATTAGTTGAGTTTTATTCTTGTTTATACCTATATTTAAGATTCCCTGCTGATTTTCCTCTCAAATTTATTAATAGACTTATTATTTATGAAATTTGTAAGTCAAACTTTCTCAATTAATCCTGTATTATAATCATGCTTTGACAGTTTCAGAACATTTCTTCATACGCAACATTAACACCTAAATACTTCCACAAATATTCTTCCAACATTTATCATTCATTGATTAATTCCCCTATTCAAAACTGCACAAAGTCAAGAAGAGTATAATCAAAACATATGCAAGTCTCGTCTGCTTCAAGTAGACTTGGTCTCAATAATCAAGAGTCGAGCAGTGTCTAATAGTCAGTCGCCGGAGTTCCGGCTGAAAAGAATTTCGGTCATGCGAGTGGATGGGGTGGGGGACGAAGAAGCGAGGAAGGTCGGTTTCTGCCTAAATCGTCGGAATACAGTACACCCTGTCCTCGCGAAGGTAGTGTGTGAGGGGGAGAGCGGAGATGGGGAGTGGAACACAGTGGCGACAGATCGTCCGAGTGGAGGCTGTTGCGGAGGAGGAGGCCGTCTTGCCAGAGGCAGTTGGGAATGGAATTGAGCGGAGAGGCAGTTTCTTAAATTGGCAAAACTCCCATCCGGCCTCTCTCTGCCTCTTTCTATCTCTATTTTCGCTTGCCAACTGGAGCCTTCCGTTCTCACTCTCTTTTGATCTCTCTTGATCTCCCTCGCTCTTCTTTCTTTCTCTTACTTTTCAACTTTCCTTCGAGCGAACGGAGGAACCTCGGGTGCGCGTCTTTCTCCTTGCGGCGATCTTTGCTTCCCTTTTATCGTATCTCCCACGCTCTCTCCTTTTCTCTCTCTCTCTCTCTTTACCCGCAGCTGATTCCTTCGCGGCGGCGTGCGAGCGCCTTTATCGCTCGGCTTTTCGTCCGATATTACCGATCATAAATTCTCCCCGCTCTCGCTCTCTCTCTCTCTCTTCTCTCTGTCGCACTGCATCGAAGATATTGTTTCCCGATGGCGCGTGCACGCCAATGCCTGCATGGTATTCATTGCGAAACGGCCCATTATCATATGGGATTTTGCTTACGTGCATCCCGTGCACCTCCGCACTTCTATATTCCTTGGGGCGTCCCCCCTTTTCGATACACGATCTTACTCGATTTATTGAATGCGAGCGCTTGTCGAGAATCACGCCGGTTTGTTATTGGAAGGTTCCTGGGTAGTTTTCCGGTACTTTCTTCGTGAGAGTAAATCGATAGTATTTTTTTTATGTACACGTGGTTTCTGTCTGTTGTCGATTTTTATTGGCGAGATATGTTTAATCGATTGACTAATGTTGTGTGTTATTGTTTTATTAATGTAGTTGATTTTGATTTAATACTTTAAGCTGTAGGATTTGATATTAAAAATGTCGTATGTCGAGTAATTCATTACACCATTTTTAAAATGATTTCAGAAGCTCGCGATATAAATTCAGCTTTGAATGTAACAAATCAATTTTAGTACATGTTAGATTGAAGTCACGGTAATCCGAATTACTCGAAATAAATACATACGCCGATCTCTTTTTCGTGTAAGCTCTGCACATTCGTCAATGTTTTCTCTTGCTCTGTGTCACATGCTTCGAACTACTAGTACGTCGATATATCTTGTCTCTGCTTGTGACAGTCGCGAACGGCTCTCGAGCATCCACGATAAATTTCGATTTAAGAGGGGAAGAGCGCCGGAGTATTATCCGGCCGAAGTCCGCTTGGAAACTGCGTACATTTTTCTCTTCGCCCAGAGTGTTTTCCTCGATCGAGGAAATTGTGCGTGTATAAGGGAGATTCCGTCGCCCGTACGGCTCTCTTTACCTTCC
This sequence comes from Ectemnius cavifrons, assembly GCA_964023945.1. Lineage (NCBI taxonomy): Eukaryota > Metazoa > Arthropoda > Insecta > Hymenoptera > Crabronidae > Ectemnius > Ectemnius cavifrons. The sequence continues at coordinate 4,613,271 of OZ030380.1, read as the reverse complement.
AGCACTTTCCCCCCGGCTCTTCTCACTCCCGTTTCTCTCTTTCTCTCTCTTCTTGGCTTCCTTTTTGTCCCTTTGTTTGCCCTTCCGCGTCCGCTTCGGCAAACATTTCGGGGAAAATTTGCACTGACTCGGTCCGCATGCCCGATATACCCGCAAGCAGGGCTTCGGTTTGTTTTGCAACGCTCGCTCGGTATTTGGAGCTTTTCCTTCTTTTTTTCCCTCGCTCCTTCTGGATCGGAGGCTTGAGCGATTCGAGCGTACTGCTCGCATAGCCATTGTAAATCGGGATGCGAGAGAGTTATGTTTGCGTGGAAAGTGATCGGTTATCCATCAGGAATTTCGGAATTGTTTTCTTAATTGTTGAAGTATGTTAAATCTTCATTTCAATCGAACGAACGTGGAATTAGTACGTAAATATTTTACGAATGATTAGGAAATTGCTTGTAATTAATATGTTTCTAATATCGCTAATAAGAAACTAAATCAATACGTGAACATTTAACAACATTCTTATCGCTGAGCTTGTCATATGCCTTTGATACTTCATTTCTATACTACAACTTTAACGGGTTAAAACTATACTGTACATCTTCTCTCATTGCCAAACTGTTGAAATGTCCCCCTCTCGAAATCGTGTCTACAGTTTGCACGATTCATCCCCGACAAAAGAAGTGCAAGAGCAAGTGGTACGGGGAAGTTGGCGAGTGCCATAAAGGCGATAACGAGCTCCGTTTCGCTTACGGAGTGACAAGAAGTCAGGTACAGGAGAGCCGTTTGTCCATCCCCGGAGGTCCGCGTTATTCCATTAGGGCGAGCTTTCGACACTTCTCAAGAGGGTTATTAATTTTTTTCCTACCGCGCCGCTTCTTCTGACCAACGAGAGAAAGAGAGAAAGAGAGAAAGAGAGGAGAAGTTTCCGCAAAGGATATCGGACAAATGTCGGCGAGGGACATAAGGGTCGAATTGGGGGATGTAGTTTTTCATATTGGAAAGGTCCTCCGAACTCCGCCCTTTCAGCCGAGCTTTCGAAAGCCCTCCATCATATCCTCTCTTTCTCTCTTTTTTCCTCTCTCACCCTCGAGTTTTCTCTCTCTCTCTCTTTCGCTTTGCCCGATTACTCAGCCTGCTAGCTTGATATCGATGTTCGCCGCACCGGCGAGTGACTAGAATCGAAATCCGGGGACAGCTTTCCTAGTGGAAGCGGAAAGTAGACACGCGAGCCTTGCGAGAAAGCTCTCTCGCACTCCGTCGAAAGGCTTTCGAAGATTAGACTCCTGAAGGAATCCTTCGAGTGAACCGTGACTGTTGATACAATAATTCTTCGGTACTCTTTATTCGATCGTTACTATATTTTTTTCTTTATCGGAAATATAATTTCGGTTGGTTAACTTTAATTGTCAGTTAATTCAATACAGACTTTTGCTACTATCATTATTTTCTTTGTCCAAGCATAATTCCCATTCAACTCCTTTGCCTTTTGGTACTTTAAAATTTTAGTTAATTATAATAATCCTCTTATAACTTGCCTCTCTTTCTTTTCCCCGGCATTGACTTTTTCTCTTGCCCTTGCGGCATTTATCCGATCCCAAGCAGAATCAGAGAGTCAGTATTGCAATTTACGTCGGCATTGTACTGCAACCGTCAGATTTCCAAGTTCAATCGTGCGCCGTCCAATATCACAGGAGAGACGACATGCGAGCCGCGGTGTCTGTCTAGCCGGGCGAATTAAGTTACGGCAATTTTTTCCTTTTTTTTGTCTTCTTTCGCCGGCGGTTCCGATTTAGCAGCGGAGAGCTATAAAGTGGAATAGGCGATGTAGTCGCGTGAGTCATGGATTTCAAGCGTACGCGCCGGGAAAGAGAAACGGTGTGCGAGGCGAAATCCGCAGAGCACCTGTCGAGATCGATCTCAAGTCGGCGATCTACGAAATCGATACATCGCGGTTTTGCCGCGATACCAGCGTCACATGTTCTACTTACCGGACATTTTTAGTTTGCCTCGAGTCGTCTCGATTTATGGGTAGACAGGCTAGCTACCGCGTTACGCGTGTAAAGGCTCGCCAACTGAGTTTCCCATTAATTGACCTCGCGCAAGAATTTAACAAGCTTTATTTCAGATTTATTGGATGTATATTAAAAATATAGGACGAGTTTTAATTAGTGATAGGTCACAGTTTTTTAATTAGTGTCTTTGAATTATTGTGTTTTTAATTTCTCTTATTTACGTTCGATAATTAATTCGAATAAATAAACTTTTTAGACGATCTAGCATTACATCGTATGTTGAATTAGTATTCAGCATAATAATTAGTTTTGCCCTTATTACTTGTAATTCCTTGCGAGTGGAATTATTGGCTTATAATTAAATTCAATGTGGTTGATTCAGGGCAACAGCCAACACCACATAATATCGCTCTGATATACACATGTGCCGAGATTTACTTTCTAATATTTTATAGCAAATTCAAGGTTGCTTTCGATATTCACAACTTGCTTTTTAGAGCATCAAGTGACATTTATTCTTATCTCTGTTTTCGGATAAATGCAAGCTTCATTAGGCTCGTCTTTGAGCGTTTCCATGTTCCTCTCCGTGTTTCGCCTGCCTCTCTTTCCGGAGTTTGTTCCGGGGATTTTTTTTAGTTGGCGGCACCTCTAATTTCGTAGTACACTTTTTCCCTCATTCTAAATCTCCCGCTTTGCCTCTTGGGGGCGTTGCCGCAAAAGCGCGCTCGAAAATTCTGTCAACTGCAGCGGCCGCTTTTTGAGATTCCCGTTTCTGTGAATCCAGCCTAAATCCCAAAGCTGTGTGTGTGTCTCTGTGTGTGTCTGTATATGTGTGTGCCAAGGGCTCTCCGAATCAGAATTAATGAGTACCGCTTTTTGCGCCGGGAAAATATCCCGCACGCTCTTGCGCTTGTTCGTTCTCCCAAGTCTGTGTGTGTGTGTTGGGAGTAAGTTTGCAAAAAGTTGAACCCGCTTGTGTGTTATTGAACGGAGAAGCCGGGATTCGAAAATAATTTCCGATGGAATTTTGTAATTATGCGCGGATTGATTTGGCTTTGCTTTGTCGAATCAAATACTGATAAAGCAAGGAATCTCGAAGTTCAATATCATAGGATTCTTGCGAATACCTGAATTGGAATTTATGGATAATTCCAATTTACCGTCGTATTCTTTGGCGAAATATTTTTATTGAAATATAATGACTTTAAACATTTGACTTAAACATAAAAGTTTTATGACTTTTATAAATAACTTTGTTTTAATTGTACTTGTTACTTGATTGTGCGATTTAATTCTAATTAAATTTCAATGTGGTGAATTAAAACTCTGTACGAGCCTTATCGTTTCCTTAAGGAAGCCTCAAAAAGGCAGATTTATTTTTCAAACTAGAAACAGTCGAGTCTTTCTAAACCGCGAGTATACAGTTTTCTCCTTTCGGATAACATTTCTAGAAAATCAGGATTCGGACGGATGCTTTGAAGGCGTATCTTGGCGGGAAAGCAACGAGCATACACGCACTGTGCCAACGAGCGCATAGAGAACCCCCGTGCGAATCAGGCTGCCGATTCGCCAATCCTTTAGGACGGAAAGGTTGCTCGTTTTTCTGCTTGCCGCTTCCACCCATTTCCCAACTCTTTTTTCCACTTCTTACGGGGATTTTCTCCCCGTTCCGGGACACGCGTTTCTCCTCTCGGACTTTTTGCCCTTCCCGTCTCTACCGACTTATACCCCCTCGACTTCTCGTCCCTCTTAATCTCTCCGGCCTCTTCCTCGAGCGCCTCGAAAAAATTGGACCTGGCAGACTCGTGAATTTACTCCGGGCGCCGCGCCACTGGGGCAGCTTGGGTGAATTTAAATTTTTTAGACCCTGGAAACGAGAGAACTTTCGAGACGAATAGCCGCTGTGATACATTCTGTTTGACAGCGTCCATTATTGTTACACGCCAGTGAAATTCTTGGCCAATGTAATTTTTTATTTCTATTTCTCTCTTTTCTTTATACGAAATTGATGTAGACATACTAAGTATTACTAATTATTCTTCACCGTTAATGATCCTACAAAGGATTCAAGAAAGAAAAGCCAAGCCAGTTTCGAAACTTCCAATTAGTTAAGTTGGCAAAGAATTGCAAGGGGGGTGTTATGTGGCTAAAGGGGAGCAGCGAGTGCCTCGAGGTTGGAAAGTATGAAAAACGAAGTGAAAACAGAGTTGGTTTCTAATCCTGGCTTGGCTTTCGCATTGCCCGTAGACGTTACCCTCGTGGTCTCCCTTTTTCCTCTTCTCTCTCCTCTTTGCCGTAGACAGTGCGCCAGTAGAAAAGGCTCCGGCGAAGACGCTCTACTTACCTTTCCCGCCGTCATTGTCCTCGTGACTTCCCCCGCCGCCGCCACCACCGCGATTCGTGAGTCCTCCGTTAATCGGTTTTGCAGAACATTATGCAATCCCTCGGTTGCTGCCTTTTGCTCTCTGCTCGCTCGCCTGAAATGGAGCCCATTGTGCCGCCGAGAGTGGCTTTCCGCGATGCTGTAATAGGATCGCTGCACTCCTTTTTTCTACCAGCGGGCATAGACTTGGGGGTTCAAGCAGCTAAAACAGGGGGTGGTTCGTTACGATTTTGTAGGATCTTTCACCCTGCTGAGTGGTCGCGTAATTAAATTCTCGGTTTAATCCCCCTTTTTTTTGTCCGTTCGTCACAGTTTTAAAGCGCCTTTTAAGTGAGCTGATTAGGAAATGAAGGATTTGAGTTATTTTTATTATTATTTATCTTCGCGTCTTTTTGCTGGATTGGACTGTGTAATTTTGTACGATTTTTCATGACGTCGAGTGAACATTAAATGAAATACAGAGTTTCATATTTTATATTTCTTTGTTCAGAACTTTTAGCGAAGTACGAGTTTGATATAACCAGGTGACAAATGACTGATTTAATTGTCTTCATTGTATGCTTGTTGCGAGCAGGAACACAGATAAAAAATTGATAGACGAGAAAGCTCCGATTAAATGCAAAGTAACTTTACAGCATTCGCACTTGGCAGCACTTTTTTTTTCAGCGACTTAGCACGGCTGACGTTAAACCTATTCGGACAGAAATGTCACGTACGTTTCTTAATTCTCTGGCGCAGTTGGAATTCAGTAGAACGCGGCTTAAAGTACGATGCTCGGTCGCATACATTTTTCATTCTACCTTAAGCCGTGATCCTCCGAGTCCTCCTCCGCTGGGACTTCCAGAATGCCGGCAGGACAACTACTCTCTTCAGGATTTTCACTTTCAGGGTGGCGCGCACTTTTCTCACTGTACAGAGTAATACAAAAATGTATAACTCTGCTGTACTAATTTTGCTCTCTCTGAAGGGATTTTTGGATTTAAAATACACACAGTTGTTTCAAAAAATAGTTGACCGATTAGAATCTTGTTACAGTTGACCCGAATCGTACCACGTGTTTTTATAACGAATCATACTACGATGGGATTCTCAGTCATAGTTTATAGTTTAAATTTATTTATGTATCCAAACAAGGTATATTATAAACATAAAATATTATACACAGGCCATATAAATTGTTGGAAATGCAATATGAAATAATCAACAAATTTAAGTCCAATGCTGAAATATGACTCAGAGTCACATCGTGGTACGATTAGAGTTAAATAGTGGACTTTAAAATTGAGCACTGGAGAAACACCTAGAAAGTTGTTGGTAACATTAAGAAACTCTACAAAAATTTCGTTGAGAACTAGATTTTTTTCCCTTCAAAAGTACAATATACAAGGAACAAGTACTTCATTATTTATCTAGTGCGAACTCAGAATAAGATTTATCGGACACATACAAATGAAAGTAGCGCGCATTAAATTAACAAGCTAACCATCAGAAGATCATCAAAGTTATATTCCGGGCGAGGTAGAATTATTATCCCGCACTAAATTCTCTGTCATCATGCACACACACGCGCGTACTTGGCGCACATCGTGAATGCTCGGAGAAGAAGCGTTAAATATACCGGTAGAATTTACGGGAGTGTGTGCGAGAGTGATGTTATCATCTAAATAATACTAATCCGGCGCATTCCACATCACCGGCCATGCAAATCGTGTCCCCTTGCAAGCCACGTTTCTATTGTTATCGCCTCGCTTTCCATTCTGCTTTCGGGGGCTTCCGTAACACGGATGTTATTTCAGAGTGGACCTCTCCTCTCTTCGCCTTCCGAGATTCGTTGCTCGGAGGAGAGAATGCGCGCTAGGCAACTCGTGCTAATAATGCCACTGGTTAGCCGAGAAGTCGACGGGAGAGACCGGCTTCATAATTCTCGATGCTTGTTTATTTGCCGGCTTAATTCGCACTTGCTGGAACTCGGATTCCCCAGCACTCGTGAAACGCGCACACATTCGCACAGAGAGAGAGAGAGACACATATGTATATGTACTTCCGCTTACGTTTTTGGATGGCTTTGAGGATTTATCTGGTGCACTCTCGACGGAGTGTGCGGGCTTGGTTACTCAGAGTTCTGTTGCGCTTGTGAATTATGGGATTGAGATCTCCAGCTTTAGATTTGCCGTGTTTAATTTGGACAATGTGTGTTGGACTTCGTGATAGATTGATTGGATCGATTACACCAGCTGTCGTGTGAGAGCACGATTTATTTAACGGGTTTTGCAACGGTTCGTGTTGGATTAGTGTCATCTGCTTTTTTTGTACTACACTGTTTTGTGTAAGAATGTTTCTCCTTGCGTTGTAGTAGTCGTATTGTTTTATAAGGGCAAAATCTTTGCACCTCATTTCATTCTTTGTTTTAGTGCAAACCCGAACTTCTTTTTTATCTACGGTTTTTATCGAAAAATTGGAATAGCAAATGTAAGTGAAAAAATGTTTCTGCAAGCTTCGCGGTTTTCGCGATTACTATTTGATATCGAATAGTTTACATTTCGTTTGCAGTCGGTCGGAAAATTAGTCTGTCTAGTTTAAGAAAGTTTACTTGCGAGCTATAAATGTTCTTTTCCATGGTTTCACAGCGAGTGAAACGCTTAAGGAATTTTTCGTCGCTTGTCTCATTGGCTATGCAGAAAAATCATTTCCTTGTCCACGCGCGGTTCGCCGGCGAATAAATATGTACAAGCAGTGCGACATGTCGTGGCCTGTTCGATCGAGCGTGCGAAAAGAGTGTCGACAAGTGCTGTTAGAGGTGTCGATGAAATCTTGGGCGAAGATCATTAAGAAGTTTCTCCCCGGCAGCTATTATACAACACTTATCCAATTATTCGTGTGTCCCCCTAGTTTGCATAGGAAGTGCCTTCGGCAACTTTCTATTTAAATTAGTAATAATATTACTCGTAGATTTATTGAATATTGCTTAAAGTCTCCTTGCATCTTAAGTGCGTTTAAATTCTTTCGAAAACCTAATGAGAAAATGGTCAATGAGGGAGAAACATATTATTAGATATATTCAAACTCTTTCACTATTTCATTCTCTTTTTATTCTTGAACTTTTTCGATCTGCTATTATAGCTTTTATATTAGAAATTTTACTGATTTTGTCCCCGGATTTTAAATCAAAATATATTGATCGTGTAATCGAAGTATATTAAAGATTTATTTACAGTAGTTCTTCCATTATCGAAAATAACTGTAAACCAAGTTCTTTTTACATAACTAATTATTCAGATATCAGAACAATTTAAAAGAATTTCGATAACCAACACTAGTGACGCAATATTACGTCGATCAAAGTCTCTATAAATACATCTGTAATATACTTGCAAGTTAAGCTGCATTCCAACACTTCAACTTTCTCCCGTCATTTTCTCTGCCTCCCATTCAATAATTAAATCCCCATACAATTAGAGAAATAATTAATAAACAGCTATTAACATAATTCGCGTTCTCTCAACAGAATGATCACGAAGAGGGTGTAGAGCTCGAGGTTCATTTATGTCGAGGGGGAATATCGAGTGATCGAGTTGGTGTGACCGGTCGATTGCACCTGGTTCGAGCGAAGGAAGGGCGCCGCTCTCGGCGACGCCGGTGCATATAGAGTTGGCCCGGTGAGCCAGACACTGTCTGATCCTGTTTGATGCCCAGGACCGGGTTTCGTGGTGCTCGCGCGGAGGCTGCAGCAGCCCCGCTTTCCCGCATATCCGTATAAGGTAGCGCGTGCAATGCAACTTGCATTGCTCTTCGATACCCGGCATCTCGTTTCTTCCTTCTGGACTCGAAAGTCCACGCCAGCTTGCACGAAAACCACCTCCCACCGTCTGCGCGCTCTCGGCAATTATCGATGTCGACGCTGCTCCCGATCGACTCTAACCGCAGACTTCGTCGTCTTACGGCGTCCCTCGAAGAATACTCAATGGGATGCTGTTGCATTACACCGCCGGCCGGCGTATATAAGTTATAAATTCAGTCGAGTCCTTCGGATAATTTAATCGAGATCCTTTTTTATTTTGGAAATTAGTTTTTTTATATTAGCTGTAATAGTTTTTGGAATATTTTTATTTGGTAATGTTGTAATTTAGAGATAAATAATTGGACGGAATATTAAGGAATGATATAGATGAACTTAAATTAAATTTGAAATATTGAGGGATAAGTGTCTGGGCAGATAGATTGCTGTCTGGATGAAGGTAAGCTTAAAGTCATGCTGGAACTTTGAACTTTAAGGCTGAATGAATAAGTGAGTAAAAGTTGCTCGAAAGTGGTGTGATGTCGGCTGGGTGGGCGATGATGCAACAGTATTCCGATTGGTATTTTCCAAGAAACGCGCTTGATTCGGTGAATGTATAGGTAGCTACCACAATCTGTAATTGGGATCTATTTCTTTTAATTAGTAACTCTGAGAACTACATTGCTTTATTTAGAATGTGGCTGATCTTTCTTTAGGATTTTATCTCGGGCGTGGCTATTTCAACATCCCATCAATTTCCCTTTAATGATCCCACAGATATAACAATATTATATTTTATCTCAACAAGAACAAACAATTAATTCTTCAACACTAATTCGACGATATTAATATCATCTTTCATATCTAAAACTTGAATCGAATCTATGAATTTTCCCACTGCAGCATCCAAATTAATCTAACTTGCTCGTTCACGGTCGACCAGTAAAACTCACGTGTAAAACATCCCAGAATGGAGTACAGTTCGCGCTTAGTCTGGCAGTGCTTGGCACACGGGATAATCCATTGGCAAAGCGGAGTAACTCAGAAGCGAAGCACAATCCATTATCCAATTTGTGCGCGAGCGAGTTGTGCTCGCTTTGGCCGTCTTATATGGCACGTTAGTCTCGAAAAGCTCGAAAGCCTTCAGGTCGATGGCATCCATGGGAGTACGGCGGCGAAGGGGATGTGGCGGAGGAGGAGGGGGGGTTAAAAGTGTCGCACTCGAGATAGCGTTTTCGCACGGTGGGGTTGTTAAAACGTCAACGAGCAGGGGCGGAATCGCAGCAGCTCGATTCTAAGTGCACTCGCCGTCGCTCCCAGCCAGCATCCACCTTCCTCTCGTATAAACCAACGCGGGAGGAGGAGAGAACGTCTCTTCTCGCTATTATTGTTGCCCTCCGTGCGGCGACTCCAACACGCGTGAGACACGTCTCACCCTGGCACAATATGTGCTCCCCACTCGATGATAAGTCTCTTAACTAGCGTTGGATGGAAAAATTATCCGTTGATCTAATTCTTGCTGATTATTTATCGAGTCTGATTGAATCGGTTGGATATGTGATTTGTAATCTCGAATTTTTATCTCTTTTGCGGGTGGTAATTTGTCGGGTTTGATTATGCAGGTTTGGCACGGTTTTGATAATCGTAGTAGTGATTGCGTGTAATGTATTGTTTGCGTCATTGGTCTGTGAAAAATTACAAATATGTGTTTAAGATTTTGCATATACTGTAATTTATATTTATATAAATGGTCGCAATTTATTGATAACTGTTCTTCAGTTTGAATTTTTCGAGCAACAACATTTTTCCTGTTACATTGAAATCACCTTGTCGACTTATTCATTTGCATCAAAGAATCTCTTTGTCGCAATCCATGAATAAACACTTTTTTTATTCACCTCAGTTGCAATGCAAAAAGCCGCATTCTCTAATTTCCCGGCAAAAAGCCTGAATACTGATGGTCCTGTTGCCATTCAATGGTTCGTCCAAAAGAGTTAAAAGCAACACACCGAGTCAACACGAACTTTCCAAACTATCCGCCGAAAAAATGTGCAACATTTTCCCCCCCTTGGACAATCCGCGCGTAGCTTTACGCTTAATTTATTTGCGTCGCGTTGCCCTTCAATTCAACTAATTTCAACGGGCGAATATCCGTGATTGGTGGACTCGTACGTGCACGCATGCAAGGATGACCAGCAGAGTTGGACGCGGACACGTGGGTGGTGGTGATGGTGGTGGTGGTGGCCGCGTTGGATTTTTGCGCGCGCGTTGTCCGGGCGCCGAGGTCGTCGACCTTGCAGTCGTCGCGCTGATTTATTTGGAAACGACATGACACCAGAGGGCCTGATACGAAATTTCACTGGGCATTACGCAATCCCCACGCATCTCTTCTCCCTTTTCCTACAGGACACACGCCGGCAATTAGTGAAAGCGCGAGTACTCTTCCAGGATTTATTGCGGGCACTGAGATGTGCCTGAGAGTCGCCAAGACGATGCAAGGGGAAAATAATTCACTTAAGTAATACGTGAGTTTTATGTCTGCCAAGTGTGAATTTGCATTAGTTTAACTTTTATTCTGCGATATTTTATTAATCGACTTTTTGAAATAGTTATAAGTTTAACTATGAAAGTCAAATTGATAAATATGGAGAGGTGTGTGTTAAATTAATTTACGCAGGTGCAAAGTGTGAATTTGCATTAGTTTAACTTTTATGCTGCGATATTTTACTGTAGTCGAATTTTTGAAATTATTATAAACTTATAAAGGTGAAAGCAAAATTGATACATATGGAGTTGTGTATGTTAAATTAATTTACACAGCGTGAGGGTTGAAGAATAAGGTTTTATACAGTAACAAATGTATCTTAATAAGAAGAACTTATTTCTTAAGCAGTAACAAGGATTTCTTATTCCAAACGATTATGCAATCCACCCATTAGTTTATGAATTACAGCCAAAATTTGCAAGAAAATACCTTTGTAATTGCACACCTTGACACAAATCAGCACTGACAAATTCATTTCCATTAGACATGAATCATTAACTATAACTCAAACTCGTTTTTCCATTAGTTCATCCAATTATTAATTCCCAAAAACGAATCCCACTTTTACACAAACCTTACCAGCTGTTTTCATAACATCAAATACGTTCCCATAAAAAATTGATACTTGACCGACAAAAGATCATCGGTATACGCGTTTAGCCTTTCGGCTAACTTTCCACGCGACTCTGTCTCATTGCGCGGCGATAAACAGAGGAGGCCAATGGGCGGGCGATCGTAGGAGACTATAATAAGAACTTACGAAGGCAAGAGCGTGCCAGAGCTTGTGTGCGCATCATGGTAATCGCTAAAGTCAGAGTGCACTGACGATGGAACAAGCGAGTAAGAGAGAGAGAGAGAGAGAGAGAAAGCATACAAGCGCATGATTATCTTAACTCCGTTCGACTCGGCCCACTTTGGCCGTCAACGTGTTTCCGAAGAGGAACAACCGAGTCGGAGGAAACACGCGAGATTACCAAGTGCATTATGAAGTCGAGGCGTCGTTAAAGAGGAAGCTCTCTCGAGCCCTCAGGGATTTAACAGCGGAATTATTACTTCAAAGCGCCCTTTCCCTTGGAGTCGAGAGCCCGAGGGCGCTAATAGAGTCACCAAACACTCCCTGCACTTTGGACGAAAAACGGTCCGAGTCAACGCGTGTGTACCATCAAACGGATTTCCTTCCGCTATCTTCGCTTTGCGGAAGGATGTCTTGCTTCTGTGCTGTTTCCTCGTTGTTTGATTAATAGTCTCGTCACGAACATTTCCTCGTTGATGCTTTGTACGAGATGTGATTAATTAGTTTTTATATTGCTTGTCGAGTTGAGTAATTTTCAAATCGGGAAAGCATTGATTCACTGTTGAGTCAGAAACTGTTGGTTTGCTTTCTTTTTTTTTTAATGTCTTTTATTGCAATCGCGCGTTGTTACGTGATGGAGTTTATTTATTTGTTGGTATTTTGTGTAGTAGCTGTTAAGCCGGTTATTAAGCTCGTGAATACGTGTAATTGGAGTTCGCATCGGTTGTTAGCTTTAACTGATTTTTAATTCGACCAAGTCTAAATTCGGTACTATAAATTGGCGTAATTGTCTGCATTTCCTGTTATATAATCCAGTTATTCTTTTTATACAAACACAATTTACTTAATTCAATTATCCTTGATACGATCGATTAATTCCACGAGTGAATTAAAATCTCTACTATTTTTATTGTTTTCGAACTTTTCAAATATTGAAGTCCAATTCGCCCAATCCCAGGCTTCATCAATGGTTCGAAACGCGAAGTTGAAGTTGGAAAACTCGTAGGCGAACTTCACCAAAAATAGGGAAACAGCGGAATTCGAGAGAACTTGGAGGATTGCCGTAACTCCGTTCATTCGGCCGGAACATAAACTCGGAAAATTTGCGTGCACATCCGGGAGCCGGACGGGTGTGACGGAAAGGCTGGGAGAGATCACTGCCGGTGGGAAAGAGAGTGGATTCTCTCTCGCTCCACGACTAATTACGGCGCGAGATGATCCGTCCCTGAAATTGTGGCAATTAACGGCGAGAGACTGCGACGTGCGGAGAACGTGAGAGGGAAAGAGAGAGAAAGTGGAAGGGCGAAGGAAAGAGAGAGAGAATGCGAGATTCGCGGGGGTCACAGGCCGGCACGATCGACGATAAGGCGATTAATATTCTTATTTAAAGTTCGCCGCTCCCTAGGATTATCACTCCGGACCACCGCCGCCGTCGGTAATTGTGACTCTGGCAAGTTTTGTAATGACCATCGCGCGCCAATTTATCGGATTAGCGGAGCGGCGATAGGGCGTCGCCCCGATTACCGAAACATGCTGTGCTAATTGCCGCCAACACTTGTACGCGCAGATAACGCCTGGCAACGCTTACTACGACGCACACGTGCTCGTTCTACTCGCTTCGTGTCATTAGAGCGATATTTTTTTCCCCCACCCCTGCCATGTGTTTTTTTTGGTATTTTTTTCTTGCCCTGGAATATCGATATTGTCATTAACGGTGTGGGCTCGCTGATGTTGGCAGAGTTTTGGTATGGTTGGAACCGAGCGATCAATTGCTCGATAAATGGGCGCCGAGTTGCATTAATGTTCCCGCCGAGTGAGAATCTTCCGGCGGGTAACAGGTGTAATGGCAATGGTTGGTCGCTAGAATTGCGCGATACAGTTTTAAGTTGTGGTGATATCGATTTTTCATTGCACGGGAAAAGTGATGTTCCAACGCGTTTGATTGCTCATTGCGTTGCAGTGAATATTGGATGAGAAAAAAACGCTTTTATGTATTATCGTCCCTTTTCTCCAGCTGATGTTTTTAATAACTTTTGCTGGGTGTTTTGTGAGGAACTATTATTTGACGTTTGATGATATTATTGAAATTGTTTTGTTTTTCATTCGCAATTTTCTGGGGAATACAATGAACGAGTGTTTAATGGATTGATCTATTTTGCCTTCGGTGCTTTTTCTTTCGCTTCCGGGACAAAGAATAATAATGGCATCACGACAATTTCTAAAGAAACTTTTAACAAAGGGCATGGAAAATAGGTCACATCTAATGCAGAGCAGGTTGCACGGGCTACCTCGGCGAATATATGTATTTCCCTCGCGGTAGAACGTGAGCTTTATCTAAAAGTCTCATTAAAAAATCCCTCAGTGTGTTCATATAGTTTAATTGTTGCCTGGCAGCTATGTCCTAACATTTTCTCTCTGTTCCTTTCTGGAACAGTGTGTCGCCGAAATTGAGCGCGTTCCTTTTAGCTCCAATTCGCGATTCCTCAAAGAAAAAAGGATGGTATAATGAACAACAAATGTTAGAACTTTTTCCTAGAAACATCACTAGTTTTTTTTGTTAATCAAAATATTCTGTCATCGAATTCACGTATGCTTAATATTTTTTCGCATTTAAATCATTCTAACCTTTGCACGAAAGAATCTCTTTTTAGCAATCTACGATTCTTTTTATATTCACTGTCACTCAAAATATTCCGCCATCGAATCCACGTATTTTTAACATTTTTTCATAACCATGAATTCTTCCTGTCGCATTTCAATCATTCTATCCTTTGCACGAAAGAATCTCTTTTTAGCAATCTACAATTCTTTTTTTATTCACTGTCAATCAAAATATTCCATCATCGAATCCACGTATTCTTAACATTTTTTCGCATTTAAATCATTCTATCCTTTGCACGACAGAATCTCTTTTTAGTAATCTACAATTCTTTTTTTATTCACTGTCAATCATAATATTCCGCCAACGTATTCTTAACATTTTTTCGTAACCACAAATTCTTCTCGTCCCATTTAAATCATTCTATCCTTTGCACGAAAGAATCTCTTTCTAGCAATCTACGATACTTTTTTTATTCACTGTCGAAAACGAATAGGGCGTCGTGGTGTGGCGGAACGATAAAAATCACTGGCAACCGGGGAAACGGCAGAGAGACACGAAAGATTGCAGATGCTTTTTCCACGCAAGGCACCCCGTCGCGATTGGTAGTGGTGGGTGCGCTCGGACGTAGGCCGAGCTTCCGAAGCGCATTTCGCCAGAAGGAAAATGGAAATACGCCTTCCCCGATAAATTGTACGCTCCCTAGGAACTGGGAAAACCGGCGGCGGCGGCGGTGGTGGTGGTGTTACTTCTGTGGTGGTGGGCGCGTAAATCATCCCTCAGGATATATCTCGGGCGGCCGGGAGAGAAGAGCGAACGGATTGAATAATGGCCGGCACAGCGTGGATTCGGCATCTCCGATTCAAACGCGTGCCTTTAAGGAGGTTGGTGCCTTCATTTAGTGCGGGAGTAAGAGAAGAACATGTGAGCACTGACACAGAATTTTGAGGCCTTTTCAAATTATAATAAAGTCAATTTTGGAGTAGGAAAATTCAATTTGCAATTAAGTTTATGGTATGTCACACCTGCTTTTATAAGTTACTTTTATTTTTATACTATTTGTCATGTTATTTCTAGAAATGAAATCATTTCCTTTTCACTCTCTGCTCAAATATTCTCGAACCGGACAGACGAAGCTTTTGAAACTTAGCCTGATTATTCGTAAATATCTCATTTATATAATAAACGGTAATCTCCGCTTTCGTCGTCATAAAAGAGCCCATGCAAAAGAATAGATTTTTGTGAATTGATTACTCGAAAACTTTACAGACAAATAAGTTGAAATTTTGAAAAGAGCAGCAGTAACCATTGACCACCATTCTCTATAAATTTCAATCCGATCTCATTATTTTCATTTTCGGCATCAACCTCCTTAATTTAATATTTCGCTTGTCAGTGAAATTGCACGCTTTGACTTTACTAGCGCGCGTTTGACTGTCTCAGGAGAATATGAAATACATATGTTTGTGTCGGAATCCGGATGCGATATGTGCTCGTGCATGCTAGTTGAGTCGATGATGATTTGTCGCTGATGTCTCTGTTTTATTTGAATTCTATGAGCTCTGAAGGAGTTTGCCGCAATGAGAAGTTGTGAGTGATCGTTTTGGTACTTGGTGTTTGCAGTTGGAATTCAGAACTAGAACTGCCGAGATTGCACGGTTATTTGTGTTCGGGTGTTATAGACCGAACTTCGAAATTGGAGTGGCTCCGGTGGAAAATAAATTATGACCGCGAGTAATTTTGAAATTAGACCACTAACTTGTTGTTTCATTGGAATATGAAATAATGGGAAATCGATAATTTATTGACAATCATTGAAATCATTGTATCCTTCAAATGGTACTTAACAAATATTGTATTAAAAATACGAATATAAAATAGAACGTAATAAGAATTCTATTCAGAAATTTCTAGGTAGAATTTTGTCGTACACAAATTAATATGGATAACATCTCTCGACATAGCGGTGGTTTATAAACGTGAAGCACTCAAATCGTATAAATGCATATATCTGTCTAATGATATGGTTTTATTAATTAGTGATACAATTCGGTATTTCATGTCGCCAACAGTCAGCCGATGCATTCGAAAGCGGCATAATATTCGCTAATTATGATGCCACCGCGCGGAGCATATAATTAATAAAATCGTCGAAGCACAGCGTTAAATTGAATTACGTGTAATTAAAACTAGACGCTGCCTGGCGTGAAATTAATATTATATTGAAAACGCAGACGGTGTCCACGCCGCAATAACATTTCCAGTGGTATTCGCTCGTGTTCAAGATTTATTACTGATTTCACGATTCTCTTTTACCCATTGTTTTTATCACTTATTAGAAAGTCATCGTATTTGAGAACTCATAATGCACTAAAAATAAGTCACTACTGCTGTTCTTATATTCATTTTAATCGGCATTGATTGTTTGATCCAAAGAATCAAAATTAAGTTCCAATTCTATAAAGTCAATCAGATAATAATCGACAAAAAAGTTTCTCCTATTTATTAACAATATTACAGATAAAATCAACGCAATTCATAGAAGCCACGAAATTCCACATTCCGAGCGACAAAAACACTTTCCAGTACCGCAATGGTCTAATAATAAACTCGAACTTTCTCGCTCGTTTTCCGTGTTCGGGCGTTCGAAATTCCTTCGCGCCGTTATTTATTAGCCAATTGGCGAGAGGGATCGGCATGACAAGTTAATAAAATGGCGAATAAGGTGCGAGTGCCATTTGCAGCCGTGCTACTCGTCTACAGGACTTCGGTATTCCGATCGGCGAGATAAGGAGCGCCCGGTACAAATTGCCGCTCAAAAGTCTATGGCCAATTGTCGAAGGGGGAAAATGTAAATGGGCCGTTGGCCGATAAATCACTCAGCATGTAAATTGAAAATGGCGAGCGTTTCTCGCGCGATGCGTACACACAAGCGCGCTTATACAAACGCGTCGTGTATTGCTGTGTCTCCGGTTACAAATGTAAATCATGAACGTAGTTGGACTCGAGTTCCGTTGCGATTTATCGTCGGCCTTAATGGATCACAAATTATTCCCGATGCGCTTTGCAGAATTCTTTACTCTCCCTCGTAGCCGCTCCTCAGCCATTTTTCAATGTTGGATGTGTGCTTTACGAAATCCGACACTCCTAGAATCTTGGCGATCTCGCCTCTTGAATCTCCCAGTTCGAGAGTCTCCCGACGTTTTTATGTTCTTGAATCTAATATTTATATACAGTAGATATTTTATGAATAGAATTATATATAGTATTTTATGCCTTATTTGTATTTGGGATTTTTGATTCCCTGATATTGACTTTTCGAATTGAGCCTTCATGAATTTCAATCCTTTGACTATGAAAAATCACAGAAGTCTTGGTGTAAAACAAGCTATGTATATAAAATATCAATACAAACTTATACATCCGCAAAGAGCCATTAAAAGAAACCCAAGCGCATAGAAAAACCGAGAGCAGTCTAAAGATAAGAACTCTACGAATCGCGGTGGAAAAGTGAATCCGCACTGTACGCGTGTTCTTACGGGTTTGCAATAAAAGGATGCACGTGCGAGGGTGGTTGGATGGTCGGAGGGCAGTGTGCGAAGAAGATTGATGGAGATGGAAGTGGCGAAGTAAAAAGGGAGGAGAAGGAAAGGAAGGGTGCTGCTGGTTGGTTCTCTCGCAGATGGCGAAGGGCCGGCGCAGCATCCGTGCGAGCTTCAAAGCCGCATTCCAATGGAAAATGGAACATGCGGCTTTCCGTGCTAGCGGCGACGATAAATCGGCCGTGTGACTGCCTTTATAGCCTTAAAACGCCCATTGTCATTCCGGTTGCCCGCGCACACCGCGCACTCCTACCGCACACACCGTTACTTTAATGTCTACTTACGCTCTTGTTTACATTCCTCCCACCGCGCAAGCTCGCTATGAAAGATCGCCCGTAGGCCTCCGCTTGCTTTTGCTTCTCGTCTGTGCTCTAAAATCCTATAGTATCCTTGT
Organism: Ectemnius cavifrons; assembly: GCA_964023945.1. NCBI lineage: Eukaryota > Metazoa > Arthropoda > Insecta > Hymenoptera > Crabronidae > Ectemnius > Ectemnius cavifrons. The sequence continues at coordinate 4,595,177 of OZ030380.1, read as the reverse complement.
ACTCCGCTTCTTTCACTGGAGAGCATTGGATTACTCTTCTGTCGAAGTAATATGAACGGATATACTTGCTTTCTTCAAAAGACTTTACAATTTTCTGTACTGTTTGATATGTGTGATAAATTTCGCAAAATTTGCATGATAGAATGTTAGAAAGTAATCTAGATCTATTTTCGAATTATAATAATGTAGTGGAAAGTTTCTTATATTACAGGAAACTCGGTAGAGCCTCGCGTTAAGTAGTATATACTATTATGTAGTACGGCGCGCGACTGCCGAGGATACTTATCCCGAAGTGTAGTGGCTTTTATATGTCCCAACACTTAAATTTAGTATTCGCAATAACAAGTAATTGTATGAATCGGAAATATACTAATTGGATATTTCATTTTAAGTGCTTGCTGTATATAGAAATTACGAGAGTATTTACAAATATTCATTTGATAATAACAGGCTGGATTTAATACATTTGGTAATAGCAGAAATTGGGTTTACAAGACTGTTTAATTAAACATTTGATTCTCTTCTCTGGTTTACTCCTGTGGAGTGGATTTACCAATTTAATGGAATGAACTAAAGTGGAAAACAAAATATAGCAGTACTGACATTACAATTCTGTTGTTATTATTAGAGGTGTTTAAATAAATAAATGATTCAGCATTGAAACATCCATACCAATATATTCCAATATATTGGAAAGCTTTTTATATATTTCATATGTCCTAACACTTAAATTTAGTGTTGGTTATAACGAGTTAATTGCACAAATTAGAACCACTAATTGGATATTTCATTTCAACTCAGGTAAAAGTAAACCCAGACCATTTGAACACAAAATACGTTTATATCCGGTATAAAGTCTCGACGACGTATGAGATTTAAGTGTCAACATATAACTCTTGACATAAATAATTTAGCGTCCATATAAACCAAGTTTAATTCCGCATCGCCATAGATTCATAGGATCTCTGGCGGTAGCGAGTTTCATTTCGACGACTAAATTGGAGGCCGGCTGTTACCACCAATATATTTTTGAACCGACCATCGGAGCACGAGCGCGCTCGCTCGCGCACGTGTACCGCGGAAAAATTTCGAAATCGCTCGAGTGCCACTCGCAGGTATGGCTTTCCCAGATTACCTCTCATTCGGTTTGAGTGGGGTGCGCTGCCACTGGCTGGATGTGACTTTTCGAATAGCGGTTGTAATCGTGGCCGGACAAAGTGGCCGTTCCTTCGGGACATTCGCCGGCAGTAACGCGAGAGTGACCGCGCTCGCTGCCGGACATGACAGGTCAGGGAAATGTTTTATTTCTCCAGATGTCTTCCATTAGGTTTCACGGCACTTGAAATTGAACGTAAATTTCGCTCCCTTTAAAACTCAATCGAATGTTTCTTTTACCACTCTGTAATTCAGTGGTAAAACTTCAATTCAGTGACAGTTTCATTTACTAAACTCAAATGAAGCTAATTAACGTACCAGTTGTTATTTATTTATAAATGTCGCGATTATTTTCTATATGTTTGGTATACTGCATTTCGTCTTGATTAATTCACTTATTATTATATTATAAACATTTCCTGACAAACACGATTGCTCATAAATGACACGTAATAAAATCGATGCGTGATAGAAGAAAAGAAATAGGTCGCCCGTACTTGTTTCACTTCATTTATTATTCAGAGCAGTGTCACATTCGTTTACTGTCAATTACTTTCTTCTTTGAGAGTAGACTCTTCATTTCATGAAATTAGTGCACGTGTTTCCCTCTTAATGGCACTCTGCCGAGCGTTGGACATGTTGAATGACCACGGCTAGCTTACATTGTCAGCGATATCAGATCATTATCTTAATAGGCCTGTTAATTAAGTGATTCATAACGCGATCACAATGCGAGGATCCCGTTTTCGCGCACGCGTGCTCGCTCGATGCAGTTGCGTGAATATGGATGAGTTTGAGGAGAACGAGCGCTGTAACCCCGATCGAACCTCACTTAGGTTTGGCTTGTCGGACGAAGCCAGAGTTTTTCTGTGTTTTTAGCGAGAGCTGCTCCGCGCCGGTGTTTCTAGGCTAAGCCAGTTTTTAGCTGAGCGCCTTAAGTGGCAAAGGCGAGGTTTGCCGGGCTGTTTGTCTTGCAATTGCCCTTATTGGACTCGGCCGGAGTCGAAGCAGCTCTCCACGCCGATTATGCGAACACACGCCACCACTGTAGCAAGCCAGACTTAATTAGTCGCTCGATTAATTGACTGGCTTTCGGTACTTGCTTCAAAGCAGAAGTGCCTCTTCCCCAGCGATTACCATCCTATAATTTAATGTAATGCAATCGTACGACTGGGACTTTCATAATTAGCTATTTAACTATCAACCTATAATTCTTGGACAAAGTTATTGTCGGTCTATTAACGTTTTATTGTCTCTAATTGCTTCAATTGTACGTATTAATTAGTGTGATTGGGCGATTATTTTGTTTTAGGGGAGGCTGTTTTTTTAAAAAAATAGAATAATAGATTTGTTTTAATTTGCATTGTACGAGAGACCAGTGCAATTTTGTTCTCTGGCAAATTGGGGTTTCAGAATTCACGTGAGCTTGTTTGACGTTCTTAAATTAGACTTCGCCGTGCGGGAGAGGCGGTGGAAAAAGTTTGTCAGGAATAAGCGCCGCGGTGGTTAATTGAAACGCCAGCACTCGTTGAGAAAAAGTATCACGACAATTAGAACGACGGGCGAGCGCTGAAAGTTCTAATTGTAAATGGGAATTAGTCGGAGAAGTTTGCCTAATATAAATTACGAGAGATCGATGGCGAGGGAGGTTAAAAATCCTAAATCCCCTTGCGTTGATAACTTGTAATTTACGAGGCTTCGAGTCTTGTTCTTTAATACAATTAATCATCTCCGCTAATCAATCGAGTATTACTTTTATTTAATTATTTCTCTTTTAGACTTCAGCAATCGCGGCTGCGAGAAGTGGCAGGCTTTCGTCGGAATTTCTTTATCAAAGCGAGAATCTTAAACAGGCTCTTAAGCCTCTTTTCGCAGCGCCCTTTATTTTCACTAATAACACAGCTGTCAGATTGTGCTTGAGTCATCTCCAAAGAGATTAATGAGACGACGTGGCACACCGGGAGGAAGAATCGCAACCAGTGAGAGAACGAGATCAATTTAGAGATGGCTAGTTCATCCGCAGTACCGTCTCAGGGTCACCAGTAGAAACGGACGTTCTCAGTCAGACGCGCAGCTGTCGTGCCAAACAAACGAGTCGATCGCAGCTCATCTACGTAAAACCGTCTAAATGACGTGGTTCACAGACGGTGGAGAACCCGGAACGAAACACTCATGTATCAGAAACCACTCGCACAAAAGAATCTTGAAACTCTTATCGCAGCATCTTTTCTGCTTTTTCTCACACAGTACTCTGCATTCCGATGCCTCGATTGATTTCGAAGAGTTGCTATTTCGCACGTTTTGAGATTAGTTCAAGATTAATTTAATTAAATACCACTTCGAGTAAGTTGGTTTGAACTGCGTTGAAAGTTATTTGCAATATCCAGTAACGATTGGATTGTTCGTAATGACGTAACATTAAATCGCTTATGAAGAGTTGAAATAGATACTTGCAGATTAAACACAGTGTAAGGATAAGAAATATAAGAATGACATGTTAATTACATTTTAAAATGAGCTATTACAGTTACAATTAATTGCGTGGCTTATAATGTAGATACTTAAACGTTGCTTTAATCGGCTATTTGTGCATCTGCTTCGTTTTCGTACCATTTCAGAAAAGCTTCGCACTCACAGCTAGCATTGTCGACAATGATTTTTCACGTTTCCTTTTGAAAGTGGTTGAGCTGTCGAACTGCGAAATAGCACTGGCACGCGTAAACGCGTACCAGCAAGCAGAGTGTGTGTAGTAACAGTAGTATTAGTCGGAGTGGTGACGGCGCGCAGTAGTTAAAGATCGAAAGAGCCAGACGATAATGGAGAGTGCTTTGCGCGTCCGAACTTTTCGGTGCTGTCGCTAATTGGACTTTGAAAATTGACAATTTTCCCTGTCGGCTACCTTGTCGCCCGGATAATGTACTTTGCCAGTTATCCTCGGAACACCCGCCACGGCTGCACCACTTCCGATCCTGAATTTATTTTCACTCCCGGTAATACGTGTCGGCTTCGTTCCTTGTTATAAATTAAAGCTCTCTCTTCGCATTCTCCCTCGAGCTTTGTGATATAAACGCACCTGAAGGCGGCTGGTCTCAGCAAAATTAAAGCAGATATTAATGTGGCTACAAACGTTTGTATTCAATGTTTTAAGTGATATTTTTGAAATAGGGAAAGTGAGAAATAATAATGGTGTGAGTGTTCTATTAAAAATAGATATATTTTTAGTTTAATAGTAAAATTGTCCTGTCAATTTCAAACGATTTACAATTCAAGTTTTCTAACGCAATAAAGTAATCCTTTTGTTATAGATTATCAAAATCTCAATATTTAATTTCTACCACATTTCGAGAAGAACTCATTTGAAATTCTGCTTTCCCCCTTCGAAAAAGGTAGAAAAAAAAATACGGTGCAGAAATTAGTATAGCTTAAAAATGACGTATAAAATATTCAAAGGATCCAACGAATCTATGTCCGTGTTCATACGCTGGTCGGCGGCGAAGGAATATTTTAGGCGCGGAAAAAATGTCGCAGGCAGGAATTTACAGGAGCATTTCGTCGGTTCGTCGGTGGCGGCGAAAGAGGATGCATTGGAAGTCTTAAAAGCGTATTTGTAGATATTTGCAGTCGCCTAGCGCCATATTTCCCGATCGGGCGTCGCGGCTAGGAAACATAAATGTCGAGTAGCCTGGCCACCGGAGAATTTACTATCGGAAAGTTAGTTTTTTCATATATAATAGAGAGCGGCACACCCGGAACTTTCTACGTGCGCCGGTAGACGCGAGCAGTAAAGCATTATGTTACGTCCGACACGCACTATCTGCGACAGATACGAATGGCTCCGCCAGAAAAAAGCTCGCTTCGACCTCACGAATATTTAAACTCCATTTTCCACGCTGACCATAGTTATTCTCGACCCGGCGCGTATTTTCGAGGCAAATTTATTTAAGAACTTCGTCCAGTAGTGTTGTTGCTCTCCGCGCGGTCAAATCGATCGGCTGCTGGCAAATGCGCGATGCGGAAAGTTATGTTTGTTTGCTAGTCAACTTGTGGGAAGAATGGGGTCTTTAAACTTCTTTCGTCGAATTCAAATACGTTGTATTTAGTTCCAAAATTCAGCTGAGTATCGAGTTTATTGAAAAAAAAAAAAAAAATGTCAGATGCCATTGTATAAATAGTTCTCAAGTCTAAAATAAGAAGAATGCGTCAACTGCATATTCTCTGCCTGACTAAACTTCGAACTAAATATAATATTGGATTTTAATAAAATCGAAAATTAAAGGCTGTTTTTCCAATTTTAACTTTTACAGCTCCTTTTTATTTCGGCTCATATGAAATACAGACGTTTTGCATTTTACATGCGTGAGAAGTCATATTGCAGGTCTGTCGTTTAAATTCGCTTGTAATTCGAATGCGTAATCAGGGATGGCCGGGTGATTTCGATGATGACACAACGGCTGAGGCTCTTTTGTCAGTGGGCAAGAATGTTCATTCTGCCAATTATATTCGACGGGTGAATCGTGAGCATTTGTATTCATGGCACATTAATGTCGAGCAGACATCGATTATACGCGCTCAAAATTCTCGTAAAAGGAAAATTGATAATATGTGCGTGTCATGGGACAATAGCGAGAGGAAGAGCAATAGAGAGAGGGAGACACGGTTAGGTGTCACAAATTAAGTTGGTGTTTAATTACAGCTAATTGAAATACATCGCTCCATCACGTCTAATTAACATCGCGGCGACTGATTGGCTATTTGGATCTTTAATAACGCACCTTTGATTCCACATCGTGATGTACAAATTAATTAATCTCACTGGTATTAAACACGCACGAGCATTCACTTTCATCAGTTTGTTGTTTAAAGATACTTTTGTAATTTCCGAGAGATTCATTCAGGATTTCAGCTCGCGGGATACAGAAATTACGAGGGCATTTACAAATATACATTTGATAATAACAACCTGGTTTCAATATATTTGATAATAACAGAAATGAGGTTTCAAGACTGTTTAATTACACATTTGATACTCTTCCGTGTTTCACTCCTGCGGCGTGAATATCAATTCTTGCATTACAATTCTGTGTTTATTACTACAAGTGTTTAATTAAAAAAAGGAATTCAGCATCCGTAATAACATTAGAAACTTGCATTTAAAAATGTAAGATATCAAACAATCGATATTCGGAGATATTAAACAAATCAGTGCAATCGATTAAAACCTCTATCCAATATTCCTTTATTCTTCGTTTACCAGACGCGTCTTATTTTACGCAGTTTCTCGAAGCCACTAATGCGAAATTCTCTCCCGGTGGAATAATAAATGTCGTCGGTAGCTTTATCGGTGTATCTCCGTCCGCGCAGGTAGCAGCTTCTCGCATGAGAGCGAGAGATTCGTGAGGAGCTTGCAAATAGCGAACGATCCGCCAACCCGATATCGACGATGTCGCACGTTTTTATCTATTGCGCAGAAGACGATCTATGTGGAGTGCGCGCGAATGCGCGCGCGAGAATGCGCTTCGGCAATCAAAGCAGGTGCAGCTCGAATCACCCGCGCGCTGTTAAGCGCGCTGAATACGAATCGATGACATCGAATTGCAGAGACACTCGGCCGGCCACTCTCCGCTTAAGCGGCTACCTGTCGAATGAATATTTAATCCCCGGACCCACACTGCCATTGCGCAGTGTGAGTGACTCTCCCACCGCAATAAGGATGACAGAGTGCTCGTGGAAATTGAATGGAGCGCGAACGCGATCTTCGTCAATGGATCGACGCAGATTTGAATAATGATTCTAGTCCGGATGGATTGAATCGGCTGGTTCGGACGAGTTAGTCGCGTAATGGATCAGGATTTAGGTGCTCTCGTCATTCGTCATGTACAATGGATTCCTTTCTTGAGTCGTGATTAACTGGTTCCAGTTTGCTCAGTCTTCCGATTGTCGCTTTTTAATGCGGAGTGTTAGTCATTCGTATAAGAGAAATGTAGACTGATTGAAATCGACTAATTTCATTTGGACAAATAAAACAAATTATTCTATAAATACAAAAGTTCGACCAACTCACTACAATTCAAAGGAATTCGAAAATTCTCTACTTAAAGAAATCAACATCAAAAACGTTAAACCAAACTCTCTCTCGAATTCACCGCACAGTTCCCACTTCATCTGCAATCCGAAAATCACTCCGGCGAGCAACAAGTATAACGCGCTAAACAATAGCCGTTTCCCGGATCACTTGACTGCGAAGACTCTCGTGAGCCAGAAATTCTATGAAAGTTGTCGTTTCCACCGTTACGTATTCGCGGCATGCTCCCGCCAGAAATCCAGCTTACGAAACGTGTACACCCGGTTCTCGAGGATAGGGTTGAAGAGAGAAACGAGAGAGAAAGAGAGAGAGGAGAGCGGAGAGTTCGGCGATCGCAGTGCAAATCTTGGCGGGCGGCCTATAATTCGCCACTCGAATGCACTCAACGTCGTCTCTCTCTCTCTCTCTCTCTCTCTTTCTCTTTCTCTCTCTCTGCTCATAGACGGCCGGCATTCGAAAGCTCCGGCCAACACACAAAGCGAAGGCGCTTTTCAAGAAATCCCGGAAAACGCAAAGCCCCGCTTCCCGCTCGAAGCCGCCCGTTCATTAAGCACTTGGCAAGAAAGGAGGAAAGATCAAAAGGCACCCCGACGAAACTCCACGGGAAAAATAGACTCGCCAGATTTACCCTTCCTCCACACTCACACACACATATATTCAACCGCCCACCCTCTTTTCGCCCCTCTCGCAAGCCTAAACCTACTGCTCTCTTTTGCTCCCTTTGTTTCTACGCCACGCGCAACTCGATTTAACGAGTCTATTACATTAGTAAGCTTACAATGCTCTCCGATATTTAATGATCCTTGAAGGTTTCAATAGGCCTTATCTATTTGGAGCTGGAGTCCTTCCAGTTCGACGGGTATATCTGGCTGTGGCCCTCCGTCTCGTCGACGCTTCTTTCATCGGCGTAAATAATTGCTGGCCTGGTTAGCGTAATGAGGATCAGTCAATGGTGATTACCTAATGATATTGGAGGCATTATCTACGGCTTTGATTGGGTCATCATGAGAATGAATGTGAAAACTGTGGGAATTCTGAATGGGAGTGATCTTGAAAGTATTGCTTCATCAGAGATTCTTTTGTTAATTGTGTGTGTGTTTTATTGATATATTCACTGTTCAATGATAGATATTATTATTTTTTATTATTTTATTGTTTTTGTCCTTTAAGAAATACAGTGGAAATTCTGAATGGGACTTGTGATCTTGAAAGTATTCGCGTCATCGGAGATTCTTTCCTTAATTATATGTATTTAATTGACACATTCACTGTTAAGTGATAGATACTATTATTTTATATTATTTTATTGTTTTTGTCTTTTAAGAAATAGAATGTGTATTTCATGTTTAATAATAAGATCACAGTCATAGAAATAAAAGTAAATTATTATTGGTAATTACTAATGGCAGGTGACTAAGAAGTAGCATACACGTCCGCGTTGATCGTTCTCCAAGTGTCAGTTATCCGAAATGAATTTCCCGATCCCGCTCCTGATCTTTCACTTAGCGGCCATGATTATGTCACGTCAGATCGCCGAGAAGTTAAGGCAATATGTGTCAAGCGAAACTTCCTCCGGGACGAAACTTGTTATTAGTTACAGCCTGGCTCCAGAAGCCCCTGGAACTAGGTGAATCATTAAATCGAAACTAAAGTTCGTTTCGCCCTTCCCTTCCGGATGATACACGATGCGTTCGGCTAGCAAATGAATTATGGCCGTTCTCATTTCAAGGTTATTGTTCTACAGGGTGCTCAGGGTAATGAAGTTCTGATAGTGTTCTACGCCAATTTAAATACTGATTAATTGGATACCCATAGGATCGCCAGTTTCGAGCTAGCTTGCGAGTTTATCGTTCAATTTGGATGGACAATTAGTCGATCTTCAAACTCCCCGCATGAAAGATGCTGTAATAACGATTAGAACTTTGTGCAAAATAGTAGACTAATATTGCAAATTGTTAATGGCGATTCAATTGGAGCGTCTAACTGTTTATCTCGTGAAAAGCTAACTTAATGTATTTACGAAAGCATTTATCAAAAGCATTAAGATGTAAAGAAATGCGTCAAGCAGCAATTTGATTCCCCCACAAAATTGAGATATAATAAAAAAGATATAGATATTATACAAGAAAGCCAAGTTTTCATTCAAAGATACGTCGATTTAACTCGCATTAGTAATTAACAATAAATTAGCGATTAACAATAAAAGAAGGCGTGCATTTATTCACACTGAAAATACGAACTATGAATTACTAAAGCTTTGAAGATGGTTTAGTAATTCACTGAACAATTTTCTACTTCTATCAGGCTAAGAAAATATGTGCTCCAATTTATTTTCCATTTTAATTACGAGATTTATGAATACGTTGAAACAACGCTTATCCGTCATTCTGACGGGTTAGTTGTTGCAATGCTTACGAGATCCATCAAGAGGATCAAATTCGCCGTCAAAGCACATGACTGATATGTGTGGCTCGGTGTCCACTGGACGACGACGTGTCTGGTGGCAAGGTGACAAAGGTGCATTACAAATGCCTGACTGTTATCTCGGTAATGCCGTTGCCTAGAACAATTCATAAGCTCGCTTGGCCGCTCGTGCAGGTGCCTCGCCGCAAAATCCCTGTCTAAAATCAGATAGCGAACGGTTCCTCACTCCAATGGAACTACGAATATCCGGCGAGCGTGCTACGTGTAATGGTAAACCAATATTGACGCTGCTAACCCACCGCGATAATCGAGACATTCGTGTAATTAATGTAACGGCCGCTGGAGAATCCAGCGTGCGCTAGGCACCGCTGTGATTAAGCTTTATATCGGCGGTGAGAGTCCTCCTATTAAATCAGTCAGCTCTGCGAAGCACGCTCTTCGAAACCAGATACGCACTGGACAACGGATTGAGTAATTTCATTTCGAGATGATGAGACGATGAAATGTTGAAATAAATACGAAGAATGTTACGTAAAGTATTCGTTAGAAAGCGATTTTTTTTCCACCTTTCGATTTCGTTGGTAAATAAAACTGAAATAATTCGACCAGCAGGAATTACTGGGTTGGAAGAATTGGAATATTGGAATGTGCGGTAACTGTTCTGGTTCTGGAATTTTTACACCACCCTGTCGGATATTCGTACTACTTCTCGCTTGACGAGAAATCAAATATATTACGAAATCTGTAGTAACGGTTGTAGGAGAGTAAGAATCAACTAGTTAATATGTTTGAACGATATTGATTGTTCTATAGATTGGTTCCAGCAACTCTATTCCATCAATGTATAACTCTAAAATTTTCAGTTACCATTTTCAATATTCAAACTTTCACATATGTAAAATTCTCTGAATTTCAACCCTTTCCATAGCGGTACAAACTAGATCATTAAATCTTCATAATTAGAAACAGTCGAAACACATTGTGCATCCGAATTTCAATGGAAAACTAAACTTCATATATCGAGCCAGTGAAACATGCATCAGTTTGGCTCGACAATAACATTCATTCGTGACTATGCATTCAGCGGCGGTTGTCGCGTGCGTATCAAACTTCCACACACGCTCATCTATGAAAGAGCATTCCAGTAATTAGCGTGGCATTCAAGGCGGGTGTGAAAAATGTCTGGATTGTTTTGGTATCGTGATGTTAGATCGCATTACGAATCAGTTGTATGCTACTCTTCACGCACTGGGAGAACAGAGAAGCACGCTCGCGCGCGCACTTAACTCGGAGGACGGATATTTAGCGGAATCCGGGCAGCAATTACGCAGGCAATTACACTATGTACACCGTGACAACTTTGTAGAGAAGGCTCCCGCTGTGCACCGACTGACTCGCAAATACCCATAGCATCGTCTCAGTGTGGCATATGGGAATCGTATGTAGACGATTATATCTGTGGCTTTCAGTTTAGTCAGTCTAAACCATTAAAACTGTTTTTTGTAACATTTTCCCTGCTAATTTTAATTACTGATTATTGTATATAAATTTGAGCAATTGTGATTGTTTCTCGTATATCATTTTCTTTTTTGTTATAAGTAACTTCGTGGAACATAGAAATATATTTTGACTTTTATATATTAGAATAATAGAATATATAGTTATATGTATTTTATTTAATTAATTCATTTTAATCATTATCTTATTAATTCATGTAAGTTTTGAATGATGTACGATAAGTTATTTACAGTTTTCACGGGAATTATGATGAGAGTGGATATGATTTGAAAAGTTCAGTTAAAGTTTTTGAGTTGTGTTGGTAGCCCTAAATTCCTCAGGCACTGTAAAACCAACTCAAGGATCAATAATGAAAAAAAGAGAGTGGTCGACCTCTCTCGTCCTATCCTGAATCGAGTCTCTCTCGCATTTCGAGGAGTCGCGTTCCGGGAAAACCAGTATTGATGACTTTTTCTGGCCGCTTTTTGCTGTTCTATCGACGTGTAGTATTGTGCTCTGGCATTCAATATTGGACCACTGTGGTAATTAGTCGTGGTTGGTCAGAGAGCGGTTGTTGTCGACTCGTCGAGATTATCTCGGATTTTCGAGAGAAAATATTTTCGGAATGCTGCGAACATTTATAAAGCAGGACACTCTTTATTGCTGTGGTCGGTTAAAGCTTGATTTATTCTATTCTGTAAATCATCATACAGATATATTTATTTCGAGGTAAGAAAACTATAAAGAAAGACTAAAAAATTTAGTAATTCTATGATTATTTGCAATTTAATAAATCTTTATTTAAAAACTTGTTTCATAATTTTATTTAGCTTTGCTATACCATTGCAGAAATAAGAGTACACTCATAATATACGTTCACCGAGAAACTAGTTAAAACAAGCACACAAAAGAGTAAGCTCAGAATGCATTAACATACTAAAACAATCAACCCTCCTTATCAACAACAGTATTACCATCGGGTAACTTGACAGCTACATATTCTACTGTTCCAAGAACACTGTTACCATTTGCAAGAGAGTCTTCGATGCCTTTTTCCAAAATTGGACGCCTTCCAACAGAGTGTCGCGCGAAACAATTCTCTCCTCGGCTCCAGAAATAGTCTTCAAAAAGTAAATATGAGGCGGAGGCATTCCAAGTTGGAACAAAGACCGAACGAGATTGGTCGAAATGGTAGTAAAAATATTAGGTCGCCGAAAGTGGATTAGGCGGCCGAAATTTGACTGGCAATTAGACGGAGTTGTTCAAGGTCCTTCTGGAGCCAGGCCAAAGCCTTCTCAAAGAGAAAGAAAAAGAGAGAGAGAGAGAGTAGTAAAGGATTGAAGAGGGTGAAACAATTGGTTGGAGGAAGACGGAGACAAATATGGTTGGTTGTAACGCTTCGTTTCAATTCGTTGCCTCGTCCAGGATAATCCTTGATCCTGCTACGATTCTAGATGACTTTCTCTCTCCGTCTCGTTTACTCTTCCTTTATCTCTTTCTCACTCTCTTGCTATTTTACGTGGGTGATGGCGCGTTGGGTGGGTGATCAGGTAATGCTCGCGCACTCCACCCTCATCTAAACATGTACACGGTTGCCTGAAAATGTCTCGCAGACACAGTGTATCTTTAATGGAATATTTAACTCTTCGTATCAGTCCTATTTCAGTGCGAATATAAAACTAAAAGTGAACAAGCTTGGCATAATAATTAAAACAAAAATTTATTATTGAAAGGTTCAATGCTAAAATGGGAGGAAAATACACAGATTCACCTGTAATTCAACTTCTTATTGTCTCACCACAATTCTTCAAACGTCTCGTTTAAACAAGCTTTTCATTTACATTCATTCGTTGCGATTAGAAAAATATTTTCAAAAATTTCTTATTAATAAAATCAAATGATTCATAAAGCGCGACGATCCTTCTAAATTGTAAGATTCACAGTGCATGTTGAATCACCCTGTATACTAGTTGGTGGTATATGAAGGAAGTTGGTAGGGCGGGGTATAAGGCGATGGAAACAGCGCATAGAGAGCACACCGGGTACGTGTGAAACGGAGCTAAACGGCTGGTTAAGCCGGAGATAAGCGAGATAACCCGTGTCGTCGGTAGCTTACGGGCCCATCTTTCTCTTATTTCTTCTTTCCCACAATGCTAGCGGCGTTCCCTCCTTTTTTCCTTCCCCCTTTCCTACCGCCAACGCCGCTGCCACCTCCTCCTCCTCCTCCTCCTCCTCCTCCTTCTCCTCCTCCACCCAAGCTTCTTCCGCTATCTTTATTACGAGCTGGCTATATCGCGCGTTGTTCCTTCGCTAAATCGCTCCGGGCACTGCGAAGGGCGACTGGGGATCGGCGAGCTTGGCGAAGGGCGGCACTGATGAATCTTGATAGAGAGTTACACCGATCTGAGAGAGCCAGCTAGTTCTAAGAGAGCTCCACGCTGATTTAGAAAGATACGAGCAGAATGATAAGAGTAATCCGGAACGAGCTCTGTAAAAGTGTAAGGCTTTTTTAATCGCTTTGATAATGCCAATTGCGAAAATGGAAAGTATTGTGCAATATTAGTTGTAGTAATATACGTTTCAAAATTTGTACTAGTACCGATCGAGTTTAATTTGCAATAGCTTTGATGAACTGGTAAAAATGAGAAATTGTAAGGATCGTTATTTTTTGTAATATTTTTTTGGGAGGAAGTTCTGATAAATTTTGGTAAATTTTAATTTTATTACTGCACGTTAATCTAGAAAGAAAATGAGCAGTGTGATAAGAGTAATCCGGAACGACCTCTGTAAAAGTATAGGGTCGAGCAATAAACTGGGGAATACTAGGACTGATCGTAATTTTGTAATAGCTTTGATAATGCCACTTGCAAAAACTGAAAGTATCCTGTAATATAAGTTCTAATAATACATTTCAAAGTTTATATCACATACAACGAAGCTCAGCTAAGGATTTTACATAAAGAACGCTAACTCTTACAGAATTTATCATACTCTTATTATCCATCTAACTGGCAATATTCTAACTTATTCCTCACTGAAAAACACATTCTCATCACTATAAACTGATTCAACGGACTTAAAGGAATACACTAGAATAAAGAAACTTACCAACTTACCGAATTATGAGCGCCTGGAAAAGGATAAATTTCCCTGGTAACGCCTCGAAAAATAGCTGTCCCTGAACCCAAGCTGGGGTCAAGCGGAATGGTGCGGTGAATCGAGAGAGAGAGAGTGAGAGAGAGTGAGTGAGAGGGAGGGGGGCGCGGCTCGCGCGATCTTCCTTTTTCCCTTTCGGCGCGCGGGGCACCCGCTCGGAAATTCGCGCACGAAGAAAGAAGGAGAATAGTATCGGATTGCCGCATTTACATCATCGGGGGCCGACGGGGGCTGAAGTTACTCTCTGGTGGATGCTCGCAGCAGCCGACAACACTCTTGAACACGAAGCCACAACGACGCAAGGGACACGCAGACAATCTCACTGAGCGAGATTCTGTCCGGTTTAGAAGTTGCTAGGCGCAGGGTTCCGAGGGGGATCACGCAGCCTCATTGTATCACATTTCTCTGCGAAATTCGCACCTTCCAACTTTACAGTCCCCTGTATATATCTCTATCTGCGTCTGCGGCGCCCTGGTAATCGCGATCTCCATGGGGAACCGCCAGACTAGTTTGCAGACAGAGACTAAACAGCTCAACCGAGCTCTGCTACTGCTCCCTCCGCTCGCCGCTCAGTGGATTTCTTCTTGGACCAATGCGAAACTTTCACGTGATATGTTTTAATAATGTTTAATAATAATTCGGGATTGTCTATATTGATATAAATCTATATTTATAGGGATAGGAGTGTAGGATATAAAATATTGTAATAAGTAGAATTAGGTAATATAATTTTAGATGTTAAGCCTTGGTAACATACTTGCTATTAATAGAACTATGAGTTAATTAATTATGGATTAAATAACTCTTGCTTAACAATAGAATGTAGTTGATACACACTAACAAAGTGGATTAAGTTCGTGTCGCGGTAAGCATGTTAATGAGTCTGTTTCTACTTAACAGGGTAGATACCAACAAAGAAGACCTAGTAACCTCATTGTTGATACGATCTCAATAGACAAACAGATTAAGACCGGTTCATGCTAATTTTCCTCGAAAGAACAAAGCGTAGAAGTTGAAAGTAAGACTGTAAATTCCTCGTAAATTTGAATAGATTCCTTATAAGCTCTTCCAAGGCTCCGAATGTTGCCATGGCTTTGTAAACCGAGTATTTGATTCTACTGAATTTAAGAGTCCCACAGAATCCGACATTATGTTCATTTGACTACCAAAGCGCAGATATTTATTCTCCCGCCACAGTAGTTTACCCAGAAGTTACTGATTGTCCTGTTTCCAACAACACGTACGATCTTTGCAGCTATGAATCATTCAACAGTTCAGCTATAACTCATGCGTGTTTTCATGTAGCAAGGTAGCAACAGTTCCTACTAGATCCGCTGGTTCTCTCGTTTCATTCGATCGCGTCTAAGGTCAGGATCGTTTTACATAATACCAGCTGAAAAGAGTACACAGTGTGAAGCGGAGCGTACTGACACCAAGTGTTTCTCCCGAGGCTCATTGGCATCGATTGTAAGAAGGAGAACAGGTGCCGTGGCATAATAGCCGCACAGGCGAAAGGTCTGGCCTGTCGTTTGTCATTACATTAATGCAAATGATAGTGCTCCGCCGTGAGCCCTATTATACGTTCTAGACAGCCAGATCGTACTTGGGAGATAGCCCGGGTCTTCGAATTTATTAATAACCGAGTGACGTAGTTCGTAGTACAATCGATATTCTAATATTCCCTAATGTTCAATATCCTTCGATTTAATTCCAACGAAATTACTTTCTGAAAATAATTCTTGTATTGTACTTTAATAGTCTGCCACTTTATCGTTTGTGTCATTCAAATCACAGTTTCTTTGCTCGTTTTATTAGCTCTTCAAGGACTTAATATTAGCTTTTCACATAGCAAACTTTGTCTTTCTAACTTTTAATTTTCAAGGTTATTTAGTCGAACAGCAAAAGACAGTAAATGTCTATTTCGTTGATCGGTTACTGATAAGCAGTGGATAATTACTGTTTTTATTATAATAGTTCAAAGTTTTCGAATTCTTGTAATCATCTTCTTATGAGATTCAGACATCGCAGACTGTACCCTCACTTAAGAGGGACTTAAGGAACTTAGTGAATCCTTCGTTTTACGACGTTCAGCATTTACGGCCCTCCAGGGAGTCACAATTTCGAAGTTCAGTCTGAAGCTCCACTCCTCAGCCGGTATATCGCTCCCTTCGGGGATCTCGTAATTATCCGACAAGTGATATCACCAGCTTTAAAAGCTCGCGGTAAAATATTACACATGTTAGTCGAGTTTGATCCGTGAGAGAAATTGGAACACTTTTCCGTTCGTTTACTTGAATTCGAGAAAAGAGAAATGTGAGGGGAAGCGGAGTGTTAAGATAAATCCTGAGAAAAATGGCGAGAATACGTGCAGATGGTGACACAAGAGAGGAATATTTGTGTTGGGAAGCTTTTCATACTTCAGTCATACTTTTTGCCTGCGGTTAAGCAGTAAATCCAAGTTTTCTCAGGAAGTTATTTATTCGATGTTCAAGCAGTGCGAAATTAATATGAAAATATTCACTAGAAATATGAATCTGCCTTATAACTTTTAACACTTCTTTATTATTCAACCATTAGATCATAAAATATCAGCTGACAATTTTATATTTAGATAGTCAAATTTCATACAAGAAATTATATTCGATCGATCTTCTCTCTAATTTAAAGAATCGCTGGCGAAAAACAAATATAAAACAGAACACAAATTCTTCAACAATCACTAGTTATATAACTTCCATATTAGATAAATTACATCAACCTCTCAAAATTATCGCAGCAAACCTTGAACCAATTCCCTAAAAATGGCGGTAAACACGAAGATGTATCGGAACGACAAAGCGAGCGAACGAAATACAAAAGGAATGATAATTTTCCTCAACGCGGCCACAACAAGGGCGATGAAAATTGCGATCGTAAAGCTTGAGAGGGGTGAAAACTCGGCGGGTTAAATCTAATAACAAACAGGGTCTCATTAGTTAGCCAAGTTCGCCTAGTTCTGTGTGTGTGTGTGTGTGTGTGTGGCGTGTTGCCGTTGGCGCCTTATTCTCGGCAAGTTCTCGATTATGGAAGACTTCGCGCAGTCATTGTTGAAGCGAGCGAGCCGATGTCGGTGCCGGCGCTGCTTCTCTTCGCATTTACAAGCACAGTGCGCCTCTGCCCTTATTATACTCGCAGTCCACAGCGAATTTCACCGCGCACAACAACGTCCTGTACTCGAGCCTTATGGCGGAAGGAAGAGAGAAAGAGGGAGAGAGAATGAGAAAGGCGAAGGTAACCCAGAGAATGGAAGAGCTTATCTATATCTAGTTGCGGGACGCGATAGCAGGAAACACGAAGCTATAAATTATGGGGAAAAATTGAAGATGGATCGTAGAAGAAATTAAAGGCGATTGGTAGTATCAAATCGAAGTGTTAGTTTTTATATTCGATCTACTTGATAATTTCAAGTTGTTCGATATAAATGTAATGGCTCTAAATTAATATAGATTTATATAAAGCAGAATATAAATTTTACACTCTTTTGTGTGTCAATTTCACACTCGTTCATTTTTATCTTTTTGACTAGTTTGAATAGTAAATTTGTTTCCAAAAGTACATGATTCATACAAAAAAATAAAAGCACACTGGAAGTATCGAAATATTAGTATTTATATTCGATCCACTCTGTAATTTAAAGAACCGGTGCTCAATACAAATACAAAGTCTTCAAATTAATTACATAAAAGTATACAGTGGAGTAAAGTTTCTTATAAACTAGAATTATACAGAATTACACAATCGAATTAATTATATACAAATTTGAAAAGATTCTGCACTCGAGTCTGCTGGCGAAAGAGAGTGAAGGAGAGTGAGTGGAGAAGGTGTGCGAGGGAATGGAAGAGCTTATCTATATCTAGTTGTGCGCTGCGATAGCGTGAAACACGAAACTATAAATTACGGGAAAATTCGCCCCGGATTACGGACTAAACGCGCCAGAAAAAAGGGCGCCACCCTGTTTGCCCCCCTCGTTTGCCCCCGTGAGAAATTTAGCAGGAAGAAAAATGTTCCCTCGCCTGAGAGAGAAAAAGGCGTCCCTGGTACGCTCGCTTCTTTCCCAAGGGAATATTATATTATAAATCCTGAATCCTTCAGTTTTGCGCTCCTCCGGGAAAGATCGCGTGTGTTGCAAACTTTTTTTTGTTTATTGATTCTGTTTGGTTGACGGAAATTATTGGTGGCTTAAGAGTACGTGAATTTATAGGGTTGTTGGTAGATTATACATTTAGATTATATTAGATTAATTTATATCGTTCTTTGATCGAAAGAGTTTGTAATTTGTATAAAATTATTTGTAGTTTGCCTATCAAATAATCTTTTTGCTAAATTTAGGCGAATCTTTGGTTTTACAGGTGATAGTTCTTAATGATAAATTAGTAACGTGAAAGTTATTACGTATAAAGTTACGAAACTTGCAATACGTGTAAAATTTTGTACTTCGAGTTAAATACTGTTTCGTTTGATACACTTCATATTGAAGGTATTAAATAAGGGCTGTTCCTCAATCTTTCTACGTCAAGAAACCTTTAGACGTTCATGGACATTTCTACCCAAACAACATTTTCCTAGACTTTTTCACGGGGAAACGTTTTCAGCCTGTTTCTCCAGGCTTTCCTGAGTAGGACGGTAGCAAGAAAATTTTCAATTTCGCCAGCTGACGTGGCTCAGCGCGGCACCCCCGGTGGAAAAAGATAGCTCACCAAAAATACCCCACTCATTTCGTAAAGTAAACTCGTCGGAGTGTCGAATTTGCGCTTGATACTCCTGCTGAATTTTTACGATTTAACATTGCCGTAATGGCGTGTTATACTGCAAGATTATTCTAGGAGCACTTAGCAGCTATTTCGTGATTCAGTTTCTACATTTTTTACATATGAATGTCTGACGAATCTGTGGCATTTATTTCTGATAGAACTACACTTCGCGTGTTTTATCGTCTTTTCCAATACTTCTTTTATGTTTAAGATACCAAGAATTAACTTATATTTTCCTTTATCAAAGTATTCCTAACTTCATACAATCTGAAGTTGAAATAATGCTTCTTGTTACTTCAACGAATTCATTAATTCAAAATATCGTTGAACTTCGGCGTCTTCAAATTAATAAACACAAAACCATAAATCAGAACAAACAATTCTTACAAACTAATTCATACATTGAAAGAGGACAAATTCCAGAACAAAGTAATCGTGCGAGCCAAACTGTCAATATCGCAGAAAACCTGTAGCACAACGTACACAAAAGCAGGGCGAGCACGCGAGACATTGCTGATGAGAACATGCATTTCAGTTAGTTTCATCGTAGCGAGATAGTCGACAAGGTGTACTGCATGAACGCGCGGCTCCACGAAATTTGCATATCCGTGTCGCCAAAGAACAGGCTGCTTTTCCGGCGAGCGTCCGATTAGTCTCTCACATGCGGATTCTCTCAGTCCGAGCTAATCAGAGCAGAATTGCATGCACGCCATGTACCCGCGCCGTCCCAGCTGCGGTTCTCGCCACAATTTTGCACGGATAAATGACACAGCACGGACGTGTGCCGGCAGATATTACACATGCTCGTTCTTATTTCCATTGAGAACAGCTGAGGAAGAGAAACGGCGAGAGAGAGAGTGAGAAAGAGAATGCGTGAGAGGATAAAAGAGGAGTAGAAGGGAAAGCGAGTAAGCCGAAAAAGAGTCCTAGTTGCAAAAGGGAGGGTCGGAACCAACGTGAACGAGGTAATCCAACTAGGAGGCCATTCCGACTGTATAAAGTTCCCTAAATGGGATCGAAAAAATGAATTCACGTGCGCTTCTCTTGCGGGAAAACCGAGCTGGTTGCGAGAGAGATAGAGATAGAGAGAGAGAGAGAGAGAGAGAGAGAGAGAGAGGGGTGGGGGAATAAAGAGACAGAGAGACTGCAAATAGGTATTGGGTTTTTAGGGGAAATTGAGTTGTTGCGCGTCTAGCTGGTACACGATTTTTCGAAACGCGCTCTTCCCCGAATTGAACCACCACTCGTGCTTGAATGTGTGTATGTAGCTGTGTGTCATTGTGATTGGCGGAGGAGAGAGAAAGAGAATGGTTGAGCGAGACGGATGAATGCGGAATTTCGAGATTACAGGCCATAAAGAGCGGACGTCGCGACGCACAGTGTAGTCAAGTGTAGTTACAGCTCTACAAACGTGGGGACTTGTACCGAAGCATAGTCTGTCGTCTGCCTCTATCGCACGTCAATTCCCTGCTCAGTTTTGTTTCTGTCGCTTCTCTAAATTTCTTTCAAAAATTCGAGAAAGATTGTACAAAAAATCAAAAGACGATTGGGACTGTCAAATTATTAGTATTTATATTCGATACGCTCGCTGGTTTAAAGTTGTTCAATACAAATACGTCGCCAAATTAACATACACTGGGTAAGAAAAAGTATTGGCACCCCGCCAGCGTTTTTTTAGAATAAGTTTTCTTGCAAAAGAAAATTGCTTTTAAAGAAATTTATTTGTTGTTAAGAAGGTCACCCTCTTGTTCAAGAAAATGTATTTCTATTTAACAACAAATCTTTTCTTCTATAAGAAAATGTTTTCCACAAAGACTGGAATCCACATTACATAAATCTAAATATTAACTCGACATTCTAATTACATACAATTAAACAACCAATTATATTACTTCCATATTAAATACGTCTCCTAAATTATGTCTGCTACCCAAAATTATCACTACAACAATTCTGCACTCGTCCATCTCTATTTCTTGTTAATTCGCGTCTCTCTCTCTCTCTGACTAGTTTTCTTGCTCGCACACCCTGGTAAACGAACCTAACTGGAGAGACACTGTGGTTTTGCAGAAGGGGCGAGATTTGCGGTGCGCGCCTCGGTTATGTCCGCGTGTCCACCGAGAGTTTCGTCCTCGGCGCTCGCTTTAAAGTCCCATGAATATTTCTGTGGACGAATGGAGAGGCGTTCGAAGGTTTGGTGAAGCGACGCCGCTGAGGATTGTCGCAAATAGATTGCGGGACGTCTCGGCAAATATTGATGTGTGTGTGTATGCGTTTGTGTTTGCCGGCGAAAGTTTGGGAAATCAAGTACGGACTGCTGCGAATCGTTGTCTTATACGTATTTCTAATGACATTAAATGGTTTTATTAACATCGAAAATATTTAATCGGCTGTTAGAATTAAATATTAGAGTTTTTCTTGATTTTTGTAGGGATTAAAAATATGTTTATTATTTTATTTAAAGTCAACAAGTTTCGTACGCTAATTTATTTATTGTAAAGCGCGCTAATGTCTACATTCAATACTGTGGGGAATTTGAATATACGCTATTAGTGTTGGTTATTTTAGGATTAATTTATTCAAATCGCACTGATGTGGATTTCGAGGATTTGGGTAACTTTACTAATAGTTTCGATAGAGAGGTGGATTCTTTGGTAGACTTCATACAAGAGATACTATCCAACTGGAATTAGAAATTGGAATTGGGAGGCGTGACCCTGTAATACGAATATCTTGATTATTCCTCCCTTCTCTCTATATTCCAGCAAGTAATATTCCTGTATTACGCGCTCTTGGTTATCTGAAATCCTGATATGCTAATTTTGGCAGATTATAATATCCAGGCATCACGCTGTCTGAACTTCCTTTCACTACTATATTATTTTCTTAATTATGATACTAAGTTCTTCAAAGAAGTAACAAAAGTATACTTCCCTTCCTTTAATCCGATAATATCTGCCTTCGACAGTAACCCTTTTCTATACAATTTAAAACTTTCCATTATTTAAATTTTCTAACACACTCTTAACCAATTGTAATTGTAAACAAAATTGTAAACAAACCAACTTACTAAACTCCACATTGTGACATTTAGTTTCATTCATCAGTCACACGAACAAGCCATATAATAACGTACTGATTAAACCAACGTTTCCCCAATTTCACATGGATGCAATCCTCTCAGCACCATGAACGGGAAAGAGCGACAAGTATAAGCGGCACTTTCCTAAATTCGGCCGATATTCTAGTATAACATGCCAGCATATAGTGACTGGAGAAGTTCCTATAAGCCAAGTAGAAATAGTAGCATAGTATAAAGGGGGTGGACGCCGTCATCGTGAGAGCCACGAATACCCTCGTTCCGGGGGTAAGGTCGACTGTATCGGCTCGCCTTGATTCCGTGTCACATATTCACCCCGGAGAAGATCCCGTCGAGGTCGTCGAGGGTGGCGAGGGTTGGTTGGTTGGAGCGTAGGGCTAAAGGGCTGTTCCGAGGAGATCCGGGGAGAAGAAGCAGCCGCATGGGGACAGGGTCGACATAGTCTGAGGGAGGTTAGCGTGGGTGGATAAGAAGAGAGAGGACGAGATGGAGGACGAAGGATGGAGTCAGGTCGAAGTGCGAGGACGAAAGTTGGCGATGGCACGTGTCGTTGCCTTGGTAACGGCGACTACGGATTTCGGAGGCTGCGGCCACTTCTATTTTCGGGCGACCACGCCACCGCAGAAACCATTTCGACTTCGACTCCTAGCAGCCTATATCCTCTCTCTTTCTGCCTCTCGCTTCGGATTCTCTGCCTCTCACTGTTTACCTTCCGCCCGGATACACAATGCTGGCTTACTTCTTCGATGCTCTTCCCTCGCCTTTTTGTAAACGATTGACTTGTACTTTGACTTCTTTTAGACAGAATCGGAGTTTCGCTTCATTTATGACGTTGTTTCTTTAACGAAACATTGGGCACTAACCTCTTAAATCTAAGCGACTTTTTGGTGAACGCCTGGTTGGATCTTGTTCTGGGGGAAAATAAGTGTTTGCGGGAAAGCTCTGCAAGCTCCTAAAACGAGTGATGGGGCTGTCATTTGTTGTGGTTTATTTAGTATGTTGTTAAAGTATTATGTTAGTACATAGTACACTCATTCTCTTAAATGACACAGGAATGGTGTATTTCAATGGAGATTCTTGTCACTATAGCTTTTATACAATTGATAAAACATATTTCATTTAAATCCCAGCAAATACATCAGAAAGTAGTTGAACTCGTTTCTACATATTCTACATTTACCTTAAATGTATAACTAATACAATAATACTTGTAAGCTCCGAATGAATGAATATATCCAGAGTACAATGCTCGGACAATTTACACGCGTCAGCGGTACACGTAAGAGGAAATTGACGTTTTACACGAAGGGCTCATGAATTTGCAAATTCACAAAGGCGATTCCACCTCTGCCGCCATTAAAATAATCCCTTTGCCGGCGGCAAATTTTCAGTTTCCCCGCATTCAAGAGTTTCCGGCTAGCCAGCGAGCATCTTCTGACCATTCGTTAGCCGATGTTTCACTCGCTTTTCACGTACCGCCGGATTATATGGGCCGACGTTTTTCCGGCGCGTGAGTGATTAGTCTTTTCTGTGTGCATTCCTCTGTAATTACGCGCCTCCCCGCTTTTTCGACAGCCAGTGTCTGAAACACGCGATACCCACCTGAAGCTAATACATGTATGGTGGCGGAGGTCATGCATGTATGTAGCAGTTGCCAAGTTCATTGAAACAGATGTGGACGAGCTGTTTTGCAAAAGTGCGTGTGTTGCGCGGAACAAAACGTAATTGGTTTTGGCGTAATTGTATTTGCCTCGTAGTTCCTTTGAGCCTTTTGCTTACGTTTTTTTTGGAGACTCTTATTATATCGACACAACTTCATTCTTTTTGTTACTCAAAGTGTTTTTACGCGAGCATTTAAAACAGAGGAAATAGTTGAGTAAATGGAAGAATTTTCATTTTACGTAATTAGTAATAGTTCGTGGTAGTTTTTTTAATATCAAAGTAATTACGATTGGGATAAATTTCTCTTATAGTAACGATTCAAGAATAATTACAGCCAGTCTGGAGAGTATAACTTTAATTTCGCAGTCATTCTCAAAGGCTGTCTGTTACGATTAAAAAATATTTCGCATGGAAAAATAATTGAAGTTGTAAGCAAAGGAAATTAAATCAAGGAAAAAGTTTCAAAAGAATTTCATCCAACACTTTCCTTTCAAGTCCATGTAAAATTCTATAAAATCATCCTTGCAGCCTCGCACCATTACAATTCGTCATTATCATGCACTAATCTTTTGTGAGTCAGAGTTGTTGCAAGTCATTGCCGCAAGATAAATCATTGTGGCGATAGTGTTTCCCAGGTTTTTGAGTAGATTTCTCGCACCGCCCTTCGGAGTCCTCTTGTTGAAGGGAGGAGCAGCAGCCAGGAAAGGCACTCCTCAAACCTTCCCTTCCAAGTGGCACTTCTTTCTTTTTATTTTGCGTATCCGTTGATAATTAAAGCCGAGGCCAACGTGCACTCGAGTTATCAAGGAAATGCTCGCCAGGCGTCATTCAACTCGAACTCGGTGTCTACGCCTGTTATATCTTGATCTACGACAGTCTGCGAGAAGAATTCATTCTTCTTCATACACTTCTCTTAATCTGTTGTATTACATTTTATTGTGTTATAATTATAATTGTTTTCCATTAGAAATATTTATGAATTACACTAAGCAACCTTTGAAATTGACAGTGAAATAAAACTTGCCCCAAATTTGACTGAAATTCGTACTAATTAAACAATGTGTGAAAAATCGTTGACGCTGTTAAAAGAATAAGTTCTATAATGTAACACCTATAACGGTTATAATACTAAGAATTATTATGATTTATGAGTCATAACTTTAATAATAATATTTGCTCACAAAATATTAAATATGTTCGTTAAACATGAACATCGGCGTACACCAGTGTATGAATGGAAACTCGAGCGAGGAAACTTCTCTGCCACTCGTTACCGGGCGACAATGGAAAAGTTTCTCTTTGGAGTTTCGGTGGCCGGCAGCGGCGCGCAGTGTATAAAACTCGAAGAGTATTATGGGCGCGCGGTAAGTTTTTCCCGGACTTTGTCGAAATCCTGGAGGAGAGTCGGCCTTAAGTCTTAAAGCGTGGCTGACCGCGCGAGCAGCTCGTAAAAAGCGATAAACGGCCATAAAGATAAACGCGGCGTAACTAACGCTGACTCCTCAACAACCTACACCGCCCTGAAAAAATAAAGATGCAATAAATTTCAATCTCGCCGCTCGCAGCACAGCCAGTGGTACAAAAACAATTAGCCACTTTGCTCCAGATTATCAGACTTGCCCCAATGCCAGCGACCGGAGCGCTCGTGTTCTAGGAAACGGAAACGAAAACTGGGATATTTGCCTTTCCCACTCAGCAAACTGTACTCCACTCTAGATATAGAGCGGGCTGTGTTGTTTCAAACGACTGGATCACGAAATGAAAGAATTAGAGTCCCTAGATTTCGGAGTTGGTGCTGTGTCTGTTGACGGATCTTGTTAGACAGTGGGCAGCTCTTGCTTTGAAATTTAGTAGTGTCAAACTCGAAGAGTTTCCTGCATTACGTTTATTGACAATTCTGAGATAGTATTAGGGATTTATTTGTTTCTGGTATTAACAAAGTTTAGGGTACAAATTAGAGTATTAGAGTCTTATTCTTACATCAACCATTTCAATTTAGTAACTCTGAATCAATTGCAAGGTGGATACTAAAATTCTATCACTGGGATATAATTTACACGAGTAACACTAATTTTAACACTAAGTGATGGTAGACTTTTAGCTGTGTACAATCGTATCGCGCACTTACTAAGAATATCGTTCATTTTTTTCCAAATATTTATATAACATCCTTCTATTACTCACTGTTTTTTTTATTCGAATTCCACCAGTAGATAAAACACTAAAATTTAACACACGTCATTAGAAGACACCCAGTATAATCAATACATAAAACGAAGTGCTAACATCGAGAGCAATTATCCAAAGTTATGAACAAAAAACTTTCTCTAATTACACCAGGTTTTAGATATAATGTCTAAATAAATATAGTCTAAATTTGAGCGAATTCTTGAAATAAAAAATCACACCAAAACTATACCTGAAAAGACTGCTGGAGCAAGCAATGGGTGAAGTCAGTCACGAGTTCACTGTACCAATATCGCGTGAGCGTGGCCAGAAAGTATTCGGTCCCAGCAAAAAGTGGCGCGACAGGGGGTCTCAGGGGAGGAAAGAAGGGGGAGGGAAAAGGCCCAGAGGCCGAAATTCGCGTGGGTCCGACGGTGGTCCAGAGATGCGCCGAGCAAAGCGAAGCTGTGTGGTACAGTTCCCACGGGTCTTTTTAGTCCCAGCGAGCACACACGTACTTACATACACCTCGTTCGCCCTCGGAAGCGATGCGTGGCGGGAGAGATGTACTCTTACACATACTTGGTTCGACACTAGTGTGGATCCGAGCCAGCCATGACTCCACGCTGGACCAAACAGCACCGCAGGCGGAGGCTGGATTCGAGCGTGCCAGTGAAAGAGTGGAGATTTTACAGGGTGTTGAGATATTTCTTGGATCAGAGTCAGGATTAGTTTAATTTGCAATTTTATAAGATTTTGTTGTAATTCGTTGGGACTTTTAATATTAAGATAACTTGCATTGATTTTGTTTGTGGAAGTAAAATGCGAAAAATACAGTAATAATAGCGCTTCATTTAGAGATAATCAGTGGTTATTATAAATAACATTGCTCGGTGTAATGGTGTTTCATTAATTTAGACAGGCTGATTATAAATGAGAAGCAAATAAATAAATATTCCCGCTTCTTATACCGACGGGAGTAAAAGAAATCCTGAAAGACACTTGCTAGAACTCACGAATGAAATTTGCGCAGATGGTGAAACACAGTTTCAGTAGGCGGTGGGTGGGAAGAGACTCTTGAAGGAGAGTACATACATATAGTCGTGTAGAACTCTGGGGACCAACAGATCAACTCGTACCACGTTAGCAAACAGCACAACAAACCTCTTCCCTGCTTTTCGTTCGACTTCCTATCACAGAGTTCCTCTAAACTTACCTCTTAAATAAAATAAGAACCATCGCCACAATGTCTGTATTCACTGTTCGTTTCAATTTCAAAGGCGATCCATCTTCTGTGTTTTACACAGCCTTTCCCCTGTACTTGTTTAGTTTAATATCATACATTGAATACTGAATTATTTTGATTCGTATTAAATTTAATGTATTATCCTTGAACATTTTTTACTAGTGGGTTTTCAGGCTGTTTAATGGAAATTATATTACTGATTATAATTATTAAGGTTTCCAAAAATACTATATTACTTACATAACATACAATTACCTTGCAGGCAAGATTTCTTATAGAAGTAGTAAACTGCGCGTGATATAGTTACTTTAATTAAGCGCAGCATATCTCGACATTTTGAGTACATCTTGCCAGTTGAAAACGAGTTCCTCGGCGGAGTGGAAAAACGAAGCTCGGTTAAAAGCTGTCGTAATTTCACTCGACCAAAGGGTGTGTGCCATTAGTTTTACGATAAAGCAGCATAATGCAATTTCGCGGCCAGCGGCACCGGCCGCGCTGAGATCTGTAATGGGAGCAACTCGCAGCAGCAGCGCCTCCAACGTAATAAGTCTAATTAAAGCGGTGGGGCGAGATAACCAAGAAGGGCTTCGTCTCAATAAATTCCGATCATTTTGCCGTTTCCTCGTTACAGTTACAGCCGTGCACTTTACGATCGGTGATTCTCCCGCTGCAGCTACTATAAACTCCTTCGGCTTTATAATCCTTACTTTCAAGCAAGTTCCTGCTGTTCTCACCGCCCTGCTTTTACGATCGATTTGACCGCACTGTAACTCGAAACTCCTGTAGTCCGTCGGGTTTTTGCTCGACCCGGTCTCGACGGATCGTTCCTGAAAAAGCCATGTAATAGTTAGCGGACGCCAGATTAGTCTTGCTTGCTCGATTCTGTTCATCATTCTTATCGGTTTTATGTATTCGCCAGTAATCTCGACATTAGTGATCATCATTGTAATATTTGATCGAGTTTTAATAACAGAGTGTCATAGTCTTTTAAAATCGTACTAATACACAAACTGCAAAAGAATTGACAATTAATTAATTATAAATATTTTCATAATAAGTACTTTCTCGAAAAAACAATCCAAATCAACCATTCCATCCCCACCGCTCGACACCCAACATCCCATCACGAAGCCCATAAACTTAATAGACCCGCAATTTTCAAAAGGAGTATAAACTAATTATGGCAATCCTCTACTTGCAGAGACCGTGACGGTACTGGCAAGACAATCGGAGAACAAGACGCTGACCCTGTTCGAGCAAGTATACCGTACGATGGCAGTGCTGAGCAGGCCCTCCATAAAATCCTTGTACCAAGTGATGGTGGACTACGTGTCGCCGGGCAACACACCGGACACCCTGCAACAGCCAGTGTCGCGAGAGAGTCTGCAAACGTGGTTCGTCGAGTTCTTCAAGCGACTTTTCCCGATCGCCTATCACCATGCTGTGAATCCGCGCGAGAACGAGCGTGACTTTACTGAGAAGTTCAAGAATTGCCTTTACGAGACGATGGACGAGATTCAGCCGTTCGGCGACATACCCAAGCAAATTGCTAACTCTGTGAGCAAAAGCCTCGAGGC
Organism: Ectemnius cavifrons; assembly: GCA_964023945.1. Lineage (NCBI taxonomy): Eukaryota > Metazoa > Arthropoda > Insecta > Hymenoptera > Crabronidae > Ectemnius > Ectemnius cavifrons. The sequence goes on along the minus strand of OZ030380.1, from coordinate 4,566,322 downwards.
AACCCGGGTGTTGGTGCAGGCGTTGACACTTGGCAAGACGGTCCTTGATAGGACTGACAGCGTACTCTTCTCCGGCACTAGTCCTCAGCAGGAGGCATGCTACGCAGCCCTTCTTAGGATGACCTATTGTCCTAGGTGCAGGGGCATCGCACCCAATGTTAGACCCTGTAGCGGATTCTGCACTAACGTCATGCGGTGAGCATTCCATTCTATTTCGTTGCTTGTGGAAATCTGTTAAAACTGAGATGAAAATAGTGATCGTGTAACTTGTTTTTGGAAATTGATATTAGGAAGTGTTATAGTTTCTTTTGACTATATTTAGTCATACGTGAAGTTTGTTTGTTTAGATCTTAATTGAATATTAATTGAAAGGAATTTAATATCTCCAATTAGTTTTTCGAACTATTAACTGGCTGAGAATTTCATTGAATTTGGGACAGAAGTTATTCCTTTTCAGAACAACTACCAACAAGTTGATTATTCATTAAAAGTTTCAAACTTAACTTAAGAAAGTAAAATTTCGTCCCTCAGTTTCTATGGAACATCAACAATCTGTTCTAACTAACCTTGAAAGAAAATCGACGAGCAACCACCGGCTGTGCAATAAAACGGCTCCAGCGAGAAATCAATTCGACTATAGTTCGATCGAGTGCGACCTCAAGCCGATCGTAAATAAATGGCGAGCAGTAGAGGCGCGAGTTGAATGAGGGGAGAAAGCATGCGGTAATGCATAAATCGCAAGTGCATAAATTGCCGACTGTCTCATCCACCTGTAATTGAACACACATACTTCCCCAAGCGCAGTGAAGGCGAGCCATTAATATTGCAGACTGGCGCTGGAGCGCGTGCGCGCGCACCGTTAAGGATACTTTGTTGGTGGGTTCCAAAGGAATTCGCTAAAAATACTAATTTATTCTTCGCTCTACGCTGGCCCGGCTGTTGATTTTGATTTATTACGTTGGCTGTGCGCTCTCGCCGGTCCAGGCGGCATCTCTCTTCGGCTAGCCTTTTCTCTTCGACCGATGCATCTTCCTCTTCCCATTCTATCTCGCTTTCTCGGACTCGCCAAACGTAATTTACCTGGGCATCGAGCGCTCGCTGGGGCGACGGCCCTTTGTTGCTTTTCAATCAGCTCAATTGCCGTGACCGTCTCCTCCATCCTATGAATTGTTTCGAATTTTTCACTTCGAAACGCGTCTGTTCTCTCTCGCGTCTATTGGCTCGAATGCTGCCTCTGTTTGACCTCCGATTCTTGCATTCTAATTCGCGGCTCCTATTCATGCCAGACCCCGGCCCCTTGAACAGGTGCGGTTCTTTTGTTGTCGCACTAAGGGCGAGTCTGGTTGCTTTCATTATTCGGTTACTTCACTCTGACGAAGTCCTTCGTGAATGACTGGTGTCAAATTGCATAGTAGCTTTGAGCCACTTAATTTTGTTTGTTTTTTTTCAAGAAAAAGTCTTTTGATTCTTGGCGGAAATCTAAATTCCTTGCAAGTATTTGTTCTTCTGTTTAAAGTTTATTTTTATTATTATTACGTGACTGGACTAGAGTTGTTAAAATTACAATTGAAAGTGTGCAAAAGGAACGTTAGTTTTATTTTGCAATTGAATTGTGATGGCAATGATTATTTTATCAAATACCAAGAATCGCATTTTCGTTACACAAGATAGATTGGGCGCGTCTCTTTCTTGCAACTGTAAGAGTGATCTTCATCGGGCGAAGTCATCGCAGGAAATAGCCGGTGAAGCTCTCTCCCGTTTTTCGAAAAAAATGTTTGCCAGAGTCCTGGCGCGCTGAAAAGTAGACAAGATGATGGATCGGTTTTCGCCAAGTGGCATCCTTTCCACCATCCGAATCACTGGACGCCGAATATAACCGTGGCACGTGGGTGTCGACCGAAATGGGTTTCGAGAGCAGGGAAAACTTATTGTCAGATGTACCGTAAAATTAAACCGATTGTAATGCGGTCGAGAAGGTTTTTTCGGGAAAGCAATACAAACAAGCAATAAATTCCTTACACGTAACTATATTTAATTATTTGTTAAATGAAAAATAGTTGGTAGTGATTCCACTAAAATTTTAATTGGATACTGCAACTCGTATAGCTAAATAAATAGAATACGTGATTGATTTTAAAATCTTTTAGAAATCAAGTTCTATCATTGACTCTATTACTTTTCAAATTGTTCCAGTTAATATATGTATTCAATAACTTCCTAGTGTTCTCCCCCCAAAAATTGCGTAAAATCCTCTTTTCTGTATTCTAATGAAATAGATAAAAATATATGCACATTGAAGATAACATTTTTAGATCATGAGTTCCCTTAAACAAGTCTTTTAGCTTTGCAAACTCAAACAAAATTTGCTCCCTGCATTATGAAGAGGCGGGTAAAAGAACACGAGACGCGGGCTCTAAAATTAAGATCGCATTCGTGCCAGCGGTTCGCCATCTCCAGCGATAACGTGCTTATGGTGTATTTGGGTCGTAAGAGAAGCCGAGCTCAACAGCAGCGACACAATTTATTTTCACGCGCGCGCAGCTCTGCGCAGCGCATTAAAAACTCATAGCGCGACGGTCGAGTGCGGTTTCGGGTTTCCCGGGCGAAGTTTTTCCCAAAAATTTTCGAGCTCTTCGTTCTCGCTGGTTTGCACAATTAGCACCAATGTTGAAGTGTTAAAGGTCGACGCGCAGTGCAGCTGCATATTTTCCCTTGTTCTCTTAAACGAAACCGACGCGCTCGGCTCTGTTGCGGGGAAGCCGAAACCCTCGCTTTCGTAGGAGCGCCCCAAACTGCTAATTGCTCGGCTAATAAGGTGCTAGTTTTAAGGAGACGCTAAATACCCAGGCTGGAGTCCACGCTGTTTTATTGTTAAACACTTTCTTTGAGACTCATTGGAATGAGATCGGCGAAGAACTAAATTTCCATATGTTATACACCGGTTTTAATAACATTAGTAGAAAAATCGAGATAAAAGTATCGTTACAAATATTGCTTACATTGTTTATAAAAACTAAGAGTGGCTTAGAAGTTTCAAATGTACCAAAACTATTAAATTTCACTCGGTCTTTACCGTTTTTCATAAATTACATAAATGAAAATTCATACTTTTCTTAATAAATAAATTGTATGTACAACATTACAGAAGCGGAGCTTATAATCATTTACGATTAACTGTATAATCATATTATAGAAAGAAGAATAAGTAATATTTTTGGGGAAAATAATCTGTTTCCAGGGGCTGTTTGACGGACCCTGGATCCGAGATGGATCTTGGTCCGGGTATTTACATAAACGAAAATTTATACTTTTCTTAATAAATAAATTGTATGTACAACATTACAGAAGCGGAGCTTATAATCACTTACGATTAACTGTATAATCATATTATAAAAAGAAGAATAAGTAATATTTCGGGGGTAAATAATCTGTTTCCAGGGGTTATTTAACGGAGCCTGGATTCGAAATGAATTTTGGTCCTGATATTTACATAAATGAAAATGTATATTTTTCTTAATAAATAAATTATATGTGTACGATATTACAGAAGCGGAGATTATAATCATTTACGATTAACTGTATAGTCATATTACAGAAAGAAGAATAAGTAATATTTTGGGGGAAAATACTCTGTTTCCAGGGGCTGTTTGACGGAGCCTGCATCCGAGTTGGATCTGGCTTGGTCCGGGTATGTGGAGACGGTGGAGAGGCTGGTAGTGGCGGTCGACGGCCGCAACGATCCGCTGGGCCTGAACGCTGAGAGGGCTTTCAGACAATTGGACACCCGCATTTCGGATGCCATTATGCACGCGATGGAGAACGGGCCCGCGCTAGAGGAGAAGGTGAGTGCACCCGAGAGAGCAAAGAATTCTAATACCTCAGAAGGCGCCCATGCCAAGATAGAAGGTGGTCTTCCCCCACCTTTTACTGCGCGGCACTTTGGGCCCCGCATTTCGGGGCCTCCCTGTTTTACATTCTTTCGCACACGGCCACCGAATGCGCCTACGAAAAAGGACACCGCCAACCGGCCGAACCTGCTCGAGCTTGCTCGAACCTGTCGCTGCACGATTGCTCGACAGTTATTAGATACTTCACGGATAAAATATGGAGAACCAAATAAATAGTTATTTGGAATGTTACAGTCGCCAACGAAAAGAAAGAAGTTTCTACGCTCACTTGGAATTTATTGATACGTTCTTCAAAAGCTCTTGGATTCCTCCAAGAGAAACTTTGACAGTAGCTGTTTTAGCTACTTAACATAGTTGAGCGTGATAGTTTGAGAAGTTAAATAAGGGATAAGACAGAGTCGTTCCAGAGTTTCTGGGATGTTTAGTAGATATGGTATTCGAAGTTAGTGTTCTTGTATAGAAATGAGATACTTTCAAAGTACATGCTATCCACATTTTGGCATCTTGGAAAAGTTCACTTTGCAAACTCTTCAAGATGATTGACGTATTCCATATGTTCTTTAACCAAACACTCGTTATGCAAGAGAGATTAATACTCTTCTAAAATACGTGCATTTGGTATAACCTTGTACCATTGCATTCTCCTATATTCCAAACTTAATTAAATCCAACTAAATGAAAACAAAGCATTCAGAATAGTTTAATAGCGTACCTAATTTATAATCTACTAATTCCACTTTGCACTCGATTTAACATGCAATCAATCAGCAAAGAGATATGAAACAGTAATTTCGAGGCAACAGTCGCTGTTCGAAAAACAGCGACTGCTCTCTTTACCGTTGATTACTCGTCTGGCCTATTTCGCCCGAGTTCTCTCGCCGAGCCAGAACGGCGCGCAACTTTGCAGCTGCATATCATTAGCACCGCCAGACACGCGTACTATTCTTTCGGCGGGAATAAATAGCACGGCGGCTTAATCGCGGTAGCCTGTATGCATTAAGGTCGTGTCGCGTGTCGATGGGCTGGCTTTTTTCGAGGTGCGCGTACACCAAACGGTGTAATCGGCAAACCGCAAATTGCGTAAGTCCCGCCGTCTCCCGGCTGATGTATCCGGTATCGGCAGGGAGATGTGGTTGCAGAAACACGTCGTCTTTACTGCTTCATTATGCTCGCGTCATACATGTGAAAAAGACAACGAGGAGTCTTGATCGGGAAATTGAAGCTTGGATTAATAATTATTGTGGTATCACTGACTTTTTTTCTTCGACTTTGCGTAATTTATTATGGAGTCATTTGATTGGCATTTAAAGTAGAAGTGGAATGTCAGAGTTCAGTAGGTCTTGGAATTTTGCATAAAGAAGTACAAGTATAGTAATTCAGATAACTGTTTCATTAAAAGTCATTAGTTTATCTATCTCATTATTAATTAATTAACTTTGATTTGCATTTAGCGTGAATCACTAAAGATTTTCCAGGATTTCGAAAGTATCCAATTCAATCACGTGTAACACATTAAACCTTTTGCCCTCGATAGTTATAAATTAGTAAAAAAGTATCCTGAAACTTTATCGAAAAGTTAAGAGAAACTCGTAGCATTAATTCGGTGTTCATCAAACTTTATTTTTTCAAGAGCCAAATCAATCGGGATTCAATTTCGGTTTCAATTAATTTCGTTTGGCCGGCTTAACAAGTGCTCGCTCTGCCGGTTCGCTGTTGGACTTGTTTAGTTTTAGCCGACCGTAATTCCGTGTAATCTGCCAGTTGATTTACCAGGGGAACCGTGTGATTTACGTGTTACGCGTAACAAGTGGAGTTGGCGAGAGCGAGAGAGAGAGAGAGAGAGATCCATTTCGCTTTCGGGTCTTAGCGGAGTCATTTCTTGCGCGGCGGATTTAATTGTTTCGTGATTTAGGGTAATCGGCTTAATCTCACCGGGATTTATCCGAGTTTGCGAAAGAATTTGGCCGCTCTGAACTGCTGCTGGACAGTGGCTGCGCGCAAGGGTGGTTTAATGTTGGCACTGGGAATTTAATGCTCACTACCGCTGTCTCCCGGGAAACTTACGCTTTCGAAGCCATTCGCCTTTTACATAATCACCGCAGTTTAAAGAGATTCTATTCTCGCTGCTTTCCCAGTTTAACAGCTGCACTATCTTGCACAACTTATTATTAGTCCGAAAACGATCCCCGCGAGCGATGTTGCTCTTCTTGCATAATAGAGAGATTTGTTTTTAATATAAATAGTTGTATTTTTATTGAGATTCGTGAATTAATTCTGTCTATTGCGTGTTTCAATCTTACATAATGAATTGGATCGAAGCATAAGAAACACTGGTTTAGATGCAGAAATATTTATTATACAATTAATCGTTCAATGCATGCAATTAATTGGTTGCCAGTTGGAATTATTGTACTGCTATAGTATTATCGTACACTCGAATTTCAAAGTTAGTATCACAATAATTTGTCGCTAGAAATTTAAATTAAATAGATATACATCGAAGGTAAATGTTCGCTGCCTCGAAAATTCGTGCAATGAAATTAAATTAAATGAATGAATCCTGCTTTAAACGCTGTTGTAATTACAGTGAAATATCGTTTTCAAATTCATTAGCGATACACGCGCAATATCCCGCAAATGACTGCTAAGGTTTCGTCCGAGGAAAATATGATTGTATTAATGTTTCTAAAAATAACGTATCGAACATTTCTTCGCTAATATATTTGGCAGTATCTCCGGTTGATATTTCTGGCGGGCTAAACAGAATAAATCTGATTAGAACCGATAAAATTTCGATTCCCAAATTTGTCAATTTTCATCGAGTTTCACAAATTCTCACTTTTAAGTAATCTGTCATTATCTAATAAATTAATTTCGGTTTGCATTTCACTAGATAATTATATTACTGTTAACTTTTCATTCGAGAAGAAAATGATTGTATTAGCGTTTTTAAAAATAGCGTAACGGACATTTCTTCATTAATATATCTGACAGTGTCTCCGGTGGCTTGGTATTTCTGGCGGGCTAAATAGAGTTTGCACGGAAAATATGTCCTCCCGAGGTTTAATTACGCGGCAGGAATTAGCGGCTCGGAGCAACCAGCGCCGGGGTTAATTTCACTTGGAGAGGCACTCACCTAACGACGTACGACTATCGCTCGTCGCCAGAGAGAACGAAAGAGAAAGAAAGAGAGAGAGTGACGGTAAAATCTGGAATGCAAATTTCCCGTTTATAATTATTTCTCACACTTTACAACGACACGCAACAAGTGGAGAGTTACAGCTTTATTTCTGGCCGCGACACTCGCAACGAATGACTCCTTCTCCGAGATGTACCTTCATTCTCCCGCGGTATTGTTATTTTACATCTCGAGCCACCTTCCCGTTGCTTTTGGCGCGGAGAATAATTGCTTCGGAACAGCTAGAACTTACATTGAAGCGGAAACTTTCAGCCAAGTTTGTTTTCACTCGTGACTCGGCGAAGTGGAGTTATTTTTCGCTCTTTATTTTGCAAGCTAGCCGAACTAAATTAATTTGAAGGTAGTAAAGTGTACTTCGGCAAACAGCAGTGACAGAGAGTGCATTTGTTCCTGACCAACTTTAGTATTATTAAAGATATAAATAAATAGAGAGAAAAGTTTTGGAAAACTACTAGGAATTATAAAGTTTTAGTTACACGGGGTTCCGCTATAGTTTCATTCTAGAGCTCTGTTATAAGGTATACGTAACCGTAAAAATTCAGTGCTTCCAATAGCACTCGACGCGAGCAGACATTTCTCCGTGCAATTGTACGTCGATCGGAATAGCACTCCATGCGAGATCCTCTTAGACCGAAAGAGCGTTCCAGTTATTCGATCAGCCGGCGGCAGCGGCAGCCGAGCACCGAGATATATCCGGAAGAAAACTTTGGCCGTCCAACGATCTTCCCAGGGCAAAGATATTCCCAGCATTGCGAGCGCACGCACGCACGCACGCACGCACGCACACGCGCACACAGGACGAGTTAGCGCGCGTCTGAGTTAAACATTCGTAGCGTGTCCGACGTAGCGCGCTCGAACAATCCCCGTCATTCATTAAGTGGCGCGCGATAGTAATTTCATTTAATTTCCCTATCTCCGCCTGATGCGCCGAGGAGGTTCGCCCGAGTGAATGAACTCTACTTGGACACTTTGTTCGTCTGGCGAAGTCGGCGCGGCGCTGATCTATTTACACTCTCGTCTAGGACGCATTTAATTAATTTAAGGCATTCCCCGTCCTATTTTCTTTCTGCTCAGTGAGATTTCAAAGTATTTGCTTACAGTAAGAATGTTTGGTTTTATTTAATTCATTTATGAGCACACGTATAATTTGCCACTGGAATATTTATTAATTGTTTCTGTGCTATTGCTATGAACGAAATTGAGTTTTTAGTGGATTATAGAGTGAAGAAGCATATTATTAAAATTCACAGTAGATTAGAATGATGACTTGAATAGAATTGCTTCCGAGATAAAAGAATAGAGATATACATTTGACATACTTCGTACTAGCTAATCACTTTCTTTCTCAATAATTACTATTATAATGCTTGAGAGTTACTGCGATTTATATAGCAATATTCGTAGTACTAAATGCAATAAGAATAAACTTAACTGCTGCATTGCAATTTTTTTATTTGCACAGTCTTACTGCAGGAATACTTTTGTCTCTCATTGTATACATTCTGACCCTCTCTTTCTCTTTCATCTTCACAACTTGGAAAATACTCAGCGGGTTATTGCGATCGGGGAAAGCTCGGATCACCGGCGGTGAGTAATTGGCGATATAACGGAAATAGTAGTTGTGCAACGCGAGAGCGTCGATAAAAGCGGGGCTGGCCGAGGAAGGAGAGAGATTAATCTCGGAATAATTGCGGCGAATCGGCGCGGATGCTGTGTCAAATCGGATCGTAGTTGGTAAACATTACGTGGCACGTAATTCGATGTGTTAATTTCAGCTTAACGAGCCTGATAATGTGAACTGTCCTCTGTTTTGGAAGAGGTCGTCACATTCGTAAGTAGAATTAGCTCGAGAAGTTTGGCTGACGACGCACGCAATATAACACACTACTGCGAGATTGGAAACTTTGTTTTCCTAGATCTCTTCCGTCACGATGTTTTCCAAGAGAATGGCTTCCCAGTAACTTCGTTGCGCGTTACGATACCCTTTGCTTGGGAAAATACGATACTACGTATAAGCAATTGAACAGTAAGCTATTTACCATTCGTAAAGTCGCAGTATTTATGAATTAATAAAGAATTCATAAAAACTCTGATTGAATTGATTCTAGAAGAATAGGTAACGAATCCCGCGAGAATGCCAGCCAGTCGATTCAATTTGGAAGCTTTATTGTTGGACAGTCTTTTGTCATGGCCACTTGCCTGCTACCGAGCGAATTTAATTTATCTGCTCTGCGAAGTAAAAGCGCGCACACGTATCAACAGCGAGGCGCGCGCGCGCGCGCATACACACATATACACACACCGAGTCACGTGGCCACCGAAATCAAGAGCACATTCATGCTTCATTGATTGCGCGATGAATTTTTTGCCATTATACTCGCCGCGGCGCATTCTCCATTGGAAAAATGGAGCGGACTTCTTCATTAGAGCCACTCCTCTCTCGCATTCTCTCTCTCTCTCTCTTTCGCACCCACCCATTGTCCAGAATCCCATTTCTCCCATTTAAGCATTCCGGAATGGTTCCCGCTGATAATGAGATCGGTTACCATCGATTATACCGCCGCTCCATAATGAAGTCATTACGGGGCATCCCTAAAGGGAGAAGTGAATGTTATTCACAGGGCGCCGAGGTAAAATCGACGCTGGCAAGGCAAAGTGCTTCTTTCTGCCTGCAGCGAAATCGAGAGACACGCGCGGAGCTTTCGAGCTTTTCAGCTTTGGAAAGGCGCTTACCATTAATCGATCGCTCCTGCAATTTGTCCGGGAGAAAGAAACTCTCGTGGATTTTTATGAAACTTCCCCTCCTGATAGAATTTTAGATTTCGAAAATTCGAGATAGAAATCTAGCTCCGAATTTCGTGATAGAATTTTTTGCTCTACAAACTCCGGTGATATGAATATGTATTTGAATTCTGTATTAGTTTTGTTACAGTTTCGGTAATATTCATTGAGCAATGCTATCGAGTATCGATAAAATACAGTATGTATTTGGAAACATGAGCAGCTCAGAATAATACATTGTTAATATCATTACAAGGAATATAAAGTACGTAGTGGATTTCTTGCTAATAAGCTTGTATGTGAAAGCTTTTCTGTCAAAAATAAAATTCACATCTTCAAAAATATATTCACACTACAACTGAACAAGATTCTCAAAACAGAATTTCTTTATTTCGTGAATAAAACTTTATTATTAATAATAGTTTCCTAAGAAATGAAAGCGACTTTTACCTTATCCCACTTTAAAATAAAGCCAAGGAAAGATCAATAATACGAAATAAAAGCAGTCGAGTCACATGTTGCTACGCGTTCGGAGCTAACGCGTTTATTGTTTCGGCACGTGTTTGATCGAATAGCAACCTCTTCGGCACGATGCGAAGGTGTATGCGCATTAGACGGAGACTTTCAAAGTTTTCACAGTGTATACAGGTGGCACGTGCTGCTTTCCCACGTTATAAGCGCTCTCACGTTGGAAGGTAGATGCGCGGAAGCTCGTGTTTCGCACCCTTTATTTCGTGCAGAGGGTAATGGAGCGGCAAACATAATCTAAACCCGCGCATGTGTAGGTGAAAATGCTGTAGAAAGCGAATAAGCAAACATAAGCAGTAAATAAATTAACGAAAGTTAAATGAAGTCAAGCTTTTAATCAGATTCAATAAGAGAATCATTCAAGTATAGCCAATTGTTAAAATCTATTCTTGAAATAAAAAAATTATTAACAGTTTTGTATCCCTAATGATATTAATAATGCACTACTTGAAAACTTGACTTACACTTTAGAGTTCAAAAGCATTGAAAGAACTGGAGCATAAAGTCATCGAAATTTTTTTAAAGATCGATCACTAATTTAAATATGTAAAGATTCCCAATACTTGTGAAAGAGTCTATTCAGAGTGCAATAAGGGAAATGTAACAAGCTTGTAATGAAAAATAGGGATGCTATAATATTATTCAGAGAGTAATCATTGCACGTCCAATAGAGATTGGAAAATAAAGCAAGTTCGATAGCTTACACGCTTCGCCGAGCGTTTCTAACGAAAGATTAGCATTTTCATTGGTCTTCCATAGGTTGGAACTCATCAGGTACGCGGCTGTGTGTGTATGCGTGTTACGTGGAAACTCGAAACTTCCTCCTCGGGATTCCCATTATTCGCGGGATTGGGCTGAGCCGTGTAATACTCCTCGTCGTCGCAGTTTACTGCCTCCTCTTTTTTACTAGGCACCAGTATAAAGAGGCTCTTCTTTATCGAAGGGAATGGCTCTCCTTTATCCTCTAAGTCTATTACGTAGCGTGATTATATTAGCCCTCGCAGCTCTCCAGTTGCAAACTTTCATTCAGGACTTTACGTGGAATTTTCGATATTCCCTGGAATAAATGATCCCGTTCAATTTCCCTTTTTATTGAATTCTTAATGAAATACAGTTTAGTCAATAAGAAGACTTAATTACTTCAGGGACATTCAGAGATCTTGATTGATTATTTTGCAGTGCCTTAAATATTTTTTCTCTTACTGAAAACAGAAAAATAGTATTTCATCTTAATTTAACTTTTCACAGTAAAAGTTATTGCAATAAGTAATTTTAGTTTTCGCATATTCTAATCTAAGAAAGTGGTGAAACGTTTCCATTAATCTAATGCGTAACAATACAGAGGGACAATTGTTCTTTGAAACGGAAACTATGGATTTCTCTGTATTCATTAATGCGGAGTAAGAATATCGGGGTAAGTGGGACGCTCCGCATAGCATAAATCATTTCTTGGACGTTGCGTTACTTCGAATGCCGGGGCGCGTCCACGATAAATCTCAATCTTCCCTATAAATTCTAATACAAGTGATCACCCTATCTTGCTCGGGCGCGCTGAAAATAAAATACTCATCTGAGATCGGCCATTACCCGATGGCTGTTCATCATCGTTCAAGCACGACGGGAAACGACGGTAAAAATGCTTGAATAATTAGATCAGCTTGTCTCTGCGAATAAATGGGCTCGCAAGGTGCGAAGTGATGATTTCATAAGTGATGTCAGCCATTCCACTGTGTAAACTCATTTAGAAGCATGTAAAACGACACAGATCTTTTAAGTGGGAATTGAATTTTTTTTGGTAATAATTAGCGACATTATTTTGGAGATGAACTAGATGATTAATGGATAATTAAATACTAGAATTGAAGAATTCATTTCGTGTCGGAACAATTTAATCCTTAAGTAAAAATAATATAAAATATTTTAACTTATGCTTCGTACTATAAAACTTTCCGGGGACCAAAAAACTTTAAGACTAAAAATGAACTTGCACTTCCCTCCATTTATTAAAAACTTTTGTTCGTCTAATTCTAGTTCTATCTCGAATTCCATTAGACGCAATTTCACTGTCGGTGAATTCCTGGGACACGGTTGGTCGTCGGCGTCCCAGCGAATAAAGTAGTTCTGTATTTAAAGCAGCTGGCGTAATTCCATCGGTGTTTACCCCGCGAACTTGTTATCGGGCAGCTCATTGGGTGCGGATGAGCCAGCGTTCTTGCGATATTAGAAGCCTTCTGGTAACTGATTAAATTGGACTATCTACTCTCAAGTAGATACGTGTTTTTAGAGCGGATCTATTCTACTCCCTTTTGCTTCTCTCTCTCTTCTGCCATATACTTCGCCCTTTGCTTTTCCTTAACGCTGTACCATCGCCAATACGATCTTGGATCGTTTACCTCTACCTTCATGCTAAGATTACTCTTTCTCCCTTATTCGTTTAACTTAGTCTTCTTGGACGCTCGGCGTACTTCGCGAAAGGTTGAAATTGTCCAATTTTCAACGTATGTAATTTACAATTATCCCTTCGAATTTCTTGAAGTACGATCGTATTGATTTAACAGTTTTAATGGTTTTATTGTTGAAATTCTTCCCTCGTATATTTGATGTTTGGATGTTCATTGTATTATAAATTGAACTGTAATTTTGTCGATACTGTATTAAGTAGAACATATTCTCGAAGAGTTAATGGCGGTGGTTTCAATGATGGTAACTAACCATGCTTTCCGATCATTTATTTTTGAGCTTAATAGCATACAACAGCAATTACATTATATTTGATTTAACAGGTCAGTAGATATTTACAATACATTGGTTATATTTATTGGCTTCCTTACGAATTTAATCTATTAAATATGATAAGTATTTAATTAATTTAACGATAACACTGTTTGGTTGATTTTGTAATCGTGCTAACAGTGTTATTATTTTTCACGAAGTGGTGACGGTGACTCAGGAGGGGGTGCTGATACATTACACTGCCATTCCGGCGGATTCCGTTCTATCAGTCCCCTTCAATGCAGTTCCGTTCTATTCCATTTCGTTCTATCGCGGAGAGTGGTCCATTGGAAGTACGAGCGCACCTATACGCTCCGCCGGATATTGCAATAAAAGTAATTCTTCTTCTACGATCCTGATATCCTCTTCTACTTTTTCCACCCTCGAAAGTGAGATCATCGAATTCCGAAGGCCGGTCGGCTAATGCTCTCTTCATTGCTGACTAATATCATTATCAGTAATACTGTTAGTTAAATTTTACCTGTCAATAGAAGCTTCTTAAACTTGTGATTTATTTCAAAAATTATTTTAAATCATTGCACGATGTCTGCTGATTATTGAAGAGTTTTTTTTTTCTTAAGTTGTGGAAGTGGAAAGATGTTTTTGAATTTATTTATACGAATTTAGTAGATGGGAAATTAATTCGTAAGTATAAAATGAAGCTTTGATTATACGAGGAATTCCAATTTCTGAATCCAATATCTTTGGGAATTGCTTCCTGCGGCACAGGCTGCTGTTAGGTAGTTACTCTGTAATTACAATAATGTAATGTATTAGGGCATCGTTATTCGAGGTACGCCGGTACACATAGTACAGTTCCGATACAGTTCCGCCCAAAATTTAGCTAATTAACATGGAATCTGTAATGCTACGTGTGTAGTTTGTATGTTTACACAAATATAGCTACTCACTGAACTATCACGTGCTTGAGTTAACACGACCATTCCAAAACCGGGCACTATATTGACGATTCAACAATTATTAATTGTTCTCGTTTTCTGAATAATTAATACAACAAATTTGAATCCAGCCAGTGAAGAATCTTGAAAAACTGTATCAGACTTTTGAACTTTTATCGCCACACTTTTACACGAGAACAGAATTTCGAATTTTGCGAGCACGTCATTGTACTTCTCGAAGCCATTATTCACATTATTCAAATTTTCCAGTTAATACCGGAGCCAGCAGCTTTCATATAAACTGCACTTAATAACACTCCATTTCCGTCCATTCATATATCACAGCTTAAAATGTAGTTATTTCTGTTTGGCGCTTCTAAAAAAAGCAGCCGTCCAAATCACAGATGCTAAATACAACCTGACAAATAGCAAGTTTAAAATACATTTTTCCAAAGTATCCAGAAATATACAGTCATTATTTTTCATCTTCTATTTTTCGCGCTGCATTCTGTCAGCAGTTTCCTTCCTGTAATCACCTCTTGTATTGCGAGTGCCTTCGGAGTGACACCAAAAGTAGAGTCCTTCTTCTGTTTTATTCCGCCCTTATTTCTCCATTACCCCGCACTGCGCAGAGTCGGCGCACCAGTCGCACGCCCTTTGTTTCTCCCTATCTTTCACTTTTCCTTCGTATACTCGGCCATCTCCCCCTTTTTTTTCCACCCCCCGAGTTGTTACTCGCAGTTCTTCTTACTCCAGTGACATTATTTCTCCTCTTGAATTCGCGCGGAAGATCTTCCGGCCTCTTTCTTGGATTCTCTCTCGCTGCCGGCACCCTCTCCGCATTCTCTCTCCCTCTTTCTTTCTTTTTCTCTTTCTCTTTGCACACTCCTCTCTCTCTCTTGGCAGAGTGTAAACCTCTGGTTTCGTTCTACTTTTCTTACGATACTCGTGCCGAGTGACATGTCTCCTTCCTTCCCTTTGTCCCACATTTCACTTTTGCGCTTAGTTCTTTGTGTCAGCTACCCTTAAATGCTCGGCTCTACGCTCTGAGCTCCCTTTGATGGTTTGTTGCTGCGCAGATGTCTATGAATTTTTATGAATATCGTAGAGGTAAAAGAAGTTTTTAATCAAGCATGTTATTTATTGTTTAAATATGTTATTGTTTAATATGTTATTTCATTAAATGATTTTGTGTATTATTTCTTATTATTTCAATATAAATATTTCTCCTATTATTATTCATATAAGTATAACAATTGCAATAATCGATTTGAAACAATAAGGACATTAACGTAACATATCGCTTTTAATATTAACTTATGAAAATTTGGTGGTGAATTTCGCAGGAATTAATTTCGACACTGGTTTGTTAGAAGCACTTCTGCTTCATAATAAGTCTTCCCTTTACTACCAAATTTCCTTGATGCTTGTAAGTTACGTTGTTGCTTTCCCGATTCGCAGCTGTGCGGTTTTCTATTAGCTACACCGCTTGCTATGGTTTCCGTCGCGCTTCATTCTGCCGGGTTCGGTTGGTGCGTGTGGAGCATAATTAAAAGTTTCTCACGAGCACGCCGAGCAGTCGTATTTCAACGCTAGACTTATTGCACTGCATTCTATCTTTAGAAGCATTCCCTTCTGATCGCTGAATTTGTGGTCAGTGTTAGTCACGGACTGTGCGCGTCGTAACTTTAAGTGTGTGGTCACAGCCTTGCTCCGCTCTAAAAGGTTTCACCCAGTAAATTCATTGTAATAATCAATGACTATGCAATTGGAGATTTCTTTTCAATTATTCGAATATCGAAGTTTGATTTATGTGATTAACTTTCGAGTTTATTGTATATTGGTTTTGTGGCATTTATAACACTTAATTTACTACATTCACAGTACATAACATGTTAAATTTTGGAAGTAGAACAACCAGTTGGAGTTGTAGAAATTACAAAACTTTCGTGGAGACTTTTTTTATTTTTGTAGATATTTTCTATACGCGAAATGAATGTTATTTATTCTAGTGTTAAAGTCAGATTTGGAGAAATTCTTACATTTTAATATATTAAAGTAGTTTAAAGTCTCACATAAAATATACCGTATTACAATATTGATTTTCGTATTTTCTCTTTTGTCTCCTTTTTTCTAATTATTCTCGCCCATCGTTCTTCGAAATTGGAAGTCTCCTTTAGGAAAATACCATGAAGCTCTGCTCATAGCACTCGAAAGCTTTCTCGCTCTCTCCGATTCTTAACAAGAGGCGATGTAATTTTGCTGTGAACGCATTTCACTCCTCTCCATCTGGCAGCCGTACTTTCCACGCTCGGCGATAAGCAGCGATTCGATTTCCATTTTTCCGATTGGGCGTCGGATTCCGCGCTGAAATCCAGACGCCGATATCGCCGCGCCTCTTCCCGATTAATTGCGGAAAGCAGAAATTAGATGACAATCCACTGGCATTGGCTGGTTGAAGAATAGAAACGGAATATTGGGCTTCTGTGAAAAGCTTCTTTCTTCCATCGCGAGATGCAATCATCGGATTGATTTGGACGTTAATTTTCGATATTTTAATTTTGTATGAAAGTGAGAATATCTGCCGAATGTTCTGGTTATGAAAATATTTCTTAATTGTTGCTTTCTTCCATTTCTCTGACTTTCTCCAATTCAATTCGAAAGGATTGATTGATATATAAATATTAGGAAAGCTTTTTCATTTCTTGGCATACAAACAATACAACAAAACAGAAATTACTTTCTCGCCAACCAAGTCGTTTTTATTACAGTTTCTCTCATTAAATTGTCAGTATTCGTTGACCACTGATGTTCTCGTAACTTTAAACTCGAGAAATCCTCATAAAGCTTGTGACTTTTGCATCTGACAGGCACAGTTTTAGTATGACGAATATGACGATGTCACGAAAAGTTGGAGACAGCAAAACTCAATGAATAACTATGAAACAATCATAGTCCTGTTCTAAAAGGGCTGCAACTTGCGGCAGTGTTAAAAGCCGCAAAAGCTCATCTCCATAAAAGAGTGTGTCACTTTATTCACCGGGTGATGAGCTTGCGCGAATCCAACAAATAATAGCTTTCTGCTGAAACTTTGAAGTCACATGCAATGTGCAAGCGAGAATAATTCCATTTTTCCTGGCATTTCTCTATATATTTTGTACTTTTTTGTCTTTTATTTTACGGAACTGAGAAGTCAGGTCGGAAAGGATTGCAGCTCCCTCATAACGAATACATTTCCGCTCCTGTTTCACTTGTTGTCAGGCGACTGAAAGCTGCCGGGTTAAAGTTCGAAAGGCGCGGGCGAAAGCACATGACGCGTAAACAACCGGAAATAACATATTTATTGCCCAACTTTCGTCCAACTCTTTATCCCGTGTTCTACGCGGTTGTGCCAGCCGCGCGTATACTTGCCGGGTTTATGTTTATTATAGTTCGTGGCACGGCTTTTGCTCACATTACGACCACCCTTTATTTCCACGATGAAAAGATGAATCTGTCTTGCGTTGTGGAGGATTAACATTGCTACACTCCTGTCAATTAATTAACGTTTTCCTTAATTGTTTAATAATAGTTATTTACTTTTATATAAATAAGTTCGAAAGATTGTTCATACTTTTCGCAAGGATGCTTTCTCACGTTTAGTTATTTTTCTTAAATACAAGAAACATATGAGTGTTGAAAATAGCAGTTTCTCTGTAAATCTCATAAATACATCGAACGATTCCCAGAGTTTCAAACTGTTCGGGCTTCTATATACATTACGTCATTCGGATACTTTTCAATCCTAAATCGAATACAAGTGTATATACATTTGGCAATGTTATCTAATTGGATATTAGAACTTTCAAATTCTTCTGATATCGTGATTGACTGTTCGATAAAGTAACCCTTCCGCTTCCATGACTCGCAATTAGCTGGCGTTCATTAGCGAGTGTTCACAGAAACAAATCGTTCCCGTCTCACTCGCGCAGTTCGTACACTGGTAACGTAACGAAGTCACTAATTAGACAAGCATTAGTACGCTAATATAAGTCTCGCTTTCATCATCGCTTTCATGTAAGCCTTATAATGGTGCGCGCATCATGTTTGTATCGGGAATACTCACATGCATATTCAAATGGCCGATCGAAATCGCGTGCTGTGAAACTATTAACTCGCTTCTTCGCATTTGACGATAATTTCTAAGCACGCATACGCGCACACACACACACACGCACACATATATTCGCGAGACCAACTGCCCTCTGTGTTTTATCTAAACAGGGCGGCAATTCGTGTATTTATGGCTCTATTTAGCGAGCACCATTAGCCTGCTAATTGCCTCTACCCACACTCGTACACTCGTATATACTTGCGCAGCGCGCTGCCTCTGAGTAATAGCACACGGAACTGCTGGCACGAGAAGAAAAAAATAACGACTTTCCCTTAGTCGATTTCGCACCTTGTTACTCTTCCTTGGCGAGACGCGTACTTCGCACGTAATACGAAACTCCTGCGGGATTCTCAATTCGACTACTAGAAATTCGACAAGTATTCACGGAAATCGATGATGTGCAGTGTGTATTTTTAAAATAAAGTTTCTTTAAAAAGGAAAATATGTGCTTTAAGGAAGTTAATTTTCTTTCATATAGAATACTTTCTTGCTCAAGAAACTATATTTTATTTAGACAGCAGAGTTTTATACACACGGTTCTCTTTTGTGCAACATATCTTTTTAAAGAGTCAAAATCACCGAAATTATCGTATCCATTTAACTCCGCTCATCAGAAATTAGGATTGTTTTTCCATCCATTAGTGCCTGTAGTGAAACTTAATCGGCCAAATTGTACGGCGAACTTACTAATTGCTCGCAGGGTTACGTATCGGCCGGCATTTCGGCGCGCCAGATAGGTTTCAACAATAGTTCAGGATCAAATTTCACGGAGGGAGAGGATGAACACTCGCGCAGGTGCGTTCAGCCCTAAGATTCGAGTTGCACGATCGTTGGCAAACCATAGCAAACACATTGGCATTTGCTTTACTTGGGAGCTTCTCCTTGATGAACTATGTATGTTTCGGCTTAAAGCATAAGCTGCAAGTTTGTCCGTCCGGATGGGTGAGTGGGTGTTGGCCTGTCGGCAGCAGCACTCGGCAAAAGTTAGCGCGCACTGGGAGTTACGGGCGTGTGTACCTGTTCGGAAATCGGGATTCTGGTGGAGTGAGCGGTGAGGTATCGGAAGGGAGTTGGAGTCTGGGCCTGATAGACTCTGAGAGGGAAGAGGGAGGTCGAAGGGAGTCGCTCCCAGGGGTGTCCCGAATCCAGTAATAATTCCCGGTACTGGTGTGCTCTGCGAACGCATTCTGCTTGCATTACGTGTCTGCATTCCACGTGGCCTTTGGCCGCAGGGCCCCTGCCAGGGGGGGCCTCGGGATCGTTAAGGTAGCACCTTAACGGCCCCCCTTTTACGAAAAGGCGCCCGGCAACGACGCCCTCTCTCTTCTCCTTCTCATCTTCCTCTCTCGCTCACGCTCTCTCATTATTATTCACCCTGCGTCCTGCGGGCAGATTCCCTCTCTCTCTCTGTGCTCCTTCGCCTCCATCCCTCTTCCCTCCGCTGGCCTTCAGTCGAACCAGCTAGGTGCACCAGGTATCCCTCGCTCTCCCTTTCATTTCCCTCCTAGCCACCCGCGGCGGAGGGTGGGATCGAGTGCCCTGGAACCTAGCCGAATTCTCAGGGATCCGAGTAGTCTGCATACATACATATACATGAGCATGGACCGAGTAATTAGTAATAGATGCAGTTGTTTTATGATTTTTGTTGGGGAATTTTAATTATTAGTTATAGTCATTACGAAATTATCTTGTTTTATTACAGCTTTTTCATTTGGAAATTTGCATGATTTTTGATGGATAAATATATTTCTGTGATACAGATGAAAGATTTAATAATAGTTGACGGAGAAAATTGTATAAATTGGTTTGAATTAGTATAACTTTAATTTGCAGATTTGTACGATTGGCTGATATCTTTCAATGCTATAAAAGAAACTATGAATTCTAAGCACTGCTTAGTTTTCTCCGTGTATTTCCCAATGCGAACACCCTTCACATTTTATCTTACTGGTGTGCAAATTGAATTTAACGATTTGCGTGTGTGTTATGCATGCTCTTCAAATGCTTGCTTATTTCTAAGTTCTTGCATTAACATTATTTCGCTGGGGATTATAAAACTAAGGTTGACTTCTACGAACTAAATATATTTATTCATCCAACGCGCTAATTTTTCAATGTTGAACTAATCCAATTGTCAAGCACAGTGAACTTGGTCCCATTCCCAATACACATGTAGTTTCCACACACTTAAATACACTAACACCATTATAAGCAGCAAAACACTTCTGTTTGCTATTCTACTAAAGATTTTCCCTCGGAATTCCCACTTTACGTCTCACGAGCGTGAAACCACTCGCGTTAATATGCGTGGAAATTCTATCGGCAGGTGCACTCGCGACTCCGATGGTGGAATTTTTATGGTGTCTCGAGTTTTAGCGGCGAGAATGAGTGAGAGAAGGAAAAGCTCACGGAGGAGAATGACGAGGAGAGAAATTTGCGAGGGCTGCGAGACTTCCTGAGAGTGGTTCTCGAGTTCAGATTCGTCTGGCGGAAATCGATATTCTTCCCTGTTGGTTCCCAACATCTTGCTGTTCTCCCTTCTCTGTCACCCTACTGTGATTGAGTACTTTGCGCACTTCCGAGTCCCCCAATGCTAATTCCCAACGCTAAAATTTGCTGTCTTGCTGGCATTCTCTTGATTTACACGACGTTTTGTATATTTACGATTAGTGTTGTTCATTTGAAACGTTCGATATTATCGATCAAAGGCGATAATGATAATCGCTCTTTCAGTCAATGTGTTAATAATTGTTTTTTGTATTAACAATTATATATCAGATTGAGAATTTTGGAAGTTGATTTTCTTAAAGGAAGTAACTATCTACTTTGAGAACATTTACTCCACAAAAAGGAGTGTTTGCGAAAACTTTTCATATCTATTGTATATCAGATATTTGAAATGGTCTACTTACAACTTCATAGCTGATTTCAATTAAACAAATGGAAAAGCGCGTATGAACGTTTCTTTTGTTTCGAGGAAAAAAAAGGGACACTGGTAGGAATTGTAAGGGATCGGTAGAACAGGTAGTACAGTGCCAAAGCAAACAGTGTAATCTATTGAGATGAATCGGCGCTCGGCACTCACGGAAACTGGAATTGAAGCCGAGCCTGGTAGAGCGAACGACCTTCCATGTGGAAGCGGAGGTATAACGGAAATGAACAATCTACGTGAGAATTCTCGCGAATTAATCAATTCTCGCTATCAGATTGGAATTACCCGGCGTCTGTTTGCACGTAGACGCTCAAGTTACTAGGATATCCACTTTTGCATTTTGTCAGACAGTGAGCGCACAAATACTTGCACAACTATCTGTTCTAGCTGACAAATGCATTGCAGTTTCGCATTCCGCCTTTTTGCTGATAAAACGACCGAGCCAAATTAAAGAAGATTAACAATCAATCCGATATTTCATTATTATATAGAAGCACTGTTGAATTTTACATGAGAATTGAATCAAATGCAAAGTGGATTCCGTGGACTATAAATACATTCAATATCTGAATGATCCAATAGTTCAATAGTTCCATAGATAACTAGTTCGATGCTCCAATATTTTAGTACTCTTTTATTTCTGTGATCACTGATACTTTGCTTATCCATAAATCAATAAATTTGTTCTATCCAATATTTGAAATATAATAGCACGAAGCTATAAATTCACGATTTATTACAGTATACTAAAATCATACATAGCATAAACTAGGGTATTAATAGAATTTCATTTGCATTTCATAACCAGAATTCACTTGAAACCAAATGATGAACATCCAGTCGATTAAAAGAATCCCAATTACTTCCGTGATATTTCCATTATACAAGACATTACTTTCATTACCATAAATACGTATGTCATTACTTCATTGTATTGATTATTATTGACTATAGATTGATCATCAGTACTGACAAAGCATCGTTACGAGGACATTAACCAGCGTCTACTTCGTATGTAGACAAGAGTTATGTCACCTATGGCACGAACTTCCTGTGGGCTTGCGATCGCACCCAACTCCTTCATTGTCCCTTACTCTTTCTCCCTCGGCTCATTAATTGGAGCAGCGAGAAGGAGCCATTGTCTCTTCCTCATCGGCCTTTCCAAGGGGATTATAATCCATCATGATTATTCTACGGCTCATGGTCGCCGTCCTTCTGCTTCTTCATTCTTTTTACTCCCTTTTCCTCTGCTTTTCTTCTCCACTCGATCTTCTCGCAATGGAAGTGCGCCTGCCCGCATACTTCTATGGTGAAGTAGTCTCCACTTCGCTGGCCATGTCAACCGGACTCGTGGAATTTTAGAACTTCAACCACACTCTCTCTCTCTCTCTCTCAACTTCAGGGGAATTGCTTTATCCACCATAGGGGAATTCGTTCGTTTTCTCCGCTCTTCCTATGGAATCCCGTCGCTAATGGCCTTCCCCTATAATGGTCCATAGATCTTGAGAGCTCTTGGATTGGCATTGTAATGGCCATTGCGTGAAGGAATTTCTATGGGGTGATGCGCGCTAACCCTTCCTATTTTGGTACTTCGCGTTATTTCGAAAAACACTGCTTGTTAATTGATGGACAACTTTTGGCAGAATAATTAATGGATGGTAATAATCGGTTGGAATGGAAATTCCTTGGGATTCGTTCGTCATGGTCTCACCTGTTCCATCCGTTTCTTGGTTATGGAGGAATTTAATAGGGAACTGTAAAAGTCTCGTAGTAACAGCATAGTAAGTGTAAAAGTTTTATGGCACTTGAGCGGGGGTGTGTAAAAATGTCGATGGCAACGTAAAGTTCTACAGTAGCGGCTTTGGCGACGGTTCAATGTTCATGCTTTTAGCTTAGCGGGTGTAAAAATTTATAGTGAAGTCTATACTGATATACTTTCCTAGTATCAACAGTATTTTGTTGTCAGAAATTTCGTGGGTCTGTTTTTTATGACAAATTTCTTATGATTAGATTCTGCAAATATATACAAACCAAAGTATAGTTTTATTATATAAAATTTATATCTGTAAAAATCTCTACAGTCTATTTATAACGCATTACAATCTTTTCTATTTCCATCAAATTATCCATAGAAATTACTCAGACATTAAAAAATGCCTGATTTCCTCCTCCAGAATTCACTCGCTATTTTTCCACTGTACAATATCCGGTGCGCGTCAACCCCATAAATAAGCGATTGGCCAAATACAGCGGGCGAAATTAGATGTGCAAAAATAGTTGTGCGCTCATAGCAAATAGCGAAATGTTCGGTTGCAGTCCAAGTCGAAAGTAGATGGAAGAGGCGCGCGATGCGCATAGCGGAGAAAAGTGAGGCGCACATAAAATGATGGCTCCGCGCCAAGTGTGGAACAATAAGCATGGCATAACAATTAAAGCGGAGATTTCATTCCGCAGTTTCCGGCGCGCCCGAAACTCTCCGCTGCCGCGAGGAAGTTGGACAGCAGCGTCGTGTTAAATTCGATTGCCGTTTCCGGCGCTAGGCGCGCGCGCGCACGCCCTGCTTTTATTGGCAGCAGCTCCATAACGATAAATCCGAATACATAATTTCATTATTACCGCGCGGTGTAAGCTAATTGGCAGACAATTTAGCTGTTTGGCTATGTCGCTTTTAGTTATCGATGGAAAGTTTATTTGAGCACGCTTTCATATTTCATGGCAACATTTTTTGGAGATTTATAGATCGTTCGTGTAATCTGATATTCCAGATTGTTTATGGTGAAATCGGGAGTCATTAAGCTATGGGAATTCCTGCATGTATCATTCGTACCAAGCTTTGCAGGGTGAATGATAAATTTTTCATTCCTAGGCAATTCCATTCATCATAGATTACTATTCTTTACAGTATTAACAATTTTGATTTAAATCAGTTAATACGATTCGAAAATCTCGCTTAACACAAGATTTACAGACATTTCCAAGTATACCTATTTATGCATTTGAAATGCGTCAAAATGACGCATTCCGTGAACCAAGTATTAACGATTGACCATCTTTTTCTCTACTTAAATCAGAAATTCCTGTAGAAACAATTCGTAGAAATAATAACTACTTCCAGCATTACCATAATCAGCTTTGAAACCCAATACAATCATTACAATATAACTCCAAGAAAACCATACAGCATCAATTCTAAATCTACAACAAATCCCACAGATAACATTTAAAATCTTCTCAATTTTCCAAGACGAAACCTCGAATAGCGACGAATCCAATATCGCATCTTAGCAATCCCTTAATAATCGTCTAATAAGGAAGCCGGAAGTGCTCGGAATATATCCGCAATAAGTGCGCGTACGAAGCTAATTCTGTTCAAGTTCGTCGTTTCCCACACGGTCGCCAAGAGAGAGAAAGAGAGAGTTTGCCATTGGATATATCGTGTGGGGATCCTCGCGTCCGGTGACAATTAAAATTCCTCGTCATTATTCCTTGGCATTGGCCCCGTGTCGCGCTCTGTCTGGCTTCTCCAGGCACTCGAGACTGAATTCAATTTCGCTCGGAGACACATCGTGTAGTGACCGCATAGCCCGTTGCACACATACATAGACACAGAGAGAAGGAGAAAGGAAGAGAAAGAGAGAGAAAGAGAAAGAGAGAGGGATCAAGAGAAAGGCAGGACGCCTGGAGAGACGAAGGCGCCTATACTACGTGCATTGAAAGAACGAGAGAGGGACGCGTCGCGGCGCGTCGTCGCCGGATGTCTTGAATGCGGGGAACTTCAAATCTGGTTGACTTGGATTTCACAGTGCAACCCGTCGCGGTAAACAGACGCGCTCCTCATTGTTCGGGAAGCCCTCTGTTCCCTGCCTTCCTGGCCTTCCTCCTACTCCTCTTCTCTCAGCCGTGTTCATATTCCCTTTGAATGCCTGCGCTGAATGTACTCGAAACCGGCGGTGAAAAGCCTTTGCCCGTAATAAAAGGCTCGCTTATCATCTGACGCAATTATCCTCGCCGTGGAAAACGTCGCTACGTATGTGGCCTCGAAAGTTTTGCCACCGGGCATTCGGACTCTTGATATTTAGGCGGATGATTGGTGATTGGAATTATTTTCGTATCGATTGAGGAATTATAGTGCTGGAGAAATATTGGCATCTTCATTCTGATTTAAAGTGGTTGTTTTGCGACAGTAGCATTAAAAATATGTAGAAGTAATATGCACTTGCACATGGAAGTTTGTGGCGCGACGATCGCGTTAAAAGTCCAGCCAAACCACTCAAAATTTTCTACTTTAAACACTTGTATCTTTTAATCGAACAGACAATATTTTGTATTCTTTTGTAAATGTTCATGTCACGCACTTGTACTAATGGATAGTTTTCCATTCATATATAACAAGAATATGTATGTTGTTAGCATTTTTATCGTACAGGCAATACATACAAAAGTTCTTTAGATTGCACCAGGTTTTAGATATGACTTATAAATATATGTAGTGCGAATTTTACACAATTATTGGAAAAAGAAATCTGCACCAGAACTACCTTAATATGTTCCTTTTATTACCCTTCGGTTTGATAATCTCCAACGTGGCAAAGGCTTTTAAATCCTCAGTACAGAAATAAATGATCTATTTTATTTCATTTTCCATATAAATAATTCGATAAGAATATTCGCGAGAAAGTTCATATTATGCAAACCTGTTGAGCACTAAAATACTATCATCATTTCTGAATGAGTGAACATTCATTCCAACATTGTCCAAGTTATTTTCAACAAGTTTTTAACCAGCTCGATAGAATTCGCTTGAACATCCATTTTACGACTGACAGGTGAAACAGCTAGGAAACCTGCCAAAGATGATAAGATCCAAAAGCGAAGCCAGATAAGCACAATGCACCATGTACTGTATACGGGCAATAGTGGGAATTTACTGGAAACAGTAGCATGATACGATCAAGTATAGTACATCAATGTAGATGTAGAACACGTACTGCGAGGCTCGCATTGAATTCATAGGCGCATACCTCCCTTAGTCCCACTGTGTACATAAATTCTACTACTGTTCTTGTAAACAGAACACATTACGCCTCTAAGGATCACTGAAGTCTTGTAATAAGGTAGACTCTGACACCTGCCGTAGAAACACATTTCTTCACAATACATCCACGAACGTGCAATACTCGCACTTATCTGGAAAGTCGAAATTGTTAAACATTTATAAATGAATAATTTATGTTCCTATTTAAGATAGCGTGATGTATTAACAAGTATAAAAATATCCTTGAAGAAAATCTATTTATGTATATAGTATTCAAGTGTTAAAAATAGAGTGATAAATATTAATAACTAACATTGGAGGTTCAGGTAAAACTAACACAACTATTTGCAATGACTTATCTATTTTATCAGTAGGAGAAATTCATCACTAACAATAATATTTAAAAATCGAAGCAATGCTTTGAAGCCTTGGAAAAAAGTTAAAGAGACACGTGAACCACTACTTTCTCAATCACTTTCAATGGGTTCCGAGTAACATAATGACTTATCTATTTTACCAGTAGGAGAAATTTATCGCTAACAATAATATTTAAAAATAGAAGCAATGCTTTGAAGCTTTAGAAAAAAGTTAAAGAAGAGACGCGTGAACCACTACTTTCTCAATCACTTTCAATGGGTTTCCAGTAACACGAGTGAAGGATGCGTGCAAAGCGGGCGGATATGAAACTGACAAGCCGAGAGTCGAGTCTGTCTCTGGCGTTATCGTTTGCTCGATTATCGATCTTTCTATTATTCACGCTGACAGTCTCGCCTTAGCCCGACAGTCGAGGAAGACGTCGATGGATTTCGCGTCGGACTGTCACAATGTGTGTCAGACACGGACACCATGAATTTTTGGCGTCATGCATAGAGCACTCTCGGCTTCCCTTCTATTTCCGGGACACGAAAACCAGACGGCGAGACGTTCCTCTTCAGCCTCCGCTGTCTCCGGGTTTTCGAGCTTTTGAACACGTGTTTGTCAGAAATTCACAGTGGTTATCGCTGACAATTGTTTACAGTGTTTATGTGACAGAGTTCTTTGTCTTTCCACGCTTTTAGTTGATTGGTCTTAGAGGTCGGTGGAGTGTGAATATACGTGTGTGTATAAATATACGTGAGCGTTTTTAAATGTATTGCTATTGTTAAAGTAACAAAAATTTAATTATAGAAGCGAGGCTAACATAAATTTGAAATACGGTTTAACATCTTTCGAAGATAAGTATATTTGCAAAACATGTATATTCTTTTCAATAATTTGAATTAGTTTTTGTGGAGATATAACATTATTATTGTTGATGATTATAATCTTGTCTTGTATCATCAAGTTTGTATAAAAGAGATTCATTTTTTCCATTGAAATTCGTGGTATGCCTTCGTAGAAAATATATGTATTTTGGTCGGCAAGTTTGATTAACAGACAGTCTGGTTCCTCTGACCCGTTTCTGGCTCCAATCACGTGCCCCGTGAGATTTCCACGGTTCAAATGGGGTCGCGAGTTTATTTTTGAGATTGCCAGAGGTTGCTAGTCCACGGGGTCGAGAATCTAGAGGATACTCGGACTAAGAAGTGCTGTAAGTGGTGCATCTCCTCAGACTTATTTCCAGAATTACGTCAAACCTGCTTTTAATTAATGACACGCTCTCAGAATAGTTTTGTCCTGTCCAATGCACTTGTAATTAAAATTCTTAAGTCGCATAAATTGACAAATAGTGTTTCGATACAAAATTTCGGAGAACGAAAAGTACAAGGCAAAGTGAAATTGGACATTTATAAAACGTTTATTGCCATAAATTGAATGGTACGCACATTGAAATGATGTAGAAAAAAATTAATATACAAGCACGTCGGGGAGAATGGAATGAAAAAAGAGTTCTCGGGAATCCTTCATATTGATGGAAATAGCTCCCTGGTTGGTATTGGTAGTTCCCGTGATAAATTGGCCGATACGTCCCCTACCAATTTTCACTGAAAGGATATGGAGAACGATATTTTCCGGAGTCAGTAGAGAGTCTGGAGCAAGGATGATCCAGATTTGATCAGTATTGGATTGAAAAACTGCTAGGTATCGAATAACTCTACCTTACGATGTTCGACAAATTTTCCTATTATCGAAAATAATATTAAAAACATCCTTCCAATTTTCCTAGAGAATTTAACAGAGTTATTGTTCTGGTTTTTTATGTATATATTTTTGAAGGGATTTCAATTGGACCAGAAAATTGAGAATCGCTGTCCAAATTTCTCGTTTCAAATCCTCTTAAAACCACAACTCCGTAAAGCGGTGTACATCGTCCTGAAACTGTGAAAATTATTAATCGACAAATGGCACTCCCGATAACAAGCGAACTCGAGTATTTAATGCTCGGTTAATTGTGTCTAAAACCAACTTGGAAATTGTCCGCCACAACTTTACGAGCGTTTTACTCTCGCGAATTTTCGATATTATAATGAGTAAGCGAATTCAGCTCAATGATGCCATTTATTCAGTGCCCACTAATGAGGAGGACCGTTTGTAATATTCGGAAATTCGATTTAAACGATACACGCAAACGATTTACATAAATACTATATAAAAATCAAGCTTTTAAGAACGATTAATTTAGAAGAAAAGGTTTTATGAAGCGAATTTAGAAAATCGCACTAGAATCGTTGTAATATTCATATAGCAATCATTTTGAAATATACTAAACTAAAAATAGAGGCATACAGAGGTACATAGAAGTACATAGTTAATAAAAACACGCGCAGAATGTACAAAAATACTGTCAGTAATACAAAACCACCTGTAAAACATTCGAATTTGAATGACGATTTATTTTTAAAAAATTGAAATCAGACAATTGAACCTTTTCACAAGATATGCGACAAGGAAACACACAAGATTCGAATGGGTGAAATCTTGAAAGACCATGCAGGGATATCGACCGGAATCGAGCATCCCGACAGTAAAGAACGGCAGTGCACCGTTCGCCATAACTCTCTCAGGCAAATCGGTCAGTTTGCCTAGCAAGGGAATCGCGGTGAATTTCTATCTGGACGGAGATCGGCAGTCGCGGTCTTTCGCATACGAGTTTTATCGATGATTCGAACCGGCAAGCTCATAATTCTCCGGGCATCGCGACGCCCCCACCACTCTCACAAATAGGTTTTTCCCCATCGGTGTGTCTGCCCAGCTAATCATAAGTGCCAGCAATCAGGCATTAATTGATTTTCCATCGGCCCGCCTGACGTTTCACGGAACGAGTTGTTACCTGTTAACTTAACTACTGTCATATTTCCCCAGCGGTTTCCCGATTATCGTCGATATCAGCGTCCCGCGCTCAGAATAAATCAGTTCTTGCAATATAATTAACGCCGAGCAGGGGATTCAATGGAATCCAGTTTATTGGCGCAGTAAAATATAAACGAAATTGTAGTCTTAATACTGACTTTTATTAATTAATGCAATTTCTCTTTGGCTCGATACACTCCTGCCGTGTGGACTAACATTTGCATCTAATATTAATTATATTAATATAATACACTGTCATGATTAAATTCTAATACACCAATATGCAAGCCAGTATTCTATGAAATATTATACCGTTTAGAAAATATGACAAGATTTAAATCAACAAATTATAATTGACCAATTGAAAGTCAATTTGTGTACAAGGTTAAATCATGCATACAAAAGAACAACTTACAAGCCATGTCCTTGCAGTGGCTTTTCCGCCTCGAATTTCGGCCACTAGCTATCCAATTACGTAAAGTGTAACCACAAAAACCACGGGAAATGCCATCGACGACGGAAAGGGCAGTCACCGCGAAGGGTAAACGACGATTCGGCTCGTCGCCTTTCTCCCTGAAATCCTTCCTTCGACCTACCGGCACCCTCCGCTCTCCAAGTTTAATCGGTAATTTAACCCTTTGCGCGCATACTTCACCAGGATTTATGTTACGCCAGTCGTTCGTTCTTGCAGGATCTTGCTCATTTTGCCGGAGGTTATGGGGCGTGCGGGAATCCATGAATTCTAGATTCGGAAAAATTCACTATGGAATTAGGAGTTTATGGTGAAGTGGTAAAAAGGAGCTATTATGCGAATATATTTTTGACGATCTTCCTTTTATAATTTTCTATAAAGCTAGTATTATTTTCGTCATTTAGAGATAAGGCGTGCGTCATTCGATGGTTCCACAATAATTAGGTTCTGTAAATACCCGAACGTTAATACTATCTTATGTAATTAAAAAAATTCACTGTGGAATTAGAAGCTTAAAGAACTGATTAAAAGGACCTACTGTGCGGATATATTTTTGACATTTTTCCTTTTATAATTTTCCATAAAGCTAGTATTATTTTCGTCATTTAGAGATAAGGCGTGCGTCATTCGATGGTTCCACAATAATTAGATTCTGTAAATACCCGAACGTTAATGCTATCTTGTGTAATTAAAAAAATTCACTATGGAATTAGAAGCTTAAAGAACTGATTAAAAGGAACTATTATGCGGATATATTTTTCACATTTTTCCTTTTATAATTTTCCATAAAGCTAGTATTATTTTCGTCATTTAGAGATAAGTCGTGCGTCATTCGATGGTTCCACAATAATTAGGTTCTGTAAATACCCGAACGTTAATACTATCTTGTGTAATTAAAAAAATTCATTATGGAATTAGAAGCTTAAAGAACTAATTAAAAAGAACTATTATGCGGATATATTTTTGACATTTTTCCTTTTATAATTTTCCATAAAGCTAGTATTATTTTCGTCATTTAGAGATAAGTCGTGCGTCATTCGACGGCACTATAATAATTAGGTTCGGCAAATACCCGCACGTTACTGCAGTCAATACGTTGTCAATGCAATCTGTAATACTATCGTGTGTAATTAATGGCCTGTCTACCAATTTGGAATTTAATCGGGTGAAATTCTATCGGGTGAAATCGCGTAGTAGAATCTGCATGTATGCTATTGCATTACAAATTACAGTACGCCGTAGCGTTGGATGTCTATCAATTAACCGATCGACAATCACACAGGAAGATTTATACGAAAAGGCAGGATTTTCCATTCGTGTATCGCAGTGATAAAAATCCGAATTCTGGTTCAAGTGAGGCAAATAAAAAGATGGAATTCGTGTCGTATAAATCCGAAATTTAAAGGGCTTATGCAAGAGGAGCAGCGTTGGAAAACAGTTTGCCGTTGGCACATAATTCGGGCGAGTGGGTTCGGCAACAGGGCCACCATATCAAGCCGGCGGGCGAACTTAGCGTAAATATGGCGAGGTAAATTAAACAAATTCAGTATGCGCTTGGTAAACCACCGGCTTAATTCTGGATGCCCGAGCTCTTCGTCACCGTAAGCCTAGCGCAGTAGTTGCATATTGTTCCACCGTGGAGGACGAGAGAGAGAGAGAGAGAGAGAGAAAAAAGAATTTGTTGTGCGCTTGGCTAAGTGCTCTCCTGGGTGTACGCGCGTACGTGTGTGTCCCGGGGCACGTAATAAATATTTCTCCGGCTTTCCACTTCTTCTGCCAGGCCTTTTTTTCCCTATCTTTTGCACGCGGAATGGCCCTCTTGCCGCGCTCCCATAGCGTCGAGATCGTCGAGTTCGCATTGTAGAACTTGCGGTTCAAGTGCACCCTGAATTAAATAGGTTTTTAAAAACATTACTCCGACATCGTTAGCGCGCGCGCGCGCGCGCGTTCACCGTTTTGGATTGCGTTTCTCGCGTTCCGTTAATTATCATTTTGCCGCACTTTTTCCCACACAGAGGGAAAGCGTCGCGAGAATGTGGGAAGCGGTCGCGGTTGAAATTCTGCACCATTGAGAAGGATACTTTAAATGAGAGCTTCGTCAATTCGAATGTAAAATTAGGATGCCGCTCGTTTTAATTAACAGAAACAGTCGCGAAACAAATTGAAAGTTGGGAGTTTACGAATATATAAGACCAGTACCAGGCTTTCAATGGAGAATATTCGAGAAATAGGAAACTGTGAACTTGAATACAAACTTATATATTTCCAAGCCTGTACTTTGAAATAGCTGTGGAAGTAAAATAATTCGACCTTAATAATATATCTCGGATGTTTTGTTCCCTGTATTATCCCAATCTCGCTTTCGCAATAACCGATCGGGCAAAAGGAAGAAATGTGCACAGAAATTTCTAGGAACTTTCTCGTGGAGAGCACAGTGGAAAGATGCGATTCGAGGAAATCGCGAGGAAACTATAAATTGGTGGGAAGAGTGTGTGGGTGGTCGAGAGTCGAGTCACAGAATCGAAACACCCGGTAGCGACGGCAGCGGAAGGGAAGCGAGCGAGCGAGCGAGTGAGAACTTAGACCCAGCGAGTTTCCTGGCTTGGCTCCAGCCTCCTACGCGGTCGATATAATCATCCAGCATCCACGAGCACAACCAAAAAAAGAGGGAAAGACTGCGAAAAGCCAGGAAGAGGGGCTGAGAAACGGAACGGGAGAAGTATTGGCAGAATGCCGCGCGAGTATTCAATGACCCATTCCGACTATCTGTATTCTCCGCGATCACTTGAAACAATTGCGTCCAGTGCTTTCCTTGTCTCCAAAGCTACAGCGGCTTCAAAAACATAAGAGTTCCAGAGTCTTCCTCTCAGTTAAATGACTTAACCTAATTGCAGATTTCTTTCAACCCTTTCACTCGAAAAGAGAACCGAGAAATCACGAATGTAGGTTAAAAGACTTCCGAGATAGTGCAATAAAACTTTATGTTTTGCGAAAGGAGAAGTCAAGTAGTTGGAACCAGAAGTCGAGCCAAGGGATTCGTGTTTCTAGGCTATGGTCAACATGGCGCCTGCCAAACCCAGTAGCAAGTAAATAATGTAATTCATTCGAACTTTCCACAAGTAAGATAAGTTATGTTTCGTGCTTGCCAAAAGGAAAAAGTAATCGAAACTAATTATTAACTCGTTTAAAATGCAAACAGATCTATTAAAGACCACTATCTACATAAGAAATAATACTTTCGGGATTAAAATTAACAACCAATAACAATTTATAAAACACACATCATTTATATTACACTCGATCTATCTGATCCAACCTAAAACATTCATAATTAAGCAATACTTTTACCACCACTTTTGACACGTTGCCAACTAATAATCCACAAAAAGCTTGCCTGAAAACATGCGAAAGAGAGTTAACTGGAGCGAGGAAAACAATTCCAGAATAAATAGCAGCCGCGGTTTCAGATGGTTGGGAATAAACCATGGCCGGAAGTGTACAACTGGCGGCGCGCACTGTAGCGACAGTTTCAGTACACATCCCGTGGCAGTCGAAGAAACAGCTTGACACAGTTTATGCATCGTTTACGTGGCCAAGAGGGCGATCGAGGGCGAGCCACGAAAATCGATTACATTAGAGTGGTGCGCGTCGGGGACATTCGAGCTGAAAGTTTCGCTGCTCTCGGCGGAGGGTTGCTGGCACGAATGAGCTTGCGGGTGAGCTTGCAAATATCCAGGAAGCTCCGTGCGGAGCTTCCCTCCGAGTACGATCCACTGCTCTCCCGTCGACCGAGCGATTAGAGCGCCCATTGTTTCGAAAATCGTCCGCCTCCTGGCACTCGCGGCCAGACGACTAAACTCCGGATGTTTATACACTTAAAATATATGATGAAATATGCGAGTAAAGTATGTTGTATGCAGAAATACAGTAAAGTAGGGAATAGTTAAAAGTTGCTGCTCGAAGGAGCTGTCATTATTTCTGTTGCGATGATTAAATCGTACATCGTTTATGTATGCAAGGTATTATTCATGCAGCAGTCGATACATGCTCGAAAGTTTAGTATAATAATATCGTCTGCATTTTTTAAATAATTTATGCAAGAGTCGATACTATTTCTTTCACCCTAATTTATTCCTTTTACGATATCGCAGTTTACTTTTAACTCAAAGAAAATATTCTACTGACTTTTGGATCTGCTCATTAAAATACAGAATATATAAATTATACAAAGTATGGAAAATAGGAAACACATGTTTTTCGCCGTGCGCAGAATATATGTGTGCAAATATCGCACTAGATTCCAACTGTTGTATTAGAATATACAATTGCACGAATATCCGCAGTCTAAAGATGACTTGGAGGGATGTTACTTATTGGAGCCTTGAACTACTGTTCCACTTCGGACTACTGACTCCGGGCTTTCTTTCTCCCGGCGTTCTCGCGAGCCTCGGATATGAGGTCATGTAATATCGGGACGACTTCAATTTCGCTGTGTGTCAACACTCGGCGCCTGCGGAATTCAGGGGAACGTCACGCGTTGCTTGAATACTTGATCCTTAAATACAGGGTTACTGCAAATGAAATAGACAGCTTCGATATTTTATAAAACCGAGTTTTTAAGATATTGACACCTAGCGATTCATTGCTTCCCAGGGAAACTTTGGAAGTTTTATTGACTGTATACTTCGCCTTGTGGGAGTTCATCAATCCTGTACTTTTTAATTGCAAAACTTTGCAATACAATATCCTCCTCGTATTTCGGCAATATTTCGCACTCCAAGTATTAGCTTGATTCTTTTTTGTGTTTAATAATAATGAACTTGCAAAGAAGTCAAGCGGGAATTAGTTTAATGACTTCCTATATTTCTATAATCTCTAATATTTCTCTTGATAATTATTATCTCTTCATCAATCCTGTACTTTTTAATTGCAAAACTTTGCAATACAATTCCCTCCGCGTATTTCAGCAATATTTCACAATCCAAGCATTAGCTTGATACGTTCTTATATTTAATAATAATGAACTTGCAAAGAAGTCAAGCGGAAGTTAGTTTAATGAATGTCTCTAATATTTCTCTTGATAATTATTATCCCTTCATCAATCCTGTACTTTTTAATTGCAAAACTTTGCAATACAATTCAAAGCGTGTTTCACTAATAGTTCGCATTCCAAGTACTAACTTGATTCGTTCTTGAGTTTAATAATAATGAACTTGCAAAGAAGCGAAGCGGGAATTAGTTTAATGAATGTCTCTATATTTCTATAGTCTCTAATATTTCTCTTGATAATTATTATCTCTTACACTCTCGCCTTAAAGTGCAAACGTACATGACTCTGGCTTCGTAAAAAAAACTGTAAGAGAAAAGCTGTTTAAATATTTTTTGCTGGTCTCAATTCAAACATTCTGGAGTGTGAAGTGGAGTACACGAAGGGAACTGAAGTGTCGCATAATAATCGTGCTGTAGCACGTTGGATCTTCATGAGCGCGAAGTCATTTGAGGCGTCAAGTACTTGAAGTACTGCTGCTTGTCATCTCGACGTACAGCTGGCACGTAGCTTCTAATCCTTCCCGTCCAGTTGCTCGAGCAAATCCATTGTCTTTCGGGGAAACGGGAGTGGGGGGAACAATTCTATGGGTGTTGTTCAGCAATCAGCTGATCATTCAGAGAGAAGCCAGTCGCACAATAAGTTCTAAATTTGACTGACAGTTACCGAGTTACCGCGGGTCTGCGGAATTCGCCCGGAAACGCCCTGGACGTTCGAATTCAAATTCGGTATCGAATAGTTTCCCATGAAATTCGAAAGCTCGGAGTATAATTCAACATAAAAACAGAATCAAATCACTGATACATCATTCTGCTTGTAGCTAAGTTTATCTTATTGAATTAACGTTTAAATAATTTCGATTTCTATATTTCCATTTCTATGGATTTTAAAATTATCAACTTAAATTCGATACGATCTTCAAAATTCGTGCGAATTTCACACTTATTATTGATGAAATCCCGAGTTCATCCAACACTCGTAATTCAACGAGTTTCGAGAATAGTCCGGACTATAATATTAACACTTGGTAGTAGCGTTAACTTATGAAAATTACATCTGGCATGAAGTAATAGGGAATAATCAGAATGCGGAATAACATCGCGCGGCAGACTAATCCTGCTTGATGAAGAGTCACATGTTAGATCGGACGATAGCGTTATCTGGACAGTACCGCAATTTTCTATTACACTAGCTGTAACGTGTACAGATAGCAACTAGTGTGACCGTAATGGCAACACGGACCCCTGTTATGCTCTGCCATAGCAGAACATCTTGGATACTCGGCCTCGTTATTCACAGGTCGCGCCTTCCTCAGCCGCTGCCAAGTAATAACAGGATTCATTGCCTACACGACGAGTTCTCCCTTTGAAATTCGCCCGTACGATTGTTGACCAAACTCGTGAAATTAGAGTGGAAATATAGTTTACTTCATTTAAAGTCTATTTCATTTTATTATACTATCTAAATAATCACATTTATTCAACTAATTAATCTTTGTTCCGCTTTTTATATACGTTTATACTATGTTTATTTGAATATCTCGTATAATTTTTGACAACTATATTTTAGAAGTTATAAGCAATAAGAAAAACTGTACTTCGACAAGTCTGCTATTTGTAAAAAGACGTAATGTAATTGTTTCGGGAGTAAAGAAGCTTCAATAAAGCAACGACGATCAGTGGAAATGGGTTTCGATGGTCGATAGGATATTATTAGCGGAAGAGCGAAACTAATTGGTTGGGGATACATGGGAATAAATGAAGGAGGCGATGAATTCTGCAATAACTCGGGCTGTCACGATAGCTGTACTTTGCGAAGGAGGCCTCGCGCCTGGAATTCCCGAAAGACACGTATTAAGTCTGGATGACTCGGTTGGAACTCGATGTTCGCCGCTGGCACGCGAGGCTCCACGGTGAAGGGAGGGACAACCAAACACCAATACAACACAGTGCAACGCTTGCCTGGTGCATACACGCATGCGAAAGCATCTCCGATGGGAGAGGAAGAGAGGGCCAAGTCTTCTTAAAAGGGAGCTTGAGAGCGAACCTGTTATACCTGAAGGAACCTTGCACGCATCTGATGTCTCTCTTTCTCTCTGCTGAGTTCTCTTTCAGCCGCTTCGTTACCACCGCCGCCTTCCTTCCACCAGGTTGCTCTTCTTCTTGTCTTCTTTAAGCGGCTTTAAGCCTGAAACACCACCTTTCACCTCACTCTCGAGCAAATCTTGCCTTCGCCAACTTAACATCACTTTGTTGAAATACTTTAATCAATAACCCGTTTACTTCTTGTTTTCATTTGTAACGCTTTTGTTTGGATCAGGTCGTTTGGAACTTGGAGGACTATTTGTAGTTTATATCTTGTTTAATATTATTCGTGTGTAGTTTGAAAGCATTTGTAACGGTAGAAAAAAAGAGGGAATGGTTTTTGGAGAAATGTATATTTGACCACAAAGAGTTGGAATTTTATGACTGAAATGTTGCAATATCAAATCCCCAGAGGGTACCAGCTCTTTCTCTAAATTTCTGGTTTTACTTCATTCATTTCATGCTCCAATTCATACCGCGGAATTGTATGAAACTGTAGCCCTTCGCTTTCAAAATGTATCTTCTGTCTGGGTATCATACAGAAATCATTAAAACAGTACGGTCACTGGCCCAACTTCACGGAAGCATTAAACCCGAACGTCGAAACATGCGGAGCCGTTCAAAAAAAGCAGAGCGTACCAACCTTACATTTACTTGAGAAACTTCAAGGAATTCAATCGTACAAAATACACGTATGAAAGTCGCTGAAAAGTAGCCCGCAACCACATTGGAGAACTTGGGAATTGTTGTCCGGATGATTGCCGGACTTCGGTGCCTTCATGACTTCAGTCCCATTTCCGTTGGCCCCTTTTATCGACATCTTTCGCTCACGCCGAGTAAAACTTCTCTTTCATGTACTGCTCGATGATGTACTCCGCTCTTCTTCCTCTCTTTCGCCTTTTCCGGCGTACGGTGGCTCTGCCCGGTGTCGTCATCGTCCTGCTCGTCGTTCGTCGCGATCTTTCCTTCTCTTGTTGCATCTTCGTTCGTCTCGTTAGGCCTTGGCTTCACCGTCCATTCGATCCAGGCGGACCACTAACACGCGTTACGTAGCTGAATGACGCGAGAGTGAGAGAGGGAATCATCCGATGGAAGAAGAGCCAAAGGATCCATCGAGCGAAGTACACGGTCGACGCGAGAGATTCCTGTTGCCATGTGACTGCTAAAGCATCGATGACGATTTTTCAAGCAATCCCTGTCTCAACACCGCGCTTCTCCTACGGCTGACTACTACTGTCCGCCGGCCCTTTTCTACTGCTTCTATTGCTTCTACTGATTTCGTTCTACGTCGCAGTATTTCATCTCCTCTATTTCCCTAGGCATTGCTGGTTATTCGCTAGACCTTCCTGCAGATATTCGTGGCCCACGCAGTGTGCACAGCAAGCCGGAGGG
Organism: Ectemnius cavifrons; assembly: GCA_964023945.1. Taxonomy (NCBI): domain Eukaryota; kingdom Metazoa; phylum Arthropoda; class Insecta; order Hymenoptera; family Crabronidae; genus Ectemnius; species Ectemnius cavifrons. The sequence goes on along the minus strand of OZ030380.1, from coordinate 4,527,850 downwards.
AACGGGACTCCAATGGTACTCTGGGTGGTCGGTTTGGTAGAGTCCGATGGTCATTTAGTAGTCGTTTGGGTGTGTGAGTGGTTGGAGGTAGTTGCAGTTGTGAATCAGTGGTCGTTAAAGGTCAAATAGTTTAGGGATTGGTTTCTGGTTCACTGCGGAGTTTACTTTTTATTGAATTTTATAATACGATATATGTGATACATTCTGTACACCATCCTTTGGTTATTTTGCAGAACGAAATGAGTGTTATTATATAAATTATTATATAATGCAATACTTATTATTGAACGCATAACATTGTTTCATTATGTTATATTTTCTAATAAGCATATTTCTTTTTTGTTGCAGGTAAGAGCGGACTAACTTGACAATTGCAAAGAGTTGAAAAGGTATCAGTGCCGATTGGTATTTCCGAAACACGATTTATTTGGTTTTCGTATTCGCGTCAGGCGAATCTTGGGTAAATAACGCTGGAAAAACAAATGGTTAAGCTTTAGAGTAAACACAGAGCCAACTAATCAGAAGTGTTTTCCGGACGAAATGCAATCAGTCTGCTGGGTGTGTTAGGCGTACAAGTGTTCCGATGTTGTTCGTGGAAGAGGATTACGAAGTGGATAGATCACAGATTTGTCGAGCCTTTAAAAAAGGAAGCCGGAAAATCAGACGGGTTTGACGATTCGATAGCCGGCCGCTTTTTTTTTCGCCCCCATTACTCCGATCGGCTCGTTTTTCCGTCCATCCACTTTCGCCGGGGGTAAAATTGCGAGCTTAGCGGCGCAGTTGCTTGCGGGAAAAGCCGGGACTTTTGTGGGACAAGCTTCACCGCCGTTCGCCGAACTAGTGTTCCATCGTGCTAGACACGAGTTTCACAGTAGAAACAGTGTGCACTGGTAGTACTAGTTGATACTACCTGCAAATAGCTTGGGGCTTTTCCATTTTCCTGTGAGTGGGTTGGAAGCCTGAGACTAGTATTTTGAGGAACGATTTTTGTTTTAGAGTTAAACTACATTTTGGTAGAATTGGAATAACTTTTTAATCGATGTGATTCGTGGTGAACCAAATTTCTAAATCACATAAATATCGGAAATAAATACGGAATTATATAAATCAATTATTCGCGCATAGCAATTACAGTAATTTATCGGCAATTCATAAGTCGTATCAATTCAATGAACCACAACGAAATGATATACTACATACGATCCTCTTAACCAACAAACCAAAATACCACAACGAACAGCACACTTCGGAATACTAATTCCCTAATTCGACATTAAAATCAAGCAAACGATCCACTTCAAAACTCACAGTTGAAGAGCCTATTCTACATAAAGCGATATACTAAATGAAACAGCCATTTCGAAAGTTAGGTAACTGTTGCCGGCGCAGTCCACTAGAGGAAGACCAGACCTGTTGGACGTCGGTCTGGAAAAAGGGGTTAACACTCGTTGTGCAGAAAGAATCGATTTCAAACGACTCCGGCTTGTTCTCTTCCTCGTCGCACACATGTACATTCTTTCTCTCGTTCTTCGTTTCTCGTACACGATAGCTCGAACGAGTACATTTTCAATCGACTCCGGCTACTTTTCGCTGTAGTGCGAGAGAGACGACGAGGTCGGAGTGGAGGAAACCATACTCGATGGATCTGATTGCCAAGCGGAGGTATGTGATAGTTGGTTGGTTGGGGAGGGAGTCTGGGTCCAGCACTCGAGTGACAATGATAAGAGGGCCCGCTCGACCCTGTCAGGTGGTTGACCATAAGGGTCAATCTTATCGGGCAACTACCCGTTCTATTGCACTGATCGACCAAACCTGGCCAATATGAGATAGTACTCTAATATGTGATTGCTCCAACGGTATCCCACTGAATTTCGTATTACGAATCTCTATGAATCCATGCGTTTTCGTTCGATTGCTTTATGACTCGCCGGAGATTCGTTTCATTTTCTGATAAATATAACTGGGAAATTTTTATTAGTGTAGTTGTTTTGTTCTATTGCACTGATTGAGCAAAACCTGGGCAATATGAGATAGCACTCTAATATGTGATTGCTCCAGCGGTGTCCCACTGAATTTCCTATTATGAATCCATGCGTTTCGTTCGATTGCTTTATGACTCGCAGGAGATTCGTTTCATTTTCTGATAAATATAACTGGGAAATTTTTATTAATGTAGTTATTTTGTTCTACTGTACTGATTGAGCAAACCTGGCCAATATGAGATAGCACTCTAATATGTGATTGCTCCAGCGGTATCCCACTGAATTTCGTATTACGAATCTCTATGAATCCATGCGTTTTCGTTCGATTGCTTTATGACTCGCCGGAGATTCGTCTCATTCTCTGATAAATATAACTGGGAAATTTTTATTAGTGTAGTTGTTTTGTTCTATTGCACTGATTGAGCAAAACCTGGGCAATATGAGATAGCACTCTAATATGTGATTGCTCCAGCGGTATCCCACTGAATTTCGTATTATGAATTTCTATGAATCCATGTATTTTGGTTCGATTGCTTTATGACTCGCCGGAGATTCGTTTCATTCTCTGATAAATATCGGTGGAAGAAATTAATGTTCTTTAGGAATTATTGTACTGGTTCCTGCTTAAGTAATTTGACAAAGTTTCGTGCCGTTTGAAATGGCGAGAGCTTTGCAATATTCAAAGTTTGATGTCCCTAAAGTGTAACTGATTTGATAATAACAATTATTACAATTGTTGATCAAGTGCTTACCCATCGCACGTTTCAGAAACCTAATTCGATTCCAATTATCTTTTTAAAGAAACACTTCTTTGTAATTCAATCGATTTTCAATGAGTCCAATCTTAATGCCAGTACTTTTTAATACATCAATTACGAATGAATTTAAAAAACTGGTTTCTTTGAACAGCTTTGATGCGAGTCTACCGTCAACCACGTGTTAATTAGAAACAGCGCCGACAACAAGAGTCTATTTACTGCAAGAAATCTGTACCGCGTGGCTTCCACACATTTACCATGCGCACCCCTCATCGCAGTACATACTTGGCAAAGGGGTGCAATTAAGACCTTCAAAGAGCTCCCGTTCTCCCAATCTCGCCGGCGAAATTTTCGGATAAAAGGGTCGAGCCCGAGTTTTCTCGAGTAAGACGACACGGAAATCATCCCTCGGCCTCCTCTCCCATTTCGGTGGAAGCCTAGTGCTGCCGCTGGCGTGCATCGGGGTTTGTGGAACACGAAGAGCCCGCCTGTTGTGGCAGGCTGCTTGTTTAATTAAGATAGATATTCGGGGAGGTCGAGGATCGCTCCAGTTTCCGGGGTACATCATCTGTTGAGAAGAACTCGAGTGACGCCGCCCGTTTCACGTATTAATGTGCCGAACGAAGCCAACTGGATCTGGCGTTTTTAATAGGCGAGTGTTAAATGGACGATGTATGTGTCGCCAATGATGATATCATAGATGATGTCATAGATGCACGTGTCTGTCAAAAAATTCTCGCTTTCTTGTTAACCCTTTTCGGTTGGTTCACTTTGCCTAGACATTATTTTCTTATTTATCTAAATTCTTATTTCCGTCATTGCGATTAATATTTTTGTTACTTAATTTCGTTGGGAAATGGGATGTCTAATTCTTACTCAGATTATATTGATATTGAGCAAAGGAAAGTGAAGTTAAGAAACACTACTCAACAAATTACTACTACATTTAGAATTACTCTCTTTACAAATTTTTATTAAAAAAGGATTGATGAAGTATCCCAGTTTACTTACAGAATTTAATCTCTTTTCAAGCCAATATAAGTAAGCAATTTATTTAACATTTTATTCAATTTGTATATCGTTCTTTGTATTTCTCAATACCCATTAATATCTCTTAAAAGTTATACGAAGGCCTCGCGTAATTTGTAGAGCGGAAGATAGAAGGCTGTCGGAAGCGTGAAATAAAGGGTGTATACCGGTTTTGCGGGTGGTAGTAATGAATGGAGCGACAGCAGCAACGGCAGGATGTCAAATATTGTCTCGCCTATCGTATGACTGAAAGGTGGACCCTGTCGAAGGTGCCGATTCCCGTGTACATTGCATCGATCCAATAACGCAGCCTTCCATCATTCTGTCCATTAAATATCAGCGGTTCGAGAACTATTCGTTTCGGCAATTCGGCAGATAGGCATGCCTGCAAATTAGAATCGCTATTGAAAATTTCATCTCGTAATTCTCAAAGGATCTTCTTGTATGGCTTTTTGCACAGCTGTAAATTACAGCATTCCAACTTACTATTTCAAAAGAACAGTTATTATTTCGAATCAAGCAAAACTGCAGATTAGAAATTGAAGAATTTTATAATTTGACATTCATATTCGCAATTTCTATGAATATTGTCACAGGGTATATCAGAAATCGAAGATTGAATCAGGTCGAATTATAATTAAAACAATGGTATTTAATCAAAGCGATTGGACGTCAATTCTCTTTGAAGCTAATCTAGCTGCTCGAACAAGTAATTGGTAATCTGGAACATCCACGTAATAAACTTGGAGACGTGGATTAGTTCCATTGTAGCATTACCATAATAGCCGAGCTGTTCTTGTTCCATGGCGAGGGAAGCCAATAAGCACTGTGTAGGTACAAAATCCCGTCACTCCGCAACGCAACGATTTAATTGTGGAATTAGATCCAATTGCAGAGACGCGAGTCTCGTGCCAAGCGAATCTGCGCAGCACATTCGGTTCAACGTGGCGTTGCTCCCCTGTAAACATAACCCATACACATACCCTGTAGACGTAGTTCAGTTAATAACATTAATTACGCATAATCATTGGGAATCCCACGTGCTTGTTGATGACACGTCGAAATGCTAAAAGCGTACTCAATTATTCTCACGTGGAATATTGGACGACGATGTCCGATTCAGCTAAATACTCAATTGCTTTAAAGCCACAACGATTATCCTCGATCATTTGTTTAACAATGCCTTCGAACTCATTTTTCTATTTGATTTCGTAACATAAATGATTTATTAAGATTTAGGAGATTTTTATGGTGATATGGTTAGCATGAATATTTTGATGTGAGTCAATTTAAAATAAATTAGAAAATATTCATATTTTATTGAAACTCGGATTGGATGTTTAAATAACTTTGATAAAATTCTTTTTATTAAATCAATCAATAGTATCAGGTATTCAAATTACCTACCGGCCGGCAAAAAAACAGAGGCCGGTATTACGTCGCCTAGATTGACATTCGATTCGGCACGAATCTTCCTCATATAATTACTTACAATTAGTCTACACAGTTGGCATAATCCACTGATAATTGGTCTTCGCTAATGGGATTAGAAATGGTGGAAGGGACAGGTTGCCGTTCTCAAGGATCATCTCGATATGTGGCTATTGATCTTCAAATCAGTCAGTTGCCGGTAAACTCCAAATAGACCAGCATATCACGCTAGTACCTTGTGTTCTCTGTGCACGCAATTGTTTGGCTTGCTAATGCCAATTACTCTAGTTAAGCCGGCTGCTTTGCCAGGCTATTCTTATCTCCCGTAAGCTGCCCTGCTCTCCCATAAGCGAGCAGTCCATTTCCATTGGCCGCCAAACTCCGGGATTTGGCTGACCGCCCGCGCCCAATGTGTGTTAATCCTTTTCCACGATTGTTTTCACCACCAGCTTATCGGAATTTCTAATTTGACTGCATAAATGATTTTTTTGTTCACTATCGGCGTATCGCCATTTCTAATTGGATTGGATTAATTTGGCGCTTGATTCAGTTTGTTCGGTTGCTCCAGGCTAAGTTTTGAGATTCGGTGTATTTGCCAGTGGTTTATCAAACTATCAGTAATTGGAAAAAAATCGACAAATTCACTCTCGGAAGTGTCTGTAATGTTATTTAGGTATCAAATTCCAGATAATATTATCATAATCATTATTGCATCATAAATTAATAAACTAATTATATCATAAATTTGATAAAATAGCGCAACTACAATCTCAATTTAATTATTAACACACAGTGACTAATTAATATCGAACAATATTAACATTTATAAAAAAACCTACAAAAATAGCCTGAATCAAATGTCGACTTCTTCGAAACCACATTTATTCACCCAAAAATGAAAGAAGAAATTCTCATACATAATTCGTGGATTCAAGAGTTACAAGCATTGCAAAAGGAATGCGAAAATGGGCGAGTGCCGAAAAGGCATTCCAGGCGACTGGCGGGAAGGAAGGTCGTCATGGAAGAGAGATATAGTGTGAGAGCAAGCATTCCAAGAATCGATCGCAGGAGTTCAATGCTCGCCACGTGTTCGATCGAGAGAGAGTTGGCCGCAAAATGCAGCAAAAGCGAAGGATCCATGACGAACCATAATGGGTCCTATGGTTCCTCTGTGTGCTTCTATCTGCCCCTTTACGTGTCAATATCCTTCCACGTATGTGTGCCTCTATGTTCTCTTCCTCTCTCTCTCTCTCTATCTCTCTCTGTGTCAATACATTCCCTTCGAATGTGTGGCCGAGACATTATTCCGGTCGGATGTCTCCGTTGAATGCCAGCATTCCAAGTGCCAGTGTCCCAACTAAATAGTAGAGCCGACGACCTGCCCCCTTGCCGAATTGCAGTTTCTTAATTGGTCGGATTCATGGGGATGCTTGCTCGTGGAGACGCTAATCAAACGGTCTTAATGCCGCATACAAACTTTCGGGAATGCTGTCGCTGATGTTAGCTGAATTCTTGGAACAGTTTGTTTTGTAGGACATTAGTGAATGAATCATTCTCGAAATGAAGTCTGTAGTGAGAGACATTCTAATTTGCGTGTAGAAAACGTCTTTGGTAAGTTTTTTGATTTCTATTTATTCGGTATATGTATGATTATTATATTGGCGTTTTAGTGGTTATAATGTGGATGCCACATTTAACCATTAAAATTCCAATACAGAATATTTAATTATGCAATTTCATTCTATCAATGAAATCGATTAAATTTTCAAATTAACGCTGATAAATTCTGTTATATTAATCCCGTTATATTAAGTTAGCAAGTAAAGAATGTCAAAGGGCTCGATCGTCCCGTTAAATTCCCTGCGGCGACGGCAGCTACCATCGATTCACCATTGGTTATGGTATTGGAAGTGGCCGGACCGAAGCGATACCCTGTGTCAAAGATCGCCAGGTTAAGCCGGCGGCAGCTTCAAGGGGTCGGCACGTGTAATCCTATTTGCACCTTGGAGAGCAAAATTCCGGTCTCGCTGCATTACAATTGGAGCGAGGGCCGTCAATGGTGTTGGCCATGGTGTTCAAAGCGGCCAAGAGAAATCACGAAGCCTGGCGTGCAGCTAAGTAGCCGGTGTCCCAAACTGCCTTGGCGCAAACAGGATTATCCCCTTAATAGGATCGAGCGCTAAAGACTTTTTCGCAGCTCCCCTAATCGAATTGAGTGAGCGAGCTCGCGCTCGCGCTCGCGCGTTTACTGCTTCCAGCGCCGGCTAAAGTGCGCCCAATTATCCGGCCAATTATCTGGCAGCTGCGGAAATTTATGCTGTCACTGGATCCGACACAACGCCAGACCGAGTCTCTCGTACATGGGATTACAGGGCCGCCGACACGTATACAGCATACACCTCTACGACCAGTTTCCGTTTTATTATATCGTTCTCTTCCAGTGCACTGTTTCGGTAACTGGATCGCGTCTACTTAAAGCACTGGCTTCCCGAAATTCTAGGCTCCTCGCAACCTCCATTTTCCCAGGTTTTAGCTGAAAATAGTGGACTGCTTTTCCAGCGATTTATTCTCTATTAAAGATCCTCTTTCAGTTAAGCGAGTGCTTCGCATTCCTCGTCGCCCAGCGTGAAACAGGATTATACGAATGTGGATTCGACTTTGTGACTGAGGAACAAGGTTTTAAAAGGACATTTTAAATATACTTGCTGAATAAAACGTCAAAGCAGTCTTCATTATTTAATAAAATAGAGACATACAGAAATAGCAAACTATTTAAACAGTTCCTTAAATAAAAAGCATTCTTCAGCTTTAACTGAAATATTTCAAGCATACTACAGATTTTTATTAAATAATTCTTCAATTCACAACGTATATAATATACTCGTACATACAGTACTTCATATACAACCCATTTTCAACGAAATAAAACCAATAAATCTGCCAAATATCCTTTAGAATCTTCGATCTTCGACTTCACTAAAGAACAGAACTCCTTCACCCATACAAGTCGAGACTCGTCTCTGGCAAACCGCCGAAAAATATATTCATCGAATGTTCATGGCCGAGGCGAAGGTTGTACGGTATGCTTGTGCGAGGGGTCCGTCGGGAGACGGTGGAGAGGGGGCGTCTTCTTCTCTGCGGTCCTCTCGGCGGGTCCATTGTCGGGCCCGCGAAAATACCTACAATCGATAGCATTGGAGTTCGATCGGCGTCGGGTGCGGCGACGGCGGCGGCGGGCGGCGGTGGCGGTGGCTGCTGGCTGGATCGGCGATTCAAAGTGGTCTGCAGCGTCGAAGGATGCGTGGAATGCAATGGGCGCGCCGTGGGGTGGTGCGCGTCCCTCCGGCACTCGGTTGTCCTTCCTCTTTCATCCAGCTAGGATGCAGTGTCCCGGTATCTCGTTCTCCAGGTATCGTCCTCTCTTCCCAACCGTTCCTCCTTCCTCCTCTTCGTCCTCCTCCGGCGCTCGCTCCAACGCTCTACTCTCATTCTTCCTTTTCTCCGGTCCTCCGCTATGCAGCAGGCTTCTCTCTTTCTCCCTCTCTTTCTCTATCTTTCTCTCTGCTCCTCTCCACGAAGAGAGCGTGGTGTCCTGTGCTGCACGCTCGGCGACGCCGGGAGAGGAGCGTTGAGAGCGCAACATTTTCGAGGACGATTGCACCCCGTAACTCCTCTTGTGACTGGACCCCTCTTCGCCGCCCTTCTTCTTGTCTACCTTTTAGGAACTCTTTCCTTCTCTCTTTCGCTTCCTCCTCTTGGACTCCTTCGAGCGGTTAACCCTTTGGGCCCTCTTTCTGCCATCCTCGCCGGGATGCAGGCTTGCTGCCTTCGCCCGGCCTGGTCATTGAATCGAGATTTTATACTGGGCCTTCTCTTCCATGTGTGTCTGTGTTTGTATATATATATGTGTGTGTGTGTGTCGTTACCTCTTGCTACTTTGTGCGCCAGGAATGCGCCCTCTGTCCTACCCATTCTCTTTCCCCTCCCACGGGATGAGGAAGAGAGAGAGACATAGAAGCGTTGGTGGGAAGAGAAGCAACGATTCTTCGGGATGTCTCGGCTAGCGCCGCGATTTCGATATGCCGATACCACTTCCTCTTTTATGCCGCGCGATCCCGCGCGATTGTGCTCGCCATTATTTCTCCGGCTTCTTTTCGTTCCTTTCCTCCTCTTTCTCCTCCCCCTCCTCCTCCTCCTCGCCCTTAGGCAGTGGATGGTACGAGCGTCTGCGGTTGTCGCTAATGAATCGTAGTTATTATTTTTAATTGAATGGTATTGTCCCCGCGGTGAATCGATGCACGCTGATAATTCTTGGGTTATTCCTACCGATGGAGTTTATTTATGTGGAGGGGGGTTTCGATAAAGTATGGTTAGACGAAATATTGATTTCAATCGGATTGTCATTGAGATAATATATCTTTGTGAGAGTTCGATAAATATGTTATGGAAAGTTAAAGGTTTCTTAATAATGTGTTAACACGATTTCGGAATTTCTATTGTTTTCAGTTTATGTGCAATGTTTTCCCGTTCGACTGGTATTTGTAGGTGAAAATCTAGATGAAAGTAGGAGAGTTGGGAGTAATTACGACGCGGAGCTAAAGTGGTCCGACCACAGGGCGAATTTAATAACCTTTGACTGCACATTCCAGAGCGGCGAGCATGCTACGCCCACGCACACCGCACAATTAACCCCTTAACTGAATTCTCATCTGACGAAATCGCAGCGCGTCGCGGCGCTGCGGCCCACACCGCGCCATTATTTACCGCGGGGGCAACGAGCGCCTAATCTCACCACGGTAAATATGCATGACGACTTGATTCCACCTTCCACTCCATCTTGAGCGTTGGCTCGCTGGTTGTTCGTCCTCCTCCGCTCGCTTCCTGCCGCGCGCGCGCGCGCGCGAGCGGCAACAAGGATTAACCTAGATAGTTGCTTGCTACTCGCCTCGCCGCCTGTTTTCTTAGTGGATCTCTTCTCTCGCCAAGAATGAGAATCACCACGCCTCGAGGTCTTCATGCTCTTCGTACTAAGGATTTCCTGAGATTACGAAACTCTCGTAAGGAAATTGTTTCTCATTCGAGGTGCGAATCCTCGCTTTGATTGGATTATCCTCTGTCTTTAGAATTAATTAGTTACTTCGATGCAAATCAATTTTGGGTTGTTTTATTGGGACTGCGCTTTGAGAAAGAATTCTTGTCGATTGTGAGAATTGAAGTATTTTCTAGTTTTCTCGTTAATTTAATTAAAAGTAATTACAATGCTATTCTCTAATATTCTATAATTCATTACAATTCTTATAATCCGTACTGTATTTAAAACTAACTCCAATCAACGCTTAACATTCTTCTATTAATATGTGTCCATCCCCGTAAATCTTCCTCAAACAAATCAAAAGAGTTCATAACGATCTGCAAAGTAACAATCGTTTACTTCGGCGTGAAGAGCGTCGGAACGTGACAAATCACAGTGTTCCAGTGTCTCTGAGAGGACAATAATTAACAGAGGAGTCGGTGCTCGTCAAGTTCGCAAGGCTTAGCGTTGGGAGCGGCTTGTCTTCGGCATCAGAGGGCGTCAACTTCAAGCAAAGGATTAACCCACTTGCACTCAGACGCCATCCCCGTTTTGCCGGAGTGCGTGCCTCGTTCGCCGGGATTCGCGCTAATTGCGGCAAAAGGATTTTGCGGAAGCGCTACATTACCCCGCCCGACCCGCCCTCTCCCGGCCGATTAATCTGCATCAAGAGCAGTCGCTGTTTCATCTTTAAAGAGGCCCATTCAAGAAATTGAGGCCAATCAGCCGGCAGTCCTTTCGCGAAAGCGTTGATACGCTGTGCAACTTATCATAATGATTCCTCGTACAGGCCGCTTAGCACGAACCACCAATTTTAAGTAGCACTGTCTTTCGACAGGAAAGACGATGCCGACTTCCGTTTGTCCGCACCGCTGCCGCTCGGAGATCTTCGCTGCATGCTTTGCCAGATAAAGCCTTTAATTAAGCTAATTGAATTAACTTAATCCTTTATCTACACACAGGAAGCCGACAAGACGTCGGTGTTTTAAGTTTTGGTAGTCTTTCCCACTTGGATAAATAACTCTAATTAATAATGTGTCCAGTCGTCCGATTTGTTTTTATATTTATAGTTTATTAAAAGAATTTATTGGTGTTGATATTGCTTTATTGATATTGCTATAAATCTGTCGGAAATGCGAGGTTTATTTTGGGGAAAAATTTGATATTGATATAAATAAATCGCGCTTCTGAAACAGTATGTCAATATTAAATTTCTTTATTAATAGCAGTTTATTTCGCTTTAATCTGTCATATTGCTTGGTGAATTTAGCAATTGGATAATATCGCAGCGAGGAAGAGGTGCAATACCCGGATCAGTATAACGTTGAAAGAGCGGCTTTATTGAATGATCGTAATTAATCGGCAGTGAAAGAGGTAATTAAAGTGGAGTTCCGTTCACCCATTGACGCGTGTGTCGCCGCCAGACGTCGAGTGATGTCGTAGCCGGCTAAATTGGCTGAACTTTGAACTCGTGAGTAATCCGCTTGTCGTCGGGGGCCCTCGCCTTTTCGTTCTTTATTCAGCTGCTGCGAGAGAGAGAACCGCTCCGCAGAGAACTTCCCTTCTCGAATTCCGTTGGCCAGTAGCGTGTCTTCGTCATCCGGAACCCACACGCTCGAATGCCCGAACCTTCCTCGACGTGTTAGCACTTCCGATAAGTCCTCGAGCACTCGACAGACTTTTACAGTAAAGATTTTTATCGACGAACTTTCCTACCACGCTTTCACATTTTCGCCCGATTTTTAATTACTCTCCATTAGAATTTTAGAGTCGTTTATTGAATGCATTTGACAGTGAGTTTGTTCATCATTAAAGTTCGGAATTAATTATAAAGGTGGCTCAATGATTTAGTATAACGTGATATGTATTACAGTAAGCTTATGCGTCAATTTGCATTAACATATCCAAGCACTATTGCAACTGGCATTATTAAAGGCATAAACAATTTCGATTACAGAATCGAACTCAATTATTCAATGAAAGCACAATGCATTGCTAGTACGATAATTAAAAATCTGTCAGAGATAATGGGGAAGGGGTATAAATGCTGTGGTGATAGTAACGATTACAAATGTATTACTCCGCGATAAATTCTTTATTAATAAAACAGATACATGTATTCTATTAATTAATATCCATTAAAGCAAAACCTATTTATCATTCCCTGTTGCCAAACTGCTACACCGTAACCCATTAGAATAATTAGAACGTCCCTGTTACATACATATGCGTCGGACCTACTAAATGCGAATCCCGGCCCTTACACGCGCGTCTCCATTTCTAAATCCGCCATTAACATCCCCTCAATCCCATTGTCCGCGTGGCATTGCGCGCGGTAACTCGCCCTGGCTGCGAAACAAGACTGCGAATATCAGCCGTATGCTAATTAGTGTCTGAGCTCTCGCACAGTCAGATTTAAGTCGGCAATATGTGCGAGTATGTGTGTGTGTGTGTGTATGTGGACGGTAACTGTACGTCACTCGGAGGTGGCGCTACGGCCGTGAAGATTATTGGCTAATTCCACGCTCGTCGGGAAGTGCGAGATCGGATTTCGCACGTACGATCTTAACTGGATCATCCGAAGAGCGAACTGCCGAGGGCTTTGCAAATAGAGATAATCCGATGTTCCTATTCCCCTTCAATGCTTTGCGCGCTAACTTCAATGACGGAAATTCGCGAAAGTGCTGGCTTTTTCGTTCGTTTGTCAGTGATAGATTTAGATGGGGAAATGCACTGATATTGTTAAGGAGGTTGGTGCCATCATTTGGTTCGGGGAACATGTGAGCGCTGACACAGAATTTTGAGGCCTTTTCAAATTATAATAAAACCTGTTTTTGAATAGGAAAATTCAATTTGCAATTAAGCTTATGTTTTATCACATCTGCTTTTATAAGTTAATTTTATTTCTAAATTATGTATCATCTTGTTTCTACAAATGAAACCATTCCCTTTTCACTCTCTGCTCTAATACTCTCGAACCGGACAAACGAAGTTTTTGAAAGTTAGTCTGATTATTCGTAAATGTCTCATTTACCACATGAAATATTTTTTATTCATGTGTTCTTATTGTACCACATATTTTTAAGCCATAAATGGTAATCTCCCCTTTCGTCGCCATAAGAGCCCATGCAAAAGAATGGATTTTTCGACATTGATTACTCGAAAACTGTACAGACAAATAAGTTGAAATTCTGAAGAGAGCTGCAGTGACGATTGACTACCATTCTCTGTAAATTTCAATCCGATCTTATTATTTTTATTTTCGGTATCAACCTCCTTAAAGAGTTGTTTCTGGATGGGATAACTTTTTTGAAGGATTGCGATTCAGTATGATTTGATGTCTAATGCATTGAATCTCTGAGCGACCACCCCTGCTTCCCGATCAAGCGGCCTTCGTCCTCAATAAGAGGAATTGAATCATTGGGAGATCGCACGGTAAACATCACGTTCTGCCTTGGCACAAGGGGCCCTTGATTCTATGATGTGAGCTAGCTTTATATCATTTAGTTGCCGGCAATCTATTTCGATGTATTAATGCGCGACAATGTTAGCAAGGTTTTGGTTTATCGATTTTTAAAGCATTTTACCTTGTACAGGGTGAGTCACTTGCCTTTTAATCATTCGCTTCACACTCGAGTTCTAATTATTTTCATTATTGGTAGAATTTGATATTATAAATAAATGTCAGTGCCTGGAAAGAACTCGGTAAATACTTCTTTATATTAAAATTACTCAACACAGTATAATTATATTATTTTCAACGACTTATATCCATCATTTGCGATTCAAAGACAAATGAATCACTCTGTACATTAATAGATTAGTGGAAATATACTTGTGTATTTTCATTGTTAAGTAATATTGGCTTTGGAATTTAGGAAGATTGTGTTTGATAAATAGTATTTTATTATTTTACGATTTTTTTATTTGTTTTATTCAATAAGTTGGTTTATTACGTATATTCTTATTCGACGATATTTTGCTAATTGTTTCATTGTGGTGAATTTCATAATAATTTTATATTTCATATCATAAAAACACATGCATCTAATAACGAAGAATTATATTATTTTATTAATACACATTGTACATTACCCTGCAAAAATTTAAAGACTTCCTATAATTGTTTACTTAGAAGCTTATCCTTAAACATCCTTGAAAATTTGGCAAAATACTTTTCATGCGACAGGAATCCAAATACCTGTCAAGTATTACAAACATTCGAGTTTAGGGTAAAAGGACATAAAGCCCTTTTCATTAACAATGAGCGCTAAATAAAAGGATGCCCCAGCTACCTGCCTTATGTCAACAAGCCGCTCCACCCTCATGTTGTTCGAAGGAAGTCGCAATAATATGCCCTCGGTGGGAGTACGAAACTAGGGAGACAATATAAACGGTTGGCATGTTGCGATGGGAATCCCTCGAATTCCAACTTTAATCCAGTTAACGCGAGGAATCCGTGCGGGAACGTTGTGTCGTCCCTTCTAGTTTGCTCCGAGTGTTTCCTGTATGTGGACGCATATCTCTCAGGAAAATAGACGGGGGATTTGCGCATTTGCAGTGGTGTAAGAATTTGCACGATAAAATTACACGGTTTATTTTATTTTATAATTGTTATATTTATGATATTTTCCGCAATTATTCGAGATGGTAGAATCTTTAGTTGGGTATGCTCGATTTTATATTGCATTAATTTTGAAAGCAGTTCTGCTTTGATTTTGTTTGAATTTGAGTCTGATTGATTTAGAAATTTGTCGATTCTGCTTTTTTTTATTATAGTTTTGACTTTACCAATGGTGTGTGCATAGTATATCGCGTATCGAACAGTATGTTATTACTTGTCAATAGTCGAGGTTTAACATTGCATGTCAATACGTCAGTAATTGCGTATCAGTATTTAATTAATACAGTCAGTAAATACTAAATCTCTAATATGTGCATTAAACCGCGGTCTCAATGTCCATGACGGTTAGTTAGAATTTGTTGTAATTCTTATTATTTCATTTCCCTTCAATTCTACGCGTATTATAATTTCTGAAAGCAAATAATCGAATCTTTTTATTTCAGAACATGTTGAATTGGAGAAAAGAACAAATCTTTAATCCCAAAGCAAAATTGATTATTTTCAAGTTGTGCGTAAACATTTTACATTTTGGGAACAGTAAATTCATTAAGCAGCGCTAATACAATCATCATCGCAAGTGAATCGGAAGCTACTGGCTTTCCCCAAAAAGCTGTTGCTTTGGATAATCGAGGCTGAAATTAAATTAGTCCCTCAAACGTCAAGCATTAATCGTGATCGCCTCAAGCCGAAAGCTCCCGCAGTTCTTTCGTTATTCTTTGAATATAATTGAGATTGATACAGGCTCTAATCGTCCAACCAATTTATCTTAGTCAACTGGTAATTGTTCTCTGCACGAGATCCTTAAAATTTGACGCGTGGACCAGTTTATAAAAAAATTCAATATATGTTGCTATAAATATTCTTTACCTTCTTCGATCATGTATAGAAATTCAAATCTTCTTACAAAATTATTTAAAAATCAATCTTGTTTAGTCGTACATATTTTACCATACTCAATTTAATCAGCTGTCATTTAATAATGCTCTAAACATAATTCTCCAGTAATTACTATATTTCCAATTAGAGTCACCAGGATATAAAATCAAAAAGGAGAAAACAAGCAAACATCCACATTACCATTACAATAAACTCAACCAAAAAAAAAAACCCAATATCCTCACAAATAAATCCATTAAAACATATTCCTCCCAAAAGCCCAAACTCTTACTAATCCCTACCACTCCAAAACTCTCATTTCCACCATCGTCTCATCCCAACACATACCCATTCAAAATAGCCATCTATTACAAATTTTCCCCAGTCAAACTTCTCACAAGGTCGTCCGCGTCCAATGAAAAGCCGATATCAATGCATCTGTGTATTCATACACTAGTATGTGTATACACGAGCATTATTAGAGGGCTCGAATTCCGCAGTATCGATATTAGTACCGACGAGCTCGTCGTCGTTGCCGATACATACACGTAAAGGCAGCGGCGGTATAAAAGCATTTGCATACACATAGAGAAGGGCGAGTCGCGTTCGTCCTGGTACGTAGGGCACATATCGGGTGTGTGTATGGTGTGTGTATGGTGTGTGCGCGCGGCCGTTTGTGAAGGGCAAAGCTTCCCAATGGCCGCGCGGTACTTTATATTCTTCGCCATGACTGGAGCCGTCTGGAAAGGACATATAGCGAGTAGTATGGAGAGTAGTATGAGACTCGGAAGAGAGAGAGAGAGAGAGAGAGAGAGAGAGAGAGAGAGAGAGAGAGAAAGTGTTAGAGAGGAGAGAAAAGAGAGAAGGGAGGACTTGTATGTGGGTAGTCGAGGGTCCTCGCAATGGTATTGTCTCGTAGGTAGGGCATCCTGCGTTATTCATCAGTGCTTCGGGACAGGCCTTGCACTCTCTGCACTCACTCGCCTTCTCTCTCTCTCTGTCTCTCTTTCCTTCTTCCTCTCCTCTCATTCTCTCTTCGTATTAATGCCTCTCTCTCTCACACACTCGTCTTCCTCGTTTTTTCGAATGCCCGTCATACCGCTATGAATCTTTTAGATTCCGACTACCACTTGACGCCGGAAGGAATTCAACGTCGGCCACCGACAAATTTCAGTTCGTCACTGTGCAGCGGAGAGGCGCACTCTCCGATTTCCTATTCTTGTTGGCGCGTTCAATTTTTGAAGGTTTGGATTAATGGTGAAATCGGGGAAATTGAATGGTGGGTTGCTTATGAGTTTGTTGGGAACCCTTTTTTGTATTTGTAATTATAGATTTATTTGAAATTATTTTCATTGGTGAAAGTAGTCGGGGTTGTTTGAAATAACGAAGTTTTGTGTTACTTATCGGAGGTATAATACGGTAGAATTTTTGCCGCACTCATTTCATCATATTCTTATTTACATAGCAGTTTATCATAAACAGATACTTCGTGTTCACGATTCTATTCCACCCACAATAGAAAATTGTAGTACCCTGAATGTTAGCTTGACGAGTAGGTAAAAGGATATCTTTCATTTTTTAATGGAATGCATCGAGAACGATTCAAGTATACCGCTGTCTAGCGTCTGTCAGTTTCGCCTGTCTTCCTGTAATACGAAGGATCACGCTTACAGCGATCGGCCGCATTGTTGAATAAACTTCGATGACGGACAGCGCTGTACACACGTACGAGTTCAACTTTGTGATTTAAAAGCAGCGAGCACGAAGGGTAGGCAACATAGGAATGAATAGGGCGTTCCAGTACACGTGACGGCATGAATTATGCAAGAATGATAGACTAAATTTCAGAAAGCTACGCGGATCGCGTTCCACAAGATTTTACCCTTTAATACATATGTATCTCGCGTCTCGCTGAGAAATTGCGCCGAGTGCTACATTAATTGCGGGAGGGGTGAAATCGAGGGAAAGATAGATGTACAGTTGGCTCGATTTGTCGACGAGAACTAATGTGCGCCTCTTTCTGCACATAGAGATAGGCATTGCTAAGATTTATCACTCGTGAACACTATAATTTTAGTATTTCTTTCGCAGGAGTTTTATTAGCGGTAATTTCGTTAACCTTTGCCGTGAAACCAGGAATTATAGAGCAAGTATATTCTAGTTTGTAATTTGTAAATTTTATTAAATAAGATAATCCGTATATTTCTGGAATATATCATAGGTTTTAAAAAACAGTGGACGGGTAGAAATATCTGGAAATATCAGTCTTTTCGAGTTGTAACAGTTTCTTTTTACTAAAAACTCCAAACAAGAATTACACTGTATTTAATGATACAATTGTCAATTCGATCAATTTTAATCATTGACTACGAAATATTTCAGAACATATCTGACATTGTTCGAGTAAAAGCATCACAGTTTGTTGTGCCAAGACGCATTCTCGTTTTCCCGCAGTCACAATCGTCGAGTGACATTTATATCCACACGTTCGATCACGAAGTTCTGCCGAGATTTGATTTGCCGCCAAGTGGTGCACACGGAATCTCTGAGCGGTCGGACAATTCCGGGCGAGTTCTCTCGTGCGTTGCTTATGCTTCGACACTTATTGCGCTGTCCAGATCTCCCGCGAAAGAATTACGACCCACTCCCGTTATTTTATACTCCGCCGTTAACCTTAGCTTCCTACCGAGTGCTTCGCGAAAAATTCCCTCTGTCTTCTGTAACAGAAACAGCCAGACGAATTGCTTTTTATTCGCCACCCAGTAGCGAGGGAGGTTGAATCGCAGGGTTGCTAAAATTCAAGATCGTTCGACCGTGGAAACTAGGTAGTACTTGTAAGAGATCACATAACTAACAGGAGTCTTTCGAATTGCCGTTACTTGGATCATTCGATGCAGTAATATTGGTTCCTGAGTCCTGAAAATATTATCGTAGTAAATAGGATTATATTAGTGCAGTGAATCTTACGATTTATTCATGTCATAAAGTGAATCTAGTATCAATTTGTTTAGTGTCAGGAAGTCCTTAAATTTGGAATATTAACTTCAAGTTTAAGTTATAATATACTTGTTTATTTGACTTCTTATAAAGGATAGTTTCTTAGCTAGATAAATTTCCCTTTAATTAATGCGTGTCCATTTACCTTTACGTTGATATTTCTCTTCTATTTTGAACGGTTCTGAAAAAAAGGGACATTTTTAAAACCGGTTCGTAACTACTCAAATCAATTCCGGTTTCTGTCGATAAGAGCTATAAATCAACCAGGCGTATTTGCCGGGAGGAATTTTCATTAGAGGTTTTATTAGGCGGTTGGACAGCTCGATAGAAATTGGCGGCGCAATTGTGTCTGCTAGGGTTGTAAAGTCGATAAAGCGATTTCACTGATCAAGTTTTCGCAGACGCTACGTGACTCCAAGGAATTTCGCGTTTACCGTTCCAGCACTTGGCACAGTCGTCCTCTTTGACAAATCGAATTGACGTTTGGCCGACTTCGATTTTCAGTGCACCGCGTGACTCGGCTTTCGAGAAGCGAGAATGAGAATGAGAATGAGAGAGGGCGGACTTCCGGTCTACCGGAACTCACGTAAGAAAGCTACAAACGTAGTTCTAGCACGCTTTTAACGAAATACGAAAAGTGACGAAACGCTTCACTGTGTGCCGGAGATTTCATTTCGACTTTCTAACACTCTTTCCTCGTCTTCATTATTAACTGCGGTATCAGGAATAATAGAACTTTTCAAATATCAAAGACCTGTTGGATAGAGTATCATTTTTCATGCTTTCTCAATGAAAAATCATTACGAGAAACGCGTAGCTATATTTATAATAATCATACACATTTTTCATTCTACGTAAAATTCTTTGCAATCTCCGGTTTACGTCTTTCGTTATTAAACCTCAACTACCCACCCGAGTGTTGCATAAATTACTTTCTCGACATTAATCACTGAACCACATTGTCTGTAATTTAAATCATAGACTTAATATTACTTGCAGACAAAGTTAAAATTAATTAGAATCATTTTATTCACTCGTTGCGAGATACTACGACAATTCGTAGAAATTAAACAAATTGTCCTGTAGAATCTCTTGACTGTTGTTAACTCTAAATACAAAGTGGATAAGTTAAATGCATAATGGGATGGAGGGAAATATTAATAAAATTGCTAGGGCATAACAGAAACGGTAGAAGTTGTACAACTGTGTGATGGAGAGGCATAAGTACACTTACATACGTTCTGCCAGGCAAATTGGATTAGAAATTCTAACGCTTGCTCGGAGACACTTGGAACGTTTAACACTGCTTAATATCTTTCAGTAAGCGTCTTATCACTTGTAGAGTTTCGTCGAATTGTTGCGCGAGTTTTGGGGGGAGTCTTGTCCGATATCAGCATAACTTCTCTGGTAATTGCTACTAATTTCACGCGGAACTTTGCCCTCTGATAATTGGCAGTGAGGTATTGGACTTCTTAAACTTCGTTACGGATGCTAGAGTGAAAACAGACTGCTAGGAATAATGTTGTTTCATCATCATCATCGCATGAACTGCGAGGGTGTTCTTTAAATTCTGACATCTCTCTGCAAAGTTTTACACTTCCATTCAGTGGTAGAATTGTGAAATGATTATTTGCAATCTAGAATTACTAACTAATTACTCAGTAACTTATCAGAGAAGTGCAGAAATGTTTGAGAGACAATTAAACCATTTATATTTTAAAGATTGGTGGATTCTATTAGTTTCTTATTATAGTATTATGAAAGTTATCAAACCTTTCTATTGTTCCCATATTCCCAAAACACACATTCGAGAATATATTATATACGTCTACATGCACTTTGGATTTCATCAGAGTATCATAAATATCATATGTGGATAATTCAAACACATGCACAGTCTTTTCATGTTAACGTTCATGCATAAATTATCTGTTTCGTTTTATATTCATTTGTAACGCTTATAAAAAATATTCACTTGTACGAATATCTGTAAAATAAGTGAAACAAACACTAATCCTATCTTAAACACATAGAAATAATCCTCCAAATATAAGTACAGTATTTATGAATGCATATTCAGTATAATACAAACAGTAGAAAACTTTTATTCAATTTGCTTATTCAACAAAGTACTCACAATACAAATCCTCTACTTTCAAACACTTTAACAATAAAGTCCGCTATTTTTCGTACCATAAATAATCAACGCACTTGGCACAAGCGAAATGATATAACACGTGACACGTGCGGCAGGTACAATCCCGGGCTTTAAATGCGCCTGCGCAGTTGGCTAGACAGCGGCGTGCCAGCTGTCGTTCTGCATTACCGACACACTTGCCGGACAGTTTACATACGCATTTACAAGATCATCGATATTTACCATTCATTGAGTGCACCAAATTAAGTAACAAAAACCTTTTGAAATTAGATTACTTCGATTTGGAAAAATCTACGTCTTAACTTCAAATTAGAATCGATACATCGCGGATTATCGATTGTCAATGTACTCTCTCGAAAAATCCTCGAAATCCAATATGGCCGCGGCCTCCCTGCGAGTGTTATACGTTGTTCTCTTGGTTTGCACTTTCTTTACGTGGTTTCTGGTGTTTGGGACAATGCCCGGGTGTAATTAGATAGTGAAACAGTGTGCTTGAATGCTCAGAGTGTGTGCCCGTTGGAGGTTGGTCTGGATTAGGGCTGCTTGCGAGGAAATACTGCTACTGAATGGATGTTGTTGTATGCGGTGAGTGCTTGACACACCATGTTCCATACTATTGTTCTAGTATTGCATTGACATACTTGGGCGCAATTACTGCACTATTGGTATTGTGGCCAAAATGTATTTGATCGTATTAAGTTCTTTGATAACCTGCCCAGCTAGCAATAAGGTATTCAATCACATCTACTTCGATACTTAACCTTTACAATGCGTAATTAGTTTCACTAATTGTTCTTTAAAACATTCGTTTTAAATGTCTATTTATAGAAATCTTGTAAAACCGAGATAAAAGTCGAGCCTTGCATTGAATGGATATACAATAAAATTCTGTTAAATCAAATATGCCAGCCAGCAGGTTAAGAAATGAAATTGTGTGACTATTTTATTACTAGTTGGTTATCTCGACAAAGAATGTAATGTATTCAAATACATTTTGTGCATAATATTAATACAGTATAGTCATCAGTAATTAGTAAGAATCTCGAAGAGTGTGTAAATCAGTAAAACAATTTATAGAGTCATTTATCAACGTTCGTACATTATTCTCATTGTCATTCAAGACTATGAATCACTGAGAATAATTAATTACCCCTTCCTGTAACCACATACAGTTTATTATCTCAAAGATTATCCATCTACAAATAAATATCTTCGAAGTAAATAATCAGCATTAATATAACTCCACCTAATTCAGCGAGACTTAATCATCCATCATTCTGATTCATATAAAGCCAAACTATTATCACCCAACACAAATGAATGACTAATTCTTCGGTCAGTCACATACATTTTCGGCAATGTCATCAAACTGTGTGTGCTCCTTAGTATAAGTGGCTCTCACGGAAGTCGAAGGGGGTCACGTAAGCCCGCACCCGTTGAATCCTCGTATCCGGTCAGAGCTAGGCCGATGATGATGACTCACCTGCGAAAGTCTAAAGTTTTGCATTGACAAAAGTGCGATGCGGGATGAAGAGAAGCAATGTGAAGGGAGTGTCCAGTTACCCTTGACCACTAAGATTTCCTTGGGTTAATGACACGTGGGCTTTGAGGGTGAACCGGGCTATCTCTTTCTTTCTCTCTTTCTCTATCCTTCTCTCTCGTCGCTTCCGGCTACTCTTGTCCTCTCTGTCGGGAGCTATTATCGGTATCGTGTCATCGCCGGCATCGAGCATATAGCGCAGCCCTCGAGCTCCCTTGATTTCGTGGTAACATCGACCACCCTATTGATCCCTCACGGGACCACCCTGCGCGTATGCAAACGAAGGGTTGCGCCCCCCCCCCCCCCCCCCCGTTTAAGTGGGGAGTCTAAAACTATCATCGCAAGCCAGGGAAAATCTGCTTTTAAACCCAATGACGATGCCCTGCCGGGAATATCACGGAAATTGTGGATCACTTGCTTTGTAATTATTGGTACTTACGATCGCCACTTGGACGCATTGGAAAAGCTGGATGATTGTTGGGTGGGCGCTGTTACTGTTATGTATTCATGGGGACAGGAAGTTGTTAAAGGGGCGGAAGAAATGTGGGAGGAAGCCTTGTGAAAGATTTTTGTTATTTAATACGATATCTTGAATTTGAGTATTCAGCATTAGATATTAATGTACATTAAGTTTCATTATATATTATTACTCGCCCGCTTCGCGGACTCGGAAAAAATACTACCCGATGATCCCGGACGAATAACAACAACAAAATTTATGATTTTATTTGCCTCGTATTCCCCGCTTTCTAATGTGATAGCATTATAATACACACATCAGTTTACTTTCAGGACCTTTTGTTTTCGAACAGTGCAAATTCCATTGAAATCGATTCAGTAATTTTCGCGCCAAGTCGGAACAAACAAACATACAGAAACCGACTAGAGATTTATATATGTAGAGAAGAGAAGAGAAAAGATAACATAAATTTTTTGAAGCTATATTTATTCCGTTTTATTAATTCTTATTACTTCATATTGATTCTCAATCACCCAAAATAATATGCAACTTAAATTCCAAAGGAAGCTTTCAATTTTATAGATCAGATCGAATGAGTGGAATTGAATCATCATTAAATTCGAAGTACTCTCAAGCTTGGTGGTACGATAAATTCGGCCGTGGTGAATCGGGCGGCGACTATAAATCATCCACTTCCGAGAAACCAACTGGATGACGAATCTGTCTATCCACGTGGATTTCGCGGCGACAGATCATTACGCCGCCCTCGCAGAGCAGCGGAATGATCCTTTCAAGTGCCGCGGTGTCCGTGACAACGTATTAACGTTGTCCGTCGTGCTCTCGTGCACCGCTTATCAGACGGCCGATCGCGCAATCATCTAATCAGCTAATCTCGCACTCACACACATATGTAGTCGTGAGGAATGAGAAGGGCGGAGGACGTGTGGCGATCGCGCCGCGGGTCAAGGGTGACGCACGTGGCGAGTGTTACGAACGCAAAAATGTTAATGACTTGAGAATTGTCGGCAAACTTTTGCCCTGCCATTGTAGAATTAATATGAGACATTCTTTTATTAATCGTTCATTCATTCGTGAATCTTTGTGATAATTGTTGGTTAAAATCATGATTTTTATTGGAGTAAATACTACTTTTTCGATTTTAAAAATGCTCGAGTTAATACACGATATTTTAGGCATCCCTTTCGATAATGGTAGAGAACCTTAATTGAATCTTTAAATAGACGTGGAGGGAACGGATAGTCCACTTTCGGTGCAATTATTCTGTGTATAAATAGTTAGTAATTAGTGAAAGGTCAATCGTCACCGGTTCGTTCGACGAGTTTAGCTTTAGTAATCGACACTATATTCGA
Organism: Ectemnius cavifrons; assembly: GCA_964023945.1. Taxonomy (NCBI): domain Eukaryota; kingdom Metazoa; phylum Arthropoda; class Insecta; order Hymenoptera; family Crabronidae; genus Ectemnius; species Ectemnius cavifrons. The sequence continues at coordinate 4,503,554 of OZ030380.1, read as the reverse complement.
TTGGGGGTTAATATTGGACAATTTGATCACCACTTTGAACGATGAGAACGAACCTTAACTTGATCTGCAACTAAACATCGAGAGAACCGATAGTCCACTTTCGGTGCAATTATTCCGTGTATAAACAGTTAGTAATTAATGAAAGGGGAATCGTCACCGGTACGTTCGACGAGTTTACTCTTCCTAATCGATACTAGATTCGATTATGACTAATATTGAACAATTTAGTGACTGCTTTGCACGATGAAAACGAACGTTAATTTAATCTTCAACTAAACGTAGACAGAATAGTCCAGTCCAGTTACAATTATTCCATATGTAAGTAGTTAGTAATTAACGGAAAGCCAATAGTCGCCGGTTCGCTCGCCGCGCTAGATATGCATAATGGAATGCATATTCCAGAGAGAAGAAGAAGCACGAGGAGAGCGAGGCCAAGCGGAGGTGTCGACTCGACCGTGGGAGGTGTAATGCCGTGCAAAGTGCATCGCGGCCTGGAATAATATTGGGTCACACCATGACTAATGTCCGGCCTTCGTAATGGATATGCTTTCGGGCGAAGCGTCGGCCGAGAGACGCATTTTCCAATAGAACGACTCGCCGTGCCTCTCCGCGCTGCGCCGCTCTGTCAGGCATCTCCTCCCATTAGAGTACCACCGGTAATAATCAGGGCGACTCCGCACTCGCATTAATGCCTCTTTGATCCCGGATAAAATGATTTCGCCCGGAGCAGACTTTTATCCGAGGTGCACCGCTCTGCGGTGTTTCATTGTTCTCGGATCATCCATCAGTAATCAATAGACGCGGCGGCTTTTAGTCAAATATCAATTGTCAATGATTTATTAAACGCGTTCAGTAATTCAAGCTACATGAAATGATCGTCGTACCTTTTTGTATAAACAATTGTAGACTATTTGAGAATGAGAAAAGGCTTGCAATTGTTAGGGAATTGAATTACTCTCGGATTGTTAATTTATTGGTATTCAATAGACGCGCCAACTTTTGGGCAAATATAAATTCTCAGTGATTTATTATGGATAGTGTGGATAATGGGTGTAAAGCTTGAGAGGAATGCGTTAAAATTTGCGCACATGTGAGCTACATGAAATCGTTCGCCAGTGCATAATTTTACATAAATAATTGCAAGCAAGTGACCGTATATTCGAGAATGATGGTAGGCTTTTAATATTAGAGCAGATTTTCGCAGTTTTTAGCTTATCTTTGAGCATTCGCATATTATATGCTTCTTTTCTAAATAACAGAACAATCATTTATTAAATATCTGTTTCAAAAATTTGTAAAGTATAGATGATCGATAAAAAGAAAAGTCCAAAAGAACTCAAGTCAATAATATTGCTAATATTTTGAAAGTGTAAGCCAACAAGGAAATTAAATTGGCGGGTGTTCGGGATCAATACAGCTAGGGGAGACCCAAGTACTTACTCTGTATTTAAATGAGTGGACCATTTTATCTCGAGTGGTTGGTTTCGCTCTATCTCCCCTGCTCTTCGCTTGCGTTACCTAAAATAAAATAAAAGCATTACAAAAATTTATATTCTAAGCGTACGACTGCGTAGAATTCCAATGCAAAAATATTAAAGCTATATAACGGCGTTAAAAAGTTATAATACACTCGACGATAACTATATTTTCGATTCGTAACTCCTGTGGTCCATTGCGTGATCTGAGATGAGTAAATCTGTAATACTGTAAATGTTATAATTTTAGAGATAAACATTATTTTACAATTTCAAGATTCTCCAACGCCAGTGCTTTGCTTAATGATTTTAAACTGTTTTAATGATCATAGGCATAATAAATAAAAAAAAAACTGAGGTGGCGTTTTTTAAATCTCAGAGGCCGAAATTTGGTGAAAAAATGATTTAATGGTAAAATCGTGAAATGTTGTGACATTAACTCTATTGAGAAATAACAAGAGTATTGCTGCGGGAATATCGGCGGTTGCTGTGGGATGCCACGCATTCCTCGCCGAATATCGATCCCATGATATCACCTTGGAGGAAGGCTCTTTCTCACAGGCTCACCTAAGGTCAATGACGCTCCACATCTTTCAAGACCATGCACGAAAACGCCCACAAGCGGCCGTAATCCGGCCACAAATTGTGGTCTCCAATTTATCATTCCCCCAGAGAAATTGTTGCGGACACGTCTAATTAATTAAATGTCTTTATTCATACTTGACCCTTCCTCAAAGTTATATCTACATAAATTATTCGAAATCCCAGCATCAACGTGTAATATCACTTCAGTCTGTATAAAAAAATGCCAAAGGTCTCTCACGTATAACGTATAAAATATACGCAATATTTTACCTTATTAAATTAACGAGATAAATTAAAAACAAACTCGCGTTTGTATTCGATTGGCGCAAATTCAATCTACTTCCGTCTAAATAAACAAACTGCACCAGCTCCACGCAAAAAGTTCGATATATCCGATTGCAGCGGCCACTAAAAACAGAGGCATAAGCAAAGAAATAACGAAGTTTGAAAAATCCAGGAATACCAGAAATCATAGGAGAGGGAAGGAATGTAAATTGCAATTGGATTCATGGAAAAACATGCAACAAATGTTCCCACGGTGGGGCAGGGATCGGCATCGGAGAAAAAGGTGTTGCCGTATAGCCAAAGGCTATCTGCAAAGAGGGAGGGGAAAGTCAGGGCGAGAACTCGACGGGGCCCGGGCCCGGTATTCGGCGTTATAATTTGAGATACATTGGACTAACGAGAATAGATATTAGAAGATGCGGCAGTGGCAGCTTAGAGAACTCTTGGAGGAGCTTCGGAACCCGAATCCCACCTCAGCTTTCTCTCAGAGTGATGCGGGAAGAAGGAGGGGAAAGGAGAAGGATTCGGGTGGAAGATCGGCGAGATAGCAGGCGAAGATAAAAGAAGGAAAGAGACTGAGTCGAAGACGACACGCCAGAGAGAAAGAGAGAGAAGGACGTTTGCACGCCCACGCGTGCCGTCTTAATTACGGTGGAGGCTGCGCCAGCCGGTTTCACGATTATACCACTTCGAGGAGCTCAACCACCGGCTTAGCTCCTTTTATGGACAGCGTTAAAAAGTAATTAGGACGCAGGGCCTCGTCCAACCGAGCGAGGGGCGCGCACGCTCACTGAGATGTCAACGATAATACGAACAGTCCACCCGAGTGACGATCCTTCGAGGTGTCGGAGACAAGGGGACGCTCGCACACCGCTCTGAAGATGTAGTGGCTCTCATTAATATTCGGACATCAAGGACCCCCGGAGAGTTTCACAGCAAACACTGTATTTTATTGGATGACATTAAGTTTTTTTTAGCGGCACTGTAATACTTTCGAGAAGAGTGAAAAGTTATTTCCTATGATTTTTTTTAGTCTCTTTGTAAAAAGTTGTATTGTTTTTTCAATAGTTTTAAACCTCTGTGATATCATATTGCTTTGCGTTACGTATTTATAGGTGTAGGTTTCATTCATGTTTTTAAAATTTTATTTTATTTCTATCATAGTTTTAAGAGTAGAAAACTGTTGTTATATGACCTGAAAATTCAGACCTCGGTGTAATATCGTATTCCGTGTGATAGAAATATTTCTTTATATTCCGGATACACACATTGTTTTTTTATACTAATATCTACCCAGTGACACTATAATATTTAACTGTAAAATAAACAGAAATTATGTTTGAGTTTATTGAACAAGTTCAGAGGAAATGTGGCGTCCTTTCACAACACCTATGCGAATGTAGAGCGTATATCGCTCGATACCGGCGGCGAAATGTTTTTCGCACCCTCCGCCCGTTGATATTAGCGTCAGGGCCCCGTGACGGATGAAGGGCTTTGCCCGGATAGAATTTCCTGCTGAGCGAAGCCCTATCCCGATGCCTGAACTTCGCTTGCAATAAGAAATCGGGAAGACACACCACGCGCTCACGGATTTTCTCGTAATCTATGCGGTCGGATGCACCTTCGAGATAAATCCACTAAATGCAGAGAGATTCCTTCACGACCCATCAAAGAATATTAATTAAAAATTTGGTAATTAAAGTGAGAACAATTAAAGTTTTACTGTACAAGTAACACCTTTTGTAAATAAGAATTGAATAGAAAGTGAGACGGTAAAGCGAATAAAGTATAAGTTTCATGCTAATTGCTTTGGCAAAAATGTAATCAATGATGAAGTAGGACCCCCAACTTTTGAAAAAAATAATTTGCAATACGTCATCCGTTTGTACATTGTTTGCATATGCAGGCACACTTCGAATTCTCGTTTGCACATCTCTCGTTTAGAAGTTATTCGAAACACAAATATGGGGGGGGGGGGGGGCAACTTCGCACGGGTAAAAATGTATGGGTTGTGCTAATCTGATTAGGCCTGTTAACCTGAAGGAATTAAGTGATGAGGTATCAGCTGAGGATAGCAGTTGTGCGCTTGCGAAGTTTAGTTCTGTTAGTCCAAGTAGTCAAGTCTGCGGTGTACCACTAGTGCCTTGTATGTGGGAACTTAACAGATGAAGATAATGTATGCCTCGAAACTTACTAACTTGACTTAATTGTGCAAGTTCCCCAGCACACACAGCATTATGATATCAAATTCTAATCTGAGGAAATTCGGCAACGATCAGATGTTCGAAATTCCAGTGTTATAAAATACTGTAAAATCCGAAAATGTGTATTTGATAAGTTTACGATGTAAAAAAATTGCTTTGCAGAAGTATAACAAAGCAAGCAGTCATTTGAACATTATTATACTTACAAAATATTACCAATTCTAACTAAATCTAACAAAGAATTTCTAGATTCAAACAGAATTAAAGTAACTACTCGCAGAAATAAAATTCTCTGAAATAAGCAAATTTAAAAAACAGTATAATCATCTATATAATTAATAAAATTATACATTTTTTACGAAACTAGAAAATAAATATACAACACATGAATATCTCTGACATCTGTCATTGTGTGTTTCAGGTACGAAATGTATGTGGTCGCGCGGAGCTGGAGCCTCCAAATTCGAGCACCGTTACACCGACGCCGACGGATGCGGTTGCACCTGGAAAGTCGGCGTCAAGTGGCGTCGAGGTCCATGCAGCTGCGTCGCCGCTCGCAAACAGCGGCAGCACGCATCGTACTGTCCCAACGCAATTACACGTGCAGCTGGGCAACTTCTTGGCGAGCGTGGTCAGGTCTCGCAGCTTCTATGGGACTTTGGCCGACGCCATCTGCGAGGAATACCCTGACAAACGCTGCTGGAACGGCGAGCGCGTCGGAGAGTGAGTACCAATTTGTATTATTTTTTGTTATTAATTACTCGCTCATTAAACTCTGCTATTAACTCTTTCGTAGCCGGCGATTATAGCAAGTGCTTAGCTTCATACTACGTGGAGTTAATTATAAAGTAATTATGAAGTTCCAGTGATTATAAACTGGACATTATAACTCGTAGTAAATATATAATCTGTTCAGTCTTTCGTAGATAGTTTTCTAGAATCGTATAAGTATTACGATTTTAATGTTGATTGATTTACTTTCGACTGATCAGATTAAATTTTCAGCTTGTAACACAAGGTTCTCACCTTATGTTATTAAACACTCTGCACATACAGTATGCACAGCTCAGTGACATAATAAAATTACAAACTTTCAAAGGCTGCAAAGGTTTGCAGAGGGAATATATATGCCGAAGTTAACGAAATAAAATAAAAGAAGAAAGAGTGTGGATCGCCGAAAGTTGGTTGCTCGGCGAGAGTGGCAGGGTTTACGTGGCGCGTCTACCTCGGCGATCGAGTCATCGCCAAGGAACGACTTCCGAGCACGTAGAAGACTCTCTTCTCCTCCCTTCATCGCGTCTGCCGCACGCAGGATGGATCGGGTCTCCCATAAGGCACACACAGACGGTGTTCGGTTTCAGGCCGCGATAGAATCGCGAGCTCCCTCCGCGTGCCGAGCGCCGAACGAGCGTCGGCCGAGCGAAGCGAACGCACCGTCGAAAGAATGAGCTGCGTCAGAAGTGTGCGAGAGCGATGAGGAGGAGCGCGAACATTTGCAACCTCGTGACTCGACTTCGAACGCTCCCCTCTTTGCAATCTCACTCACACACATACATTCGCTCTATCTTTCTTTCTCTCTTCGTCTCTACCTTTTTGCATGCTCTCATCCCCCGCTTGCTTTTAGTCCTCTAAATGTCCGCTTGCGCACTCCGAACAGGATCCAATCGGATTCCATCTCTTGGCTCGATACAGAAGAATTCGTCGGCGCGCTAGAACGTGCGTGTTCTGTAATTTTTGGTTATCTTGGAAAATATTCACTGAAAGTAGGAAGTAATAGAATTATTAACTTTGATTCGATGTTTTGCTGATTTTTATGAATAGGTTTCTTTCTAATCGGATTTTTTTGGATTAAAACTGCAAGATTTTTCGATAAAATATGAGTATATTTTGACAGAAGAGGAGATGAGATTTTTGCAATAATTCATCACGCGTGCAACTAACAAGTACAATGCGCAGTTGACGATACAATTGGCTTTTTCTTTTTACATTCCTCTGGCCGAACGAGTGTAGCTCCTTTTTTGCATAGACTTTGAAATAACAAACTCGCGATCTGCGAAATATGAAAATATCTGCTTGAATTCATTCTGCGAGTGTTTCCGGCGCATTCCAGTGGAATCTGTGATTCAGGCCTGCTCCATATTCAAAAGAGCGCGCTCCTCCGACGATAGAGCGTCAACATAAAGACGAGTCGCGCGGATAAGGAGTAGCATATGCGAGCAAAAAATAATCCTTGGGCGCGCGAGCGCTCAAATCGACGTGATTTCGACGAGTGGCGACGAGCGAGATGAATATCAAACGCGTGCAAATTCTTGAGTCCCCCGAGTGAAATGCAATATAACTGATGTAACACCCGGTGCAACAGAATCTTGAATGCAGCCATTGAACGACAGAGAGCAAAACCGTGCAAATATTTATATTCCGATGATACAGTTTCTAGAGGAATTGATAGTGCGCAATTATTGGAACTATGTATAATTATAATCATATGAATAACGTTAATGATTATGATTATTCGTCCAAATGAACAATTTCAAGCTTCATTAATCATTTATGCGTTTGAGCGTATTAACATATTATCTCTCTTAACAGAAACTCCACGATTAGTACGAAAATGGTAGGAAAAGTATAGATTTATTGCTTACTATTTTAACGCGAGTTAGATTTCCATTAATTTATACAATAGAATAAAACTAAAGCTCGAAATAAGTGAAACGTTTCTGGAAGTACACAGCTGCGGAGGGATTTAAAAAGAACGAGAAAAAGCCGGATTTCACGGAGACATCTACTTTCGTTCATTATTTGTTGCTCCACCGTGCGACTGTCAGTGGCGCAATTTCAAGATAGAAATCTCTCACAGGCTACCGGGGGATTCGCAAAGGATTCCGGAATCCGCCGACTGACCGTAAAACTGTCGCGTCTGGGAATCGGGAAAAGGATCGAATCCAGAAAAATCGAGAAAAACATCGCAGTCCTTTCCTTCGGGATCGGAAGAACGTAGTGAACGTGAAGAATTGTTAAGTTCCATTGATTAAATGGAACTAGTTATTCTGTCTTCGCGTTAGTTTAAAGAACCAAATCACGGGAAAACAAGAAAGTTTCCAGAGAAAAAGACACACAACTAAATACGTATTTTAGCATATGTTTCAGTAAGAATAATAAAGAAAATAATAAGCAAAGAAAGCATAATAATTACAGTAGCAACGCAATCAATATTAAATAATGCTAGACAATATTTATTAACATACCAATCCAAATAGCCAATAAAACTTGATTGACAGTCGAATAATAAATGCAAACAGAACAATAATAAATCGACAATTAAACTTCGTCTCGAATTACTATAAAACTGTACACACTCAGTATCACAATACAGAACAATCCAATCTATCATAACTTAAAACAACACCATAAAACCACTTGCCACACAAAGCAACCTCAAATACCCCCAACAAAAAAAACAAACAAACAACCAAAGAAAGAGATACGTCAAGCACGAACAAAGCGTGTACAAGGTAGTAAAAACGGAGTGTCGTGAATTACAAAGTCGAAAGGGCCAAAGAACAGTGGACGCCGTAACAGTTCATGATTCAATTTTCCCCTGCGGCGAATCGCTCGGAAGAGACCAGTGTAAAAGGGAGTGGGATGAAAGTTGACGGATTCAATTACAACAATTAGCATAGAGGAGACAGATTGAAAGGCCAGTTGGAAAAGAGAGTGAGGCAAAACGAGAGAGGGAAGGGGGGAAAAGGGGTGGGGATGGCAGAAGCTAACTAAAGTCTACTCGTAGCAGAGTGGAGTGGCGAGGATAGATGTTTATTAACGTTTCGCTTTGATCGATCCCCGTGAGCGCTCCTCCAGCTGGGCGGAAGAGGTCTCAAACATAAATAACGTAATTAGAGCAACACGATTCAAAGGCGCGGAACCCGCACACACTTTTGCCAGAGAATTAGGGTCACCGGCCACAAAGCTACGCGGCTTGCAAAGCACCCGCGCGCGCGCCTCTGTGTTTTCCAGTTACAGTCTCGAAACCCTCGCAATATTAGGGAAAGCGGAGCGAGAAAAAATGATGGAAATCCACTTTGCCAAGCGATTACAATCTACCGCAACGAGCCTGGTATAGATTTTTCTCGGGATGGGGGTTAAGTCAAATTAGAATGAAATGTTCTCCTCTGGTTTCTTTTGATCCTCGACTGGCAGCGGAAGAGTCAGGAAACAGGTGAAGGTGGATTACTTAAGCTAGGATTTCGAGCGCACGACGATAATGAGGGAAAACGCGTGGTGCATCCTCTATGAACTGACAATGAGATGAGTGATATTCTGTCGCTGTGAAAAATCCTCGGGATTCTTTTGGAGTGGTTGTCGAGATGTAAAAATGGATTTCCTAGTAACTATTGTAATAGAGATCTTTTAATGAAGACATAGTTATAATCGTTTTTTAATTTATAACCACGATTATTATAGTTTAGTGGGGACTTTATTATTAATTTTCTATCGAGGAGTTAATAATAAAGTGCTTAATTCAAAACTGAATCCTTTCAGATTTGATTAGTTTAGCGAGTCTTTTTCTCTTTTAATATCATTAATACTGTAAAAAATCCTGAAGATTGTTAACAAGTTACTATGTATACTTGTAGAAGATTTAATCAGAATTCAGAAATATACACAGAAGGATGACATACTACAATAAGAATCTCGAGAAGAAGGCAGAGAGAAAAAAAGAGAGTGAGAGAGTAAGAGTGGGGGGTCATAAAATTTCGACAATCGAAAGGCTGGTGGTGAAAATCAATTGGCAGAAGAATGACGTAAAGGTTCTCGCGACATCGTGACCTCGTCCCCGCGACGTTTTGGCTACGGCATGACTAACGTGTTGGCCGTCCGCATTGGCCCTCTTTCGCTCTGTCTGACTTTGTCCGACTGCCGACTCAACTTGCTCGAGGACGCCTCTCTACAGGGTGGCCCAAAACTGTCGCAAGAATATATAAAAATAACCTTGGTTTTACTTATTCAGTAAATCAAAATCTGGAATTTATCTGTTAAAGAAATCGAAGCTAACTGAGAATTTTTATCGGTTTATAGATGACTTAGATTTGTATTGACATTTGGTAATAGTAAATAATAACTAATGTCATGAAAGTAATAGGTAAATGACCGAGAATAGTTTATCAGTAACTTTTATTAATAACTTATAATTAATTCTATTAAGCATAGTTTACATTTAGAGTCGCACAGTTAAAATCAAAGACTATAACTTAAATAAACATTTATTCCCACTTTATACATGGCTTAACTATATCATATCATTTAACAAAATACACAAATCATCTATTCAAAGCATAGACCAAAGCAACATTTTCAATACAGTCCTTTAAACTTAAACATTACAAAAATTACAATACAATTATCCAAAAAGTGATTAGTATTCGAGTTTCATTACAGTTTATTATTCGACTTTCTTTGGGAAATCAAAACTCCCAGCCTATTCTTGAGCTACCCTGTATTACGTGGGTGTCGGATGCCGTGTGTGTGTGTGCGTGTGTGGCAGAGATGTACCGCGACGTCGTGGCGCCCGTTTGCTCTCGTTGCCAGACTCTTTGGCGGCTCACGGCGTCCCAACGGCTACTTCGATTCTCTTGCCGCACCTTCTCCCACTTTGCTCTCCTTCGCCGGGACTCTTCTTTCCATCGGTTTTGCTAGTGCCACGTACTCACTTCCCCTCGCTTCTCCTTCCTCTAACACATTGGACCAGCGAATTCGCAGCATCCCACCCTTGCTTCTTTTCATTTCGCACCTTATCTGCTGAGCACGTCACTTCGTCGGCTCGTTAACACCGAGAGAATTTCCTCTTTCGTTTTGAGAAATAAATTCTTTTCATTATGGTAATTTACGGGGATATAAATTATGGTTGTAAGAGTTCCGTTGTCCTCGAAAAGAAACTTTCGGTTTTCGTTTTCATATAAGAAACTGGTATGAGTTTTACTTGGCGATTCGAATGTAAAAACGGCAAAAAAAAATTCTAATTTTATTGGTCGATCAGTGTAAATGCAAGTTCCATAGTAATCGGTTAAGTAATTTTCGCGCCAAGTCGAAACAAACAGGCATACAAAAAATGTCTGCAGAATTATATATGCAGAGATTAGAAAAAATACATTTATTTATTGAGAGTAATTGCATATTTCTATACTTTCGATAGTATTAATTTTAAATTATCATAATCTTCAATATCTCAACCCATTCCATATTTCATACATAATAATAATAAATATTCATCCACACGTACATAACAACCTATAACAATAAAAGACTCTAAACGTCTTCGAAAAGAGGAGAACGCAGTAAAGGTTCAAACATACCTAAAAATCCCTTTCCGTCCTCAAAAGGGTCTAAAATCTACATAAACAAACAATAGAAACTATTATCCCAGTCTAAATGACCGATTTCAGGATTCCAAGGGCGCGCGGGTCACCCTCATAAAACCAATGGAAACATGCGTTCCGACGTAAACACTTGTCAGTGACCGACCGATCGAGTCGAAGGGGATTTCAGTCAGTTTCCGCTCGATCGCCGCAGGAATCAGACATCGACATTGTACGACCGCCGAATTATGTAATTCGGTTGCCGTCGTTCCCGGTGGGTGGGTGTTACGCAAGGATCCCAGCATTCCTGCTCGAAGCGTCGTCGTCTGCGGTTATTGTTTGCCACTGATAATGCGGATGCCGAATGTAGGTCGGGATGGTATCCGCTTGTAAGGCGAACGGTTAACATCTTTCTCTCTCACTCACTCACTCACTCACTTTTTCTCTCTCACTTCCTCTTAGACTCGAAACGTGCCAGCACAACATCCGTTCGCAAGTGTCGCGCTTTTCTTCTCGATTCGCCCCCGCCAGCACGGAGATCTAGTTTTCAGGAATGAGCTTCCAGTGCGTCTGAATGTGTGTTTCGTGTCTGTGTTTGTTCAGCGAGGGTATAAAGTACTTGTATAGTGAGATCGTGGAAATAATAAGAAGTGCAGTTTGCTATTTGACTAGCTGTTGTATTTGGTTTCATTCGAGTGATATTTCGTGTTCGCGTTTGTAATAAATTCATTTAAACAGTAATAGATTGTTGCGAAATTTTTTAACGTAAAAAATTCGAAGTTATTCTTGAAGCATTTGTATTAATAGAGAATAGATAATAGATATACAGAAACACAGTAGTATTTATTCATCAGTATTTTTCAAAGCCATCGGATGAAACAATAATTATAAATATAACGAGAAAAAATTTAATTACTGTATTAGTTCTGTGTTTATTCAGCGAGGGTATAAAGTACTTGTACAGTAAGATCGTGGAAATAATAAGAAATGCAGTTTGCTATTTGACTAGCTGTTGTATTTGGTTTCATTCGAGTGATATTTCGTGTTCGCGTTTATAATAAATTAATTTAAACAGTAATAGATTGTTGCAAAATCATTAAACGTAAAAAATTCGAAGGTATTCTTGAAGCATTTGTATTAATAGAGAATAGATAATAGATATACAGAAGGACAGTAGTATTTATTCATCAGTATTTTTCAAAGCCATCGGATGAAACAATAATTATAAATATAACGAGAAAAAATTTAATTACTGTATTAGTTCTGTGTTTATTCAGCGAGGGTATAAAGTACTTGTACAGTAAGATCGTGGAAATAATAAGAAGTGCAGTTTGCTATTTGACTAGCTGTTGTATTTGGTTTCATTCGAGTGATATTTCGTGTTCGCGTTTATAATAAATTAATTTAAACAGTAATAGATTGTTGCAAAATCATTAAACGTAAAAAATTCGAAGGTATTCTTGAAGTATTTGTATTAATAGAGAACAGATAATAGAGATACAGAAAGACAGTAGTATTTATTCAACAGCATTTTCCAAATCCGTCGGATAAAACAATAATTATAAATATAGCGAGAAAAAAATTAATTACTGTACTAGTTCTTTTTAATTCCTCATTCTTACTATAATGAGCACTTTAGTCTCCCAGTGCATATGTGGTTGAGTGTGTGCGTTTGGCTATTGGGGCGAAGTGGAGTGCGTCAGGCTAGTTAGATCACTTGCCTCCCCTATTTTCGTCCGAACAGCTCGGCGTGCCAGCCTCGCTATTTCACTTTGCTTTATTGCGCAATTTTTCACTTTCGTCGACCCGCTTCTTCGCCAGACTCTGCGGAGGCCTGCCGCCCCGAATACTCTCTTCATTGATGTCCCACCAGCCACTATTTACTGCCGTTGCGTCAGATCACTGCCAAAGCATTAACTGCGTTCCTCTTATTCTCTCTGTCTTTTCAAGACTGCCTTGTTCGCACGGAATGGCATAAATTGTTTGACAGTTGATTGACAAGTGTAATTGCTCGTGGTGATTGTTGCAATTAGGTAATGAGAGGAATTTTATTCTTCGATGGAATAATATAGTGACGATGGTGTTTAAATAATTAATTTAGATGGCATTATGGTTTTATTTTTATTTCATTTAATTGGTATAAAATATAATTTCACAAGTGGAAGAATATCAATTCGTTGAGTTTCATTAGAAATGAACAAAAATTATTCTTATTCAGTGTTTCTCTTGTTCGAAGTAAGAGATTTGAGAACGAAAAGAAATACGTGTTATTGAGAATGTTAGATAATCGTAACTTCGAAATATATACCAGTCGCGTGTAAATGTCCAGGAAGATTCTATCGTGCAAGTATTTTACCGTCTTTCGCCACTTGGAAATGAATAATTCGGCGTATTCGTGTTAATCTTCATTCTATGCGCGTCGTTAGTATGTTAATGCGGCTTTATCATTTCTCCTTTTTTCTTCAACTAAATACCGCGTTGAAATATGGTAGGAAGAATCGCTTAATTTCTCCGCGGGCAGAGCGTGAATATTGCTCGAGACTACTAATTCCAGGCTCTCTCGCGTAAATTAAACTTTTTCCTTCGCCCGGCGTATTCCCCGAACGAGCCTCCGCCGACCATCTTCACTCGCAGGAGGAAAATACACTTTCCTCAGTTCGGAACTTCCTTCGAACTAATTCCACCCCATTGGCTCAAGCGAAACTTAATTAATACATACTCTGCTCCGGAATATTGTACTCCTTGTAATGGATTTCTTGTTACTACCTTCGCATCTTTTGTTTTGTTTCTGGTCCACCCAGTTCCCTATCATATAATTATGGATCATTCTCACTTCTTCTTTTATATCTCTGTAATCAAGATTCATTGAAAAAGTGAGCAGTCGAATATTAACTGTTTATAGTAATAACTTTATTCAAAGTTGTTTAATCCTATTCGATGGTGAATGCTTCGAGTTTTACTGCCAGTTGGAGAATATAATGGGTTTGAGAGAGATCAAGATGATTGTCGTGTTCGTAATAACAATCTGGGAAATTACTATGATTTATTAATTTGGATTAGTACTTTATTTGGGTTTATTTTTCAATATCTTCTTTTCTTCGTACGTGAATGTGAATAATACATTGTCAATGGTACCCTCGAATTTCTTTGTGTTAGAACAATATAGAATACCCCTTTTTCAATATGTTTGCTTCTTGAATTATTCTACCGAATAATTCCATCATCGAAGAAACATCCATTATTCAAAGAATCGCCAATTTTACGCGTAGACGATCGACTCTTTGGTGGTGGAATTGGGGGTGGAATGCATAAAACGGAATTCTTCTTATACATAATCCTTATTTGTCGGCACCGATATCCCCAATTGGCGTTTCAATGCGAGAATAAAACCATCTCTCATTGGTAGTCCAAAATAATTGGCTTGGAATCTTTTATCGCATACACAAAAGAATCTTCTCCTTCAAAAGCACTCTTCTTCTTTGTATATAGCTTCGATTGTTTCCGATTGATACCTTCGATTATTTGAAATCGGTGTTAAAGTATAGCTTTAAATTGAAATAAACTTGAACTCACAATAACCAAAATTTCACTTATTCTTAGTCAGTGACAAATCAAGTTTAAAATATATAGATTTACCTTTTAATAAATGCTACAATTCAACAAACCATTTTAACTGTAACGTTCTACTTTTCACAAAGTAATTTATAATCGATTAATCGCACGTATAGTTCGTCCTGGATAAAATTTAATAAGTTGAAGGTAGAGAAGAGGTTCGCTTTTTCCTAAAAGAAAATTTCCTCGCTCTGTATCAAATGTCCGGTAACCCGATTGCTCGGATGGCTACCTCATAAATATCCCTATTATTAATTTCTCGCAAGAAGATACTTTCTGCGCAACTCCTTTGGGAAGGTTTTTCCAACCGGGTCGACTGCTTCTTCTTCCTTTTCTTTTTCTCTTGCTCTTCCCTTCGTCCATTCCAGGGTTTACTTGTGTACCAGAAGCACGCACACAGCTCACCCTCTCTCCTTTTGTTTCTGTCTCTGTTGCGCTCCTTCGGTTCCTTGCGGTCGTCGCATTACTCATCCTCGGCCCGTTTTTTTCCTCTCCGGCTTTCCGGATCTTTTCCATTAAAAACCGGCACGCCATCCGGTCTTACTTCGCACACAGGTGTGCCTCGCGGTCGACGCGCAAAGTGGATCTAATGCTTTCCGACGACATTCCGCACCGACGACGGTATTTTTTTCTGTCCTCGACCTGATCCCTCTTTTCCGGATGCTAGTTCTTAGTGACATGTGTAGTAATTGTAGGTGAATGTTTCAAAATGATTTAACAATTTTGCTCCTTCCAACTGACGGAACAATTTCTACATTATATTGTGTGAACAAGTTTTGTTCTGCAAGGCTAGATTTATATATATTTTTTTAAATCATTTGTCACCAACACAAAGGTATTATTTATATATTACTAATTAAAAATGCTAATTATATGTAGCATATAATATAAATTCCTTTATTTTATTGACACACATTACAGTGATTATATACTTACAATTGGAGATACGAATTATATATAAATAAAGATACATTTTCATTTTCATATATAAAGTATCGAAACAGCATAGCTGGCAAGCAGAATAAATATTGAGATACTAGAGAGTCGGACTGAAATATGAGAGACGGCCATAATGATTATTGAAGAATCGCATGAGTCTACAGACTGGCGAGGCGCGTATAGATTCGTAGAGATTCATCGAGGGGTACGGTGAGAGTCGAAGTTCAATAGAATCGAGGCAGATCGCCAACGCACAGTCGATCGGAGAGGCGCAATTACCAGGCGGGCAGTGTTCGTGCGCCACGAAATTGCTTATTATTCATAGGTCAAATGAGTTCGAGGGTCCTGGTCCATCGAGCATCCGGCTCGCGCTCCGGATCGCGAAATACTGCGGCGCCAGCGACAATTATTACCGATAAATCGATCGGCCGGCCGGCGCACACTGATCTGCATAAAAATCCACCCGCTGGTTCTGATTGCCAGCGATCGAGCCGCGCGCGAGCGTGTCCCATTAAAACTGTCACCTCGTTCGTCGTTCGCACCCCATTTCTCCAACAGCCGTTCCTTGAGTATTTCCGTCCAAAGGTTTTTTCCAAGCGAAACTGGATAGTTTACTTAATGCTTTTGGAATCGTAGATTATTTTTGTTCTGGTAATATTTTTTTTGGGTATAATTTAGAATAGAATTATATTCGGAGATTAATGGTTATTTGTTATATATTTTTACTTGGTGAATAGTTAAAACGTGGCTACTTTGTATTTCTGATATTTCGATAGATTGGGTGCTAAATTTTACTGTGTAATTTACTTCATTCTGGTTTAAATATAATAAGTTTTTGTTTCTATAATTTACAATTGTGTAACGTCTGATATTAATTCTTATTCGCAATATATTCTTCCGCGGTGAATATTTACATTGAAACTAAAATGAATCTTTGTACCTGGGAGATTAAACTATTAGTTTTCTTATATCATTTTGTAGTATCGTTATTGCGCTAAACCGTTACAGACTAAACGGGAAATAATAGCGATATTGCTGATCGGAAATCTGGAACCAGTAATTTATCAATACCCGGCTCACACTATCATCGATACATAAAGGAAACGAGAAATTACATCGCCAATTACACACGAGATCTCGCATTACTTCCACGCGACCAGGCATTCGGTGCTTCCAGCAGTTCCGATGTGCATTCGCAAGAATGCACTTAATCATTTCGAGAGCTATACATTCCTCGCTGAACAAATGGATATCATTTTCGCTACGGATCAATTCCTTATAATAATTAAATTAATTCTTATTCGAGATTTCAATTAAACTTCCCCATTAACCGATCATTTCTTTCACCTACAAACGGAACTAGAAGCACACATACAATTTTCGATTAAAACCAATGCAAAAATACGTTTAGTCTTACAAGATTATATAAACACATAAACCATAAAATGACCCCAAAAAAGGGCGATACTTGTCGCGTTTAAAGGTGAGTGATTGAATTCACTCGGATCGTACAAAAGAAGATACAAGGAATCCTTTGATCCAATTCTCATTGAAATTGATCGGATATATTTTCTGCAAAGAGAAACAGCGTTGTTGCTGAGGCGGAGGGGGCGGAGGGATGGAACACTTTAATGCGAGGAATTCACGAAATATCGTGTTCCAGGAATCCCATCTCCTCTGTTTTCCCTGGGTTGTAGCCATCTACGCGAAAGGGGAGCGGCCAATTCTTCCTGGCCTTCGAATTCTGCCCATAAATCTCAACCGGCTGGCCCTTTCTCTTCGCAAAATTGTACTCACCCTTGTCGAAGCACTAGTCTGCCCTCTCATCTCTCTCTCTCTCCTCTCCTCTCCTCTCCTCTCTTATTCCGTTCTATCTCAATCTCTCGTTCTCAATTCTCCCTGGCAACGCAGGGCCAGTGTGACTAAAAGAAATCGCGACCCATTATTTCGGGGCGAGTTTTCATTCGCGAGAGATTTACATGCCAGCAGCTGGTAGGTTGCGGGGATTGGCGGAAGAGAGAAGAGGATGTGTGCGAGGGTGAATTGGGAAAATAGAGCGACGATTCTCGACCACTCCATTTTCCGAATGTATCGGGAATGATGCATTCGTAATGCAATTCCACACCGGAACATTATTGTACTTGCTGGATAATCAACTTGTGCAATAATGGTTCGCAAGGTGTTGTTTGTTATTATTGTTACTAGTTTATGTTCACTCGCTTTATAATTGTATTGCACTTTTAACTGTTCTTCGGGCTTCGCTGAAATTTGATTTGTACCGTGTTCAATATCATTGTATACTTGTGTGAGTTTTGGGATATTGTTATGATGATTATGCACGCGTCATTTATTGGTAATTCTGGAAGTGGGTCGATTCGTTGAATTGTTCTGAGTTGTAATAGTAATAACGAACATTCAGTATTATACAGTACTTCTTCGACCTATAACTGTTCTCACCATTACTTTTACGGATTTAAAAGAAATGTCGTTTCAACTATTTACGACAATATAAACATTACTACCATCAAAAAGATTCCATTACAAATCGAGAAATATAATGCTTGAGAAATAATATCAACGACACATGAGAATAGTTGGAGTAAATAGAATCGTTGCAAAAAAGCTACAATACACAAAAAAATAATAACAGTCTGCCAAGATAAGTTGTACGATCGGAAAAAGAAAAAGCGTCGATGCCAGGACCAATGAGTCGAAGTACGTGACGTGCCTGGGCATCTTTTCT
The DNA here is from genome assembly GCA_964023945.1 of Ectemnius cavifrons. NCBI lineage: Eukaryota > Metazoa > Arthropoda > Insecta > Hymenoptera > Crabronidae > Ectemnius > Ectemnius cavifrons. The sequence continues at coordinate 4,485,358 of OZ030380.1, read as the reverse complement.
CCTCCTCCCACAACCTTTTTCTTTTTGCCTCTCTCTTGTCACCCTAACAATTCCGCAGGCTCTGCTGCTCCCCCATGTGTTTTTTTTTGCGCCGATACAAGGTGGCACGTAGTAGAAGTGTAGGTATACGGTAAGGGTCGAGGGACTCCATAGGATGAATTTTATGGGTTCTGCCCATCGAGAAATTGGAGGCGGATCTGCCAGCGTGAAATCAAATTGTTGACGAGAAAGGTTCGGAACCGGGCCGGAAAATATGAGAAAGGACAGAATGTTATTTCCGGGGGTGCTTCTTCGACGAACGGATTCCTACGACCGGTTAAACGAAATATACTCTTCTCTCTGCGGTGAACATATTTTCAGTACTCGTTGTGTTGCCGATCAGTGCAGTTCGGATGTTCTGTTATACTTTCCGTCGGATGGATGGTTTACTCGATTCCCTGCCGCGAGTGCTGTGTCAAATCAGTGAGAGCTTTTACAGAGTACAGTTAACTCCGGTGTGATCGTGCGTGTCTGGCATTCGAAGCTTTTGATTTATTTTCTTGTTGGTTTTATTATTATTCTTGTGAACGGTGAATTTTGTTTAATGGTTTCGGGTGTTGGCTGATTTTTATAATTTTTGCTAAGGAAAGCTTAATTACGCTTTTCATTTACGATACGTTTATAACTACGCGATCATTGCCGGGTTCAATATAAATACAAGTTATTATTATATCAATAGCATTTTCTTTCCGTTATTTTTTCACGATTTGATAGAACAATTCTCGACAGAAACAATTACTGTCAATTCCAACGGATTAATCGGAAATAATTTTAACAACGAACAAAGTTAAATTCAATAATTTCGTAATTAGTCAGTACTGAATACTCTTAATGTCAATTATATTTATCTTATTTAAACAAAAGGCTCAAGAATCGGTTATAACAGTCTTCGGGACGCGGGAATTCATCGAGAAGCGTATTGAAACGTATGATTCTTCGCAATCGTGGGATTTCTCAGCGTTATATCACGTGGCGCGCGTGCGAAAGTGATACATAGGCGGGAAGATAAACAACTCGACACGTGCCTGATAGAGTAGTGTGAGCGAGGCGTGACCCTTAAGTTTTTCCCCGCTTTCGCACCCCCGCAATCGATGCTATTTTCTTTTACCGTCAGAAGCGAGTAGGAATTCGCGCGGAGATCAATCATCATGGCCCTTCGCGTTCAGAGAATTATGAGCGCTTACTCTGAAAGCTGATTTAACTGTAAGCAACAGACGCGCTTTCGATATTGCCTTGACAAATTACGTCGCTTTGGGAATTATATTGTTCGTGGCCCGCGATATGTCTTGATCGGATGGAACGTGCTTTGATATCGATGACAAAAAGATTGTGAAAAATAGGACTTGAAGGGAGATTGAACTGTTATATTCGGATAAAATCGAGATTTGAATTTCAAAGTCTTAGTATAATATTAATGATTCAATGAAAGGTAATATTTCATTCGAGATCTTATTTCATTGATAGAAATTGAGAAATACATCGGAATTACGCCTACTCAATTTATACGTTTCGTAATCATTTAATAAATAATAGATGATAGTCCACGTAGTATTCCAACCCCTCATCGAGTCTTTTCATCTAAAGAAAATACAAGCGCGCACATTGAAAAATCGACTTTTTCTCGAATTCTCAAACAGACCTTTATATTTTTCTCTCACAGCAAAAGCCAAGCTGGATCCAGGCGTGCAATAATTTCTAATTTACAAGCTTCCAACAGTGAGAGAGCTCGATTCCCCGCTCCATTTCGACTCCCTTGAAGGTCCATTCACTTGCAAAAGAGTCAGGTCGAATATCCCCGCTTTTATTAGAGATCAGAGATCAGCCATAAGAAAACATCCCCCGGCTACGAACATATGCTGACTTCATGGATAGCAGAGGAACTCCTGAGCTTTTCTGTCTGCAGTCGCGCGACAAGCAGCCGCAAGCTCGTTCCTTGATAAATGCTGGTGTGTAGCTCTCGTCGGCTGGAGAATTATACCAGTGGCTCTCTCAGAGTGTAAGGGATGGCGAAGGAAGGAGAGACAGTGGCCTAGGTGGAAGTGGGAGCCGGAAGGGCGGAATCGAATTACGGAGTCGAGGGCGAGAAAGCCGGTTTCACTTTTCCCTCGATTGGCCGGGCGGATTGAATCGTGGAAGCTTCGAGGCTTCCTCCGGCAAGCCTGATCGAATCTCATTTAGATTTCCAGCTCGAGATAGCTACTAGACGTCGACGTGACTCACTCTCTCCTTCTTCTCTTTGACTCTCTCTCCTTTCTCCTCTATCGTCTGTCTCTCGAACAAGCTTGCGGCACGCGAACCAACCCCGCCGTTCTGACACTCTGTAACGCCGTGGAATCCCATCGATCCACCATTGACATCCTACTAAGTTCCCACTTCCATGGGGAAAGTAATTAGCCTGGCGGCGGAGTTGCTTTTCTTTTTTATCAAAGATACTTTCCATAGTAATTAGATGCCTGGTTATATTAGTGCCTCCTTGGATATCACTTCTCACTTAATTACTCGTTTTTAACGCGGGTTTTCTTAATTATTCTTTTGCGTCATTTAGTCGAAGAAGTAGTAAAGTAAAGCTTGAGAAATGAGGAAGACAAATTGTGTCTGTCTTTTGGGGTTTTGATAAATAAAATTGTATAAATGATATTAGTATTTTGTGGTAAAATCGGGAAAGAAGTGATTATCATTTATCTTTTAGTCATTTAATTGTTTATTCAGTTTTGATGGAACAAAGGATTAATTATAAAAAGTTTTTCGCAGTAGAAAATCCAATCATAGTTTATTATTAATCGCGAAGTTACTTGAATCATTGGTTTCGAAATAAAAATTCCAGTGAAAAGTAGGTGAAAGGTAATAGATGGGAATGGCTAAGATAGACATAGATATTATTACGTGGCATGTTAACGACAGTAATTTACTGCTTCCTTTAAACGGTCATGGGTTTCCCCTGAGAGGATAAATGTAGTCTATCATTACACAAGATCGGTTCATTCTTACATTGTAATTAACCTATATAATTGCTTTTTATACTTCACGAATTGGCCATTAAAGGATATTTGAACTGTCGGGAATTGTCCAATTAAATCTTAGGCAATTCAAGTGTCAACTGAATTCAATTCAATAATCCAAGTTAATTCGGGTGACACATCTATTATTTCGAACGACGTCTTAAATATTTATTCGGTCTCTCTTAAAAGAGCTCTAATTAATGTAGTTATTTTTACCTAATCTTTAGGAAGCGGATTATAATAACTTTCTATAATCCTACTTGAGCGAATATGCTGTGTTTCATTTGAAATGTCAGGATTGAAACTGGAACAGAATAGAGTGCAAAAAGTGTTACTATTTTAAATTCTCTCGAATTAGCTGTCTGTCATATTATCCAGATGAAAGCTCGAACTTCGCGAACTGACTGACTTTATCGACTTAGCAACGGGTGGCACAATTCCGAAGAATTAGAGCAGTCTACTTTGGGAATTCTCGGAGTATCGTCTCTAGTTATAGATTAACACTTCCTTCAAGAATTTAATCTCTGCTATCTCTAACACATTTTCATATCACCAGATATCTTTTACTACCACCTTTAGAACTCATTCCTCTCACCAGATTTAATTCCCCAAAATTCTATACAACTTTTATTTCCACCAAACGAACTATCAATTTCGAAAATATCTTACAAAGCTCTAATAAATCAATCAAACCAATTTACCTTTTCAATTACAACCGGTTATCAAAATCATCGGTCAATTAAACGTGACGAAAAATCGAGAGAAAACCAATTGATATTGACTCGGTGGAAACTAGGAAAAAGTGTCTGAATGAGGTATCTTCGAGGAGCAAAATCAGGAGTCAATGTCTCGTAAGAGCATCGTCACGGAGCAATCATTCGGAACGTGGCAAAAGAAATAGGAGGGGGGGTGAGAAGGGGGGGTGGGCTATCGAGAAGGAGTATTCAAAACGAAATACGAGAACGTTGGAGTGACGGGCTAAGCTGCGGCGAAGGAAAGGCAGTTAACCGGGAGGCTATCGATCGCGTTGCAGGGCTAATTTCGTGCAAGTCACCGGATGATTGGGGCCCAGCGAGAGAGCCTCGAGGAAAGAGAGAGAGAGAGAGAGAGAGAGAGAAAAAGAGAAGGGGCGGCGAAAAGGAGATCATGAGAGTGGCCAAGAGCGAGAGAGAGTAATCGCTGTTAGCTCGTTTCCCAGTGTGACGGCGGCTTAAAGGGCCCCTGGTTGATTAATAATCCTTGGGGCGCAAGCCTCCTTCACGCGGCATATCCTTCTCACATCCTTCTTTCTTTCGATCCTCGGTTTGATCCAGTCGTCTTTGTGCCTTCCCTCCACTTCCTGCTTCTGGTACCTCGATGAGAGCTTCTACTTTGCAACACGCGCGCTCCTCCCCTGCATCCGCCGCCTTACTTTACTTTTGCTTTACTTGCCAGTCGTTTGTCAGCCTGTAAGCCATTTATTTAATGCCTTGGCAACTCAGTGCTTTGATTGATTTGCAATGTCTCGTCGACTGAAAGAGGCGTGTTATATGATGATTGCTCGTTGAGTTTTATATAGGTCGTACATTCATACGTAGATTTTTCTAAATTTGTATCGGTGTCGATGGAAAAGCGTCGTATCATTTTAATAGTCGTAAATGGAAGTATTAATATTCATTATGAATAAATCTAAGATTAGCTCATTTCTATTGCGAAACTAATCCTTGCTGTGCTTTGATGTTCTCGTTACGAAGCATATCGCTTGCTGCGTTAGTTTGACTAGAATAATTTCTTGCATAATGATTTGCCATCGTCATTTAACAAACTATAAATGAAATCTAGTCGGGTATTAATTTTAAATTGCTTTAAACATATAACTTAAGAATTGTCGAACGCAAACGATTTTTCTTTGATGACTTCCGCGTTTCCTTGTGTTTCCTTTTAAATGGCCCACTTTCCAGGAAGATTCTTTTCCTATTCATGACTCGCAGTAGGGAAACGGCAAGTTGAAGAAATTGGGGAATAATTGTAACCGAATAAATCGGAGCTCGGAACTCGCCTTTGTTCCCTCTGGCTCGTTGTCCTCTCCGGAGTTTCGTATCTTCTTCGGCGTTCTTCTTTTATCCCAGGCAGCTTTGTCTCCGCGATAGGGTCCTCTCCCACTTGGCTGAATTGTACTTGGCTGGGAGCTGGGTCATCGGGATCGAGGATGAGCAGTTAATTACCTAGAGTGTCGTCGAGCGCGCCAGAGAGCGGTTGGGATTCGAGGTGTGCAGTTCGGCTCTCCTTTAGATAGAGATCTTAAGGAAAGTCGAACTTCCTAAGGGCTTATGGTATTACGTACGCGTTAATGGTACCGCTTAGACTTCTATTAATTTCTTTCTTTTTTTGTATTCTTCTATTTTTTTTGGCAGATGCAATTTTCTTTTCGTATTTATCATTTTATGTTGGCATTTAGCATTCTTGTTTAGCATTGCTCTCTTGTAAAATCCGTAGAAAAAACAGATAAATGGATCAGTTAGGATACAGTTTGAATGTCACATCTTTCTATAATTTTAACTTAACTTTTATATTTTTTTTCGTATTTACCATTCTAGTTTAGCATTGATCTCTTGTAAAATCCGTAGAAAAAACAGATAAATGGATCAGTTAGGATACAGTTTGAATGTCTATCTTTCTATAATTTTAACTTAACTTCTATCATTTTATTTTCCATTGGTTTTTAGATTAACTTGCTTTGGAAGAGCTAATTTGAATGTGTGACATAGGTTGTTAGTCATATTTCAAATAAGATGGACTGTTATATCATTGATACATTGATGCAAGATTAGCTCGAATTACTCAAAATATAAACAAATTTCTATAGTTTATTCTTTGATAGCGATTGCTTGAGTACATCAACCCCTCTGTTTTAATTCAGTCACTTTATGATATACGCACTGTAAGGTAGCACGCCTATCTCAAGGCAAAGTTTAGTCTGCTGCGCTGATGAAACGTGCGATATTTAACGCGCTAACTCATTACGGTTCAAGCTATTCGCTACGGCTTATTCGACTGTTATCTCTAAATTTAATTAATTCAAGTTCGTTTCATTGTATTAACGTCTAACGAATTATTGTTTTTTATACCAAGCATTTTTAATAAAAAAAATCATCCCATTTCACTTTGATTTTTTGTTATTCAATTGGTAAAATGTAACTGAATAAGAACAAACATTTGTTTTCGAAAAACCGCATAAAAGATCGTGTTTAAAGTGATCAAGTATTAAATTTGCAAACAATACGTAATACCAAAGTCGAGGACCGCAAAGTGTTAACGCTTTCCGAATTGATGGAATAAATCATTCTTGATTTTGATAGTCCAAATCGAAGCCTTGGTAATTGCGCGTCCAGCCAAACAGAGTGTTGAGAGCTCTTTACAAATGGCTCGTTCGCATACATTCGATTGAACGCATTCTTTACTCAACGCACGAGCGAGTTTGAAGCGGGCGGCTATTCGAATTGGCAGTGTGTTAATTATGCCGGGTGTCGTCGTTAATTACCGCGCCGGTCCTGTTGTCCCGGCACTTCCATCTTTTTTGATGGGCCCCCAGCCTGTCTGGCACTCGATCCTTCAATGTGTTCGCGTGTTCAATGCGTTTATTGATCTCTCTGTTTAAAGAAAGCCCGCAGCATCCGCGGCCCCGGCCGCGCCATTCGTTCGATTCGCCTAATTAATTAGGCAGAACGCGCGATGAGTTATTTGTTGCGAGAATCGCCGACCGATTCGAGTCCGCTGCGCACTCGAACTCGATTACAACTCCCGGCTACCAGTTTCCACCAGTCGCACATGCATCGACATGAATCTCGATGACCAACGGTTTTCCAACACTCGTTTTGTACTCGCTTGCAGTTGATTAGTAGCGAGTTTTACAGGTTTCATTATAGAAATTGCTTTTGTAATTGTTTATTGAGAAAGGAGCGCTTTAATAATTACTAACAGTAGAACAGATTCCTTTTTCTTTTATTCATTTTGAAACAATTTGGTATTCCCAATGTATATCGTTCTTTTTTTAAGTTTTGTTAACAATCAAAATACAGTTTATACAATAGTGACTTTTCTTCCGTCGCATGTATTTCTAATTTGGATGTTCCCACGAACGAAAGAAATCATTCTCTTAATTTCTATCATTTCTAGTCATCATAATTCACTTGAAATGTAAATTGTATATTTATATTCAATTCCCATGTGCTTGGAGAAGGAAAAAGAGGAGAGTGTAATCGAGCCTTAATAGTATCGGATGAAATATTCCAAATATTCTTTCGTTCCCCACTTATTTCGCCATCACCATCAATTTTCTCTCCATTCATCTTGCAACCACATCTCCCGAGGCTCGCCCGCTTAGTTTTTGCCGGCGATACTCGCGTAAAAAGCAAACCGGTTTTTACCGCCAGCCGTTGGGGACTTTTATTTTAACGACTTTTATTGATAGAGGTCACGGGAGTCCAAGTACACGCAATTCGTCCTTTCTCCTTTGGCCTACACGTGTATTTATATTAGGGAGACAAAAGACCGGCCGCTCTTAGAAGAACCTTTTTTCGCAGAAGGACCGTTGGGCTTAGGCGGCGAACCCTACTTCAGGTACAATTCTTTCATTTGTCCTTGCGCGCAATTGGAATCTACCTCGCATATTTTGTTGCTTAGTAACATATCGTCGATACGCTTCGAGTAATTTTACTGCATTCCAAAATCAATCGACCCATACGAATTATTTATTTACTTGAGTGAGTCATACATACAAACGTGTACTTTCAGTCTCCTTTTGTATAAAGAATTTTTTATAGATCATTCAAATCGCATCGGAAAACTGGTCTACTTTACTGTTGATTATCTATTATTGAATTATTAAAATGTAAAAGAATAAGAATGAAACGTTTATTTAAATATTAAATTTGCAAAGAGTCTTTTTCATGCATTTCAAATATATAAAAACAGGAATACAAAGAAATATCAGTAAACCTAGTGTTAATTTTAATAGTCCAAATCGAATCCTTGGTAATTACGCGTCCGATGAAACACATTGTCGAGCAGGTCATCTTGGACGAGCCAGCTGTTCGTTGATCCTTTTTCGCAGGAGGGCGCTTGGGGTTTAGACTACGAATCCCCACTCCAGACACAAATGTTTCATTTGACCTGCTACTTTTTCACTCGCTCGACAGCCGGCGTGGAGGACGCCCTGCAGTTTAGAAAGAACGGCCCCGTCGATTCCTGTGTTGGCAAACACCACACCCTGGCTCTCATTTCGAGCCAGTCCTCGAGTAATAATGGCAACTTGTTCCCCCTCTGCTTGTATTTGAGACGCTCGAACGCTATAAGCGAGTTTCCAATCGTCGCTTCCTGTTGTACGAATTTTATTAATTAGTCTGCAATTCCTTTGCACTTTCTTTGTCGTGCTTACGATAATTAACAGTTTTCTGATATTGATTGCTCGAGTAATTATAGTCTTTAATCTTTTTTGGGGGGATCGAAGTGTTGTATTAGGTTTTTCATGTAGATTCGTGTTAAATACAGTATTTAGTTCACATGATTTCTTTTTGATATTTATTGCAACGTAATAGTGAAATTTAATAATTCTGCAGTTAAAGTTAGTTTATTGGGGAAATACGAAGTTTATATAGTATCGGTTTATTTATGGATTTTGTAATTTAACCACCTGTTTTATTTTCATACTAACTACGGTAAAGTCTAGTGAACCTAATAATATTTAAAGTATTGACAAGCAGGTATTTTCAATGATTCGAATATCTAAGTAATAGTTTTATTGTAACAGAACAAATGAAAGGATTTTATTACAGGTTTGCAACTTGTAAACTAGTAATTTAGTGCGATTAATCAGAGTTCGATAGTTTTATCTTACCGGGGACGAAGTAAAGTGCACCTAATTAGCTATTCCGTGATCGATTGAAACCGGATTACTCAAAAGGGACGTCGAACCTCTTTAATCTCGATTACGCGTCTGCGGAAAAACGATTGATTCGATTCCGATCATAGTGTCCTTTAATCCCGACACCTCACCTGTTCCTTTTCCCATGGTACTCCCGGCTCTTAGAACACCCTGAATAGAATTATCCTGGCAGATCGCTCCCGGGTGTGTCGGGAGCTTTAACAATCCTACTGGATTCACTCCTAGTCCAATATTACTTCCAATCCTTTGCAAAGAATCAATGCTCGTAACGAACTTATTCTTTTCCATTGCTAATTATTTTTTATTCATTGAGAGATATAATTTCTCCATTAATTTGCCGTGATTTCTATTTGTAGCTTTCGTACAGCATTACATCGTTTCAAATAATAATTAATAGTTCTTTGATATTTACTAATTAGACTTTGCAAAGAATTTAGAGTCTGTAATTATAAAAGTAAATTTAGAAATCAAAGAATTCTACATTCCAGTTCGGTAGTTTCGAATAATTTATACTAGTCAGTCGTAAACAAATCAAGATATTGTTTCTACATTTTATACGCGCTAACAATAACGATCTCCATGAGTCAATAGACAACACAAATGCGAATGGAAATGTTCATTGGTAAATAGCGCGTGCTTTCGCACAAACAGCCACGCAGTTTATTCTTCATTTCGTTAGAGATATCGGTAGTTGATTGATGTCACATCGTTTGACCCCAATAAAAAGTAATACCAGCCGGCGATCGTAGATCACGAACAATCGGCGCCGGATGTGTGTCAGTGTAATCCGCAAGGGGAACCAGAGTGTTAATTGCAATATTACTCGTTGAGCTTCCCATTTCGCGTTAAGATCTCCTTCCAGTCGAATAAAGCCGGCTTGATTTAGGAGGCTCGTGCACATAGGTAATACCGGCTCTTGAAGTTAATATCGATTATGCAAATTGCCTTGGGGTAATAGAATGTGTTATCGTTATAATATGGAATACGTAATGACTCCTCTTCGCCTTATAGACACACAGTTCTGCACAAGTGCATTAAGTACTTTATCGAGTTCCCATGCTCTATTTTGTTTTATGCCTTATCGAATCCAAGGTGCAATATTATGAATATTATGAATATTATGAATTGTATTCATATTATTCATATTATTTAAGCGGTTTCACTTTCACCCTATACTCAATTGCTAGTAAGCATTTCACACTATCGTTCATCGTATTGTTGCTAGTAAATTTTCACAAAAAGTTGTCTAAAGTATTAATCAGTAAATCCAACTTGAATTCATTTGACAGTTCTTAGCACGAAAAATTCGAGAAAATCCTACTTGCATATTTCTTTATATTTCGTTCTATCTACGTATTATTTATTACTCCCTTGTTATGAATATTCTTTTAATCGGCTTGCATTTGTTTTTGATTAATTGCACTAGGTTATACAACAGTGCCAAGCTGTTCCCCATTAATTCTTACAGCTCGTTAACATAGAAAAAGGCTTGGCAGGCAACTCGTAGAGGGCGGCGCGGTAGTACGTGCATAGCCATCCAGGAAATCCAAGCTTACATTCTCGCTGGCGATTGAGTTCGCGTCTGTTCTCCCTAATACCACAGTGACACGCGACAAGACACTCTTTCGCCGTCTTTGTCTCTGTTGTTCCGACAGAAAGAGACATCTCTCTCTTTCTCCTGCCAACGGAGGCCTTTATCTGTCGGGGCGCGTGGAATAATCAGGCCGCGCTGAGGATCGCCCTCTCTCGGCAGCCTTTTATTTCCACAGCAAAACTTTGATCGTTTCGTCGTGCGCCCGCGATTCTCCCTCGCGGTTGACCTGGAAAATACTCTCCGCTCACACCACCCTCCTCCGTTCGCCTCTCTCCGTCACGCGTCGACCAAGTTGGATCTCTCCGTGTTGCAACGATGATTTGATTTTCCGGTCACCCGTGACGTGCGCGCTCGCCCTCGCGCGTTCGCTTGGACGCACTCCTGCGATTTTTGTGCTTTTTTTTTTATTGCTGTCAGAATGCATTCGCTGGATTAACGAACAGTAAAAAAAAATATACGAGGCATCGAGAACTTCCTTCTTTTCCGGAGTTGATTAGAAATAGATTTTTTTTTTTTGGTCCAATTGAACGTGTTTGTATAAGGAATTATGGGGGGGGAAAATTGGAAATGGGTGATTCTATCTAAGGTTGAAATGCAAATTGTAGTACTTGTAATTAGTACGAAGATAGTTGAGACAAAGTAAAATAACTAGATTGACTAGTTGTACTAGAGTGTTAAATAACAAGAAGTCACCCTTTACCATAGAAATTGCTTTTCCTTACCTTAACTATAATAATGAATAATTATAACGCTCGCCTCAAACAACCCAAGTCATATTACCAAGCAGCAATCCCAACCAAACAGCAATATTCAGAACTCGGAATTATCAACCTCGCATTGCCGACCAAAAATCGCACTATTCCCAATAAAAGTGTATTTCGGCGGCGAATCCAGTCGATCTTTCTAAGCGCAGCTAACACGAGCGCACCTGGGATTGAGAGGATAGGGAAAAAGCGAGAGGCGAGAGGAAAAAATGGAGACTCCATTGAGTCGAGATCTCTTTCGTTTCGCCAGCGGCCGTCATAAGCTTCGGCCCCAATCACCGAGATGAAAGGCATCGCACGCGCGCGCGCGCGAACCCGCATTTGTCGGATTTTTCGTGCAAGGAAGTCTCGGGCCGAGCTATGGCTCCGTGCACACGTCGAACCTTTCGGGATCAAAGAACCAACTCGAAATAGTGTATGGCGGATTTAATAGCACCTCTGAGAGATGTGTGTTCGCCGAGTAGTCGAATAAAGAGGACGAATTCTAGGCTTGATTCGAAGTATTCTTCCTGTTATGTATAGTTAGTCACAAAAGCATTAGGCAAGTTTGGGAAATTATGTTAACAATTTATTAGTTTCTTTCGTTACTTTCGTTTTGTATCAGTTTCTTTGGATCGTTTGTACATTTTTAATAATTTTTGGGTGCATATTTGTACGCGTTATATAAAGATTTTTATTAATGTCTTTATTAACAATCAGTAATATCATTGTAAACATGTAGACAGTTTAGTTTGTCAATTATTATTTCACTTTGACTTCTTTATTTTACTGTTATTTTTTAGTCTTTTTATTTTCCATTGTCGATCTTAGGAAAATTTCGTACGTCAGCTGTTAAAGGTTTGTGTTTAGAATAATCTGTATCTTTCGAGACCAAGTGTACGCTAGAACGATTCCCTGTAATTACTAATGGTGCCTCCATTAGTAGATTCGAAGTATTCTTCCTGTTATGTATAGTTAGTCACAAAAGCATTAGGCAAGTTTGGGAAATTATGTTAACAATTTATTAGTTTTTTTCGTTACTTTCGTTTTGTATCAATTTTTTTGGATCGTTTGTACATTTTTAATAATTTTTGGGTGCATATTTATACGCGTTATACAAAGATTTTTATTAATGTCTTTATTAGCAATCAGTAATAGCATTGTAAACATACAGGGAGTTTTAGTTAGTTAATTATTATTTGACTTTTACTTTTCTATTTTAGTGTTATTTTTTGTAACCTTTCCATTTTTCATTGTCGACCATTCTAGCATTAAAACAAATTCGTGCGTCAGCTGTTAAACGTTTGTGTTTAGAATAATCTGTATCTTTCGAGATCAACTATACGCCAGAACGATTTCCTGTAATTACTAATGGAGACAGTCTGGAGCGTAAATATTACCTGAAAGAAGCAATGGTTTCATAGCTGTTCTTAAGTCATAACAGCTGCGACAGGATTGAACCATAACTCAGAGAGTTGTTTCCCGGGATAAGTATGGGGAAGAGCGATTAACCGGTAGTATCACGATTATCAAGTACGACATGCTCGGTTTCACACGATTGCACTGGTTGGTAGCGGGCAACTTTTATTTGCTCGTGTTTCACTCTCGTTCTTTCTTTTTTTTACCACCCCTTTTCGAGCAGAGAGAGCACGTTCTTACGCCGCTTGGGAGGATCAGTCCATAATTTTGCTGTAATGGGCAATTCCCTAAGTCTTGGCTTTAATTAGCATTCGTTAGATATGTGTGACGCGTTACGTGCGCGCTCAACTCCGTCGCTCTTAAATCCTTGCTTCGGTCGATACATATTCATGAAAATTTCCGTCTTCCCGCTATCGGACATTCCGCTTCCCGTCGCGGTATCTTGCTGATTTATTATACGTGGCTCAGTTGATCAACGAAATCCCTTACTCTTTTTTCTTGCAATAGCATCTTTGTGGTGGTAATTTTTTTCGTTAAACGAGAAAATCCTGAATTGTGTATCTAATAAAAATAGAAAGATAAAAATTGCAAAGCCAATGGAAGATGTATTTTATTATTTAATTAAATTCGAATGATTATCGTTAAATTTCCGATATATAATTCGTTATATCTTAAGACACATTAGAATTACGTATAAATTAGTAGATCAAAATAGACATTATGATGCATAAATTAAATTAAAAACTCTGAAGGATTGATGGACTTGCATATTTTAATCCTACCGAGTCCTTGTAAAATCTACAATGTAGATTGTAGATAAATTCAACATTACAAACTCGAAGTCGAACACGCTACAATAGTTTAGTTTATAAACAATAGGGTGATTGCACATAAATTCCGAATTGCTTGCAGCTGTGCGGTGGAGCCAGTTCGGGTCTGCATTTCCTAGAAAGGGTGTCATTAAATTTCCCTACCTACCTGAGAGCCCGCTACGCATCTCGAAGTCAGAGACACCGGAAGTACCCTACTTAAAACTCGCGCACCAATAGCGATTTAGGAAAATTAGTCCCATAGCGCTAAAATTCTGCCTGTAAATTTAGAGTGGGGATAACAATTTACGTTGTTCCGGTGAGGGAAAATTCGTCGCGTCAGTTCGCATCGGATCGTCCAACTAAAAGCATATTGCACGAACGTTGAAACGAATCACTTCGAATAAAAATCGTGTCTCTAGGAATATGAATTAATTTCGACTTAGTGTAGTTTTTTTAATTTTTGAATTCAATAACAAGGTTTTTTTTGCAATCGCGTTTATCAGTGTGTTAAATCTATTTCTCGGAAATTCAAGGGAGGATTTATTACGGTTCGTGAATCAGTTAAAAGCAATCGAGGGGTGACAGATAATTGCTGGCAGAAATAGTGTTTTTGGATCTCATTCTTAACCACGGGAAACAGGTTTCGAAAGCGGCAGACAGAGGAATTACTATTCGATTTGTATAATATTCCTCATATTCTCGGATATTGGTATCTCGAGTGGTCATATTTAATTCAAGGCTCGTCAGAGGCCATTTGGACAGAATCATCGAAGATATCTGCTCGTGTATTTCCAAGTGGGTTAACCAAAGTCGGCCGTCCGTCGGGCCAAGTCCAATAAAACGGTTCGGGAGAGCAGCGCTTTACGATTATTCGATATGAGCACATGCCCCAATTAATTTGCACCTCGCGATTGCCGTTATCGAAACCGTTGCCGTGCGACCTGTAACCAAACCAACTGACCGTAGTACTCCCTTTCCCTCTCTCCCTCTCTTATTCGTTGGCTAAACCCGAGAAGCCACTGAAACCCTCTCCAACTCACAATTAGCCAGACAGGCTTGCATTCACCCTCTCACTGTTGTCGGAATTTGTAATTTGTACTCCCTTAATTCTGATATTTCTGCGGAACTGGAGCACTCCTCTCATATTTCCCTGTCTCATTTCTCTTGTGATTCAATTTCTCGTAATTCCGTGTATTTCAATATTCTTCTAAACCGCTTGATAAGTGAAAGTGAATTTGTGTAACTTAGATGAAGAAATAAGTGATTGTTAATTAGTTTGAATTAGAATGATTTTAGTATTACTGATTTTTTTAAAAGCTGTTAGGAGTATAAAGACAGTGCATGTGAAATTTAATCAGTGTCAAAGAAATACGTGGTAGCTTTAAATTGTTATATTTACTGATTTTTTCGAAATATAAAATAGACGTCAAAAGTAGAAATAAGTGTCAATAGAGAATATCGTAAGTGTCTTCATACTCGAATGTTAAGAGTGCTCGCTGTACACGGAAAATCAGTCGGAATCATCAATAAGTCAACGAGCAATTAATAACTCAGTGAGTCCTCATTGTCAGTTACTCTGTCAGGCGCAATGCTCCCAAAGCTACTGGGGGGAACCGAACTCTCCAACGTCATTGAAATATTAATTTGACGTAAAGCGCGTCGCATCTCGAGTGTAGGCGGGAATCAATAAGCTCGACACAGCCGTGCCAATTAAACGCAAAACACTGTCAAACCTATAACGCACATATGCCTCTAATAATATTTATAATTATTAAATTTAAAGCCTAGTTCGTATCAAATTTCCTAAACTGACTGAAATACCAATCTGTGTTATACAAACGTAATAATTTGAGTTAGTTCCGGTTTGTTTTTTGGATTTTGATGTTTAAAGTTTTCTAAGTAATTCTGAGTTTGTTTGTTGTATACTTTGTTACAGTTTTTCTTAAATCAAATAGTCCGAGTTATCTAGAGACTTCGGTTAAAGTAATTAAACATAACGTAAAGTACTCAAATTATAAATATTATTGCTAATACAATATCGCTGCCTTGGATAAGTTTCAAGAAAATCAATTTTAAACATTTTAGTTTCTACTTCTCAAAACAGACATATATCAAAAATATAATTCAAAAATTTCGAGTCACTCTTGCAGCTTAATACAATACTGATTTTATTAAAAACAATAATTCGAAGATTCCGAAAGATTATAATATAATCTTGTAAAACCCAAAAACTATATTTTAATATTCGACTAAATTCAAGTTTTCTGCTTCTGCGGCAGCGATATGCATATCCACATACGCAGTACACGTGGAAGAGGTAATACATAGAGTTTTGCAGCTAAGAATGGCGCTCTATCCCATTAGAGCTCTAATGCCGCGCACTACCGTTGCCCGGGGCCGTTTTAATGAAGACTCCTTTTTTTCATGCGCCGGCCGAGAAAAGCTCCGGGGAAGCTCGTAATTGTTCTTCGAGGGCACTCGTCCCTTGAGTGCGTCGCTGTAAAGCCACTCAGGATTACTGTAGTTAAGGAATAAGTTTGCTCTATACATGTACAAGCGCGTGCATGCGTCTGTTTCCGTGGTGATGCTCGCATTCTCCCGCAAGCTGTGCGTCTTGTGTGTTTTGCTTGTACACTTGTACACTTGTATGCACGCTGGTTTACATTCTCCGTGGAAATTCGTCTCGCTCGTAACAGTTAATAGCTTAATTAGATTAGCCGGCACGTAACTGTAGCTTTGATGACTGGCTGTCTGTTGATGGGTAGTTTCGGGAAAGCTATTTTGAAAATACACGATGATTATCGCTTTCCGCTTTGGTTTAATTGATCAGAGGTTTATCCAATCTTGGGATTATAAGAGGCTCGTGAAATCTTTATCGATTTTGGTACGTGTAACGTTTATTGTCGATTTTATTTATTTTGATACATAAAGTGTTCTAGAGCTGGTTTCGGTATAATAAAATTTGACTAAGTGCAGGTATGTTGCATGATAATGTTACGGCGTTGTGAATAATTACGTTTGCAACTTTTGCAACTTATTGCATTGCAATTTTTTGTACTTTTACGGCTACTTTGAGTTCCTGAGAGTAATACATCGCTCGAAGTGCTCTGCTATATTTGAGTATAATCGATTTTTTAATTACGAGTCATTCTCATAAAGCTATAATAAATCAACCTATTATTATTACCAAGTATTCGCGTCGCATTTCAAACCTAGCCAAGAAAACTGATTACAATATCAGACACTGTCGCAATCCAACGTCGCAATTACATTATCTCACAATCATACTTGCAATTAACTAACACACTGTCATATCGCAATCGCGCACCCCTGCAAATCGGATATGCGCGACGAGTGGAAAGCGTCGAAATAAAAGAGGGGATGCGCCGAACACACGCGTGTAATCAGGTAGCTTTTTACGAGAAGCCGCTGGAAACATTGTCTCGCCTGGCGAGAAGGACGAAGGGGAAAGGAAGGGCAAAAGTCTCGAGGATGAAAAGGACGATGCTGTGCTCTAAAAGAGAAAGAGAGAGAGGAAAGGTTTGCGGTTCCAGCCGGCTGGAGAAGGGGCGCGCCTGGTTATCCGTCGGAACTTAAAGGTTCGCAAGATAGAAGAGGGAAAAACGAAGCTGCGGTAAAAAGGGTCGGCGCGAGGTGATAATTAAAGTTGATGCAAATGCGCGTCTCGGAAAAACGGCGCGCACACACACACGTATACACATATACAGAGATAGAGCGAGGCGTTAGACACGTAAACACAGGGGAAGTTTGCTGCGAGGGAGCGGAAAGGGGGGGCGGCGAGGGTTGAAAGGGCCGAAAAGGGATGACGGCGAAATGGCGCTGCGATGGGAAAGCGAGCGTGCGAGAGTGCGATAAATCGTGCGAGAGTGCGACGGGACGGGGAAGGATGGCGATAAAGAGAGGTGTGAAAAGGGGAAAATGGCACAGACAGACAAAGGAACTCGGGTTGATTGGGAGCGCGATGCGAATGGGTATCGAAAGAGTAGAGACGCGCGCGCGTAAATTAAAAGGAACCTTCGAGAATTCAATGAAACATAAGCGTGCAAAAGGGTGGGAGAAACGCCGTCGGCGAGACGCAGTGGTGGTGGTGGTGGTGGGTGGTGGAAGGGAAACTCGAGCAAAGGGTGGCGCAGGCCTGTCAAAGGTGCGATGCACCGCAGAAATATAGAAAGTGTCGAGCAACCGGCAGCGAAACAATCCCGAGAAAGACGTCGCCGAGTGAACTAGAGTGAACTTGAGGATGCGAGAAATGAGAGAGGGAAAGAAGAACGAAGCCGAGAGGGAGTAAATGGTCCGGGGCGAAAATGACGCGCGAACAATTGTTGAATGATACTGTGCGATGACATCGAGATCGTTTGTGAGAGAGAAAAGACTGAGAGTGAGTGAACGAATGTGTGTGTGTCTGTGTGTGAGAGTGAAAGACAGAGAGCAGCAAGTGCGCCCTGATTAAAGTCGTTTAGTGAAATTGGAGCGAGGAAAAGGAAAGTTGGATGGGCGCGCGTCGACATAGTGGGCACAAGGAAAACTCGGGTAATTGGACTATTTTTCGAATGAACGGTCAAAGTGATGAGCCGGCCGAATTGGGACTTTGATCGTACGTACTGCATCAGCGCAGGAACGCCTAAAGTTTAATCGAAATCCTATTTCGAACTTGAGAGATACAAATTCGGGTTTTATAGCAAATGCGAAAGATCAGATGGTCCATTTGGAAACTGTATTTCGGAAATGCGTTAACTAAACTCACGTATTCCTTGATTTTATGCTTTCTCAAATCGAGTTTTCTGATAACGTAGAAAAATATTTAAACAGTTCGAATGTTACTTCAAACGAATCGTCATTATAACATAATCTTGATTAATTCTCATTGAATAATAATTTAAATATAAAGAAGAATTATATCGGTAAATTTTTTTTTAACAAGCATCAGAAGCCTCCAATTAGTAACCGCAAGGCATGAAACAAATGTTGTAACTTTGCCGAATCATTCATACATAAAGTCGACGAGTCGCAGAAACCCGACAAAAGTACCCACTTTGTCAGCGCGGATCCCACGAAAAAAGAATACTTGTGCGCGAAGGAGGAAAACGGGAGAAAGCGAAGTAGGGTTTAGCAGAGAGAAATCAAAGCGGAAGTGCGCTCAGAAATAAAGAATGGTCTGGCGTACGAGGAAGTCAAGATAAATTGTCGAGGGTAATCAGCCGCGGGGGAGAAGCGCCGGCAAAGTAAGAAAGCGCTCGTTGAAGAAGGAAATGATAGGCAGACGCGGAAGGAGAGTGCACTCGAGAAGACAAAGAACGAACTACAAAGTACTTCGAGGTATCGATCCCGACTAAGTAGCCGGTAATGCTGTTCCTCGTTCTACGGTCACGAGCCAGCCGGAAATTAATAATGCGAGATGGACTCGCTCTCTAGTAAATGATAGTGTATCGATGGATAATGATTTCCGATAATAACGTCCATCGACTATTAATAGTACTCCCTCCACGCATCATAGAAATTTAATTATTCTCAGTAAATACTTAAACGTGAAATAATTAACTAAAGTACGACTTTGAAATTTCACCGGTCAAAATAAAAATAGTATGCGTAAGTATCAATTGGTAGTGATAACAAGTAATAATATTCGAGATCAATTATCTAAAAACCTTAGATTGTCGCTAGTTAAAAAGAATCATTTCACAAATCAAAAATCAATTTTCCAGAAAATACTTACACAAAGCTGCCCTAATATTTCAATAATTCATACAAATTTCCCACTGATCAAACTTTCCCCATAATCTCCAAACATTAATTTCAAAATTACCACTTGGAATTCCAAGCAATATCTCGGTCGTCGTGTACCGGTTCATTCAGTCGTAGAAATATTACCACGCGGGTATAGTTTGCAGGCCTCCCGGCAGTAGTACAAAGTGCATCGCAGTCTTAATTAACCGTGGGAGCTTTAAAAGCAGCAGCAGCAGCACGCATCAAGAAGCGCGGAAGATGGCCGGCAAAGCGCGCTCCTGCAGAGCGAAAGGCTGAAGTGGTGCGAGTCAGCCGTAGTAAGACAGATCGAGGGGAAAAAAAGGGGGGGCGAATATAAGAAGCGGGCGCGCAATCGTGGAGAAAAGAGGCAGCAAATGTGAATGGAGCGCATTCAGCTGGCCAGTGGAGAAACACAGCTGCAGAGACGCGCATAACGTTCCTGCAAACTCCTCTCTTTCTCTTCTCTCTCGCTCCCTCTTTCTCCTTTGACTCCTGCGCTTGCACCCGTTTTCTATAACTCCTTCAGTTTCCTCATGTTCTTCACCCTTGCCGGCTAAAGACAAGAGCGGTGCGCTCTTTTCGGTGCATCATCCCTTTTACCGTTCTACGAAACTATAAACGATGTAATATTGAAATGCATTATTGAATCTTGAATTTGATATATTGTTAACACTCGGATAATTAAGCTTGCTGGTTTTGCATGCAGGAATATCATTGAGAACGTTGAAATTAAGTAATTTAGAGTTTATAATCGGTTTTATCTTGATGAAAGGTGTACAATTATGATTACTAGTAAATTCATATGTACGATTGTCGTAGTGTTAATATGCATATTTATTCATTTACATTTACATTCTTTTTAACAGTTATTACAGAAAACACTCAATTCTGAAATAGAATCATGCATATAATTCAACTCGTAAACATTTTTTCTTCTTTCGCATTATTTTTTAATTTCACCGGTCAGTTACAATATTCTTCCTCACTTTCGTTAGATTCAATAGAATTTTCCAAAGATATCCTGCAGAGTAGAACCGTATCCGTTAATCACACACCGGGTATCAGAATTAGCGAAGCGCACGCTTTTTTGTTCGGAAAAAGGGACGAGGCAAACAACTCTGAAAACAGAACGAAGGATGCCTGCGGAGGGGGGAGAAGAAGAGAGTGCAAAGGGGGATGGATAAGAGAAAGGGAGAGTCAGCGTGAGAGAATGCGGAAAGAAACGGGCGCGAAGCGTAAGGAATCGTGGTTGGGAAAAGCCTCGGCGTCGCGGCGCTTGGACGCGGAGAGTGAAAAATGAGGGAGATTGCGAGGAAAAGCTGAGTGCAGCCGAGAGGACGGCGAGGGCGGAGAGGGCGACTATCTAGGATGGGACAGGGGAGTGGAAAGTCATGATTAATCGATCCTGCCGAGAGGAAACGACGCTCTCCGCCTCGGCGCCGAACTCTCGATCGCATGAGAACCGCTAATGAATGGCACGCGATCTCTGCCCTCCGACGAAAGAGAACTTCGAAAGTGACCGGCCGAGAATAGCCGCTGAAAATAGTGTAAAGCTCACTCCTACAGTGATACCTCTCCAATTGATTTTCTTCAACCCTCGAAGTTAATAGTACTTCAATTCGTTATTATTGTAGCAAATTTTAATTGGTTTACAATTTATTCATTTCAATTCTGTTTCCTAATATTTCCTTCGAACTCTGAATGTCTTTTCTTCCATTCGGTTTTTAGTTTATTTGCATATTTTTATTTGTAACAAGTTGCTAACTCAAAACCTAAAAAGATACTTTCAAAATTGCGTTAGTTTGAGTATCACGAGTAATAAAATTACATTTCCACAAAATCCCTATTTTACAAGAATAATCACTCCATAAACATTCGCAATTTATTTCACTCAAAATTTGTCGTGCCAATGGTATAAATTTTAGTTTAAAAGACACAAAGAAATCTCTGCATTGTTGCTGCATTAAACGAAGGCTCATTCGGGAAATAATACTTCCTCGACGCGGACGTATAAACTGAACTTTTACTTTGAGTCCTTTTTTCTTTGGTAATGCGTGTAATAACTCCTCGACACGTTAAGCGCTTGTTCGAGCTTCGTCTCGATGATTATCGTCCTATTATTCGAAGCCGCGCTGCATGATTAACCCCCATTTGCATGCGTAAGTGCTGTACGCGTACACTCGGTCGAGCAACGATCGCCCCAAGCCTCGCCTCACCCAACTTTATAGACTGGTCTATTGAAAAAACACTGCTCCGTGCCTGTTGTTCCCCATAGCGTGAGTTACTTTGACCGAAGAAACACATTCCCGGTTGGAACGAACGCCACCAATTTCTGGAAACATTACTATCGAGAATCTCGCTCCATCAATATTGCTATCAAGATCGAAATTAACCTGCTGAATTGACTTCGCCCTTTACGAGCTATCATTTGGAACTTTTAATAAAAATACGGTAATATACAATAATGCAAAACACTATAAAAGCAGTCAATTGCTTTGAGATTTTTATATTCGAGTTTTAGTGATAGAATAATTTAAATGTTATAGAAATCGGGGAGAATTTAATAGGTTATTAGTAATAATTCAACTCATTTGATTTGCTTAACATTCAGCAAATGGTTATTATTGAATCGAGAATGAAGTTTCATTGCAATATCAAAATTTTGTTATTATCAAAGCATATGTATATCCATTATCGAATAAATTTAGTTTCGCTTGGTTTGACGCAAACCGCAGATTTTTAATTAATATTTTTGGCTTGCCGTGTTTTATGTATTATGTCGCGTTTCCAAGGAAGGGACTGTTAACGCATTCATTTTGCGTATTTTTAACCCAAAGCATACGGCACGGGCGTCATTTAACATTTTTAGGACACCCTTCGTGTCCATATTTATCTCAATAAGCAAAAAAAAAACAGACTCCCTTCACCCATGACGAAGTTGTGAGCGTGTCGTGTATAATATTTCCAGGCTGAATACGAGTTGTTTAAAATCACGCGGCCAAATGAAGCCAGCGGTGCTAATGAACATTTCTGCATTTACCGGCTGCATCGCGTTACTACAGCATTTTGTATCCGACCTACCCCGTTGAAATTAAAAGCTCCTTTTTTAACAGGAAATGAGGGAGAATATGTAATAAGCAAGGGATAGTAGGGAAGACCATAAAAATCTGCTTTCTTAATATTTCACCAAAGTTCTCGCAAAACTCGTGAAATTATATACGCGCAAAAAGTAAATTAAAATTATATTAATGAAAAGTTAGTTTTGCCTAGTAAATTTGTAATTATTATTCTAAATGGAAGAATATGCACTACGTCACAAAATTAGCGGGTCACTAAATTTTGTCAGAAAATTACGAATATGTGAGCAGCTGTAACTTCGTGAGAAAAAAAATCGTATACAATAGTCTGCACGTGCTTATTTTAAAGGGCCAAGCTTCTACTTTAAAATCTTTGTTACAATTTTTCTGCTATATAAGCAAAATTTTTATGCTCCCTCTTTCCTACGGAATTTCATAACTTCAAGACTGTCTATGGAACTTCTAGATTTTTTTCTCGACTTTCTATTGTCAGGATTTTGTAAAGCACAGCTCTTTCTTTGCAAAGGTGGTTCTGCAAAGTTATTTACCCTTGTTCAAATTTTACTTAATATCGATAACTTCATGCTGACACTACGATAATAATTTTACAACGATACTTTTAGACAATTAAGTACAAATGCAAGCTTTTATTTTCGTCTGTTATTCGACAGTTACATTTTGTGTGCTTCCATAAACAATAGTGTCGAGCGTCTGCTCACCAGCTGTGTTTATATTTTGCACATTTTCGTGAAATTCGCCGGTACTTAGGTGTTCCTAAAATAGTAATTACACTGACAATATTTCTTTGAGGGAAACCAGAAGGAATTTCCCCAAGACAATAAGCATCTGGCGTGCAAGCAATTTGGCTCACCGATTCGAAGGGTGTCGGCCGGTTACGGTCACTTTCAGGTATGAAGGGTTTCCTCATTACGAGGAAAATTCATTAAACAGTTCGGAGAAATATTTCTGTCGCTTCCCCCTCCAAGGTCTAGCAAAGATATTTGCATAGAAACAGGAGGGGGTAAATGCCAAACGCTCTTTCTAGAATTTTGGAAAGCAGTTAGTTCCGATCGGAACTCCAACGATGGAACATAGAAGTAATCGCTCGTACTCCTATCAATAGCAAACGCCAATAGCATAGCTGGAAGTTCAAGGAATTCTGGAGGGGATTCGCTCCACTTGGAGGGAATGTTTCGTCAGAATTTTCCGATCAGTCGAGAGTCAGTCAGAGATCAGAACACATCAGCTTTTGAGAGTTTAGTAATACTTGTTGCATTTAATCTTTACGCTCAGTAATGTTTTCTAATTATTCAAACGTTTATTTAACAAATGTTGACTATGTATTAAAGTGTTTGTTTTAAAGAAGAAATTTTTAACTTTAACTTCACGCGGACTAAAGTCGAATATCGCACTTGCATTTTTTAGTTGTATTTCGCAGCGTAAAGATTAAGCAAAATCAAAGTATTTAGAAGCACAAAAATTAGACTTTTCATTTTTGGAATACATCAAACAAATAGTTCTTCGATTAAAAAATATCAGTTTCAATATTCAGAATGTCACAAAAGCTAGTAACTCAGAACTATCAAAATATCACACACACAATCAAAAGATAGTTGAGTAAATATTTTTTCCGAATCGATTTAAACAGAGTGGCAGTGCATTCGATCCGTGTTATAAAATCAGCGTCTAGTTTGAACGAAATTGTCTTCTCCACCAACCAAACCGCTATTTTTTTCGGGGATGATTCTGCCGATATTTACGATTGCAAGCCGGGCAGCTCGATAATCGGATGACACACATTTCGTGCGAGTATTATACTCCGACTCGGTGAATTACCGGAGAGGTCTGCTATCGCTGTTTCTACGTGGAAATCGGGAAATTACGAGGGCGCGTGAAGAGTGTGTGCGTTTCGTTTCCGGGGAAAAATCCATTGGCGATCGCGCCCGATTAATCCGGCGAGAAACGCGTTCGAATTATAACAGGGCGGCTTTATTGTTATTACTCGGGCGAAATCCACTTTTCAGCTAGCTGGAAATGTTTGTAATATTGTTTTTTTTTTATATAGTTTTGTTTTCGCCCGCTTTACGATAAGAGTGGTCTTCCGGTGACCTGATTGACATTAATGTAGTATGACAGAAATATAGAAATAAAGTGAGGGACAAAAATATTCGCAAAATAAGAACGTTGAACATATAAGAATTGCAATTTATTTAATTTTTATTATATTCTCATATTATTTAAAGGGTTAGACACAAGTGACCTGGTAATTGAAAATAGCTTTCTTTGTAGTAAAAAAATTTTCTTTGAATAAACAAAGTACATTTGGTACCGCTAAACGGTATATCGAAAACCGGGCTTCAAATCAATATAAATATCTCCTTTGTTTATTAGAATCTTTCATTCATAAAATTCCAATCAAAAAATCACATTTTCACTATGAGAATACTTTTGTCCCTCACAGTATCTTTTGATAGTTTATTCATTTCAATTTTAATCAAATATTCTAGTATACATACAATAAATCTGCAGGTTTTAATAACTTATAACAAGTTTACGATTTTCTACGGAATTTATTTCGGTGTGAATATTATCGGAACTGTTCAGTTGGCGCCGTACAAACTGCGTAATAATTTTTATACGGGTAAATAGAGTAAAAAGAGAGAAAGGAAGTCGAGAGTGATAGAGAAACGTGGAAATCGGAGGATGGAAGTTACGAAGCGCTTTATATTGCCAGTTATAATATGTAATATTAATAAAGCCATCAGAGGAGTGTGTACATGCGATATCAGCCGCATTTTATACAGATCATTTATAACTTTATACGCTCGTACGCTGGATACGAAGCGGCTCGTAACTCACGCGTTTACCAATCGATACCAACATTTACGACGGGCAATAAACACTTAACGACAAGCGCACGTCGACAGGCCAAACGCCGATCCTCACAGGGTGGTAATAGAATTCGAGAACGAGTGTGTGACGTTTCCATGAAAGATTGACAAATCACTAAAGGAAGGGATGAATTTAATCGGCTTTATCTGAATTTTTTACATACACGCTGTAGAATAAAAGCATTTCGAATTACAATTGATCGTAGAATTACAAAGCAAATAAAACTCGAAACGAAATATTCGATTCGACAGTGTAGTGGCAATTAATTATTAGAACCAATTGGAAATCGGATTTGAGAATGGAATCGGTACGAATTACGGATAGTCCGACGTAAAATTATAATTAAATTTACTGAATTTTACTGTTAACAGGCGGTTAATTATTCGAAGTAATTAGAATCGGATTTGTTCGTGGTGCCATTCTTCTAATAATCATTGTAAGTTCGAATTACCTCTGGGAAAGGGTCATTTGACCCTCTCGTCAAGCGAGCCCCACTTTTCTTAAGCCGCGATAGCCTGTCATTGGCCGCAGAATGGTGCGAAAATTAATAGTGGAGAGATCGAGCCTTCCGAGAAAGGCACGCTATAGCAGCGCGAACAAAAGTTATTGCTCCCCTTTGTCGCCGGGTCGGCTGTGAACGACACTGCGGAAGAGTGCTGTACAGGGTGATTCACTTGCCTTTGAACCCTACTATCGCATACAAGTTGCTATACATAAATAAATCATCTAGAAATTTTAATTACACGCGAATATTTTCCAACACTTTCCTACATCGCGTATATTATCAATATTAATATTATGAACATAGAAAGTTTAATAGGCCTTTGGATTCATAGTAATTTTATAAATTATTACACCGATTTAGGTGATTTTATTATGCTTTGAGAATCACTGAACAAGTTTTTATACGATTCTCATAAACTAGAAAATATTCTACTATTTCTTACTTTTACAAAGTAATTCACAAGTAATACTGATATTTAAAAGGCAGTGGCAGATCAAATCCGTTTTGCACTAAAAATAGTTCTAACAACCTATTATTCTTTAAATTCAGTTCTTGCTAATATGCATTGTAAATAAAACTTGATGCAACATTCGTCTTTCGTATTTATAATATGTATAATATAATATACATTATTATATACAATATAATATAAATACTACACGTCTGCCTAGTAGGCTACAATTGTGTCGATTCAAAGGCGAGTGAATCAGACTGTACACAGTGGGTTTGATACGCTCGCAGTCAGACCGCTCGAGACCTTTGCAGATGTGTCGGACTATTTCTGCGAACGCGCCTCGTTAAGATTGCGACGGGCGGGCGCATTGTCATTTATCGCGCAGATGACTCTGTGCCCGGCAGATAGAAGCTGCTGTTCGATATTGGAACACTGATTCATCCAATTACTCGTCGCCCTGTGCGCTAAACGCATCGATATCATTGTGCTTCTTAGAGACGGATACGAGAAGGAATATCAGGTGTCAGTCAACACCCACGCACGCTCGTGTACTATCGGAAAAAATTGCTATCGTGCTTTTAGATCATATTCGAGTTTCTCTCGAATTCCACGTTTTCGTTTTTGGTTTCGAGTGTTGTTGAACCATTTGCTAGTTTTTGATAATTAACCCTGTAGTGAATGCACTCATGAATAATAGTATACGTATACAGGAAAAGACATTGATTTTAATATTCTAAATCAAGTATTGGGTAATATCTTTGTTCTAATTTATTTGAATTGTTATTTGTGAAGCCACTGCAGGGTTAAGATTTCCAGTAAGTTTAATTAGTTTTAAAGCCTTCGTACTTGAAGCCATACGAAATAGTGATCTATTTTAATATTGTACATTAATTATACAACAGTACAGTTATTCTAATTTATTTAGATTGTTCCTTATGAGGTCACTGCAGGGTTAAGATTTTCAATATTTCTTTCGGGGTCTTCGTTCTTAAACACTTTATACCTTTCCTTTTATTATTACCCTGTCACATTGGTGGTGGTGGGGATGCCATAATAACAATGGGTTGACGGTCTGTTACCCCATTGGCTCCCCACTTGACCTATTAGAACCGAAAGGCCTCTCTGAATATTTACATTGTTCACTCGTTACCGGCGACTAAGTCATCAGAAGAGCGCGCACCGGGTCAGTTGTTGGTTATTATTCTGTGAGGAGACCAAACTGAGTAGTTGTCAGTTATTAGTAATTAGTCAGTAATATCTTTATCCACGAAATGAATTAGAATTGAAACTATTCAAATTAATTGCGAAATAATTAAATCTTGACAGCTTTTTTTCTATTCATCTAGTGAGTCGTCAGTGATTATAGAAATATTATACATTGCTGGACAGTGAATGTTTATTCAAATTTGATAAAGTAGGACAAATTCGAAATTCATATTTAGTACGTGGTATGTGTGAATAACATATTCAATACTCATTCCAGCCACCATATTTAAGTGCACAATAGAACAATGAAAATTAACATTTCTATGAAAATCCGGAGTCTGCTAATCACTGTGCAATTAATAAGAATGCTTTGTGCATGAAAAATAGGATTTTGATGGAAATTTATCGAAAGTTATACTAGTGTATCATTTATTACTCACCGCAGACGAGTCTCGCGAGAGTCACCGTGATAATAGTTCCCTTTGAAATCATCGCTCGGATGAATAAAGGATCATCCGCAAATTACGCGTTCCAGGATTCATGAGAGCTTCATCAAAGATTCAACGCCAGTCGATCTCATTTCTGGCCACTGCGTCGGATTAAATTTTAAATACAGCCGCGGGCAGAGAAATTTTAAATACACTTGCGGAGTAAATTTTAAATACACTCGCCGTGAAATTAACGGAATAAAGTCGCACCCGCGTTCGATAAAGTGGACGTTGTAATGGATTGTAATTTTGCAAACAAAACATTAAACTCGACCCACTGAGAATAAGTTATGAAGAGCAGTGTATTACGAGATTCAGATATAGATTGTTACTGCGTTTTATAATTTATTCTGAACAAATGAGCCGAGTTTTGGAGGAAAATGTGGAAACGTGTACCAAGTCTGGGAATTGTACATAATGGTTTTCCGTTGTTTAATCGGTTCTCTCTCGATTCTTTTGTATTATTGTACGCCAGTCAACTTCACACCACTTTGCAATAACGTTTATACGTGCTTCAATTAATTTCTATTCAGTATAATTCGAGGTATTACAATAGATTTAATCAAACTCAAAATAACTGTAATTAAATTGTTGAAATTACATTAACAGCAACTAGACTCTCAATTGTAAACTGGTGATAAAAATAGTTTGCTTTCCTTTTTCAAGCAACAACCGAGTACTTATGGCAGTTCGTTCTTATCAGTTTTATATAGAAAACTCAAACTTATATGCTACTAATATTAATCACAGAACAATCGTACAAAAGAATTGAATTTCATCGATATTAATTCGATTAATTCCAATGAGAAAAAGAACTGCAAGTATCTATTATGTAATAAAGTGTGAGACTTGCAAAGGGGAGAAAAATTGCAGAATCTGTTGGATTAACAACATTGTTTTGTTGCCTTTGTTTTACAGATACGCTAAGACCGTGGTGGATTCGAGTTTAACGGCGCAGAGGTACAATCCTGAATTTACTGTGACGACGATGTCGTCGACGACAGCTTCCTATGGCAACACGAACACCAGCGTACTCATTGACCAATTGAGGCACATTAATCAGGTGAGCCTACGAGAGCTCCATTTGTCGCACGGGGCAGCCTTGGCCAACCCTGCCTTTCCCATTAAACCACGTCGTTTGTTCACATCCCGTTTTCTCCGCTCGCTATCGCACAGTATCGGCTTTAAGGCAGATCTAATTGTTAGGCTCAACGAATGATGTCACAACTCTAGTACGATCAATATCGATTTTGTGAAACGATCAGTTCGATTGTCTATGATACGAGACACATTGATTGTTCGTATAATTATCACTGCTTCAGAGAACTAAAAATAGCTTTAATGAAATTATGATATTTAAAAATAGCTTTTTTCGTAATGAAAATTTGAAGACGAACTCTTTTAATACAAGAGCCTGAAATATTATGCGGATTTTGATCGAAATACGATATTAGAAATCGGTTGTCGACATAACTCGAAAACTAATTGACCGATTAACTTGAAACTTATATCATAACTTCTTTGACGTATGATTCTATTAAATTTCACTCCCAATTATTTACATCATAAAAAAAGGATAATATTTTTGCGAAAATACCAAAGTAAATAGGAAATGTAATAACGTTTCGAAAAGCGGGTCTCAAACCATTATGGATATCTCCCTTGTTTATTCAAATTTTTTATTCATAATTTCTGACAAAATAGCAGAGGAATGTATCTTTACACAGAAAAAACTTGGACTTTGATATCACGTATAATCTAAACAAAAAAAAAAGTCCAAATTCCATTGCTATCGCAGCAAACCGAAACACAAGCTACGAAAGAGAGCAAACGTATTCAACCGACTTCTTACAAAATCCCATGTCAGCTAAACGCATTTAGCGTGCCTAACCATTAGCAATGAAAAAACGGAGCAGCCTGGAATCCCTTTTCCCAGCGAATTCATCGGCTAAAATATCCCCAAGGATCGCAGGGTTGGGCTGCGGTGATAATTCATTAAAAAAAAAAATCGAGGATCGCTCCGCCGGGTAAATATGAACTGGGAATAAATACGCGGGTGCGCACATATACACGCACACATTTATGGGGAAAAGAGCGATGATAAATATTGCGATGATTCGCTCAGCTCTGACGGTGCTTTCGTGCGCGCGACAGCAATAGATTTCGTGGCGAGATTAATTCCACTGGCGGATGAATGGGCCGAGCTCGAGCGCGATCGACGGGAAACAAAGATTTCATTAATTACCGACGATGTACGCCCACGGCGAAAACTCCATCTCTGCTTTCCACCACACCCCGACGATCAGAGGGCAGAGTCGACGTATCGGTGTTCGGTGTACAGGATGCCTTTGAATTACCACCGCTTCTGATTTATTAACAGTTGCGGAATCTGCTGCCGCAAGTTTAGTTTTATTTCTGTCAGCCGCAAACGTACGTTGATACGTCAATGGGATTATTTTATATTCTGTGGCAATTGTAAGCGGTATAAATGTTTCTTCAATTTGATTCTGTAGTTTATTTAAATGTTCGATGTAGTATATTGTATATGATTTTGTTGGGTAATATTATTAACTCGTATCTATTTAAATTATCATCGGTTTTCATCTAGAGTGATTGATTCGAAAACAGATAGAACCAAATTATTTGTATTCCCTTTTCGAAAAAGTTAATTCATTTATCACCGTTGCTTATCTCTTTCATTAACACGGGTAACACAAAATTCAGTCGGTTTCCTCATCCTACAGATTTATTCATGCAAAAGTATGACAACATCGGCGTAAATGATTTATTACGCATTTGCAACAGCCTGTACATATTTTATCTGACGAAAATCGTGAAAGTGTGTCGCGATATTAGCGAAATACAAATATCGCAGTGTACCGACATCGATAGCTCGAAAAATAAATGTAAATCCGCCTCTTTCTCTTTCCCATGCAGCTCCGATACTCCGTTCGCGATTATCATTCCTGTTTTATCTGGAATTTTGCGGTTTCGTTTGACAAGTTCTATTAAAACGCAACCGCGCGGCGAACTGTCGCGCGTTCCGTTGATGACGAAATAATCGCTGAAAATAATTGAATCCCGTCGCTCGTGAATTTTTCTCATAAAATTGATGCACATTTTTAGTAATGTGATTGTGCATTCCGCCGAGGTGTCGATAGTGTTTTGCGACTTTGTGTACATATTGTGGGGGCGTTTCTAAAAAAATAAAAATTAATAGTTAGGATTGCAAATTGGAAGATTAGTAACTGATCGTGAAAGAAATAGTTTACACTGACAAGTTTGTGTAATGATCCAGTAATTAAAATTTTAATAAATATTTTACTCTTTCTGTGGAAATAATCAAGCATTTTAGAAACGAGGTAGTCAAATCCTGGAAAAATCAGGATCCTCAATGTAAATGCGAGTAATAAAAGCTAATGATTTTCATTTATATTATCAGTTGAACAGAATCCATTGTGTGTACTTAGCCTACTTGTAAATCTTTATCTCTTTTAATAACCAGGAAATAATTGCAAACTTTAGTTACATGTGATCACGCAGTTACATCACTCTAAAGAATGCTCGCAAGTTTCCAACGTTCCAGTTATAAAATAGCAAGGTCGAAACAATGTAGCAGAGTAACACAATAACTGACAGCTTGACACGTTTCCCGAGAGTATCTCTGATGATAAAACCCGACGGAATGGCAGTGCTATTGTGCTGCTTGCATCGCAAAATAAATAAATCATTTTCTGTTTCTCTGTCACTAAATTCTTCAGCTGAGAGACTTGCCAATCAAATAGATGCATTCTTTTCTTTTTCTGTTTGTTATCTACCAATTAAAGTCTGCAATAATTGTCGATATATTGATCGAGAAATATTGGATAGTAGTCTTTTGCTGTTCAAATAACAACGAAATACGAATCGAACTAAATCTTAAATAAATAGCAAGATTTTAAACTTTATTATAAATTACAAAGAATAAATTGCAGTTGTTCAGATTTAATTTTGGGTCGTTGCAATCGAGATTGTTGTAGTAACCTCGCAATTATACAATTAGACACAAACTAAAACTAATCACTATGAAAATTTAGAAACATTGCGTTAGAAATATAATAGTATTATAAACAATATATTATCTCGAGAAAGTTTTGACAGCATATAACACACGTTTGGCACCCATTTCAAGCAGGTGAATCAATCGATCGAAGCGTGCATTGACAATCCTCATTTGGTGGGAGAATCACTGCACCTTCCACATTGCTTGGCGTGCAGAGTTTCTTAGGAAATGAGGGCACCACAGGTGTGCCGGTTATAAGGGTTAAAAGGCAAGTGGGAGAAAGATCGGTTCCGCAGTCGGAGCAGTGATTCGGAGCGGCAAGTGCGAGTGACAGCTGTCAAGTCGATGGAAAATCAGGCGTGTCAGGATGATAAAATATCCTGCGAATCGGCAGCAGCATTCTGTTCCAGTGCACTCTTCCCTCTCGAATTAATTGGTTATCGAGATGCAATCGATTTTACACGCGCGTAATCCTTACGTCAACCTTCTTATGATAAGTCGTGTTGCGAAAGGAATAATTGTATCCGAAGTTGCAAAAAATCAAGAACTTCGTGCTGGCTTTTTCTTGATTGCGAGAATTAATCCGACTTGGGAATCGGTGTTACAAAGTTAAGCGAGCGGTTTGTAATTAGCTCTTGTAATGTAATGTAGAATCTTTGAATAATGAATTGACATTACGTTTACCATCTGCGATAATTAGAACGTAAAATACTAAAATCAGTGAAGAAATAAGAAAGCAAATGTCAAGAGATTTGTAAAAACAGAGTTATCTAAGCATGTAATTGATAAATAGCTCATTAATTATTGTTTCGCAAATGGAACGACAACTTGACGAGAAACGCGCAGCAAGAATAATAGCTCGCTTAACTCGCCACTCGAGAACGAAGCAGAAAGCGAAATCCTCGTGTAGTTAGTAGTTTCAAAACCTCGCAGAATACAAGCGTGCGAACTGAGAGAAGTGATTCGTTGGCTGACAACATTACCGAGTGCAATTTGTTAGTTCGGCTGGGAAGCACAAACCGTACGCGATGTCAAGAAATGCATTGGCAACTCTCGGAGCGAACGCGATCTGCTTCGTTTAAGAGCTGTCGCAAAGTTGCAGTAACTCTTAAGACGGTTCGAGCTGCATAAAGTGCGGTCGGAGACTTCCAACTTTCGCAAGATGATAGATCGTCGCTGTGTCTTCCTCGCTTAAATCACTGTCACGCTCACCAACTTTACTCGCCCAGTTATTCTTAATGGCAAAAGTGGAAGCCACGGTGCTTTTTTACAGGAGCGCGCACACTTGCCACTTTAAAATCCTGATTTTTCCTTCCTTGCCAGTCTTTTCTCTCGTCAACAGAAAATCGCATGACCTTAGGCAACGCATACCTCTGACATACGCGGAAGTAGAATCTGACGAAGCAGACTGACATTTTTATTTTGATACTTTGTGCATACATAACATCTTGCACAAACATCTACTCCGTTTTGATCGAAATTAACCGACCATATCGATTTTCCTCCTTGTAATCGAATTCCCACGCGATCATCAAACATTAGTGCGTCAATTCAAATTTTCATTGACGCGCTATACATAATTACATAATACTTAGCAAATAAGAAACCAAAGTGTAGTGTCACATTGTTCGTTAATTCCAGGGAAATGAAACGATTATTTCTTTGCCGTTACTAGCTTCATTATACGCAATAGTTTATGAAACTGAGTGAACATCAAGCTGTGATTTACCTGTGCCTTACTTCGGAATACATTCGCCGTTCAAGACGCCGTTCCAATAAATATGGCAACAGTGACTCATACAGAACGACACACAGCTATAAGGAAGAATAAGGAAGAATCATCTTATCAGCTGGACTTCAAGACTTTCACATCCTTGCAGCCTTTCAGAGCTTCCAACACCAGTGTGATACATATATATATAATTATATAAAACATGTATATAACAATGATAATGTATATTAACACTGTATAATAATAAGCAATCCTTGAATAAATTAATTAAATCAAACAAGTTGTTTGTGTACTCTTTGGTGTAAAACTCTGTACTGTTGTACACCATCGGAATGTTTTCCAAGACCCCCTTTCGGTCGAAAAATGTGTAAGTCTAGAATCGGGAAAATTCCAGGAATTCGTGACGTCACGGAAATTCCAAGAATTTCGATGACGTCACAGCAACCTTCAAGAATACCTCCTTGCGTGTCATATGCTCCTATTAGGACGTAAGAAAAGCAGCCAAATTTGTTAAAGGCCTAAAAAATACCTCCTCTTGCATTCTATGTTCCTGTTACAAAGTTGGATGCTATAATAGCGGACGAATACCTCCTTGCGAGTTCTATGATCCTATTACAAATTTTGCCAGTAAAACGTGAAATTTTTTAATAG
This sequence comes from Ectemnius cavifrons, assembly GCA_964023945.1. NCBI lineage: Eukaryota > Metazoa > Arthropoda > Insecta > Hymenoptera > Crabronidae > Ectemnius > Ectemnius cavifrons. The sequence continues at coordinate 4,451,016 of OZ030380.1, read as the reverse complement.
GAACACATAACCCTCGAGGAGGTATTCGTCCACTAATATTAGTGGACGAATACCTCCTCGTGGGTTATGTTTTCCCATTAAGAAATTTCACGTTTTACTCGCAAAATTTGTAACAGGAGCGTTAAAATGCATGAGGAGGTATTCGTCCACTAATATAGTGCCCGAATACCTCCTCGTGGGTTATGTTTTCCTATTAGGAAATTTCACGTTTTACTCGCAAAATTTGTAACAGGAGCATAGAACGCACGAGGAGGTATTCGGGCACTTTGATAGCGGACATTTTCTAATAGGAGCATATAACATGCGAAGAGGTATTCGTCAGCTGTGACGTCACGCCAACTGGACTTACAACATGTTTAACCGATTTTTGCACATCTTAATAGGACCTCATAATATGCGAGGAGGTATTTCTAGACACCAACTGTAACGTCATCGAAATTCCTGGTACTAAGACGTCACTGAAATTCCAGTAATTTATGAAATTTGGGATTTGGAAACATGTAGTTGAAGGGAACTTATTGTTAAAGTAAACAACACTGGTTTCCTTTGGATTTCTTTATTTGCACGACTGTTATACTAGGAATACATTTGCTTATTATATTGGATCGTTTTATTATTTATATAAATATTTTGCACTGAGTATCGGTGTCTTGATAATGTGGTTTAAGTCCTCGGCAGTGGCTTCACCGTTGATATGCAGCTTTAGCAAGCTTCCGGTACCTGTAAACTGATCATAAGACTTTATTACTGGTGTCTGTGCTCGTCTCGGTGAGAAACACTGCGAAATAAAGCGAAAGAGATGCGAGGTGGCCCTAATGCAGTGGCTAGTCAACGTGTAATATGGATTTACAGCGTACAAGCGATTTAGGATGCCGCCGAATGAGATGTCATTCGTGTACGTCGTGTACGAAATATGATGGAAGAGTGATTTTGTCCAGCGAGAACTCATTTAACTTGTCGAGCAAAGGTTCTTATAAATCTCGTAGTAATGTTTTTTTCCAAAAAACAACATGGGATTTGTACGAATATATCTGAAGGACTAGTTATATTCTTTACAAAATAATAAAGCAGCGCTAATTGAAGTAAAGGATTTTACAACAGAAAGTGCCTCGCATAAAAATGATCTCTCTGCCTTTAACTAATTTACGATTTAAATCTGCCATGCACATTCAAGCACTAAAAGGTGGAACATTTTTCGTGCCACAGTGCTTGAAATAGTGAAAGGTGCAAAAACTGTGTTAATTAATCGAAGATCAATCAAGGAGATAGCTTTTTAAAAAAACAGTGTTTCAGAATCTCACGTGGAAGATCATCCCGCATCGCACCTAACGTGATCGCTCTTTAATCAAGCCCTCCTTTCCCTCCTTCTAATGCGCTAAAATCTATCGGGCTTCATCCATTACTAAATGAAATGTCCCACTTCGCTGGGAGCCGCCGCTTAATAAGGATTCCATTAACGCAAACACGAGGCAGCAGTGCGTGCGAATCTCATAGAGGTAATGGAATTCAATAGCATCGAAGACGCGGGAACGTGCGATCTTTCGTGCGCTCCACTTCATTTCCGCGCCAGGTTTCTGGCATTGTTTCACGGAAGCAGATTCGCGTGCCAGAAAATCAGGCCAGTGACGACTTCGTACAAACACAAGCGCACACGTGCACACGCGATGACACGCCGACAGTGCTTTGCCATGGAGACGAGTGGAACAGTAATCCGATGTGAAATTATACCCGCGCGAGAACTTCATTACTGTCCGACAGCTGCAACAATGTACGAGCTTATGAATGACAAGCTGAATTAGTACTGAAGCAAACGAACCCAGCCAAATGACGAATCGCAGATTGATCCTAGTATTAAATTGCAGAGAGCAAGAGATTAATTTTACTGACGCTTATAGGAGTTCATAGTAATTCATTGTGAAGATTAATAGATAATGAGACGCAGAGTGGACTCGTCTAAAAACGGACTTAAATCGAAAAAATGGGAGGGGATTACTACTCTTCTCGTCTTTTCGGGCCGAAAAATGAAGTTTGCGTTAGGGTTCTGGAATTTATACCAGTGTTTCCTTGCTGAATGCCGAATCTCTACTGCGAATCCCGGTCCCTGAAACGCTCGAAAAGGTTGGAACACGTGGGAGGGACTGTGTAAGCCAGAAAGGGCAAATTAACGAGAAGGGCTAGTATTTCCGAGTATTGTCGATACAATGCTGGCTCTTACGTCATTGATTCTACGTTTTATACGCCTTTCAATATTCAAGCAATTGATCTATGGACGATTCTGCGAATGGATAAAATGATGGGGAAAAATGAAAAATCATATTTTTGCTCAATATCTCTTATCCCAATGCACGCCAAATTTTGAAAAAAAATCGGAGGTATTTGTTGTCACGTGATACACGTTATCAATTTTTTTTTAGATTTTTAAATTCAACATTCAAGCCGTAAAAAACAAAAGAACGTAGATGAAATCGGGTTTTCTTCAATTACTCCCAACTCAGTGAATGCAAAATTTTGAGAAAAATCAGAGACATTTGTAATGACGTAACACACGTTGTCAAATTTTTGGGGATTTTTAAATTCAAAATTCAAGCCGTAAAAAACAAAAGAACGTAGATGAAATCGGGTTTTCCTCAATTACTCCCAACTCAGTGAATGCAAAATTTTGAGAAAAATCAGAGACATTTGTAATGACGTAACACACGTTGTCAAATTTTTGGGGATTTTTAACTTCAAAATTCAAGCCGTAAAAAACAAAAGAACGTAGATGAAATCGGGTTTTCCTCAATTACTCCCAACTCAGTGAATGTAAAATTTTGAGAAAAATCAGAGACATTTGTAATGACGTAACACACGTTATCAAATTTTTGGGGATTTTTAAATTCAAAATTCAAGCCGTAAAAAACAAAAGAACGTAGATGAAATCGGGTTTTCCTCAATTACTCCCAACTCTGTGAATGCAAACTTTTGAGAAAAATCAGAGACATTTGTAATGACGTAACACACGTTATCAAATTTTTTGGGATTTTTAAATTGAAAAATTTAGCCGTAAAAAACAAAAGAACGTAGATGAAATCGGGTTTTCCTCAATTACTCCCAACTCAGTGAATGTAAAATTTTGAGAAAAATCAGAGACATTTGTAATGACGTAACACACGTTATCAAATTTTTGGGGATTTTTAAATTCAAAATTCAAGCCGTAAAAAACAAAAGAACGTAGATGAAATCGGGTTTTCCTCAATTACTCCCAACTCAGTGAATGCAAAATTTTGAGAAAAATCAGAGACATTTGTAATGACGTAACACACGTTATCAAATTTTTGGGGATTTTTAAATTCAAAATTCAAGCCGTAAAAAACAAAAGAACGTAGATGAAATCGGGTTTTCCTCAATTACTCCCAACTCAGTGAATGTAAAATTTTGAGAAAAATCAGAGACATTTGTAATGACGTAACACACGTTATCAAATTTTTTGGGATTTTTAAATTGAAAAATTTAGCCGGAAAAAATAAAAGAACGTAGATGAAATCGGGTTTTCCTCAATTACTCCCAACTCAGTGAATGTAAAATTTTGAGAAAAACCAGAGACATTTGTAATGACGTAACACACGTTATCAAATTTTTGGGGATTTTTAAATTCAAAATTCAAGCCGTAAAAAACAAAAGAACGTAGATGAAATCGGGTTTTCCTCAATTACTCCCAACTCAGTGAATGTAAAATTTTGAGAAAAATCAGAGACATTTGTAATGACGTAACACACGTTATCAAATTTTTGGGGATTTTTAAATTCAAAATTCAAGCCGTAAAAAACAAAAGAACGTAGATGAAATCGGGTTTTCCTCAATTACTCCCAACTCAGTGAATGTAAAATTTTGAGAAAAATCAGAGACATTTGTAATGACGTAACACACGTTATCAAATTTTTGGGGATTTTTAAATTCAAAATTCAAGCCGTAAAAAACAAAAGAACGTAGATGAAATCGGGTTTTCCTCAATTACTCCCAACTCAGTGAATGTAAAATTTTGAGAAAAATCAGAGACATTTGTAATGACGTAACACACGTTGTCAAATTTTTGGGGATTTTTAACTTCAAAATTCAAGCCGTAAAAAACAAAAGAACGTAGATGAAATCGGGTTTTCCTCAATTACTCCCAACTCAGTGAATGTAAAATTTTGAGAAAAATCAGAGACATTTGTAATGACGTAACACACGTTATCAAATTTTTGGGGATTTTTAAATTCAAAATTCAAGCCGTAAAAAACAAAAGAACGTAGATGAAATCGGGTTTTCCTCAATTACTCCCAACTCTGTGAATGCAAACTTTTGAGAAAAATCAGAGACATTTGTAATGACGTAACACACGTTATCAAATTTTGGGGGATTTTTAAATTAAACATCCTAGCGGTAAAAAAATAAAAGCGTGATTTTTTAAAGGTTTTCATTTTTTGAAGTTGGAATTTTGAATTTAAAAATTTGGAAAAAAACTATAAGGTGCGTCTCGCCAACAGACATGTTCCTGATTTTTGTCAAAATTTTGAATCTACCGAGAAACGAGATATCGAGCAAAAACGCAATATTTCGAACATTTCTAAACTGTCCATAAATCGATTGTTTCTGCTTGAAAACAAGCATGCAGCAAAGAATCAATGGGGCAAAATGCGGAGCCGCAACGCAAACTTCATTTTCTTCAAAAAAGTGCCAAAAATGAGAAAAAGTGGAACACACCCGTGTCACGTAATCGTATCGAAGTTTCAAAGTTAAGCTGTGCGTGCCGGAGATTTTTCTGTCGATCGACAGCTCAGTGTTGACAGCGCGAAAACGTGATCGGTTGCCTTTTCGTAACGAATCCTACAGGGATTTGCTAGCCAACTGAACTGACGACATGTGATCGACATGAAAATCCGTGCCATGCGCCTGAGGGAACGACATATCAATATCATGAAAAGAAGTGACTTTTTACTAATACGAAAATGTTATGTTATACACGAATAGTTAGTAGTTGAGATTTTAGATGCAAAACTAGATTTTCATTTATTCATTGCAAAATCGCGTGTTGAAATTTATTGAAATGTTTAATAATTTATTGAATTTCTCACGCGATGGTGATACGTGGAAATCATTAGGGACAGTCATTGCTTTGTCTATTGCACATAATGCGTAATTACTGCAATATATACTGTCATTCATCAAAGAAACAAGTATGCATTATTTCGCATTAAAGCTCCACAGTCTAATCGCCAGACAATTGAATAATAAAGCGAGTACTGTGATGATCCGCCACCTGACACGTCACTCATGTCAACAAAAGACCTTCGCAAACTCAAGTATCAAAAGCTTTTAAATATCAAACTAAAGAAAAAGAAAGAAAAAACAAATTATAATTTTTATTCGCCCGAATTACGTAAAGAATTACTAGTTTTCGAATAATTACTATATTTGTTAATTGGGAAGTTTTTTCCTCAATTATTTGACCAAGCGAAATGGAGTGTTTCGTGATTGGATGATTTGTCGAATTGTGAGAGGTCAGTGCAACAGTGGAGATTGTCTGGATGCCGGGGATGCAATTAGTCTGGTTAATTGCCATGGCATTCTTAATGGCGGTATTGAAGTCAGCTAGTACCTGGACGCATGTGATCTCGGGCGCATAAAGATAATGGAATAATTGTCGCGTTCCACCACGCAGATTCTCCCCTTCGTTCGTACTGTTGCACGCCTGCCCTGCTGCTTCGCGGCAATTACTCCAGATTACGATTGAATGTAAATGTTCGCCGACAAGTATTCAACTCGGGTTAATAATCAGATCGTACCAAACAATTTTTAAGCTCCCGATCAAGAAATTATTCCCGACACCCACAACTTATCCACTAAAATTCCATTGGGCTCTCCAAGGACGATTGTCCTCGAATCCAAAATAAAGCAAATTATTCTTATCATTTTAAATTCATGGTAATTAAATAAATCAGACACTGAGAGTTTTACTACAAGAACGATTTGAAGTTAATCGTAATATCTCTGAAAAGATTCCAACGAGAACAATCAGTTTGTCAAACTTGTAATGATGTGACTGATAATTAGGTCGAACTCAATTCCAACTTATTAATATCGGTAATAAAGAATAAAAGTCTGAAACAAGAACGAATTCTTGTTGCTAAGTTAATCGAATCCCCGAATAATTAAAATAAATCTCAACTTACTGAATACGAAAGTCCATGAGTGAAAGGAACAGGTTTCGCACTCTCACGAGTCGATATTCAATAATTGACTTTGTTTCTCAATTGCGTTACGTTACGTTAACTACTCATGAAGGTCTCTTCGTACTTTTTACTTATAAGATATTTCGAAAGTATTGATAATTACGCCCTTCGGGTACGGGTCAGACATATTATTAATGACGGCGTGAATTATTCGGCGTGCTGCATTGCAATTACTCGGCAATTATGCTGCAGATCGTGCAATCTCAGCTGGCAACGGCGCCAGACAGCGGCACTCTGCTGGCAGACGAAGCCCTGGACGGCTCTGGCAGCGGGGACAGGCAGGTTTGGAGGAAGAAGGACAAAGACTACGTCGACAACGACGACGAGGACGTTCGCGGCGATGATCGCGATGACGAGGAAGCATCAGGATCGGGAATGGGACCGACCACACCAGGTAATCATTCATATCAATCCTTCTATCTATATCATTTCTATCTATTCTTCGGGCTTTCTTTAATCCCTCTAATGCAAATGCATCGACCTACCAGAGATTTGTATGATTATCTATCGCAACAAATCAAGTAGTACTAATTGCAAAATAATTAATTCTTCGATATTACTCATTTTTACTATTAAACTATCACTATTTCTTATTAATGCTACAAGTATAATAGAAGTAAGGGTAGTAAAGGGAGTACGGTACAAATGAGGAGTAGAAATAACAGTATTAATGTCTCGATAATTCCTTAAACCATTTGCGGTATAAGAGTATGATTAGACAAATAACGAAGACTAATATTATATTTCGAGTAATTCTAGTTCTACTGACAAGAACAATTTCTTCTCCCCGATGCATTTGAATTCGCAAAGAAAGACTGATTATTTCCAGGCGAGTCAGGTCCACCTAAACGGGTCGAAATCGCGGCTGTTCCAGATCCATCGGTCAAGTTGCACCGCGACAAAGTTCAGAAGGATGGTTCATCGACACTAATGGTATCCTGGATGGCCCTGCTAGTCGTCTGCGCGTCCTTGATGGCCTAAACGACACACCGCACCAGGAGCGAGGCGAAAGAAGAAGTCGGCGAATTCTACGCCGAGACTAGACGTAGGCAAGCAAGCGTGAGCTCGAAATCCCCTTCGCCAGCGATCGGGATGACGATCCTCCTTGATACAAAGGACCAAGTCATCCCTAGATCCCGAGTATCCGCTTCGTAGGTCTCGTCCGTGCTAACCTGGATAAAGTGATCACGAGAAAAGCTTGAGCGCGACCTAAGTCACAATCGCCAGACCACACCCTTCAACCCTTTCGCCACTCTCTCCACGGACGCACACGAACTAAAGAGATGACGACGCGCTTCAATGACGTCCCTGGGATCAACGGACGCGACCTTCCGTCCGGGGTTGCGTTCATTAAGAGGTGATCGCTGCTGGAACCGACAGGGAAAAGAGCACGGGGGAATCAGGGTGCGCCGGAGGATGTCGTCAGTGAGCTAAACTCGAGCTTTGGGAATGCAGTGACACCGGGGACAGGAAGTCGTAGGCAGCCGAGCAGGCTAAACGGGAAGAGAGCAAGAAGAAGAACGTGCAAAAGGAAGAATGGTAGCGAGGCGGTTCACGCCTCGCTCCGGAACTGACGGAAGTGTCCCTCTATCTCTTTCCCGGGCACGACCCAGCCGGAGTTTGACGGTTTGCCAAAAGCTTGACTCGCTCTTCGGCTCGTTACTCTCCTCGCCAGCCGACACCCAGTTATGCGAGGGATGAAACCACCATGGTGGAATGTTCTCTCTACCTCTACCGAGAGAACCGGCCACGCAAGCCTTCGAACTCCGAGCGAAGAGTGTCCGAATGTCGAGCAGACTGCGATAAAAAAAAATATCAGGAACACACCACTCTCTCAGCGGGGAGAGGAGCCAGTGACGCTTTCGCCGATCTCCGGTGCAACGGGGGAGAGCAGGATGGGCTTTTTCCGGGTGAGCAAGGGTGTCCACGATTGTGACGGATGCTGCGCGCTGCTTCGGCGAAGGGGTCTCCATTGGCTGTACATTTCGTTACTAGTGGCTTGGAGGGGATCAGTGGATCGATAGATTTAAAGAAAAGACTGTTATATGTATATGAAATTAAGGAGCTAATTAGGGCGGAGAAGTGTGAGGGGGCGCCTCGGTGGGCCTCTAGGAGCAATACTCGTAGAGGGCTTTTCTATTTCGCGTTACTTCTTCGGAGTGCCGGGCCGGGAGCATGAAAGAAAGTACATACGTAACACTTGGCGAGAAGGATACTCTTCTCCTCGACGCTTGTATTATACATATACACACACCTTCACCGCGGCTTCACTGGACATTGCCGCGCTCGATTTTCACACCCCTCAACAACGATGCCGAGTGTCCGGCGCACGGACGCTCCAAGAGACCAAACGGACTTTCTATCTCACGAATGTTAGAGTAACTTCGGCTGATGTTTAACAAGATGTTCAACATGAACACTCAAGGAAGCAGGCATTCCGCCCGCTTCCTGCAGCGTGTAACCTGCAACTTATAACTGATGCAACGGGGCACGCTACAGCCTCGAGTCATGCGACGTTCAACGAGATTTCGTGGCATTATTGATAAAGTCTAGAGTCTAAAATCCATCGATTATTGCGACTTCCATTCAAGGATTACGAGGAATTGCGGAAAGGAGAACAGAAAGAACCCTTTTACTATAGGATCGCACTTGACGTATCGTCGCCATTTAAAGTAAAACCACCGATTACTCTAGATAGTAAGCTTTTACGCACGAAAGACTGCCCGAGATGCGGATTATCTCGGTCCCCGTCGCAATTGAGGACTCGATTAGCGCCAATTGAACGCACGATGTAATAAGCCGGCACACACCTTTAACTGCCAGTAACGCTCTATCAAACTCTCTTTACCCGAAAAAAGCGCAGAGGCGTCTCGTACAATGCGCACACGAATTACGACGGCTTCCTACGATCTTCCACGCTCGCGATGCTCCAATTTACAACGCGCAGTCCCTGTTTTTCTTTACTCTCGTTAAAGCGAAAGAGAGGCGGACCGCCATATACACGCTCACACACACACACACACACAGACACATGTCGTGCGAGCGATAGTTTAATGTCCACTCGATGTAACCGAGCGACACCAGGCTGCGGTGGCAGGCTTCGGCCTTTTCCGAGCCGGTGAAACCCGGCGCAGCTGTAACTGTAACAAGTAGTCGCCAATTGCCGTGTAAGTGATGCGATTTCTTTTCGCTCGAGTGCGAGAGTGGTCCGCGAAGTGTTCTTACACTTGACAGCGGCATCGAATTGGGCACACGCGAGCGAGCCTTCTGTCCACTTCGACCACTCGAGATAAAGTCGAGAAGTACCAGAGTGTACCAGATATACACTACGGGCATCTAACGCGGGCGTTCCCGCATCGCCGCAAACTCTTCTCTTCTGCGATGCATTGAATTAGTAATTGTAATTAACTTAGCACGATACTGTAATGGATTTTGCGCAAAAGTGGCTAGACGTTCGAAAAGAGCGAACTAATCGAATTTTAGAGATCCAATTCAATTAGATGTTCAATTAAAAAATACGGCAATGTCTGAAAGCAGGCTAGATGAAAGGAAAAAATTGACGAATTCATAATGTTAGAAGCAGGAATTTACGATGGTAGAAATCGATAGAAGTTAATCTCGCGGAGGGGGAAGTAGAAACGATCAGGGTGGTGTAAACTGCCAACCAAAAGAAGTAAAGGTTAGCCTAATAGCAATTACTATAAAACTATTCCTACTATTTACATATTTATTTGCATGCTCCCGCATTATTTATATATATATGTATTTTATATTTAATAATTTTAAATGTTTAGGCTGTGTTTGAGATCGTCGGCACAGATGCATTTAGATCTACCTATATCTTATTGTTAGTCTAGACTGGGAGATCGCCCCCCTCCCATACACCCGCCATATCACGATGCCGTAAAATCAAATGACATATAAACGTTTATTCAATAAGAAAATTAGTAAATTTTTGCCGAGCCGTTCGAACGCCTTCGTTAGATGTCCCGATCATTGAGAAAAGCCATGCATAGGCCATTAAAGTCAACTTCACGCGTGTTGAAGTTAAAGCAATAAAGGTGGGAGACAAGTGCGGTAGGTCAATATCATTTGATTTCCCGAAACTGTGAGTATTAGTGCCTTCCCCCCACTACTCCAGTGTGAATATTATTCAATCATGTTAAGTGTCAGACTCAAACTCAAATTTAATTCATCTGTGAATAAAGAACTGTTGAATAAAACGAAAGGGATTCTATTGCACAATTGATACAATTAATACAGTGTTTCGAACTTAGCATTCAAAACCAAGATTGTCCAGGAAAGCATTTCAAAAGATATATATTGAACATTCGAGTGATTCGATTGTGCTCTTAACTAAAAGCAATAGAGTATTTATAAGAAAGATTGTGATGCTCGATTTCTAACTTGCTTACTTTTTTCCTTTTGCTTGCTTCCGCCAGTTCTCGGATGGAAGTTTCGTATGATATTTAAGAGAGTGGGACTTCCGCAAAAGATGCCGAACATTTATCCGGGTTAAGCGGGACAGGCGAGATAGCGCGAGTTGCTCAAGAAACTCGAGTGTGTTGAGAGAGCTCCGCGTTTGGAAAGAGTCCAGAGACTGCTCTTTCCTCCTGCAAGCCAAAGCGATCTGCGCGATACATAGATACACCAATTCGACCTGGCCTTCCTTCCACTCTTTTCCCCGAGACATTTCTCACTGGGGACGCCGGGGAACTGTTGCTAAGATTGGTCGCGACTTAACAGCATCTGGGGATACTTGGGACCGGTGAATAGAATGGTCATTCAGGTGAATCGAGCCGCTCTAGGGAATTATTGCTACTGGCAACCGGAAACCAGATAATAAATGGATTGTTACAACTCCTCTTGCAGTTTCTACAGTGTTATATTAGTTGGAACAATTATGCAAATTGATTTACTTGTGAAAACTGTTTAAACGTTATTCTATTTTGCAAGAAAGATTTATCTCTCATTGTATCTTAGTGACTTATATTCAAAGCTATAACTACAAAGTTTCGAATATATATATAATAATTATATCGAGCAGTATTACATTAATAGCATAGAGAAAGCCGGAAGTGCAAGAGTCTCTCCTTTCAATTATCCAACCGTGCAAGTTTAGCCGTCGCTCCAAAATATTCTCAAAACACATAGCGGACTGAGTTGAGTCGACTCGCGGAGTGCAAGAGGAGCTGTAACAAACATTTGCCTTTGAAGCGCGCCAAGTCGAGCGGTGCTTAATGCGGCGTGGGTCAGAGCCGCAATTGCGAGAATTCGGGCTTGTAATTCTTCAATTCCGCGGTGTCCCTTTGTGGAACGAATTTAGGCAGCGGCTTGCTGGCGTCGCAGCACCACAGATGAACCTCGGGTAAAAGCGTAGGTCGTGCTCGCCGTCGCTTACGTCGTCCTTATCCTACGAGCAAACTATAACGCACAAACACGGTCCCATGACCTCTCCGCATTAATTTATGCCTCCTCCAATGGTGTACCCGCCTCGCATTATTCGCGAGTCTTCCCAGCCACGTGGCGCGCGGGAGAAAGTGACCTTAGTTTTGACTTCCCAGACGGCTCCCGACTCATTTCCTACGTAAGCGCTATGACCTTTAAAGATTTTAGTCGACATTGCTCTAACATTTTCGAGAAATCCTTCCTTTTCCGAATCTTTCAAGTGACGACAGAACGGTGCATTACTCATTTGTTATTGAATAAATGATTCTATTATAAAAATTTTCCTAATTGTCTAGTTTACGATTAATATGTTTGGTCTAAACCCTCATCCGTCACTTAGTATGATTAAATTATAAAAATGAGTATTATCAAAAGGTAAATGATTGTTTACAACAAACTTTCTTGAAAAATAGGAAATGACAGTTGTAGATAACGAAAGCTATTTATGTTTTTCAGAACTAATACAGGAAGTACTAAAGAATATAGCTTTGTCAGATTAATTCTTTTTTTTAAAATGACTCGAATTATACTCTGAGAACGGATGAGGGTTAAATTATATTTCGAACTATTAGTAGCTATATTCAATATTCATTTCGTCAGGTCTTAAACGGCTATGGGAAGTAGAAAGTCATGAATTCTCTCGTTTGTCCTCACCACCACATCACGACCGCCCGAGTAACTTGATACCAATCGCGGGAGCACGTGGCCAAGTCACGAGGCTATATTAGACAAATTTTACAATTAGAGCCATCATCGAAAGTTGGCCATTGTGCCGCTTTAAACGAAGCCATTCACCCGATGAATGCCCGTGTTAACAGATTAATGAACGCGACGTTTCTACGACTGATTCTCTCGACGATTTTTTAGTTGTTGACGAAAGCAAATAGTTGAAATGCTCAATGATAAAATTCGTCGAGGTAAATTGAGGATTTTTACGTTAAATGAACATTTAGTTGTTATCAAGGATCATGTATAATAATTGAATGAATTCGAATCTGTAACGGCTACTTAGGCTAGACAATCTGTTGTTTCCTAATTAGTGGAAGCCGCGTCCGCTCTTAATTAAGTCGTTGCTCTAATGAACGCCCGGAAAAATGGGAAGTGAGGAATCGCGCAAATCTACGAGCTTAATTCAATATTTAACGCACTGCGTTACAAGATAGTCCAGTAGTCAGTGCACTATTTCAGCAGTTAGTACTGAGCAGACTGAAATTAGAGAACCACCAATTGAATCAAGCTCAATCCCGAGTAATCATTCTAATCCTCTTTTTCTTACAAAATGAATTATTTACATTATACAAATTGTCAGAAAAACCGAAAATATTCTGTTTGCAATTGAAAACAATTAATCTATTTACAGATAACAATTTCTACTACCGATTATTACTATTTCTAAATTCTTGTTATATTCCTACTCTTGATTAGCAATCTCACAGAATCGAAAGGAAGGTTTCGCGAATTTTACAAGACCGAAAAATATTAAAACGTAAGAGCAGCTTGTGAAACGCGAACTTTTCATGATCGCTAGATGAGTCATCGTACTCTACGAAGGTCGCTTTATTACAATCGCGGAGGGTCAATTAACCCAGCAGCGGCGTCGTTTAACCCGTCCACGTCGTAACGCAGTCTACGTCTACGTCTCAATGGGAAATGATTTCGCGACAGACGGGCAGCGCGCAGCTTTCTGATTTTAAATTCAAATCTCTCTCGTCTGCACATACACACGCGCGCGCATTTACTGACTTGTTTAGCGGTAAATGAATGCGGCAGTCTGTCTGGAGTCATCTTCGCGATGACGTTGTTTAAATGCGAGAAACTTAAATGCACTTGTGCGAAGATACAGTCGCGCTCAAGAAACGTGTGTCGGTTTTATTCTGGGAAAATCAGACGTGTACGAAAGGAAATCGATGCTCCGAAACGTTGACTCTAATTAGGCCATGCGATAGCTCAATAAAATGTTTTCCCCTTATAAAAGTTTATTTCGAATATTCCCACTGGAAAATGTCAGGGGATTAGAGTAGTTATTAGAGCAGAATTACTCGTATTTAGGGATTTCCTTCGACCCAATTGAACTTCACGGAAACCGGAAGGCAGGAATTGTTCAAAAAGAAAGGTGATTAATCAAATGGTATAAATATCATAATGAAATTACTGAGATAGAAGAATCTGTTTTCTTTATCGAAACAACGAAGGATGGACTTGAAGATGTACGGGTTTTCATTATTAGAATAATTCTAGGCTGACAATTTACGTATATCTTATCACGAACTTCAAAGAAGCTAAAGCAATTAAGAGATCTACTCAGGGGTCATTTATCAGTCGAATTGATCCGCAGTTTCATTTACGACCATCACCGAATTATTCAAAATCGAAAGCTCCATAAAATAGATATAAATCATAAAAGTGTAATACTCGATAACTTGGTAGGAATGATTTAGAAGTCTCATTTTTATAGAATAATCATTTTTCTAATACAAATGTATCGATCCGAGATTTCCTTTGCTGCTCAAGGCAGCATCTTTCATCCAAACACTCGTGGGAAGTCGAAACTCCACTTTACCAGTAAGGCTGAACATCAAACGAACGAAAGTATCGCATTTAAAGACTTTGATATTCGAGATCTTACATCAACGTTTATACTTTCCCAGATCCTCGACTTAACTTGGCCCCGCTCTCAAGTATAATTAAACTAATCCAGCGAGAAGCGCGCTAATTAACATGTGTGCCCGACATTACTAACATTTCGCGTATCGATTGATGAAATATGCAGCTATTTCAAACTCAGTTGTACCTAACAACCAAATTGAATCGACAGCGAAGTATTTTGAAAAAATACTGGACGTAAAGTCTAAATGACTTTCGAATTGTTAAGTATTAAACTTAACGCGTGAGGAATCGTGATTTGTATATCGATCTTCGATGTAAATTTATTGATTAACTCAAGTTTGAAATGGCTACGTGTGATCGATCGATTGGCGAGGTGTTAACATACAGTTAACGTAAAGAAAGTATAATATAAAGCGAATCCTCTTGGCCGACGATAGTTCGGTCGATAGCGAAAGTCAATCAGCAGAGAAAGGCGATTGATTCTATGTCAATCACCAACAGAAACGTCGAATTGCGAGAACCAATTGTGAACCACAATGTGAATAGAAGTACACAGGGAAGTACGAGATTGAATGAAAAAGCTCGATCATTTCTTACATCTTATTTTGATTTCACTTCACTTACTATCGATCGAGCTTTTTTTAATCTAACAGCTGGACTGCGAATCTTTCCACAAATTTACACTCTTATTTCACATACAAAATACAAAACTAGTAAATACTTTCCATCTAGAATGACAGAAATTCAAACGAAATATCTGAATTAAAATTAACACTAATCTTTCCTATAAAAGCTATCAAAGATTCGTCGTCCAGCATTACCACAAAATCTGACGGGGAATAAAAGTAACCGTTCGAAGATATCCGGCGACTCACACCCGCGAGTTTAATCCGTGGACAATTTCACGGACCAAATGCTTCCGGCATAGAAATAACATTGCCATTGATAGGAAACTCTCGCATTCCATCAAGCGTACTAAAAAAAAAAAAACAGAAAAAAAACACCAAGCGAGCATTGCATTAATGCAATACAAGAAGATCACAGGTGTGGGCCAACCGGTTGTAACAGCGACAGACGAGAACCTTGTACATAGAGTGAGTGCGTGTTATATTTATGCGTTATTGCACACTGTATCGCGATGAGCAGGCCTAACATTAAGACTACCCAAGAACTCGATTTCGGGCTCCGCATTAGCAACCGAGGAAGTAATAATCGCGTGGAGAGAGAAAGAGAGAGAGCGAGCGAGCGAGCGAGCGAGAGAGAGAGAGAAATTAACCGATTTACTCGTAACCATAATTATCGTTCTTAATTTCGTGTGAGAAGAATGTGAGAATGGCCGGCCGAGCTATTGCCCGGTCGAAGTTTAAGTGAACGAAGGAATGGAATAAAAGAAAAGAAGAAAAAAGCAGATGAGGAAAAGCTGAAGAGAATGAGGAAAGAGGAAGTGATCCGCGAAACAGTGAGAGACGAGCGAGGGATCCGGAGTGATCTCTGCGCTCGCTGGTTCGTGCCAATTTTACTTTTAGAGCTTAGAACTACTCTTTCTCCTTTAATCTGTCTCGCCGAGAGTCTCCCTTTTGATATCGCTTTCCCCCCCAAACCCCCCACTGAGAAAAGAGCGAGTTCTTTCTCTCGTATCACACGTATGTCCGGTGCTTCTTTACTCCTTAAGCTGCGGGCGCGCGCGCACAGACACGCATACATACAGACGCGAAATTTCATTGTTTAATCCTTAAAATGACCCGGGTATTTTAAACCGCCCCCCATAAACCCTCGCGTTCCTCCCACGCCTATCTTTTTTTTCTACTCCGATGTCTTTTTTCCCAGTTTTTACTGCCTTTTTGTCCGACTATTGTTTGCCCTCTGTCATGCATCCCTTTTCACACCTCTCCCTTAGGTTCACTTCGGCCAAATTTAAGCGATTTTTAATTTGTTCCATTATATGTCGCCAGATAACAATGGAAAATATGCGAGGAAATTGTAAAATATACTTGCAATTCTTATAAGTTTTGCCTTTATCTTTGATTATATAATGTTGATATTTGAAGTTACGATATTAATCAAACTTAAATCAATCACTGTTAAGGAATTTGATTGAAAGAATTTATTTGTGATTTGATTTGAAAGAATGTATTTTCACAAAATTGCCTGTTGTACTCACAAGTCGGCTAGCACCGCGAAAATTGAAGTGACCGGCGCGATTTTAAGTTAAAGGTTGCTTAAATTTGGCCGAGGTTGCGTTTACTCGCGCAATCGGGAGACGCGCGATCGCGTTCGCATTGAGAAAATGGAATTGCCGGGGGAAATTTGCCCGCTGTATGTGCGCAAACACACATATGTATGTATAGGTGGGAAGAGAAAACGCGGCCCGCCGCGAGCGGCTAGAAAAACTCGAGGGAAATGTAGTCCGACACACACACGCGCAAAAACAAAAAAAAAGGAACGCAACGCATGAAGAAATCCGAGTCGAAAATTGATTGAGGAGGAGGAGAGTGTGTAAGAAAGTCTCTTAGGAAAAATTGTCTACGCGTAGGTACGAATACCTCGTTTTACATTTTAAGGGTTAAAGTCTATTTAAATTTTGTTAGCCTGAAGGAAGGTTCCTCGTTAACCTTGTAAATAAAAAGTGATCGCTAATAAAAGGAAGTTAAAGAATTGCTTTATGTATGTACATACACGTACGAGTGGCTCTTTTCTTTCCCCCAAATCCCCCATGATTTCAGCCTGTTTAACTGTTACGCTGCGATATTTAATATTGTCAAATTTTTTAAATATAAATAATTGAAGAAAAATGAAGGTAAGTTAACGCGATATTGATAAATATAAACTGTATATGCCAGCAACGCCCTTTTTAATGAATTAAATAATTTTTTCCATGACTCTAAACTTGACATTTCAACTTTAACGTGAATGAAAAGTAGTAATTACGCAGCGTAACAGTTAAAGTTATTCACGAGTGCACGAAACAAATGTCACTTTTCATTTTATCCGAACACTTGCAATATTTATTCAACGTGTGAATTTATGCGAAAAATATGAATTGAATATCTATCAAGAATTTAACCCGTTTCAGAAATTGTTGTTCGAATCCAATCCGTTCCAGAAATTGTTGTTCGAAAGACGCACACTTTCGCGTATTCCACTGAGTATTGCAGCGGAGTGAGTAAACTTCAATTCTTGTCCCGACAGAGCAGTGAAATTGAGTTGATTGGAAAAGTTTTGCTCTAGCAACTCAATTCTTCCTTTCACTCCGCAAAATTGAACAACTGTACTTTGACCAACAATGAGAAACGAAGTAATTCAGACAATAGTTATGTGGGAAACGCTTTAACTTCATATTTCAGTAATTCATTCTTATGGTTGTTCATATGGCAACCATTTTCGTTATTTTTCTTAACAATGAGTTCTCAAACAAGAATTCTTTGTATTCAAATAGAATTTGTACCACTATGAATTAATCTAGCAAAAATCATTTTTAGAAATATCCGAATATTTTAGACACCAAAAATAACACAATTTCCTTCATCAATCATAATTATATAATTACGTCTGTTTTTCTATAAATTATGTACTGCTGTTAACAATACTGAATCACTCATTGTGAAGAAAAATAACTAAGCCAATTGCTTAATAAATCACCAAAATATCAAATCACAACGTTTCACACACGCACTAGTATCCGAAAATGTTCAATATTCACTTTAAACACGCACAAACTAAGACTTGAATATTCTAACACTCAAGCACTACTAACGATCTTTAGACAACAAAATATTTCAATGCTTCTCCGTTGGAATTCCGAATCGAACTGACTGACTTCCTTCCAAAATTCTGGAAGGATTTTTCGTTCATTTGTCCCCACCACATTTCTTGCAAATATCTTTGCCCTACGTTCCGCGAGGAAAAGGGAAAAATATTTGTCTGGACTCGTTAATGAATTTTCCACGTAATGAGGAGACTCTTGGTACCTGAGAATGACCGCGAGCGGAACCCCTTTTGGGTCGAAAGGGGTCACCCTGTCTGCGCACCACATGTTTTATTGCCCTTTCCTCGGCCGAACGTAATAGTTCCCGGAAAGTAACATTCCTCCCGCATTAATATTTCAACCAAATCCTTGACAAAGTATTCGGTTAATCCGCGAAACATCTGGCGAGCAGACACTCGCCGGTAGTTACGTAATTTTAATCCTATTGTGTGTAGAGTTCTGTCAGTTACTTCGAATCCGAATATACCGTATTTGTTAAATGCGTATTGAATTTATTAACTGAGACGTTTAATTAATTTTGACTCTATGTTTTTGAAACCATTCGTTTACAGCGAAATCTGAAGGAAAGTGCTGGTAAATGACTTCCGAATGATATATCAGCTTTAAGGCTCCTACGAGTAAATCAGTAACGACGCGGTGCTCGAGGGAAATTTTAATTTTTTTATAAGCCTACGTGTAAAGCTTTGGCTAAAGATATTCAATCTTTCATACAGCGACGATGCATGAACATTTTTACGAACTGTTATTGACTGTCTGCATTACACAGTCTACAAGTGTGAGTAATTTTCGACGAACGACCACATATTCATGCTAGTAATAAACTAAAATAAATAATTGCTTGATATTAATTGACAGTTATAAAATGAAAAAGAAACATATGCGTGCAAATATAAAATATGAATATCAAAGCCTTGCGCGAAGTGACTCAGTGACTCTACAGTTTTTTCCCCTCAACTGCCTATGTTTATGCAAACATAGTTTTTCTTATATTTATTAGAAACTTTATAATAAATTAAATTGAATAACTGATTAATACTCAATGATATTTGCAAAACTAAAAAAGAATTTACGCGTATATAATATGAATGCGAAAACCTTACGCGGAGTGACGCAATAACTGTACAACTTCTCCCACTTAATTGCCTATATTTATGTAAACATAGTCTTTTACGTATTTATTAGAAGTTCAAGCGTGGCGTCTCAAATAAATACGTTCAATAAAAAAATAAACATTACAAACATCGTCGAGAACATGTATTCCATTTTAAATAAATTACCGGAGCTTTACAAGAAACAAGAATGAACAAGTGGTTAATATTCAATGATGTTTGCAAAACGAAAAAAGAATTGACGCGCATAATATATGAATACGAAAGACTTAGGCGGAGTGGTGACGCAACGAGTATACAGCGAGCGACTGTGGCGCGCGACGAATCCCTCTTCCCTCTTTGCCGATGCGCTTTTGCGCCCTGATTGCGCGCGTGTGCGCCTTGCCACAGTCACAAGCTAAGAGATGCGTCAGTGTGCGTGAGACAGGTAGCAGATAATGCGAGCTCTCGGGATTCATTCCTCCTCCTCGCCGTGGCTTATGAGGCGGCGTAGTTACGTGGCGCAACTGGCGTAGTCCTCGCAGCGCCGCGCCGCCCGCTCCGTCTCGGCGCATTCAAGAGGGGCCAGTAAATGGAGCTCCGGCGCGCAACAGCTTTTCGACCAGACGGGAGAGCTTCCAGCCAACCAGCCAGCCGGCAATGACTTTTTGAGGCATTGACTCGCTGAGTATGCCACGATTCCTTGAGACAAACTGCGTATACACGACGCCTCCGCCTTCGCCCCGTGCGAAGATACTTGTAAAACTGAGTATAATACTGTCTGTTTTATTTTTAGATCCGCGCTTGGGCTACTTGCGGATTATTATTCGCACTTCACTCGTGAATAATGGATGTGGTTTGAAAAGAGTGTCTTAATTTGTCTTGTCTCTTCTTAATTTTTGTATTTGAATTTTTGTAAATTAAAATTTTTGTAAAAAGTTGATTCGCAGAATCATTGACTAGAAATGTAATAGTTTAAGGAATTCTCATTTACACAGATTTCTCCGATCTGTTCTTCGAACTCTTGAAATCTGTTATTTATTATTCCATACGTTTTGAATTGCAACTGAAAATGTTTCCTCTATATTTCAATAACTTGGAATTTCAAGCGAACACGATTGTATGATTGTGCAAAATAAATCCAATATTCGAAATTTCTCTTTTCTTTATTACACAGTATTTTTATCCATGCGCAAATCTCAACAGAGCAGAGATCGAAGGAAAACAGCGCCTGCAAAATCAAAGGATATAGCTTTCATGATATTTGTTTCAAACAATAGCAGAGGGGAATTGCTAACGAAACCCGGCTCTCTTTTTTCGGCTGCGTCCAGATCGATTCTAACGAACATTGCTGCATTGCCGTATAGTGACGACTGCAGTACACCGAACAATGCATCTGTAACGAGCAAGCGTGTTAACCGACCGCAGACATCATACGCTTCCACTGCACCCGTGACGATTGCAGCATCCCTTGCTCGGTCCACATATGTGTACATGGCGGCAGTCTCGCCTAAACACACACAGCTCGCAGAGCTCGAGAGAAGAATTTCAACCAACTCGACGTTGAGATACAATTAGCCTCGCGCAAGCAATAAGAGTGACTTTGGTCATATGATCTCCGGCGATCATTTATTTTTTAAAAAACAATAGCGAAAATGATAGTGTATATTATAAATATGATAAATTTATTATCTCAAAATTCAAACACGCTAAAGACACATCTCCAGGAATTTCTATTCTTCACACTGGGCGTTTTAAGTGAAAAATTGGAGCACTTGACGATGCTTGGTAATTATAATTGAACAATTAAAGGAGCACAATTATTTTCCTCGGTAACACTTCCCTGTCTTCATTTTTGAAAGATCTAATTAATTTCTAAAAAACAGGGGGATTAAGGGGTTACATACAGCGAGCGAATAATTAAAAATCGATTTCTTTGTAGTAAAAAAAAATCGGAAGCTTTAAGAACACGCTAATTAACACTTAAGTTACACTTAACTTACAAAACGTAGCTTACAATGAAGGATTATGAAATTTTACAATTCACTGAAATCTACAGATTAAATTTTGATTTGGATATCAGGAGTGGATTAAACAAAAAGAGTTCCTGAATTTCCTTGTCTTTCTTGAGCTAGACACTCCATGTAACGCCGCGAGTGAAATTTTCATTCTTGTAACACAAATTGCTAAATTTATGTAGAGATATTCTATTAGGGCAACGAACCGCACAAATATTTGCAATTCGTCCGTAAAATTAGGATTAGGCGAGTTCAAAAACGAGAACGAGGGCTCGCAAGAGCTTTTTATTGAATAATTTCGCAGCTCCGTGAGTCCCAATACGTGAGAGTGGAGCGGTAAGATTTTCTTAATGAGGAAAAGAGAGTGCAAGCGTGATAAAAGTTGCACCGCCGAGGTGAAATAATGAACTCCACTTGCTAGCTACTTCATAACTTCCCCTCAGCGTATCGACCTACTTATCTCGTATTCCAGTATCCGATGTTGCTCCTAAATTCGCTGCAACTCCAATACCACGCTATCTGCACCATCAATATTCATGCAGGGTTTCCATTGCCCGTGGCATTCAGTGCTATCTTTCTCGCGCAGTCTGCTCAGGTGAGTTATTATTAATAAGCTTATCGCAAACACATTAAGAATATTGAGCAATTTCTTATAAATCTAGACAATTTAAAACCACAATACTTTTAAGTGTTTAGCGTGATGATTCTAATTACTAATTTGAACGCTTTTCAAAGGCCGCATAAAAATAAATACCAGTTTTTTTAAATAAATAGCCATCCGTATGCAAAGTACTCGTCACGAAAATCAAATGTACCAACTTAAACATTAATCCCGCTGACTAGAAATCAATTAATATTTCATTGATCAGATGATTAAATAAATCCACAGCAGGAAGGACAGTGGTTAAAGTTGCATGGACAGTTCCAAGTATATCGAGCGCGTGTAAAAAAAGTCCGAGTTCAAATTCAGATGGATATAGTCGAGCGAAGGCGATTGAACTTTCCCGGTGCTTTCCTCGGCCTCGCGGGGACGCACGAAAAGCCGAACCGTTCGTTTCCTCGTTCTCTATTTCGGTCGGCTTGCCGCTAAATTTATCGCGCGCGCACCATCGCGACGAATGGCTGAAACTCACTGCCAAACTAATTTTTGCCGTGTCGCGCGCGTCGCCGCGATAAAGCAAGATTTATGGAAGAAACGGAGATACACGCAGCAGCACCGTGGTGGCTTTCAGGCCGTCCTGCCGGGCAGACTCGCAGCCGATGCAACACCGATTCCCTCTTTAAATGAATGCCCGTCGTAGCTGCGAGCACACTGCGAGATACGTTTGATATTCTAATGGGATTTATCAAGGTGGGTGCGCACCAGGCAGATGCGAGTAAGTCGACTGCAAGATGTAAACTTTAAAGAGCGCCTTGAGCTCTTAAGTAATCTCGTTAAACAGAAGTGTTAACTACGTTGGAAAGGTGAATGGAAAGTACACAGATAATAAGGAACGGGACGCACTCGATCCATTAAGTAGAGACTTCATAAATTATAAGAGTAATATAATCATTACAATCTCGCACATCTTTAATTATTTCGAAATATCGTATGTTGTAAGTAAATATCCCACATAGCGGTGGATTCAAGTAAAATATTGATATCATACACGCTTGGATTACTAATTAATTATTGTAGATATTGTAGATTTATTCTACTCGGCCTTAAGAAGTAACACACATTCTTCGATATAATACTATACTGTTAATTATATAATTAATTAAATTAGCCTTTCGCTTGCATCCTAATTGTTTTCTGGCGGACTTATGGACTAATTTATCTCTACAGTATAAGACAGAAAGTAAATGAAACAACAGTAACTACTGATATTGCGACTAAAATCTCTAATGAATTTATGAGAAGATTTCTTAGGATTTATTGACACTTCACTCGGCTAAAAGTGGCACTCGACTCGAGAGCTCGACAGCAGCACTCGAGTCTATAAAATCCAGCGATACTGAAAACTCAAATGAAAAGCCAATTAGCGTATGTACATCTATACAAATTGGCCACTTTCTTATTAGCGTAATTACCATTGTACTAAATCGTTTTAAGTAAATAATATTATCGCTGGTAATTAGTAGGGTGAATTCCTTGGTTTGGAAATTAAACAAGTGATGGGGGCGTCGAAACTAATAAATTTGGCGGATGCTGTTAGTGCGTACAATATATACAAAGTTCGAGCCACCGAGAACGCGTAATTCAATTTGGACCCTTACTAATCGCGTTTGCGGGTTGATTAACAGAACCCCTCGGCATTAATCGTGTTCCCGGTAATTGCGTTAGCCACCGATACCCTCGAAGCCCTATCCTCCGTTAATAATCGTCATGAATTTATAGAAGCCGCATTCATAAGCGGCTAACCATTTTGTAATTTATTGCTCGGCAAATCACCACCGACGGTCTTCGAGTTCCACGTCTAATTACCCTTATAATTCATGCGACCTTTAATTCTTTCTTTCACAATTCTCTCCTCGAAATAAAGCATTGTCGGTACAATGTATGGAGTTGTGTAGAGTTTAAAGTTTTTAAAGTGAAAGTTATCGGAATGATAATTTCTTACCACTTCTAAGACAGTTTGATTATTGAGAATCTCGAGTACTACGGGAAAAGATTAGATTTCTAAGAAGTATTGTATAAATAGAAAAATTCATATACACTTCCTCACATTGTTATGTATATACCATTATAAAATGCAAAATTTGGCATTTCCTTTGGTCAACAAAAAGCTTCGAATCTCAACCTTATTGAACAGCCCAGTAAGGGAATTTGAACGGGAGCCGAGGAGGGATTAATGAGTTAAGAATTTTAACTCTCATTATATCTTTGTATTTCATTAACTTAACAATTTATATCGTTTGGTATGTAGAGTGGTAGAAGTCGATTGGTAAGGAAGATAATATGAAGATAAAGAATGTATGAACAACCAGTAGTTGCGACAATTCCTGTGCCTGGTTTACGAGTGCACACCATGATTCTCGCCCAACAAACAAAAAAGAAGGCGGATACGTGTCAGTGATGCACAACACCTCTGACAAATGGAGTGCGTCGGAGTTGAAGAACATTACATATGACAGAGACGGTGCAGAACGAGAAACGCGCTTAGTATTCCCAGTGCCTTCGCCAAATCATGCTGACTATCGATGCCAGGAACGTTACACGAAAGCTTCAAACATAAATGTATCCCTCTTTCACCCAAGAAGAAGCGTAAGGAGATGACAGTCAACGTAAATTAATTTCCCATTAAATAAACGAACCTGGCAAAATGTCTTACTCACACAGCAACAATAATATTATCACAAGGTTACAATCTCGAGTACGTAGCCATGATTGGTTCTAACGTCAAACAACCTAATTTCAATGAAGAATAGAAAATACAGATTTCGTTAACGAGCCGCAATAAAATTTCAAATGAAAAGGTATAACATCAACATCTACGTCGCCAAATATATTTATGTGTTCGTGTCCTTTGGTGTCAGAAACATCTCCACGAGTTTAATCAGGTTCTCGATGCCCTCCAAATAGTTTGCGTCCAAGCTATTAGGGTCCTCTGCCGGGAAGACGTGAGTGAAGTCGATCATGTTAATTCGAACCCAATCCTGCTTCTCCTCGGATGTGGCGCTGAGCTCACTTAGCAGGGCTTCGTAATCCTCCTTCATCTTGATGACATCGTCATCGAAGTTATTCGCGAAGGAATGCGTGCGACAGAGGCGATCTACTCCGATATCTGGACTGCAGGATCCGCTCCTGTTTGGAGACTTATCTCTTCCGATTCCCTCGGCGCTCAAACTGATACTCCTTTTAACGAAGTACGATCTGCCCATTGTCCTATTGCGGTCCGCTTTCGATGCGGAAGTCATTGCGGCCCTGTTGGACGTTTCGTCCGCGATCTGCTTGAACACATTGGATGGGACAGCGTGACTGTTCAATGACGAAAATGAATTAACTGCACGGGCCGAGGATGCGCCGGCAACAACGCTGCTGTCGTTCAAGTGCAGGCAATTCCGCAGCCTTCTGGCATCATAAGCCACCAACAGAGAGCTAGAATAAAAGCGGAATATCCGCTGGGTACGAAAGAGTAGCAGGACCTTCCACAGGAAAGAGAGAAGCTTCACGATCAATTGACGACAGGGCGGTCTTTCTCGACTTATGTTCAGGAAGATTTTCAGCGCTGCGCAGGGAAGAAAAAGACAACAGTTCACGCACTTTGAATAAAGAAAAGCGAGAGACAGGACAAGAAAACAGATTCTAATAATTAAGTTCGAACTGATGTTACTAATTCAGTGTCTTTCTACGTGTTCCGAATCAAATTTAGTCTACAAAGGACTCGTAATCGTCAAACATAATCGCATATCAGCAATGATAAATTACGGATGTTGAATATACCTTCTACCACTCCCTTCGCGTCCAGATTCTTGCCATAATGCTTGCCGAATTTCCTCAACTGTCCCGAAGACAGACAATATACTTGGAAGCCAGTAATACAAAATCCGTACGTGCGCTTTGATTCGGCATACTTGAGTTCCTCGATTGTTCTTTTCTGTGGCGTCGCTAGCGGATCCCATGTTCTTCTACCTATTTTTATATCCATCACGCACGGTTCCGCCATACCCTCGGTTATGTCTTTGAGTGTAAGGAAAGTTACCCCTGTTTGTTTACAAAAGACCATATGAACTCGCAGTGATAAACGTTATTCTACCTTCTCTAATGTCGCTAAACGTCACGTAAAAGCATAAGTACACAACGAAACTCGTGACAGATGTATCCTTTATTTCAGTAAAGTAGAACGTTCAACCCCAACAAAATGTAAATTGTACATGCACACTTCGACAAAACTTTCATCTCAAGCAGGACAATTATTCTTCTCCTTATTCTCAAAGCATTCCTGCACTACAAACTAGTATATGAATGTACAACGCAGACAAAAAAAAGCAATGTCTTGGCACATCGTTCGCTCTACAAATCAACAGAAAGACCAATACTAGAAAAAAAAAATTAATTTACGATCGTCTCGATGTCTTACGTCTGCCAAAAATCTGTAGCTCGGTGGTGCCGTAATACTTTGGGACATAATTCCTCAGCTGCAGCATTACGGGATCTTGGGATTTTCTTAAGTTCTCGTAAAATGCTATTTCCCGTTTACCTAACAGAGGCTTGGTTACTGGCTTTAGCACACATCCGTCTGATCGACGCAGCATACCTGCGACATTTAGTAAACACCTGCTTAGTGTCTTGAGCGCATCCGACAACTAAGAATATATCTTATTAGCAAGTCTTCCAGCAAGAAAGAATTTATGATGTAATCTGAGTTAAGATACGGTCAAACAAGAGAACATGTTGATACAAAGCGTATGATAGGACGGTATGTTATTTGATAAGCAAATATAACTATGCACACACTGTCAGTCTCTGCTTTGGTAAAGAGGCAGATAATAGTACGAATTCTCGCAGTGGGAGGTCTTCATTACCGGCTCTCTTACCAATGGTATGTGCTTTCTCGTCGAACGGATGTCCGGCCAACTGAGACTCCAAAGCATTCAGGCCCGCAGGAAATCCACATTGCGGCGGAATTTCAGCTAACTCCGCGCTCGTATGCTTATCACGATGGCATAAACTTTTGTCGGACTGCGAGTCTAAGGTCGTCATCATTATTGCACTGAGCAGCACAGAATAATTACGTCTGCAATTAAAAAACAATGCGTCTTTGAGTAATAAAGAGAACGTTATCTTCGCTCCACCTACGCCTTTCCTATACGATATATCCTGCAACAACTACCCGGCACAGTTTAGTCGCGTGTGATCGAAACTCCTGAAAAGTATGAAGAGCTCTATGATATTTTCAAGTATAACAACTATTTTTAAAAACTCTATCTCATGATGGCGAATGATAACGCACTTCGATTAGCGTCACTATAAAATCGGTAACAGCCGAATGATAACCGGTTGGCTTGCGATGAGTGGCATTAATATAACGCTCTGATTTGCCGCATGTATCCTTGACATTAAATAATATGACTATTTGACTCTAGTTAGGAACACGAAATATAACTCAATTTCTGCTCGCGATGATTACGCACGCCAACAACGCAAAAGACAATTCTAATGGCATTTAAGTAACTCTCGAAGAGTTATTAACAGGATTGATTCGAAGCTTACAATTTCCCATTGTTGCTGCACCAATAAAATGTAAATGCAATCAGAAATATCTTTAAAATGTAGTATTCAAAATGATATTGCAGAATAGCATACCGCGCTTTACTCAACTATGTTACAAATGGACTGTCTATATACAGCTATATGTAAAGTGTGCGGGAGCGATTTATTCCCCTCGAATCTAAAGATTCTGGCGCGATGACGCGTCTCCGCCGAGGATGAACGAACAAGGCCAATATCGAAACTATGAATAATCCCTAATACTTCTAGCGGCCTTCGCTGGCTGCTGGCCAGGGAATCAAGGAAAATGCTAAAAGCACGCAACCACACACTCCGATACGCATTTTCTAGCATTAGCGGGCGGGAACGCCCATTCAAAGTCGCATTGTCCGCGCGAGGGCGCTGCGACGGCTACAAAATTGAACGTTCCAAATTCGCGCTTTTACCAAGAATCAACGCGGCACCGAATGTGCTGGCATTTTCGGCTGGCAGAAGCAGTGTGTCACGAAGCAAGTCACGCACGACGCAATGCCAATTGCAGCTTGGAGCGTAAGAGAAATCGAGCGGACTCTCGCGCTGTAGCGCACTCGGGTTAGAGCAGGGCGTAGGTGTTGAGGCGAATCTAATGGATTTCGATGTTTCCCTCGACCATACGTACATTTGTCGCACATAACGAGAAAACGGCAGGCTGGCGCGCTCTTCTCTCGCATGGTAGCGCCTGCCGTGTTTTACATGGTGGGTTCGTGCTACTGCGATAACCTATAAAGCGGGGGACTTGGCTACGGTGATCTTGCACGCCTGGTATCACTTTTGCCTGCTGCTCGCTCTGACGTCACACTGCACTCCTCGTGCATCGGAATCACGTCGCTCGGTTTTCAGGGACGCACGAATTTTGAACTTCACATGATTCCACTCGGATGGTGGTGTATGCTTTCACCTCGTCCCGTGTGTGTATGCGCCTCGCCACCCTGACGTCTGTCGCGTACGCTCGTCTTTATCGCACTAACACGCTCCTCCTCGAGGCTCGTAGTTCCCACTCGCCGGGCCGGAGGGCGCCCGCTCCAGTTTTGGAAAATGAAAAATCCTTCCCGCCACAACACACACGCATCAACCTGCATCTTCCTGTCAGCTGCGAGAGTGGAATTCGGTGTTTTTGTCACTTTTGATGAGTGTCGCTCTGTTTTCAATTGGTTAACTCGTTTTTTTACGAAATAAAGATCGTTTGATACGCGCTTCGATAAACGGTAACTCAATGCATACTCCTGAATTGTATTGCTACTGCGTAGGTATACGATAGCTTGTTTGCGCCCCGATAATGTGTTCAAACAGTTCTGAGAATTTCTTTAATACGAGCGTGTGCCAAACAATAACAATAGTCGTATTTCAAAAAAGCTAACTCGTACTTGCTTCTGTGAAAAAACGAAGATATACTTTCAGTGAGTGGTTAAAATGCAGGGGAAGTGATTCGAAAGGTGCCGCAGTTCTTTGAATTGAATAATTCACCGATTCTAGATTTATGCTAAGGTATGTTTACAGTAATACTTGCAGCATATATATTTATAAAACCTGTGTTAAAAGTGAAGAATTTCTCATGTATAATGTTTTAATTGTAATGAGGTATTTCTATTTGATTACTCCAAATGCTTTATCATATCTTTCTTAGCCCAAAAGGAACAATTTCAAGGCTTTGAAACTAATTTTCATGAATCATAGCAGTAGCTAATAATACCACTTGAGTTATTCTTCCAAAAGAAGAAACATTTGATCTGTGAAACTTCAGAAACTTCAATCAAATCAAATGTGTCTTGAAACACATTAAATCTACATACCTAATATACTGCTTTTTTTTACAAAAAATAGAACAATTTAGAATACTTACGAAGCATATTAGTTAAACCTAAAGAAGAAGTTTCAAAAATAGCTCATTTAATTTTACATAGCTTATGCTAATTCGCAGTACAAAAATCATTGGAATATTTACAACTAGGAAGTCTTATATGTATATCGAGCAAGTATCTTCGAGGTGCAAATTGAAGTTAAACTTAAAGTAACAAAACTACGCGGTCCATTTTAAACATCTTGTGTCAAGATGAGTCCCTAAACATTTAACACTGCAGTATCTAGCACCACAAGGAATACAAGTGTAATTACTGGGAAACCCGCACACAGCACAAAAGTGCCTCTCAGGAAACTGAGAAGGTGGTGCTTGAGCGGAAGAATAATTGGGTGGGTTGGGATTAATATTGAGATCTTCTTCAACCAACTGGCTGAAGGTCTTCCGAAACCGTTGCTTGTAATACTCGGCGGATCTTGTCTTTTTCTTTCTGCCCCCTCTGTTGTCCAAAGTCTCTTGAAACTTTGGCACTTTTTTACTCATCACTGCAAAACAAATATTTGTATTTGTTTGTAACCAAAGTTCTATGCTCTTGTAACTATTTGATTTGCTTTCCACATAAGATTGGTCTTTGATTCTGGTCCCAGTTTCATAATTAAATTAGTCATTTGTACATTGTACGTGGTACAATACTTTCCTGCTTTTCCTTGCAATTAATAACTATAATCATAATTATGAGGTTCCCACTATACCTAAATCAGCATGAGGATCATCATGAAAATTATCTTGCTCCAAAGCCTCGAGTGCTTTCTTCTGCCTTCTCTTCCTCGCAGCATCGTCAAGCACTCTCTTCTGATAAGCATCTTTAATTCTACCCGACTCTCTTGCTGCCATTTTGAATCGATTTATAAACCAATGAATTAAAACACAGAGTTAATTCCACAATGCATTTAAATGCCCTTCTCAGCCAATGGGAATGATATTTGGTCCATTAGATCATCCACTTTAGTCTGCAGGGTTTCTAATATGTCAGCGGAGATGAAAAGATGCTTTTCATCGAGATCTTGAATAATGAACTTCCTGCCCAGAGCCAAACTCTCATCCAAGTGCAATAAGAACTGTTTCATAGCTGCATCACTATAACATATGTTGAAGACAAATATATAACATAATGCTTTAACATTCCCAACAGCTCTAAGCCATAGAAATGTCTAAAAGAAAAGGAGTTTCTCTTGATGAAAAGAGGCTGCGGATGCTTCAAATATTCTATGAGAAGAAGGAGTTCTTTACACTGAAAGAATTGGAGAAAATTGCACCAAAGGAGAAGGGAATCGTTGTGCAGTCAGTCAAGGATGTGCTCCAAGCACTTGTGGATGATGGACTTGTCAGATCAGAGAAAATAGGAACTTCTATCTACTTTTGGTCTTTTCCTGGGTAACAAACATAGTACTCTTGCTACTATTGTATTTTGAGAAAATGATGCTATAGTTCGATTGAATTCTTTAGAGAGAACATAGCTGCTTTAGAGCAGAGGGTATCCGATGCCACTAGGAAAATTGTACAAAGTGAGTTTAAACTCCAAAAGTTAAAGGAAGAGTCTACAAAACATCAGGTATTATTTAAGAAACTAATTAATACTCTGAATGAAATGCTACACTTGACAAAATTTACTTAGTCATAACACTGTATTGTCGTGCGACACACAGGTGGGAAAGGAAGATTCAGAGGAAAGGACAGCACTGTTAAAAGAAATAGAACAATTAAAGGCCAAAGAGGATCAGCTAAAGAAGCAGATATCGAAGTTCAGTGACACAGATCCCGAAGCAATCGCTAAACTCGAGACAAAAGCAAAGGTAATACAGGTTATGCGAGGGATCATTGAATGCCAATCATTATAACGCTACTTTTCATTAGGATTACAAAGAAGCCGCGAATATATGGACGGATAACATATTCGCCATTCAAAGCTGGTGTAAGAAGAAGTTTGACATTTCTACGGAAAGCCTTAATAAGCAATTTAATATCCCTGGAGACTTAGATTACATAGAATAGTAAATGAATTTCGGAGTTCAGGTTATAAGAAAACCTGACTGAACTTTCATGTGATACACGTACCATTCAACCAATATGCCTTTTGTCACATTTACCATGACTTTTTTACAAGTTTCTAATAAAACCGGTAAATAGTATTTGCCGTTTTTATCGTTGCGTGTCTGTAACTATTGTTACATGCGCACGCACGCCATCTTTCATTGCACCCAGAAGACACAAATCTCTAGATCAGACAGTTGAATGGGATTCCGGAGGGAACGTCAACTGTCTACACGACTCCCGAAGGGGCGCTAACGGCATCTTGAATGCCAAATAAAAGTTCAGTTTTTTATTGTTTGTTTGTGCTTATGCGAATAACTTCCTACCAAACCAAATGCTAAATATCAATGCAAAGTTCACTAGATTCGGGTGAAAACTTCTGTACATATGAGTATTTATATCCTCAAGCTACAACGTGATAACTCCTGCGAGCTTGACACGAAACATTGGCCATGATTATGCAATCGTCAATGTAGCTATACCTTTAACATTGAAATTTTAATATTGAAATTCGCATTTGGCGGTGGGTGTTCTGCCAATCGGACGATTCGCTACAACGGTAATCGTCGGCTACGCCACCTAGGAAGTGAATTTCCTAACAGCGTCCTCGAAGGAGCATTGCGTCAGCCATTGAAATACCCCGAAGTGAAGCTTGGAGCCAACCAGTGGTTGACCATTGATCGAAGCATCTATTCACAGTCGGTCGGCAGACAATCTACCTCCATCCTCCGTAGTACTTCGTAAGCGCGAGCGTACCAATCTCCCCGAGGTGAGTAATTCACTTATTTTTCGCCGATTTTCAAAGACAATCGACCCACCAGCATTGTTCCACTCGAAAGCTCAATGTTACTTTTGTCAAATGCTCGAAGAGCAGCGCATGTACTTCAAATGCCAGTGGGTGGACTTGCAATTTCCTGTTACATGGCGTTTCGACACGTGCACGTTTACGGGGAACACGCGTTTACCAGGCAGTTGGCCACTGCAATTCCCGTAATGCGATCTCGTACTATCGGTTACGTGCTTTACGTGCAAGCGGGATGATCCACCGGGATTACGTAACAGAACCTGGCCCTGAGCCAGTGCCCTACTGTCTTATTTTCAAAGAGGGCCAGTGCTCGAGAAATCGATTTTTTGCATGTTCCTGGCAGTCTTTTTTGCGAATGAATGCTCTGAGTACACTGCTCCAGAAATTCGAAAATCGATCCACCCATTGTCTTATACATGTACCGAAGGGCCAAGCTATTTCTCTCAACGCGAGGAACGCGCCCAATGCCAACGTTCATTTTGCGAAAAGCGTATTACGAAACGTTTCGCGATATTGCACATGATCGTATGGTGACTCAGCCCACGCATGATTTGGTCCTTGCTATGGAACACCATCACAAAGCCATTGGATAAGTGATAGGTCTTCTAAAAAATGAGATATTCTGGCCTTGACAATCCAAGGGTCGCAAGACGATTACGATGTTCAGCATGTCCTTGACACAACTTCATTCAAGATCCAAAAATACAGCTACTACTAAATCTACTACTTAGATATTGTAAAATTATACGAATTTTACTACACTAACGAAAAATCTGACTTTTCACTAGAAATTGTATTTTTGTTGAATTCGGTAATCGTCATACTTATTTGCCACTACACAAATAAGTATGTTGGACCAAAGTATGGGATAGCATCGGACCTTGTGCTTATCCCTCCTATAAAAGCATTAGAGGGCTCCGGTCGCATTAAACTTGAGAACTGCGAGTGTATAGAGTGTCAGTGTCAAGGCGGTAGAATTCCATTAGCTCAGCCGTTCTCTCGCAAGCGAATGAGTTAGTCATGTGCGGAACGCGGCAGGGAGAGACCATGATAGCAGGAAAAGCGAAGTGCAAGGTTCAGGGCGCAGGTGCTGCGTTAGAGGAGTCCGTTTTTGCTCGCTGATTAGATTAAGCCCGGCTACTGTGAACACTCGTACTCAATTTCGATGGCCTTTCAGGACCGCATTCTAATCCCAGTGCAAACTGGCACTTCATTCTGTCCTTTAAAAAGATCATGCATTTCAAATGTCACGCGCGCCAGCCCTGACCGTCGTCTGTCTCGCTCTTCTTATCGCCATAGTTACACGTCACAGGCTTTGACACGTGGTGTTCCCGAGATTTTTCATCTTGCATAATACAATCAAGGTTGTTCAATGCCTTCTCCTACGAGTTCCAAACGAGTCCGGCGCAAAGCAATGTCACGAATAGATTTGAGCAGGTGGGGTGGAATGCGTGTGGTACCATAAGTGCTATAGCTTCTTTGTTATCCAACGGCCGTACAGATGGCAGAAAGTGCCAAACTCAAAATTGTATTAATCTTATTAGCGCTGTCCTTGAATGGTAAATAGGATGGCGTTACGAAATTGTCGATCTTCATTCACGCGTTAACCTCTTACGTAATGAGTACTGGCATAGTCGCGTGACGGTACTTCCCCGACAGACACTTGAAACTGAATTTATCTAACGCAGTCATTGTTCCGGATGTTTCAGACTAAGTAACAATGGGTGTACCCGCCGGTGATCCAGAGAAGGGAAAGAAGGTAAGGTTAAATACCTAATCTTTGGACGCTTGTTTAGATTTAATCGATTTCCGACGGCTAAGCGCACCAAAGAATCGACCTCGTGATATGTATGACGTGAGCCGAGTTTGTAATACTTCCGATCGAAACGTCACGAATTTCGTCACCTCCCTGATAACAACAAGATAACATTTAGTGTCATTTGCCCCACTCCATTTTTATGTTACGTGAATGAATACGCTGTTATCCTCGCCGTCGAGAACCACAAGTTAACTGTTAGCATTGGATTACGGTATCTGGAAAAGTCTAACACTTAACTTGGAGATCTGATTTGATATCGAGACCGTTTGACATTTTAATAGACATACGCTTTACATATTTATAGCGATTCCGATATTTCCGCAACCTGTTGGAAATCCGTTACTAATAGCAAGGAGAGTTGTACACTATAAGTGTTACTCTGGATAAAAAATATTAATGTCCGACTTCCATCTCATTTTTCATTAGATCAGAACGAGTAATTCTCCTATCAAATTGGATATCATATCAATTTCTATTTTTTCAGATCTTTGTGCAGAGATGTGCACAGTGCCACACTGTTGAGGCTGGTGGCAAGCACAAGGTAGGCCCCAACCTCCACGGTATCATTGGTAGGAAAACTGGTCAGGCAGCTGGCTACTCTTACACAGATGCCAACAAAGCGAAAGGTAAATCTCATCTAAACGTAATATTTGATTTACTTTAATCGATGGTAATATTAAACGAGACAAAATATTCTATATCATTCGTATTTCAGGCATCACATGGAACAAGGACACACTATTCGAGTACCTGGAGAACCCGAAGAAGTACATTCCTGGTACGAAGATGGTGTTCGCCGGCTTGAAGAAACCAAATGAACGAGGCGATCTCATTGCCTATATTGAACAAGCAACCAAGTAAACGCGCTCGCGTGTGTCGAAGGCGGTGTGGCACGTTCCAACGTGCCCGGGCAGGCATTCTTAGAGGAAAATTAGTACTATTATCATCCATGAAAACCTCGCAGACATCCTGCCACATCTTGCGCGACTCATTCACTGTCTCTCCTCCTTCTGGTACTCAAGCGTTTCGCGAAGTCTGAATAGTGACGAATTGTTATTATTGTTAAATAAGTAGGGTATTGTCATCATGTTGTAATTACACTGTGTACACTGACGCAGGAGTATCCCGGGCAAGTACCGGGAACTCCAATCTTTCATGATCACTAAAGATATTCTGGTGCTCTTTCGCGATGGTTGAGCCACTCGCAGAAAGTGCACTGTAAAACTATTTATTATCATCGTGTTCGCTCGAATCGTATGGGACTACTGTTGATTTGTAACACAACAGGACGGAAATACAGATCCGACGATAAGCTAGCACAGCCCCTAGTTTCCTTAATGCACCTGTGTGCGGGGATTTTCCCGCGGCGGTCAGGTTACCGGGGGTTTAATTGTCGCAATTGAAGAAAAGAAAAAAGAATAAACAGCAAATTCTCGCTCTAGGTCATACGTTTCATACGATGTACAACGAAACAAATTCGAGATTCGAAATACATTGGATTACAACGGTTGAGTCGGGAGATTGCAGAAAACAATGAGTATTATACAAAAAAAAGAAACTCGATGAGCGATTATCGATAGACAATTATAAATAAACTAGAATTTTAATTGAACGAATCTCGTTTTATTTACACAAACATCTTAATCCGTCGAACTTTTATGGAAGTCAGAATCCAAAGCCACAGGCTGAAACTGTGATAAGGCGCTACGTACGGAAGGATGCGGTTAAAAAATGGCAGGAAGTTCGTCGTCGCTTGCAGTTTTTCATCTCTCGTTTGGGTGTGATTCTCGCATTCGCACCCGGGACTGCTAATCGAGCGGTGTATTGTTTTCTCCGAAAGAAAAAAAGAGTTATTCGCGGAAAACTAATTTCTCGAAGTGTCGGTCGCAATGAATAATAGTCGCGAGGGTACTGAAGAGGATGTGCCGCCAGAGGAGCATTGCACATTGCGGAGTAAAAACAAGTCTCTGAAGTTACAATTAGTTCGAGCATTTAGTTTCGGGCACCCGAAGAGCCCTAAGAGTCCTTGCCGTTCGGCTCATCGTTCGAGTCCTACTAGTAGTCCACGCGAAAGATTCTCTTGGCAAACGCTTTCAACCAGAGAATGTAAATCTCCGCGAACTCCGGAAAGTGGTATTTCGGTTTCATCTGTCAAGACTCCGATGTCAAGGGATATGTCTCCCAAGAGTCCTGTTACTTCGCAGAGTCCTCATTCTACTACGTGGTATACTCCCGAAAGGTAAGTGATTCACTACCCTTTCAATTTGGACTCGACAAAAAATGAAATGCTTTTTACCAAGATATTTTCACTGTGTTTTTTTAAGTACATTGTAAAATTGATGCTTAAATATTTCTATACTTTTCGAATTACTATCTTTATCGACATATTTATTTCTTCAAAAGTATGTGCGATTTGTCCTGACTGTATTATCAAAGAATCGTTTTCACATTGCCAAAAAAATGTGGTTTCTTCGCCACATTCATTTCGAAAGCGTGCTACGACTTAGACGTAGTTTCTTGTCGCTTTTATTGGTACAAGTGCTCCAAACGATACTGCCCTGACCGCGATTACCTATCACGGCGAAGAGCGGAAGGAGCCGCGTGTTTGCGATGGTCTGGAAGAAGAACAGGTAGCACGATAGCAGACGATTTTTGAGACTTGATAAGTGACGTCAAAAAACGTTCCAGTTTCTACGTTCTCGCTAGTGTAGATGCCCCACAAGAAGACACGTTGCACGTAAACGAAAGATGAACCCAGATACTCGTACATTCATAGACTGTCACGAATGAAAAACGAATTCACATAAGAAAAATTGGACAATACTTTAAAAACTACATTGTCCAATCACACTCTGGAAAATTCATTACATTTAGTACTTGAAACACTCCACACACAACCGTAATAAAAAGACTACATCCACTAATATTGTGAGTGCAATAGAGAAAAAGCGAAGGAATGTGTTTTACGAAACTGGGGTACCTCTACAAACGCTCATTCAATTAATCTGAGACTCGAGTATCAGGCCTTTAAATCTTCATAATTTCCTTTCAATTTATATTTTCCCTTCATAATCTAGAAAATTCATTAGGTCTCATGCTTGAAACAACACTCCACACACAATAAGAATAAGAAGACTACAACCATTAATATTGAGAGTACAATGGTTCCAATGAAGAAAACCAAAGGAATGTGCTTACGAAACTGGGGTACTTCTACGATGCGGTCATACAATTAAGCTCAGGATCGGTGGCGAGTGTCGGCCCTTTAAACCCCCATAGCCCCAATTCCATCGTGCAACGGGTGGGTTCCGTCGTTGAAAGTCGTAGGAATGGGTCGATGCAGCGCCGGCGCTGCGGAGCAGAGTCGGTACGAACGCACCAAGACGAGTACATCCCCCACCACGAGGGCAGAAGAAGGGTGGAGGAGGTTGTGCTGCTCCTCGAAAACGATCGCCCGCGCGCGTCGATCTCCGTGCCCACCTCTCCGTCCCGTTCTCCTCCTCCATCCTCCCTCCGAGCCCTTGTCGCACGAATGCACCTCGCGTCGGCCGCAGAACGCCACACGAAGCGCTCGGAATCAGTGTGAGAACGGGATTGCAGCTAAGAAGAGAGCCGTCGCTCGCCCGCTCTGTCGCAAAGTTAGGCCTCCTCGCGAGGATCTAGGAATTGAGGGTTGTAAAGGAACCTCCTTCAGGTGAGTGAGCTGCCAGAAAGGCTAGCATATCCTGGCGAATAGTCTTCTCACCACACATTAGAGTCTTCGCCTCTCACCTGATCCAAACTCACCCCTTGTACATCGATTTCACTGTCCCTTTCTTGCACGAAACACGTTAGCCCTTGTGAGTATAGAGAATGCTTTCTCATCCTCGGGGAAGAGCAGGAAAGTGAGCGGAGGTCGTCTCAGTTAGCGACAGTGGCTGATAAGCGGAACTGACTTCCGACAGCGCGCACTTTTCATAGCCCTCCGCACTCACCTTGCCTGCCAGCTGTCCTCCTCGTCCTATCCCGGCCAATTATTACACGCTCACGTGGAATTAGCCAGCGCGGGAACTACATAGCTCCCGTTAACGCGCTGTTACGTTCTCGCTTGTACCGAAAAGACTTGGACTTTTCCAAGGTGAAGCTTTCACCCCGCTTCGAGGGTGCTTAAATTATCGGGCGACAGTGCTTCTTTTATTTACAGCGATTATTGACGCGTCTAAAGGAGCTTTTCTCTTTACTGGCGGGCTTCCAAATAGAAGTTGGATTGGTGACGCGTGTATCTCTGGTTTTCGGAAAGGTTTTAACGATCCGGGAGGGAGATTCGTGTAACGGGTTGTTGAGCGCATACCGTGACAAAAGCTCGTTCGCTTCCTGCAAGCCCTAGGCAACGCGGGCTAGTGCTGCAGGACGACGCGCGTCCGATTACGTCTAACGACAGAGTACTCTCGGCGCTCCTCTCCACGCAACGCTTTCCCGCCCACCGCAAACCATTGGTTGCTCTTGTCAAAATTGTTATTGATCCTGTCAATATACAGCCAGATAGCCGGGAGGCCCCAATTCCCGTGCACCGCGGCATATCCATCTTTCATCCAACACCACACACTTTTACGAACAGTGATTTCTTTCCCTATCGGTGGCATGGTAACAAGGATTCAAGGCTTTGCTTTACGCAAGATAGTGTTTACGGAATGCCCGTGGCGCGTCGCGTACCGTTTGCTATTGCCCAAGCCCTGATATTTATTCAAAAAGTCTCGGCTTTAGCGTGGAAACAGGCCGCGATCAAAAGGAGGGAGGGAGTCGAAAAGTATTTGGTATTCAGGTCCCAAGTGGTGCTGAGGACCCGCGTAAGGCCATTCAGACGCGAAGAGGATGATTTGGGCCGGTGGATTTCTCAACGCGTATACGAGCACTTCGTAGAGACAAGCATCTTAACGTGTCACAGAAGTCTTGACTCGCTGTGTCTCTTTCTCTCTGGCTGTCTCTGTGTGTATGTGTGTGTGTGCACGCGACGATACACCTATTCGTAGCCTGCATCATCGGGCAAAAAGTAGGTCTAGGGAATCAGCTGACCGAAAGAGGCGCGTGCGCTTCACTTAAGCGCAGTCAAGCACGCCCACTCGTCTCTCTCCTCTACGTGTATTCCCCCTCGTTCTACCCCTCTTACAACGATCTCTCTCTCTCTCTCTTTCTCTCGTATTGAGAATTTCGGGAGCCCGGAAGCTCTCTGGACCATCGAATGCGGACGTAAACGAGCCAAGGAAGGAACTCGTTCTCGGGCGATCGACGTACACGAATGTAGATGCACCGAGATTCCGGGCAGATGTACCGCACCGCGCGTTCGAGTACACATTAAATCTGGGTCAAGAATACATGTAGGGCACATATGTGACACGTACTTAACCCATATTATCTGTGCGCGCGCGAGGGGTGGGGGTGGAGGGTAGACTCGGCATTTGGGGTAAAAATACAGCGCGAGAGGCCGCTGCGGGTACAATATAAGATGCTAAAATAAGATGGGTGCCTTCGGAAGGAACCCACCTGGAAGATTGATTGTACTTGGACGATGCTGGGTATCCTCTAGATGTTAGTTTATACGGGAATATTAATTTTCTAGTGGAAGATTAACATCGAACATGCTAGTTCTTCCTTTGTAGAAGCTTCGAATACTTCCGTGTTAATTCTAATAGCTTTTTTGGGATTCGACTTTATTCCTAAACCTTTGAATACTTTTTATTAGTGTTAGAATGGAATAGAATAGGAAAAACCTAGATATGAAGATGAAATATGAATTAGATAGTAAACTTTTAGACTCTTGTAATATTACTAACAAAGTTTGCACCCGCATTTTCAGTCGAGATTGATTCGCATACAGATGATTACTGCGAAATCGCACGACAGCAGTTAATGGGTAATTACCGACCGGATTTTAGCCGAGTTTTCTTGAATCTTTAGTGGAATGTTTCCTGTCGGAGAGTGTTGCATCTCCGGGCTTTGTAATGCACGCGTAATGCACATCGTCGGCCGTGACCCACTGAACGTCAACTGTGGATACAAACATAGTCAAGGCTGCCGCGGCGACAATTTACGCGAAAAACCGTCCGCTTTTCGATTCGCTGGCATTTCGTTCACTTAGGCCAAATTGATTCGGACCACTGTCATTTTATCCGCGTACCTTAAGGTCAAAATGATTTTCCCCGCCGAGGATGGGACCATCATGCACTTGCCCGAGGAAGTATCCGGCGTATAATTGTGCTGACAACTCGCTGAATAATTTAAGTGAGTGTTAGTTCCCGATTGGATCGATTTAATTATTTTTACCCTTCGAATCCACCCCGGTTCTTCGTAGTTTTATATCACATTCCTATTGGCGAATGAGTCTAGCTTTTTCGAATAACTTGCCGAATTTAATTATGCAGATCTGATAGAAAAAGAAACTTATAAAGGCTAATTAGTTAATTACCAATACCATAGTTCGGCCGACGTAAAGTATAGCTTTAAACTAGATTTTTAAAACGATTTTAATCACTCATTAGTATTATCAAGTATATTTCCCAATCAAGTTACGCGTTTGAATAAAAAAGAGTAAAAACGGTAATTCATTAGATAATCTTCCATCGACCGTGATACAAACTAAAAACATCTTTTCACCCAGTGTCATTCTCGCCATTCAGAACGCTGACTCCATTCTCAGTAAGTGGATTGTCGGTGGGAAAGAGTTTCACCAGAAAGAAATAGTGCATCAGCCATGAGAAAATCTCATTACGCCGTGACACGGCGTACACGCGTTTGTTACAGATTCCCTGCTTAAAGAATCATTAGGCCGCCTCGCAGTTTAGCCTATTTTCCTCTTTCCGGGATAAGTGCTGATCGGATTCCGTCGGTTTAGCGTCTACGCGGCCACCCTCGTCTTTAACACGATCGAATGGCTTCGCCAAGAAGCAGAAAACGCCGCGCCGCTAGTAAAACCGAACTTATAAGTCTCCGGCAGCAATTCCGACGAAATGTGTCGCGATCGAAACTGTGTCGAGCGGGGAGAAACTTTGCCAATTTCGTCCGGCGGGCTTTTGAAACTTTTCCACGGTTTTGTGGGCAGAAATTGCCGGTCATCCGTTATGGAATTCGGACCGCGGTTTTAAGTAATCCTTTATTCATTGCGGCCGGTTTTTTGTGAGGTAATATTTGTAGTATAATTAATAATAGTAAAGAACATATAAATGTCAATAAACACCGGACCTATCTTTTTAATAACGGAGTTAAAATCAAACTTTATTTTATTCTTGGCGAAAAGGATGTAGAAAATACCGATCAAAATTATAACTGCGATTATCTAATAAAGCATTAATTTGTTAACTTCTCAAACATCAATAAAGAATACTCCAGCAATTCCTTCAAGAGTAACAAGCACGACCTTGTTTAAACAATTAATTCATTCATTCAATTGCCGTTACTCCTAAAACACGAATGAATGAACGTGTAATGAGCTGCTCGGATACAGCGGGAATCGAAAAAATATGAGGTGTATCAGCAGCTGCGATGAGAAAGTGCTTTCGAGCGGAAGTAATTGGTGCAATTAACGCAACGGTAATTCAATAGCGTGCGGCGGAACACTATGCAGTCGAGCGAGCGCCACCGGATTTACTTAACGCTGCCTCTTATCGGGAGATATTAAAAGTGATCGAGATAAAAAAGAATCACTCACATCCAAACTTGCGTAAGCGGACGCGCGCTCGCGCGCGCGTATGAAATCATGAGTGACCACCGGCGCACGCATTCTATTGTGTAGTGAGCGATGATGCGATCTCAATCAAGGGAGAACTCCGGGCCACTGATCTATGAACCGAACACAGCATCAAGGAACCACCGAGCGACCGCAATAAAAACGTTGATCGCCCGATCGAGCACTGACCGCGAAAATAGAGCGCCCATTTGGAGCAACCCGCACACGCCCTATGTCCATTTCCTGCTCGATACATGTATTCACCATGTATCAGAAAACCATTAATACTGGAACAACCAAACTCGTAAAAATAAGTTCTCTCTGTTTGGAATTGTAGGAATTATTGAAGTGCTTTTGCTGTTTCTTACTTTGTCAATACAAAGTAAGATAGAAGATTATTAATTATTAATCAGTGATTTACGGGAAATTAAAGTTGGTTGTTCTAGTGTAAAGCGAGATGTATGTTACAGATTTTCTATCGATGTTGCATTGATTTCCTATTACTACCTGTTGCTGAATGTCAGGATTTGTGTCTGTACTTCTATTATTTCTAATATATAATTAAATATATTATAATATTTTTACAGATTCGTCAATGAATTAATCGGTCTATTAATGACTTTCAAATTACCGATCGGTAAGAAAATCTGTATTATGCGTGTGTCCTTCCTGTCGGAATTGACAAACCCTAGTACCACATTAATATCAACTCTTCTCATTCACTCTAAATAGAATGAAACATATGATTATTACTTATTGACGCACATTAATCACTTTAATTTACATAAATCGAAGTCTCTATTTTTACCAACTACCAAATTACGAATTCCTCCTAGAATATCCACAACATATCCTTGCAATTAGGATCCCAAGCGCACATCATCACCTTCCGAGTAGATTAGCTAGACAAACTAATTATCAGGCGACTAATCGACTTGGATCCGGGCAGTGATGAAGTACTCGCCGCAGCAGCATCAGCAAAAGGAAAGGAAGTCGGAGAGCGACGTCTGCTCAATCGAAGCGACGCCGAACCGAGTGCTCGGTGGCCGCCGTCGCTCGACGTCGCCGTCGAACCGCAAGAGTTCGTCGCTACTGTCTAGGAGGTCCTTGATCTGCCGCACACCGTCTACGGGGATGTTCGCCTGGATGCGCGTATTCCGGCTCGCCTCGACCCTCCACCAGGTCGGCTGCTAGAGCCATTCGAGGCCCGTACCGCACCGCATAGATGTATTTAACGACTTAAAGAGAAATTAACGAGCGTACACGTGTGCGCCCGCCACGCACGCTCCCGTCGCGCCTGCACGCACGCAGCCACCACTCGAATCCCAGCGAGGAGCAAGAATCATACAGCAACGGTGTCGCACGGGCCGCATGCGGACAACGGGCGGACTCAATACCGAGGGACGCTCGGCGTCCAACCATGC
Source organism: Ectemnius cavifrons (assembly GCA_964023945.1). NCBI lineage: Eukaryota > Metazoa > Arthropoda > Insecta > Hymenoptera > Crabronidae > Ectemnius > Ectemnius cavifrons. Next base: position 4,407,973 of record OZ030380.1, on the reverse strand, counting down.
TCCTTCGATCAGAAATCATTCCAGCTTGATCACGCCCGTGTATAACCACCACCCGCTGTCTGCGTGGGTGCACGCTCGTCGCTCGGGCTCGTCTTGCAGGCGTACACGACCGACGACCCTTTCTTTCCTCCTCTCGTCGCAATTTACATGTAAAACACATATAGCAGGGGTGGCGGTCGGTGCTGTTGTTGTACCTAGGACATACAACCGACCGCGCGTAGCTCAAGCATAAAACTAGTGCGTTTGTTGCGTAACTCGCGTGTGAACTGCCACGGGCGACGTACTGGCTACGTTCACGCCTACAAACTACGTAGAGGACGACCACCGACAGTCAGACAGACAGGACAGACAAGACATACGGACGTACCGACGGACACTAACGTACACACATAGTAGACGCGCGTGTGCGCACTCGATCCAGGCACGTGCACGCGTGCACTGTATACGTGCGTAGTGGTCGCGTTTAAGAATATGCACGTATACGCGCACGAGTGCGAAGAAATCCTCGCGGAGCGCTAGACACGAGAGTCACGGGTTCCAGCTCTGAGCGGGCGGCATTAAATTGGCCGATAATAATCGAGAGCCAAGCATCGACTAACTAAGCGGGAAGAGATCGGCGCTCGGCGTCGTCAACGAAGGAGGTGAATACGTTTCGTCGCACGTTGGCCAGCCTCGTTCTCGAGACACTTTTCTCTCTCTCTCTCACACACACTTTCTCTCTTGCTCTCTCTTCTCTGTTTCGTTTCTCTCTCCCGTTCGTTCGTTCCTTCCGTTCCGCACACACCTTCCGACTACGCACGCTGTACTGCGGCAGGTGTGCAATCGCCGAGTGTAAAGAAAGAGGGTGCATACGACTTGTCTGCCATAGTGATACGGTTTTTAGCACGTACGTGTACATTGTATAGCGATAAGGACATAACCTGGTGCTATGTTCGTAACATTCCTCCCCGCAAACCGGAAGATCCCTTCTCCCATCACAATTTTCGCCTCTTGGTTGCCGGACTCCTCATCTTTCCCCTCTTATTCCCCGACTGTTTCGTTCGCTCGCTACTTCCTCTTCTACCTGATGCCCCTCTTCGCCGTATCGATCCTTTGTTGCTGACGACGGACTACTGTAATTACCAATTCTATTTTTGTACGAATGCGAGGAGCGTACTGTTTGTTTCGGTGTCTTGGTCGTCCGCTGATTTTACCCGGCAATTGGTTGCGCCTCGATTGGTACGCGCTCGAGTCTGCTGCTTGACACTCTGGGTAGTTTGACAGTGCGCGTAAGGCCACTTTTAACGCCTCAATCAATCTATTCGTTTCAATTCTCATTTCCCGGCCCGAAATATACTCGATTATTGCACGCATCTGAATGAATCTCAAGAATAATAATTGAAATAATTTATGAAATAACGTGATACTGGAATAATATATTGTGAATTTAAATTCGTTGATTAAAAGTTCGAATTATTGTCAATAAAGAAATATTTGTTGCTAACGAGTACAATCATCGATGAAATTGACAGACTACTCAGAGGGTTAAGTGCGTACTATCTTATTCTACTGATTTCTCTTAAACCTGTTAATTTCGTTCTCCAATCGGGGTACGAGGAATCGTTCGAGGTATCCTCGATCACGAATTAACGTGCGATTCACCCCTTTCTATTTATGATTACACCCTCCCAACCACATAACGATGTTATCGGGAGCGACCGCAAAACAAGTTACCAATGTCAATCGGGAGATCCGACGATTACGCAAGCATTACGAGGCTGAACTCGAGGGATTCGATGAATCCGCTTGAGCGCGCGACACTATGTTCTCGACTCCACCTCCGAGGTAAGCGTTGGAGCGCTCTGTTATCGCAAAAATCTGTTGGAACCGCGACCGGGATTTTTAGAGGTATCCTCTATCTTTCAGTAATAAAAATCTGTTCTATCCAATGCTGCCTTTTCCTCTACTGCCTAATCCATTAGCACTCCGTCGAAGATTTATTGTAGTATTCATTCAGTTAGTACAATTTATGTTACAACGACAAGTGTGATAAAGTCGATGCATAATATATTTTCGTATAAATTCAATACTTTAGAATGTCATTCTATTTAATTTGATCTATAATTTATTCCGGACATATATTTAGTTATCGCGATTGATTACTACGATGAAATTTGAACTTTTTTTAGCAATATCAAAACAAAGCTAAACACTTGAAAAGATCTCGAACACAGTTCTAAATAGATACTATTAAAAATATATAAGTACAACTAGAAATTAATCGTTCTGCGAAAATGATTAATAATAAGAAAAACTGAGAATCTTAGTAGAAACACACATGGAAAATCTAGGACATACTCGTATTTCTAATTATCCATCAATGAAACAGATTAATCTATGATTTATTTCATATTCGTCCAACGCCGTAAGTTCAATGACCGCTCCCATAGATCGTCGAATTATTAAACAGGCGTAATTAAGTAAGGAGAGCGCCGACGTCCAGGCGAGCACCGTATTAAGTCACCGTGGGAAGATGTAATTAGGTAAGAAGCAAGAACCATTTGAGGGACACACGGAGGTGTATACGGTGACACCATACACACGTACGGTGCACATGAGCGCAAGTGAGTCACTCGACTCAAGAATAGTCAGGCACGATCGTTCGTCCGTTCGTTTAGATTACATGGGATCAAACTGTCGTTAAACCAACGCAGTCCTCATGCAATCGTTATCGAACTCAATGAAACGTTTCGAACAGATGTCCAACAGCCTATCTGAGCTTTTAACTTTCAGCAGATATGCACAAGATGATTCGTTTGCCTTTCAAACGTTATTGATGTGCATAGAATATTTATGAATTATTTAGTAATTCTAATACATTACATTTTGTATGCACATGTTGTACGTATTACTAAACTCGAAGCAATAAATATGCGATGGAAAAAAATTAATGTCTACGATTTTAATTAAAAATATTTCTTAGATCATTGGAATTTTTAGCCGATCATAAAGTAACCTTTAGAAGAAAGAATACCGGCGTACAATTAATAATTATATACAAATATTGCCAAACTCGTCTCTAAATCCTTGTATAATATTACATTCAATAGAAAATGGGGATTCGATAATGTTGATTCAAAGGCAAATGCACCACCTTGTACATTAATACCAGCTGTCTGTTTGATTTATACACGTCGATGATCGTGGCACCTGGATTTATATACGACAGTGATCTCAGAGACAGTTCTCAAGGATCACCATTTCCTTTACGTAACGCAATCGAGCGTGAGAGTCACTCTTTTCCACCTTGGTGAGGAAAGCGCACTCATTAGGCAGTGCAGACTTCCTCGAGGTTTCCGTACACGTCGCCATCCATTGAATTACTTTCATTAAAATACCATGTATGTAAATGCGCTTGAGGAAATGCAGACTTCCTAGAAATCGTTACAGACTGCAGGAAACAAGAGTGCAGAGTAAAATTATATCGAAATTACTGAATAGTCTTGCAGAAAGCTTTCATGTTTCGACTAGTTCAAATGATTTTAACTTGAAATTATTGTTAATAGAAAATACTGGTATTACGCTTTGCACCAGAAATAAATTTCAATATCATGAATTTGTTACTTCGTTCAATAAATAAATCATAAACTCTCGGTGCTAGAATTAAACAGAATTAAAATTTGTCGTTAACAATACTTCTCTTTATTGACACTGTATTTATATTTTGATTCAATTTTCAATACCGTTAGTACAACTACTTTGAAATTATTATCAATTTGTGGATAGAAAGTTAATAATAATTAGCTTTTATTCTGATACAATGATCAATAATTTTTTACCCTGCACATGCATGCAGACTGGCCTTCGAAGGAAGAATCCTCATTCTACTGCAGCACGAAGCCCATTTCCCTTTCTTCAATCGAGCGTCCATGCGGATTTATGCCCGACTGCTCCGGTGAATTCGCATTTTACGCGCAGTTACTTTCCGATCGATAGATACGTATTGCAGTAATCGGGGAAAATAGAACAAGGTGTCGCTTGACTCATTCATAAAGCAGTTTCGCCCATGGTAATTCTATGGGTGTTTCAAAAATCAGAAAAGCTTTATTCGAACAACAACTGTTTATGGAGCTTTTACAATTGCAGGAGCGCAAAGCATGCTTTCTCCATTTGAACTTAATTTAATGTCCATGACATCAATGTTAGAGACACTCATGTCAGGCTGGCGAAGGCTGTCGAAGTCCAGCATTAGAACACTAGCGGCCGCTGTTATAAACGGTGTTACGGAATCGCTAAATAAAGCCTCTGTCGTGTTTCATACCGGCGCATCTGTTTCGAAGAGATTCAACCCATCCAATCACATGCCAAGCTTACTGATATTACGCACTATTTTTGCATTCATCGCTCCAAAGTTCTAAATTAAACTTTGTTGCCTTATGCACAATGCTTGCATAGTTATTGCCACTTTTTCGCATTTCCATAGATATTTTGGAAATGGTACTTCTTACGGGAAAGTCTGACGTTGGATTTGAATGTAGAGTCGAGACTCTTGATCCATTAATTAAAGAAATAATTAATATTTATTTGAATGATTTTTTATATTCATAATTAATAGCTTTAGCTATGCAAGCCAGTGTGTAAATGAGACGGTTAATAAATGCAGGTTACCCATCATCCCTAAAAAACAACCCAACTTTTTCAGTGGGCAATCATTCTAAATAATCACCAATGATTATTTAGAATTGAATGGAGATCTGTTCAGGGGAAATCACTATTTATCAAACTTTGTACGCATATTTACTTCGCATTACATATGTTACTCTATAAGTATTCGCTCGGCACTTGTACTTAGAAAGCGCCACAAGCGCACCTCAAGGCAAGTATCTACTACACAGGCTACGTACGATGGTAAAACAGGCGAGTCATTTAAAGAAAAAAGTACCAAGAAACTTGAGCAAAGAATGCACAAGTTCTGGTACGATCAGTCTAATTGATTTTATATTGGATTTCAATAAAAAAAGAATCAACGAGTCCAGTCTCAAAAAGGAGTGGACTCGCAAACATCGACGTACGCCACACACATTTTCACTTGTATGAGTAATAAACAACATAGAAACAAGTATGATTGATTTGACAGATGAGATGAAGACTCTAAATGATTGTTCGTTACGGCAATTGACTCTACTCTACGTGTTTAGTAAGGTACGAACACTACTCTAAATGATCAGGTAACCGTAATAGCAAACCGCGGTGACCTCAGCTAGTACGTACTGATTCAGCTAAATTGCAGCAGTCCTAATAAAGAAACGCGACAATAAATTTTAATAACGCGCACTCGCGACGGGGATGCGCAGGTAGGATCTAACCTGCTCGACTAGCACTGGCTGAGGTCACATTGACTCTACTACTTTCTGCAAAAACAAATTCCCAAAACGGGTCGCGTGACTCTAACCAAGTAGTTACTCAGAGCTGCTATCTAAACGCAGCACAAAAGCGGTATGGAGACTCACTAAACCAGTGGGATAAACCACAGTGTAATAAATACTGTGGAATAATCAGAAAATGAATATAAAGTGAGCGAAATTTAAGGCCGTTACCGAGAGCATCCTCTGAGCTCACTTTTATTATAGTGTTGCATTGGCAAATTCACGCAAATGAATGGTGAGACAGTTTATGAAAAGCATATGCAAATTGGTGCACGCACTTGCCGTAACGTGTCTCACGTTGGCGAGCCGCAGACAATCATTTCGGTGACTCGACTTTTCTGTTATCTTGTTATTTTATCTCTAGTTAAAAAATATTGCTACTCCAATAAAAAAAATCAATGCATTTATCATGGCAAATGGCTCTAGCTTAATTGGCAAAGGCTCTACTGAGTTTAATGGAAATAATCATTAACGGATTGAAACTTTTTGATTTCTTGTAGTAATAAAAACTATTCAGTACGCAAACCTAGAGAGTCCAAGAATAAAAACTTTTTACTCCACTTTAAGAAAGTTATGACTCTATTTAACAGATGAGGAGCATTCATAATAGTATAATAATTTGCATGTATACATACATGTCTAGATTACTTGGATTACTAGATTGCAAGGAAACGTGGCTCTACTCTAAATTTAAATTCTTCTCAAAATGTTTCCTATATGTAATACCATTTAAAATCAAACATCCGAAATACAAAGCCATAGTAACTGTAAAAGAACTGGTATTATCAATGGCAGTTTAAAATCGAATATAATTGTGTATTAATCTGTAAATTGAATTTTTTAAGTTACATCTGATCTCTCCAAACTTCGTATATATAGAATGGAATGAGAAATACATAAAATTAAAAGCTGGTGGAGTAAAAATTTCATTCACGGACCCTAAAGGACGCGAGTCTGCTAGCCCGCCGAGAACCAGACACAGGAACTAACATACGTTCGTGCCACAGTCCTCCGTCGTTCGCATAATGCGAACGCGTGCAAACATTAATGAGCATAGTGACAAAATGATGACTGTCCATCGAGCATGGAGAGCCATGGTTCTTCAACCATCTTCATGGGCCACTTCGAAGCGACGTCTTCGGGTCAACAACCCAGCAGCAAGATTGCTCGAGAACATGTCCTTACATATTAATTAACCAACAACGACAGGGGAGAACACCCCAAACAAATCAGATATCTAGTACCCATCCCAGAACTGGCGATTAGGATATAACAGACACCTGGCAATGACTGTCATCCAAACGCACATTTAATATGTCTCGAGCAACAACCAGCAACCCCCCATTTTATCCCCCAGTCCAAAGAATTATGTAACACAGCACCTATAATTTATGCAACAGCAAACTCATTTTGAAACAAAACAATTTTATTATTGCATAATTTATTGTATTACATAACAACAAAAATTGCTACTATGATAGTGACCTTAGCAGCCGCTATCATAGCTTGTGCAGTTTCTGCAGTTATATAATATATGTATTGCCTAAAACGACCAACGATGGGCTTCATTCTTCTGACTCCGCTCGGTGCAATTGGAGTCAAACTTACAAACTAACTTACATCAAACTTAAATCTATGGGTCACTACTATTCCTCCGCCGCTTTTCTTGCAGTGAGATAATAGTAACGGTCCGAGTAGAACTTTCGCACATCATAGATTACGAAAATCCACCCAGACCCTACCTACTTATATTCTAAATCATACATTCTGAAGTAAGCTACCTATACCTCCCTAACAATATCTGAACAAAACTCACTCATACAAAAATATGCACGCATACGGGTTACCTTTTTCGCTGAAATCAACCAACAAACAGTAGCAACCATTGCGACAAATTGATTGAGACTTGTAGAAATGAAAACTGTAATTGAACATTGCAAATGTTCAAACTGTATTTCTTACTATGATGATGGTAAGTTGTTAATGCCAATTAACGATTGATTGTGAGTTACTTCCATAAAAATTGAAGTTACAAAATTCTAAAAGGAAAAATGTTGAAAAGCAGTTTATCAAATTAGTTGACTATGCGCCAACTATTTCAATAACTTGCAATTTCGCAAAACTATTCATATGAAATATAAATGACTCTAGTGACGTACAGACCACGGGAAAAGGTACGCTCACACATGTGGAAAGTACGTCGTGTACAATCACTACTGCTTGCCAATTGCTATACAATGAAATATATATACCATGAACCATGTCCTAGTCCCACGCGCATACGAGTTGCATCTGAGCTACTCGAATGAGTGCGGGCATACCACAGACATGGTTAAATAAAATGCCTCCGACCTTCTTTCTTATTCTTCAAGTGTGCTGAAAATCCTAGCTAAAAACCCTTGACTGATCATTCTGAATGATCGATTGATAAAAATATTCATATTCTTATAAACGGGCTGTTGACTCTACTTTAAGAAAATGTTAATATTTGTCAGAGGGACTATACTTCTCTACTAGGTAAACTCGATTGAACTATTTGTTCATATAGTTTATAGTATAGGGTATAAGTAATACTTCCCCTCTATCAGCCCTAAAAAGGACTAGGAGACATATTAGTTACATCCTTAAAGTAACATTCTATTCATGCAAATATCAAAGTGATTCTACTATATTTAGACAGACTTTACCCTTTCAAGACTGATTATCTCCGAACATATCCCTTGTAATGATATTCCGCGGCAAAATCTAAGCTTCTACAACGATTACTTGATTTAAGATATCTGTTCCCGTTCACAGATACATATTTGCTTAAGGAAGCTTGCAGACGTAGCTGAGTTCTAAGATATGCAACTATTATAGACGCTACACTACGGGAAGCAAAGGGAACTGGACTCTTGCAATTCGGCAAGCCAAGGACTAGCACCGATCGTAAAGGCTATATAGTCAAGCAGAAACCACAAGTTGCTTTGGGGATTAGCGTGAACAGAGCGCTACCACAGCACATAGTTTCCTACACACCGTGGAACTGGACCGTAACGGTCCTGCCAACATCATATAGATATCTCTCCGAACACATCCCCCATTCGACCAACAGGCAGCCCCACTCAACAAGACCACGAATACAAGGTAAAAGCCCTTGACAAACAGTATCACAAGTGGGAGGGCGACTCTAATACTAATGTTAATTGTTCATAATTCTCGATACCACCGATGTATCGCCATCATCTTAAACTAAACACGGACCGAATGATATGTACAACGCGCGCACATGCACCGAAGCCACCAGCATTTGCAAGAAAGAATGCTCGAAACTTCTTGAGAAGTTAAGTGCGAATCATTCTGCTGCCGTGTGCGACGGGCGGCACCTCTCGATGCCACAGCTGTACATCATCAAAGAGCAAAAAAAAAACATACGATAGCAAATACTCTACTACCTCCAGCAGTAGAGGGATCGCGGAAACTCATTTTTTATCGTCTGCAAGTTTCCTTTTACAATTGCAACTACAAACTCTACTAGCACTATCATATCCAATAATACTATTATTACTTCACATTCCAACTATATGTATGTATAATATACATATATATATACTATTAAAAATCGTATGATTGATAGGTAAGAAAGTGCTCCCAACCGCGAATTTGCAATATTTAATTTCTCGATCTTATATCAATATAAGAGAATGTTCGTAAATAGTCTGTCCCAAAGGGAATTATAATCTGTCTAATCAATTCAAAATCCTCGGATGATTCCTTTGTCAAAGCCGTATATCGTCACGTCTAATTCAAATAAATAGAAATTTTAATGGTAATAATAGTTTTGCATTCATTCCCGACAGCTTCGGCTCTAGAATCTAACCGTCGCGAAATGTCTTCTTGCATTAATAACTCTACTTTTATTAATATCAATTCTTAAGCACATTTACAGGCCACAACACTATAAAAATAGGACTGAAATTACAGCAATTAATATGAATCTTAATTACTTAATTAATATCATTTCATTCAAGCAAAGCCAGGCAACATCAAAAGCTCATAATATTTCTTTCTTTGTAAGAATTCGTTAAAATATTTGAAAAGAATTGTTAAAATTCGCGAAATGCAAGAAAACCCTATCCTAGCTAATAAATGCACAATTAAAAACAAGAACTAAATATGTACCATTTGACAAGCATAAGGTACTCTTTCTAGTACATTATGCTTGCTGTCACTATGCTCATTATACAAAATAACAATACAACCAGTTCTCTGTGTCGGTTTGGACCACTCATCCTGCGACATAGTAGAGGACCGGAGGAATAAGAAAATGATAGGCTCACCAACTGTTTTTAGCTATTTCTTTAGCTATGTTAGCAATTGTGATTATACTTTGGTGTGTATGCGTCAATCTGTAACAGAATAGTGACAGTTTATTAATTACCGTATTGTGCATCTAATAATTGCAAGGAAAAATACAAAATTATTCGAAGAAAAGAGGGAAAATTCGTATGTTAATAAACGTACCATGGATCCCACGATAAAGTGCCTGATGGAAATCCCCTCCACGGCCTCTCGACACTGAGCACCTCACGACGGATGAGTGTGCATCAGTGATCTGTACCAAGAAAAAGTGGAAAAAATTCTGTTAATTCCTATCCTGTAATACTATGTCATTTGACAGCAAAATTGCAGAACATATATTAATGAACCTACCATGCGATCCCACGGCGAGATACCCGATGAAGAACCTCTCCGCTGCCAACAGGACACTGCTTCTAATATTCCCGCTAACGAATAAATGTCTTTCCATTTGGATTCTAATCTAATTCGCGACTGAACTTTTTCACTCGTTCGGCGCAAACCACTGACTCTACGTACACGTGCGAGGAAATACTTTCTTGAATTCGCGAACGGGGTTTAAAGTCACTCCAAATCGGCGCCTCAATACTGAATTTAACGCGGGCGACAGCTCGGCCACGCGGGGCTCACCGTCGCTATTTTCCGACAAAACACAGATTCTGATTGCGCGGGAACGTTGTAGGAAATGCACGAGCAGATCCGCCCAGGCCTTCCGAGACGGGCCGCGGCATTATTCGCAACAATAAACCGTCCGTGACTCTAATCCGCACGAATGCGGAATCACTGAAAAAACACTGCTGCAAAGAAAGAATATTAGACACAAGAATGCATGAAAATGTGTAGTGGCGTACGTCCGATTCTTTTGAACTCAACGCATATACAAGAGAGCAGATCAAATGCGCTATGTCATTCACACAATCGTTATTTAACATTCTAAAATATACAATTTCTCCTGGAAGTAAATTGTAAAGCACGAAGTATCGGAGAAATTACCCGTAATCAGTGCTAAATGATAATGGCGTCCCGGCAAAGTACATTTCAAATCACGTCACTACACCCTTCCCACCCTCGGCGTCATCAACGATATCCAAACAATAGAATTATCCCATTAAGAATTAAAATGAACCATGTAAAAGTACCGCGGCACGACACTGTCACTTTTGAATGACCCACTGGGAAGTTAACAAAGGCAACTCGAACAATGGATGAGAATACCGGTAGAAAAGACGTGCGCAGCGTGGTTCCGTCCTAGTCAAGCGATCCCAGCGGACTCCGTGTAGACCCCGGAGCTCCTACGAACTACGTCGTCGAGGCTAGCCCCACTCTTTCCCCACCATGACCATGATGGCTGCGCAGACTCCCACTTTGCCTACGCTACCGACTGCCGCTTACCGGCTGCTCTATCTATTACCGTATAGATGCGAATTTCCTGGAATTTCCCGAGTAACCTCGACTTTCTTATTCCTCATACCTTTTCATATGAAGATGAACAAAATGATTTTGCTGTTACATAAATTCTAGGTGCTGTTTTGAAATAAAACAATTTATTTATGACTAATGTTCGATATTCAGAAATCGACACAGTTTGTAAAGGACATACATTGTAGTATAATTCCGATAGAAATATTTGTTCGCCTTCGTATATAAAAAGCCATGGGCAATGGGAAAGTTGAGAGTACTCGGAAAATTCCAGACAATTCGAATCTATGCGGCAATACGGATAGTATTGCCAATACGGATAGTAAGAGGAGCCAGTAAGCGGCAGTCGGTAGCGTGGGCAAAACGGCACTCTGCGCAGCCATCACGGTCATGGCATGGAAGGGGCGGGGCTAGCCTCGACTACGTAGTTCGTAGGAGCTCCGGGGTCTACACGGAGTCCGCTGGGATCGCTTGACTAGGACGGAACCAAGCTGCGCACGTCTTTTCTACCGGTATTCTCATCCATTGTTCGAGTTGCCTTTGTTAACTTCCCAGTGGGCTATTCAAAAGTGACAGTTCGTGCCGCGGTACTTTTACATGGTTTACCTTAATTCTTAATGGGATAATTCTATTGTTGTTTGGATATCGTTGATGACGCCGATGGTGGGAAGGGCGTAGTGACATGATTTGAAACGTACTTTGCCGAGACGCCATTATCATTTCGCGCTGATTTCGGGTAATTTCTCCGATACTACCTGCTTTACAATTTACTTCCGGGAGAAATTGTATATTTTAGAATGTTACTTAACGATTATGTCATTTACATAGCGCATTTGATCATACTCTCTTGTTCATCATGCGTTTAGTTGAAAAGACTCACAATCAGACGTACGCCACTATACATTTTCATGCATTCTTGTGTCTAATATTCTTTCTTTGCAGCAGTGTTTTTTCAGTGATTCCGCATTCGAGCGGATTAGAGTCACGGGCGGTTTATTGTTGCGAATAATGCCGCGGCCCGTCTCGGAAGGCCTGGGCGGATCTGCTCGTGCATTTCCCACAACGTTCCCGCGCAATCAGAATCTGTGTTTTGTCGGAAAATAGCGACAGTGGGCCCCGCGTGGCCGAGCTGTCGCCCGCGTTAAATTCAGTATTGAGGCGCCGATTTGGAGTGACTTAAACCCCGTCCGCGAATTCAAAAAAGTATTTCCTCGCACGCGTACGTAGAATCAGTGGTTTGCGCCCGACGAGTAAAAAAGTTCAGTCGCGAATTAGATTAGAATCCAAATAGAAAGACATTTATTCGTTAGCGGGAATATTAGAAGCAGTGTCCTGTTGGCAGCGGAGAGTGGGATAGCATGGTAGGTTCATTAATATATGATCTGCCATTTTACTGTCAAATGACATACTATTACAGGATAGGAGTTAACAGAATTTTTCCTACTTTTTCTCGCTACAGATCACTGATGCACACTCATCCGCCGCGAGGTGCCTCAGTGTCGAAAGGCCGTGGAAGGGATTTCCATCAGGCACTTTATCGTGGGATTCATGGTACGTTTATTAACATACGAATTTTCCCTCTTTTCTTCGAATAATTTTGTATTTTTCCTTGCAATTATTAGATGCACAATACGGTAATTAATAAAATGTCACTATTCTGTTACAGATTGAGGCATACACACCAAAGTATAATTACAATTGCTAACACAACTAAACAAATAGCTAAAAGCAGTTGGTGAGCCTATCATTTTCTTATTCCTCCGGGCCTCTACTATGTCGCAGGACGAATGGTCCAAACCGACACAGAGGACTGGTTGTATTGTTATTTTCTATAATGAGCATAGTGACAGCAAGCATAATGTACTAGAAAGAGTACCTTATGCTTGTCAAATGGTACATATTTAGTTCTTGTTTTTAATTGTGCATTTATTAGCTAGGATAGGATTTTCTTGCATTTCGCGAATTTTAACAATTCTTTTCAAATATTTTAACGAATTCTTACAAAGAAAGAAATATTATGAGCTTTTAATGTTGCCTGGCTTTGCTTGAATGAAATGATATTAATTAAGTAATTAAGATTCATATTAATTGCTGTAATTTCAGCCCTATTTTTATAGTGTTGTGGCCTGTAAATGTGCTTAAGAATTGATATTAATAAAAGTAGAGTTATTAATGCAAGAAGAGATTTCGCGACGGTTAGATTCTGGAGCCGAAGCTGTCGGGAATGAATGCAAAACTATTATTACCATTAAAATTTCTATTTATTTGAATTAGACGTGACGATATACAGCTTTGACAAAGGAATCATCCGAGGATTTTAAATTGATTAGACAGATTATAATTCCCTTTGGGACAGACTGTTTACGAACATTTTCTTGTAGTGATATAAGATCGAGAAATTAAATATTGCAAATTCGCGGTTGGAAGCACTTTCTTACCTATCAATCATACGATTTTTAATAGTATACATTTATATTACACATACATATAGTTGGAATGTGAAGTAATAATAGTATTATTGGATATGATAGTGCTAATAGAGTTTGTAGTTGCAATTGTAAAAGGAAACTTGCAGACGATAAAAAATGAGTTTCCGCGATCCCTCTACTGCTGGAGGTAGTAGAGTATTTGCTATCGTATGTTTTTTTTTTGCTCTTTGATGATGTACAGCTGTGGCATCGAGAGGTGCCGCCCGTCGCACACGGCAGCAGAATGATTCGCACTTAACTTCGCAAGAAGTTTCGAGCATTCTTTCTTGCAAATGCTGGTGGCTTCGGTGCATGTGCGCGCGTTGTACATATCATTCGGTCCGTGTTTAGTTTAATATGGTGGCGATACATCGGTGGTATCGAGAATTATGAACAATTAACATAAGTATTAGAGTCGCCCTCCCACTTGTGATACTGTTTGTCAAGGGCTTTTACCTTGTATTCGTGGTCTTGTTGAGTGGGGCTGCCTGTTGGTCGAATGGGGGATGTGTTCGGAGAGATATCTATATGATGTTGGCAGGACCGTTACGGTCCAGTTCCACGGTGTGTAGGAAACTATGTGCTGTGGTGGCGCTCTGTTCACGCTAATCCCCAAAGCAACTTGTGGTTTCTGCTTGACTATATAGCCTTTACGATCGGTGCTAGTCCTTGGCTTGCCGAATTGCAAGAGTCCAGTTCCCTTTGCTTCCCGTAGAGTAGCGTCAATAATAGTTGTGTATCTTATAACTCAGCTACGTCTGCAAGCTTCCTTAAGCAAACCTGTATATATCTGTAAATGCGAACAGATATCTTAAATTAAATAATCGCTGTAGAAGCTTAGATTTTTGCGCGAAATATTATTACAAGGGAAATGTTCGGAGATAGTCAGTCTTAAAAGGGTAAAGTCTGTCTAAATATAGTAGAATCACTTTGATATTTGGATGAATAGAATGTTACTTTAAGGATGTAAATAATATGTCTCCTGGTCCTTTTTAGGGCTGATAGAGGGGAAGTATTACTTATACCCTATACTATAAACTATATGAACAAATAGTTCAATCGAGTTTACCTAGTAGAGAAGTATAGTCCCTCTGACAAATATTAACATTTTCTTAAAGTAGAGTCAACAGCCCGTTTATAAGAATATAAATATTTTATATTATTATATTTATATTAAATATTAAATATTATATTATTATATTAAATATTATATTTTAGCTAGGATTTTCAGCACACTTGAAGAATGAGAAAGAAGGTCGGAGGCATTTTATTTAACCATGTCTGTGGTATGCCTGTACTCATTCGAGTAGCTCAGTGCAACTCGTATGCGCGTGGGACTAGGACATGGTTCATGGTATATATATTTCATTGTATAGCAATTGGCAAGCAGAAGTGATTGTACACGACGTACTTTCCACATGTGTGAGCGTACCTTTTCCCGTGGTCTGTACGTCGCTAGAGTCATTTATATTTCATATGAATAGTTTTGCGAAATCGCAAGTTATTGAAATAGTTGGCACATAGTCAACTAATTTGATAAACTGCTTTTCAACATTTTTCCTTTTCCCTTTTAGAATTCTGTAACTTCAATTTTTATGGAAATAACTCACATTCAATCTTTAATTGGCATTAATTATTTACCATCATCATAGTAAGAAATACGGTTATAGAAATGAACATTTGTTCATTTCTGTAAGTCGCAATCAATTTGTCGCAATGGTTGCTACTGTTTGCTGGTTGATTTCAGCGAAAAAGGTAACCCGAATGCGTGCATATTTTTGTATGAGTGAGTTTTGTCTAGATATTGTTAGGGAGGTATAGGTAGCTTACTTCAGAATGTATGATTTAAAGTATAAGTAGGTAGGGTCAGGGGGGATTTTCGTAATCTATGATGTGCGAAAGTTCTACTCGGACCGTTACTATTATCTCACTGCAAGAAAAGCGGCGGAGGAATAGTAGTGACCCATAGATTTAAGTTTGATGTAAGTTAGTTTGTAAGTTTGACTCCAATTGCACCGAGCGGAGTCAGAAGAATGAAGCCCATCGTTGGTCGTTTTAGGCAATACATATATTATATAACTGCAGAAACTGCACAAGCTATGATAGCGGCTGCTAAGGTTACTATCATAGTAGCAATTTTTGTTGTTATGTAATACAATAAATTATGCAATAATAAAATTGTTTTGTTTCAAAATAAGTTTACTGTTGCATAAATTGTAGGTGCTGTATTACATAATTCTTTGGACTGGGGGATAGAATGGGGGGTTGCTGGTTGTTGCTCGAGACATATTAAATGTGCGTTTGGATGACAGTCATTGCCAGGTGTCTGTTATATCCTAATCGCTAGTTGTGGGATGGGTACTAGATATCTGATTTGTTTGAGGCGTTCTCACCTGTAAGGACATGTTCTCGAGCAATCTTGCTGCTGGGTTTTTGACCCGAAGACATCGCTTTGAAGTGGCCCATGAAGAGAGTTGAAGAACCATGGCTGTCCATGCTCGATGGACAGTCATCATTTTGTCACTATGCTCATTAATATTTGCACGCGTACGCATTATGCTTTATCTTTCGATAAAATTTAGCTTCACTAGCTTTTAACTTCAAGAAGTTGTCATTCATTCCAAACATAGAATTTGGAAAGATCAGATGTAACTTGAAAAGTTGAATTTACAGATTAATACGCAGTTACATTGGATTTTAACTTGCCATTGATAATACCAGTTCTTTCTCTGTTACTATGATTACTATTTACAATTAAAAATGTATGTGGCGTACGTCGTTTGTGAGTCTACTCCTTTTCAAGACTGAACATTTTCTTTGTTATTGAACCGCTATAGTTTAATATTCCGATATAAAATCGTTATGAGGTCATCGCGCCGGAAGTCGGTGCAATTACTGCTCGAGACCCTGGGTACTTATGGCCTCGGTAAGTATGCACTTAACTGTGTCGCATACTAAATTCTTTTTTAATATTTTACCATTACTTATTGAAATATCAACATGTGCATTAATAGTAATAAATGTTTATCAAGCGAATGCTAATGTTAATGATATGACTAATGATTAGACGAATATGTAGATAAGTACGGTCACTGTTATCGCATGGACCGCTCTATGCGCGTAGAGTGCGCCACCACAAGCCTTATCTTAGCTAAAAAGGAGTGCATCTACTCGTCAGTTGGTATCAGAGCGAGAGCAAGTTGATACCAACTGGCAGCAGCAGTAGCCTGCTTTACCAGAGCGCTGCTGTTCGATATTCGGGCGAAAAGTGGCTGGAACCTGCTGGAGATTCGGCGCGCGCTCGGTAGCACGAGGCGAGACGAAGCGGCCGTAAACACTGGCTGCGTTTATAGTCTCGCGCGAACTCGCGCAGTGATAACGTCGTACTTGTCTGGCGCACCGGTTGCGCTCCTCGCACCTTCTTCGAATTACCATTCTTCCATCAGGATTAAGTGTCCTCGTGATATTAATACCGGAAACTAGATATTCCCAAAGGCTACATTTCCAATCGCTCGTCTTATTCCTCTCGACTAAACGTTGCGAACGTTCACTTTCCAATCGCCATAATCGCTTTCCGTCGGTCACCGCTGTCATTGCATTGGAAACTGTGCTTGTGATTTTAGCATTGATAGAATCAATTCTTCAAGTTTCACTAACTTTATTCTATTTATACAACAGTCTATCATTCCTTTAGAGAATAAACTACCAACTTCGTTCGCGAATATATAAACTTTCAGAATCAGAGAATCAACAGAATAATACTTAAAGCATCAAGGAAATAGTAATCTAATTATCAGTCGATAGCTGAACACGGGAAGTAAATTGGCAGGCTGATATTGAATTGCGATTGGTCAAGCAGAGTTTGCGCGCTAGATCGTCGAGCATAGCAGAGAGAGAGAGAGAGTCTAGAATTCGAGAGTACCCCGGGGGTCCATAGTCAGTCGTTTAGGGGTTGGCGAGGCGAATGTGCCGGTGAAATCAAGAGTGCGTGATGAGACGACCCTTGATAAGACACCTGTCCGAGGGTGGCGGCGCAGCGGCCGCGGCCGAGAATGCCACCGGCAGGCGACAACAATCGGGCAAGGATGACGAGCGCTCCGGTTACACCTGGAACTGCCGGGATTACGGCCACCACCTGTCGACTTGCGACCTTCTGAAGGTCCCCGCAGCCCTCGGCTGCCGTGGACACGCAAACTCCGGCGAACCTCGCCTCACCTTCCACAGGTGTGTAACCCTTTAACCTAATTAGCCGCTCCAGCAATCGTCATGTTTCCGATTACACTTGCCGCGACATGAACGTAGTGGGAAAGTTGTAAGCACTCTATCGAATGTAATTTGGGAGATTAATTTTGATCATGAGGATCTCGACGATCTAAACTGAGATGGGTGATTGGAAAATTTCGGGGGTTAGTGGCTTCGCCTTTTATTTACAAGATTAATTAAAATAAATTAAATATTTTACAAGTTGATTAACTTGCAAGTTAATCAACTTGTAATTCCAATTTTTTTTTGCCGCGGTGTTTTAAGATCGTTAAACAATATTCTTTGTAACATCAAATTATAATTATTAAGTACAAATGAATTGGCAGCTAGGAAAGTCAACATGATTCATATCGTATATGCGATGTAGATTGTTCATTCTGAAAATAGTGATTGCGTTTATGTGGAGCATGGTTGGCTCTCCGAAATTGTCCGGGTCAGGAGATCCATCCTTCGTTCCTTGATATTCTGGGTAGCCGCGCTCGCGCACTACATTACGTGCCCTGCGCCACCGGTTCATCTTACAGAACACCTGACAGGTCACCTTTCGCCTTGCATGCAGAATTGCATGGCTTTCCATTAAATTTGTTAGTAAATTATTTCTATAATAACCCATTCGAGACGAAATTAGTATTTCAATTTTCTTTAATACCTTGTTTACTTTGCAAAGGGTCAAATAAAACTGTTGAGTATTTCAGTGTTATAAAAAATATAGAAACGTTTTATTACATTGTTATTCGATTTTGTCATAACTTGTAGAATTTTCGATTCTCCGTTTTATAATCAGATATTAATCTCAGTCAAGCATACACATTATTTACGAGGAGTTTCAAAATAATGTTTAGCCTAAGGTGAAAATCTTCGAGTTTAAATTATCAAGCTAATGCTAGTTTCAACCCAATAAATTACTAGCTTGCAGATTCTACATTGTCACATCTGCAACAAGAATACAAAATTCTGTATACGTAGTAGCAGGGCTATTTACAGGCTCGCAAGGGCAAAGATGTCACGGTGGATTCTCTTGGAACACGTAGAAACGCCATTACTTAATTTCCTGCACATACAGGATTACCTAGACATCGCAATGTAGGTTGCTTCTCGCGCCACAAATTACTTAAATATTAACTATAGTTTAGGTGCAAGTTTCACAGTATTCTCGCGTTGCTCGCTTGTTCAGCCATCCCGGCAAACCACGAATCCCATGTCGCCTGGGAGAATTTGCTCTGCTCTCGCAGCCAGTTACGAGCGAGAGATCACCGGAGACATCGGCGACACGACGGTGAGCGTCGCCGGTGGTAAATATTCGCCGTGCGGAGATTACATGGCGGATGGCCTATATTTCCTGACCCAAATCGGCGAAGGTCGCTCTCTTCGCGAAAATGCATTTTCCAAATGACGCTTAATGGCCCTGATACATTCCCACTCTCCTGTTTGCACGTCTCTCGGCGACGCCCTCGGGAGACGCTCGCCGCCGCCATCCAGATATCATCCCTTTCGTGATCGAGTAATGCTTTCCCATCGAGAGTCGCGGGAATTTGAGAGGCGTTCGAGGAGAATTCTAGAGACGTTGTTTGCTTCGATCTTAAATTAGAACGAAAGACGCACTTGCCCGTCAGACGACTCGTGAAAGGAAATGTACGTTGGAAATATGTAACAGCTATTGGCACCAATCCTTGGACCAACCATTGAAAACAAGAATAGGAGACGTGTTTGGGCTTCCAACCTTGGGGGACGCATTAATTTTCAATGCTCTGAATCTTTGTCACCAATCAAAATTCGTGTCAAGTTCTAGAAAATTTCTTTATATAATACTTGGCATTTTACGCCAATTATTTTGAGTGTTTAACTAACTGAGTAATTATCTGTAATAGTTACGAAATTAGGTAAATATCTAGATTATGAAAACTATTGCTTATATAAAGTTTTCGAAAATCGTTTTAAATTGATTCGGCATTTTATTTTATTTTTTAAGTAATTAGGTAATTGACTAAGAACATATCCGAATTAGGTTAATTACTTTCTCCGTGGGTGGTGTTATGCATTAACCGTTTGCGTCCCATTGGTTTGTGCGGGGGAGCACTGTTTCATATCACATTCTCTAATGACTTGTTTTCGATCAAAAGTACACTTCTTAATTTGTGGTACAATTCGATTAATTATAATCGTATTTTTAAATTCAACAGCTGTTAGTTATACTTAGATAATTAATCTAATATTAAAAACCTGTCGATTTCCTCTCCAGTTTATCCATCTCCGAATAAACTGTTACATTCACAACACACTGAAACTTCATTGTTTTCGATTCTATGAAACTTACTCTTCAGCTTTACGATGAAACATTTGGAAACAATTGCGCAGCACCAGTATTCTATCGAATTCAATAATAATTTACAATAGTGCGATGTTAACATTTCCAACATACATAACTTTCGTCGGCGATCTGTGAATTATTTAGACGGCGGAAAACATTTCATACACACTGATTGGGGAGCGGCGGTGCAGGGTCATTAATTAATCTTGCCTGCTACCTTTAGTTACGAAGCTTTAATTACGGAAATATGCCGCTCTTTTTATTGGCGCACAGCGGGGAAAGCGTATCCCGATTTAATTAAAGCGCGACGTTCGAGCATTTGGCGATAATGCCGGCATTATCGCGCGAGCGCGCGCGCGCGCACCACCACCGGAATCAGCTACATATGGCTGTTTGTGCGCCTCATTCATTATCTTTATTATATTTCCACACGCATCGGCCTTCGACACACGCACACTGCTCATCGGTACATACACCGATTTATTGTTCGCATGCCGCACGCACCTACGTATTATTCCTGATTGGCCAATCGCTCGAGAATTAACTTCGTGTCCGATCATTAAGCTAGCTGGGAAGCATTGCAGTTACTCGAATAAGACTTATTAATAAAGTAATTCACAAATATGGATCGGATTTCGCGTTAGAGGTGAAGAATGAATAATTATAGTTTTTGGCGATTATAGTTCTTAAGGCGGCAACAGCAAAATTGGATACAAGTTGAAAGAGAAATTCAAATATGTTAAAAGAATTTTAAATTAGCATAGAAATACAATTTGGAAACTTTAATTTCGAATATTAATCGCAGGGATATACGTTTACTTTTCGGGTTTATTCATTTATCTTTTCAAATAGAGTATTACTTTTTATTTATAAAACACTAGATTTCAAGTCGGTCTGGAATTTAATTTCGGTACATTATGCTTGCTCCAGTTTAACTTAGAAATTTACTTGGTTCAGTCACTAACTGCCAGGAATTTTTTGAGGGTCGAGTTTCTTTCCAAGTAGAGCCGAGCCACTGAATTTACGAATCGCTCAACAAGTGTTTACATTTCTACGCGCGCTCCGGCTGACCTGTTGAGCAAAAACACAATAGGCACTTGGCGGGTGGGTCGATCAACGAGCTTGGTACTATTTCATGCTGTTTCCTTGGTACCTCGAAGACAAAGAACCTTTCGGCGCGTTCTTCTCAAATGAACCAGGCATACCCGGGCGTGATGAGGATCGTATGACACGGGTGTATTGTTCCTCGATCGTCTGTCAGTGCGGATATTAGAAAACGTGAATTCTGTCAGTCGCCGCGTCACTTTAGAATCGTGCGTACGCTCTATCGCTTGTATTTGTCCAGCAATAGCTGAGCGATATCGGTCTGCAATAACACAGCATTCGATATATGAATATATCGATATTTATTAAACTCGGTATTCTATCGCGACTCCATTTCACGCACCGCTGATGCGCTCTCAATATTTTTTAGTTCAGCCTGTGTGAGAGAAAAGTACGAGATCGTTAATATTCATAACTTTTCAGAACTGTTTTCCGCGCGATGGATATTGGATTATTGTTGGGAATTTTAGAGTGGTACAGGAAAATTTGTCGGATGTAATTAATAATCATTGATTTTAAATACTTGTATGATTTGATTGATGAACTATAAAGAGTGTAAAGTAAGTTTTATCGCATGCTTGACCTCTTATGATTTGTATCTGTTTAAATTAGATTCAAATTTTCAATTGCTGAAAACTTTAAAAATAGTTAAGCCGACACTTTTGTATTTATAGTTTTTGGTTCTTGTACTGGTTTTCGCCCGATGTTATTACATTACATGTTTACGGTTGAAATATTTCTGGGACAAGCAGTACATAGCTGCGAGACGGCTGACCGACCTTTACATCGAATAATAGCCTTTCACTCGGATATCACTGTAGGCGGGTAAGAAGTATCACAGATTCTATTTTCGATAGTATTTTACTGGGGAGATTGGGTACCACCAGATATTGGTGGCTGACAGGATTTTGCATTTCATCGAATTCGCCGCCCCACTTGAAATCGACCACCCGCACGAACTTTGCTATCGTAAATTTCTGAACTTTACTGTAACACATAACTCTCTCGGAGTGCATCATGGCGCCGGACGAAATTGGAAGAGTTTCCCTGAAAATCTTCCCTCTTACAAAAAGCCATTTTTCGGATAATGCGTTAAATCTAGAATTTTCCATGTCGGCTTTAAAATGATAGAATCACCGTATTTTAGAGAGAAGAGAGCTTTCGGGATCAAGGTTTCATGTAACTTCCAGCTCTATGAATTTTTATGTCTCGTGGAAATTGTGTTTACTTTAGTGAGCTTTGGAAGCTCTCCAGAAATAAAAGCATTGCGAATTGTGTGCATCAACACATATGGCATATGCAGAACTTTTTATACTATAATGTTTTGCAAGTAGCACGTACGCGGAAAGTGTTAAACACGTTTGCTGGAACTTCGGCATACGTTTGCGTAACATTAATTCGCAGTTGAATACTGATTCTCTAATATTACTCTTCGGTATTCATCAGATTCATATAGCATAGTTTGAACTTTCATGCAAATATTTCGATGTAATAGTCACTTAAATTAGAAGATACCGCTATTTATGAGCGAATGATATTGCATTTTGCAATAACGACAGTTATTTATAACATGCCTGGATGGATACTCAGCGAGTAGCATAGAAGCGCTGTAGAAAGAGCACTCACCTTAATAAAAACACGCATGACGTCGATTCATCGACCTTTTTTCTTTTTACGTAAGCGGGAGGGTGAAGCGTTGCGAAATATCGGGGAAGGGTAGAGAGGACATCCTCATTCGATGGGACGAGCGGAGATGATCATTGAGTAATAAATTAGTTCTAGCAGGAGGTACCAGTAGCGGGAGATTACGCAATCGGTACCAATAACTGGGGCAACATGATGAAAGAACGGAAACGACCTTGGGGAGGGTCTGGGAGACCCGGAAACGGAAGCAACCAATTCTTTTCATCCCTTTTTTACTTTCCGCGAACTATACTTTTAAACATTTTAAAGATTATTATTCATCGATTCTAAGGCTTGGTAAACAGTCATACAGAAGATATAGTTTTTTTGTTCGCAGTTTAATAGAGTATGTTTCACATTAAAATAATTATATATTAAAGTAATAAGTTGAAAGCTCAGTATAAATTGTACAGTAAATTTATCAAAAAACTCCACTGCATTAGCTTTATTGCAATTACTGAATATTGCATTTTACATTAAACTTGAGTATGCACGTGTAAGTGTTTATACTTAATTTTAGAACAGATCAAAAAAACTTATATTAGCATGAAATTCCAAGTCTTATTATCGGTAGTCACAGAAATTAATTATCGTCTGTTTTATGTTGTTTCTCTGATCTTGGAGTTTTTAGTTGGCACGACTATACAAAGATAGAAAGATTTTACTAAAGGGAATCCTCTGCGCGGATTATTTATATTCGGGGCTTTGTAGGTCCATTATTTTCGCGTTGCTTTCAATCGGCACTCATTGTGGCCTGGACAATACACCGCAATGAGACATTGTTCGACATGGCAACCGGTTATACACCGAAAGCGGAACTGCGAGGCCTTAACAATATCGAAAAGCGCTATTGGCCTAATTCTCCGAGTCACTGTAAAAACGAATTGCATTATCGTACCGGTAAAACAAAAGCTGGAGTTCATTGCGAGGGACTTCATTCGAGTTTCTCGAATTATTGCGCGATTTTTTGACCCAGTTGGACGGTCTTCGTGAAATTCTCGTATTAATTGGCGTTAATTAATTGCGAACAACACTCGCGCCATTTAGGGACACCGATTCTCCAGCTGCATTGCGACCCTTTGATCTGCGCCCTTTTGTTCGTGCCACTCATCTCCTCGACTACTTTCGAAAGATGCAGCTCTTAATTATAATAAGTGGATTCCATCTTTCTTGGCAGAATTCGTGAAATGCTGGTGCGCAATATTAATGACAATGTTAATTGTGAGAGGCCCGGGCAGCACCGTCAGCATTTATGCAATTAGTGTTCATTAAGTTTTCAAAGTATTTCCAAGTGGAACTTATTAGCTACCAATTAGGACTGCTCCAGTTTCGTGCTTGAATTTGAAATCGGCCTTTGTAAATTTTGAACAAGGAATCACTATGCAGTACTTTTTCCCTTTGATGTTTCACTAGAACTGCATTATAAAAGCGTACAACTCCGTTGTTACCATTTTTATTTTTATGGGTTAGCATCTCGCTTTGCTGCTGAATTATTTTCAGGACTTTATTCATTGCGTTCGAGTTGGCGATCTTTTTTAATTAAAAAGGAAGTCATCTTTTTTAATTAAACTGGGCACTGAATGATTTGGTTCTCCCAGCGTGGAAGGTACCACTTCTGCTCGTACACGGGACTGTCGTATTTTTAGTTTTATTCTCGTATTTTCTACAGTTAAATATTTCCTTTACGGCTTCGTTTTTATTTGATTTAGCTTATTATCTGACGCTTTTAACCTTCTGTTTACAATACGTAAAATCATTAAATATTGCGAATGATTCTTACTTTTTTAAATTTGTACATGCAAAAGTTTTTATAGAATTAATAATACCGCTAAAATTTGTTAGAGAAAGTTTTTCTCGTGCGGCGCACGGGGATCGTATTAGAAGACCACTGGTGCACGATAAAATTAGATTGAAAAAGATAATTTCGGTGTAAAAAAGGCACGCGAATAACGGGAGGTTAACCCTTCCACTTCAAAAGATATCTCTTTTAATTAAGGATATATGCACACACATATATACACGAATTACAAAAGTCGTGCTATCAATAAACAAT
Organism: Ectemnius cavifrons; assembly: GCA_964023945.1. Lineage (NCBI taxonomy): Eukaryota > Metazoa > Arthropoda > Insecta > Hymenoptera > Crabronidae > Ectemnius > Ectemnius cavifrons. The sequence continues at coordinate 4,382,932 of OZ030380.1, read as the reverse complement.
TAATTATCGACCAGAGGCAACTGTATTTCCGTGAAATAACATGCTCCCTATTTTCGACCAACCATCATCAATTTCATTATTCAATTATTCAAATTAATCATGTTATTCAATTTTATCATTAATTTTATTATACACGCATTTTCTTGCAAGCGGACCGAAGTGAAAGGGTTAAATTGCAAAATCCGGGCGTACAACCGTCACATTCTCGGAGGTTAAAGAGTTTAGGGCGGCACTAGGGAGGAGAGCTAGGGTAGTAGTTCAAGTCGGGCGGCAGTTTCGCAAGATTAATGATCCTGCCAGGTCACCGGGGGATGGAACGAGGCCGCGGGGGAAGGGGAAGGGGAAGGGGGATGCGTTGTACAGTAAGGCCTGGTAGGAGGGAGCCGAAAGATAATTCCGCTAAATTTGGTCGCCACAATGGCGTGAGATTGGCAGAGAGTGAGAAAGAGAGAGCCGATGGAGAGAAAAAAAAGGGGTCCCGTAATTGACTATTCTCGCGTCGGGATGCACCCTGAAAAATGCGCACCCCCCGCCGACATCGTGCGTGCCTTTTCGGAGGCGTCGGCCGCGTCCGCCGTCGGCCGTGTTGCTCGTGTTCCGTAATTGAATCGTTGAAAAGGATTCCGGCTCTCTCGACGAGGGGGCAGAGAGGAAAGGCGAGCGCGTGCTGTTTGCTCGATTTTGACCACACGTAACACCCCTTTCCCTCGACCCTTTTCCCTCCCCCAGAGCCCCTTGCGGATCAATGTGTCGCCCTGGAGTGGAGCGCGCGCCGTCATCTCCCGCGCCCTCCTGCTCCGATTTAATTAATGGCCTATTTTCGAAAGCCCCCTTTACTCACGCTTTCGTGCCTCGCAATATTTGGGATATATCATGTGAGAGCCATGGGGGTGCACGATGTGCTAGGCGTTATGTCGAACTCGACACGAGTGTTTTCCTACTCGACGGGAAATTGAATTGGGGCAAGTGTGTCGGGAATATGTTTCATTCGCGGTGTACTCGAAATATCATCTTTATTAGTATTATGGAGTTGATCTTAGTAGTACTTGTATGGAAGTGGTCCTGAAACACCAGAAATGAAATTGAGGTAAACGCGGAAGTATGTTAGACGCAGTTCTATTTTTACTTATTAATAGTCTTTTTGTTTTTTGAAAAGTAGAAATTATTATAGTAACTATTTCAATCAGTTTTCTTCTGAATTTAAAATCGGGAAAATATAACTAATGCTCATTTGATTAGTTTAATTGAACACTTCGAATTTGTAACGTCATTGCTTCTTGCCAATTTCCTGTCAATATTTAAAAAAATTACTTTCTGTAAATAACTAATTGCAACTAATTACGCTAACAGTCCCTATCAGATTAGTTAGAAGTTAGCAGAGGTCCATATCGGGTTTTCCGATGGGCAAGCTGCACAAGAGCGAATCACTCTCGCCCAGCGTGAATTCCCCATACGCTTCCATACACGCACTCTCCACGTGCGAGCGATGGAAAAAACTTTCCCACTCTCAGCAAGTTGCGCAAATGGGAAAGAGGGTTAAACGGCAGATTTGTCCCAGGAGCAAGAACGGCTTCTTCCGTCATTCTACAGGGCGATTCACTTATCAGCACTATCAATTAACTGGATAGACAATCGCAAAGTATCTAATAGTACTTTACTTATACACGACATTATTATTAGCACTTTATCATTTTCAGTTAGGATTCTCTGGTGAACTAAAAGTACTTAAAAAATTATCAACCCTAAGAAATTGAAATTTGATCAGTTCTTACCCCAAAAAAGGCAAATCTTTTCTCGAATGTGCTACCCTCCATTTTATTTTTTTCTATAGCCTTGATTTTTTACGGAGCTTTAAGTTAGTGTCTTTGATAAGAAGTGGGCTACGACAGCACTAATTCGATGGCAAGTGCATCAGCCTGTACTATGATTGCGGATCGTGAGTGGTAGTTTAGAGGACGAACGAAAGAGGAAGACCCCGAGGTGCTCATCAGATAAGAGGCCATCCGATTGCCACGGGCACTTCCACGATTATCCCCTTTCCCGTCGCTTTAATTGCTTCGCTTCACGATGTCACTGCGTGATAGGAAATACTCGGCTGTCCTTTTCGTGCCAATTGATCCTGCAGGCGGACCTCGGCCCTGTTCGTAAGTACGAGTGCACTCGGGAAAATCGGTACTCGCCACGAAGAGGAGGGTAATGCAAACTTTTCATGAGTTTAATAATTAATAGAGAAATAATAATTTGAATTGACATTGCTGAGTGCTATAGTTTTATTGGTCTGCTTTGCTGATTTTTTTTTACATTTTTAATATACTTTAAGTTTCAAGATATTAAGATTATCCTTCAAAGAATGATGTTTTCGGGCTGCGAACTGTTATTATACATTTTAATTAATTCGTTTAAAATTAAAAGAGCCAAAGTCGATTCTGTGTACTTACAATATCATTAACAGAACTATCAATGTAGAATATTAAATGGAAAATAAATTCTAGTATTCGATTATTTAAAAAAAACTTTTAAAAGACCACTTGTCAATTTACAGTTCATAGTTTCATTCCAGGCTTCCCAATGACTTCGTAAACTTTAGATGGATCGTGTATCTCGGTGTTTTGGGTACGGAAATGACGCCGAAGGGAACTCGTAGTCGATGAACACATTTGTAGTAGTTCACTATCAGATTTTTCGAAAACCCGGGCACAATGACCCTCCTTATCAACGCCAGGGGGAACACCAATAGCTATTGTATGCGAGGATATGAATTTTCCGACTGGCGTTATCTCGCGCGTTCTGGGTTCCTCTTGGGGGATGCATAGAGTCGACGGTAAACAAATATTCATATCTAACTGACTAGCAATGCCGCTGCCGTGATCGAGGAAATCTGTGACGCGCGTGTTACGAAAGTATCATCGTTTATTTACTTGGACTTTTCCGCTCGCTTCCCCTTGCCTCGTTGGGAAAGTATGCTTATTTGAATCGCTCTCGAGGGATCCGTGGATCGGGAACGCGCGCACCCCTCGATATTCTCTGCAACTAAATTTGGAGCATTGCGTAATTGTGTGCAGCGACATGTGTGACAACGAGTTGCGGGTTTGGTCACAAAAACGTTTTTAGTATTTCGAAGAGTATTCTTTGAACGGTAAAAGTCACGTAGCAACAATGAATTTTGCCTTCTTATTTGAATTTTTAACCTTTTTATTTAAATGGTTCAGTGAATTTAGTTATTGTTACTACAGTCTTTTTTAATGTAAATTGTCGAGTCAGATTAATTCATTGGGTTTACTTAATTAATATTCTAACGGATTTAATAATACTCACAGTTCAGCTTTAATTGGTAATAATATACCCGATTTTCAAATAACATTTAATATTTTCGAAATATGAAAATATCGAATTAGCGATACTTTCTTTCGATTCCTTCTCACTGTTTGTTTTCTCATGAGTCATCCGATATTCGATGTGCCCTCTAAACTCCAGCGTGCTAAACCCGCGACACACAAATCAATATATCGGTTACATTCAATGTTAAATTTGCAACATTGAAATCGACGAGTTGACCACTCGGCTGGCGCCACTCGATGGCGGTGATCGCGCAAAGCGCGCGCGCTCGCGCTCTTCCAATATGGTGCAATTAGCCGCAATTGAACGTCACTCACTCACTCGACTGGCTTGCGCCATCGCTCACTTCCTTACGCGAGTTCCAGTATTCCGCAATGATTGCAGTGGGACGAGTGCGCTCCCGTAATTAAATGCAAATCAGTCGGCGACGATAATCGAATCTCAGCGGACGCGCGAGCAAGCAGCACAGCGCGCTCCGGCGCAACTCGACGAGAGCGCGCTTGTAACGTGCCTGGCATCGCATAATTCGATAGGCTTTGTCACTCGCACTTGCCTGCTACGCCCTCGAAATGCCCCGCCGTCGGCTTCATCTTTCTCTCCCGTCATTGCCCGATTCCCGTTAATCGTGCCCTTCTCGTGCTCCAGTTATTCGCATCATATCGCCGGAATTATCTCGCTCGGTCAAAGAATTCTCCAGGTTTTCGGGGAACGATGAAATTCCAGAGATATTTCAGCTGAATTCTTATCGAATATCACCTATAATTATTTATGATTACTTTATTTATGATACTATATATCGCACTCTTTGGAATTTCGGATTTTGTAAATTATCAATTCGTATTATTTTTATGATTTATAATTACCATTATTGTATGTTATTAGCTCGAATATGATGTGTAATTATTACTTGACAGTACCACAGACATTCCAACGAGATTCTTGCAACAAACTTATCAATCAATTCGCATCAGCATATATCCATTTGTGTTACATACCAACAGCCGACGATAATTGACGCCTTGCTCTCGCCGTTCTATTATTAAGTCTTTACAATCGAGCTCGTGATCACGCGATCTAAGATTCCTTTCGAAAGTCTAATACCTAATCTTTCCGTCGTCATTTTTTCGAGGCGCGGGCGCGCGATTATGCTTGGCGCAGCAGCCCGATGATTTTCGAGTAATGGCACGGGAAGAGATGGCCGCTGGACCACGGAATAATATGCCCCGTGACTCTCGACAGTGGATGATTGCTCGAAGCGCTATCTTTCTCTCTCTCTCTCTCTCTCTCTCTCTCTCTCTCTCTCTCTCTCTCTCTCTCTCTCTCTCTCTCTCTCTCTCTCTCTCTCTCTCTGTTTCTCTTGCCTGATGGACCACTCCGTAACTCTCCATAGATCGCGATGAACTTAGGAAATCGATCTCGCCCGTCCTGTTACCATTTCCCCGTAATTTACTCCCGCCAGTTTTCCTCCTGGGAAATGGCCGGCACGAGCGAGAAAGAAAGAGAAATTGTGGACCGATGATTGCCCAGCATACAATTCTGCATGGGAAGTTTGAGAGATAGCAAGGGTGAGATGGAAAGACAGGTGTAATCTTTGCCACATTTTCTTCAGATAGCCTGTTTTATTGGATTATCAATAAACAGGTGGAGATAAGAAAAGGTTGGTGGTTGTAATGGTGTTCTGTCACGGTGATTTTTTATCGCGGCGAGGAACCTTTGTGTCAAGAGAAAACGAGAGTAGATTTTGGATACGAATCGGAGAAAGGTCTTTCTGTATTATGTGCTTTGCAAGTACCTCGATTTTTTTATATTAGATGAACCAAGAATTCGGGATTGTAACGAAGAAAAGTTACGAGATTGCGGAATGTTTCGGGTTGAAAACACAAAGTAAAATCAGTAAAGGGAATTGGATATAAATTAAAATGTATTTCTATCGTTGGAATTCGTATTTCGAACAGTTATTATTTGTGAACTCGTATCTTATTTAACAAACAAATTGCGTCTGCGATTTTATACATGTTAAAAATCGATATCCCATCGATGCTTTTACCGACCTCTCGCAATACCTTTCGCTGATTCATCGGCTTAATTACTTGAGACAAGATTCATTTAGCAACTCCGTCAGCTTATCCGGCTTTCGTTAATCGGCTTTCAGTAGGCGCCTTTCAGTAAAAGTTGCTCGCAGTCTCTAAGTGAGAGCCTCTCTCTCTCTCTCTCCCGTAATAAAACTTATGAAAGTGCCTTGGAATTAATGGACATTTACCAGGGACATCTGTAGCAGCGGCTTCCACAGAACTCTTTCGCGATATGCCAAATTATTCAGGCAACTGTCTGAAAACTGTCCTCTCCGCGCTATTGAAAGGCTCTTTGGAAAAATTTCTTCTCCAGCAATTTCTTCAATAAGAACCTTCTACTCGCTCTCGAATAACCGAGAGGATTTTGATTGCCTCAATTGCTTTGTCATTCTACTTCCATACTGGGCGATACTCGAATAATTCTAATTCCTTATTTTGAGATTGTACAATAATATAATACTTTCCTTTTTAATTGCGGATCGTAGCTTTAGGGATGAAATTAAAACATTTATTTGATCTTAAAATTAGTATAGTTTAATAATCCACAAATTCGATCAAATTAAATTCCTGAAGAATCCGATCCTACTGAACCATGGCTTACTATCTCGCAGCTTTAGAAAACAAATTCTATTTGATCCTACAACTTATAAACAGTCCAACCTTATCTAACAAATCCTTTAATAATCCAGAAATTCAAGATAGATCAGCCTCTACTAAATTCAATGCCAATTTCAAATTGCGTCATTCGCAATCGTTGGCAGTAATACAAAAAAATAGCGATACATCGAAACTCGACTAGTTTCACTAGCTGTGTTCCTTCGGGACACCGAGGCTTTTACCCTACTGGGCCATGGGAACTGGGAGCGGTATTCGAAGCTGTGAGCGCGCGTGCTATCGTCTCGGCGTGGTATTCGCGCGACTTACAAGGTATCAATGTGCTTTTATTGCAAATAAACGCGTTAGACAATCTCGGTGTACGAGTTCTTACATAAGCGGGCCATTTACGGGCGGTGGCCAACACAGAGCGGTGGCGTAGCGACCCACCAAACTCGGCAGTGGAACTCGCTCTCTTGGCTAATCCCCCAGTTATAATTTCATCTGGGACAATTGGCCCTCGATCACGGATCACTTGTTCGCCGCGGAGGTCCTTTTGCGCCCGTAACATTCATATGCATACTGCATCCCGCCCCATTGTTCCCTCGAACAAACATTGCGTCGTGATATAGTAATTTCTGCTCGTGCCACGTTTCCGGATCGCAATGTTGCGAGTAATTTCGTTCCAAATGTCATTGTTCTTCCGAACTTTCATTTTTTTTTAGAGGCTCTTGAATGTGTTGGTTGATACGAATAAATAGGCTCTTGGCAAATTGGCGAAAGAGAATATTAAAGTGAAGTAGTCTTATGAGTTCGCGAATGGTTTATTCTGCTTTTGAATATTTATAGTTTATTCCTTAAAAGTACACTTTATTTTCTCATGATTTTTATAGGCGAACATAGAATCGTTATATATTTTAATATTGATATAATGCAATAAATTGTTCTAATAATTTAGAACAAATTATTTTTATATAACTATCCTAAAAAGCATCAATAAACACAGCGTGTTTTAGCTAAGAGAACACACAAGTTTCCCAGAATTGAACCGTCTCGCAAATGTCTATAATTTCATCCTAAGAGCCTTTCAAACACTGAGTTTTGAAGAGGATCGAATTGATGCTGGAACCGAACAGTTACTGAATTCCGACAGGCTCGCGTGACGGTTTTCAACGACAGTCAGGTGGCTCACCACGAAATCAGGCTGACCACACAATATCGGCGGTTAATCGCTCGAAGCAGGCCACTTATATTCAATCGGCGTTAGCGTGGTTAGAGGAGATTCTCCCGGTCAGCCATGTGGGACCTACGTTCCCCATGAATATGCGATATGTCCGCCCTGCACACGCGCGCGCGCCCACACGCTACCGTGTTCCCTCGACGGGCCTCTCTCACCGACTGCCCCCCTGTTAAACTCCCTCTCAGGTACGCGTAGATGGTAATTTTCCATCGACGCTATTGTGAAATTAGTTGGGAGTCTTCGTATTTAATAACAGCCGACATAGATATTTTATAAATGATATTGTGGTATAAGTTTCACTTATAGTTTTAGTGTTCGATTTTGTTAAACTCAATCTGATATTGTTTTGTTATTGAAAATTTTTCTTTTGTATTTATTATTTTTTTGTACAACATATTTGTAATTGACTTTCTACCAACAATATTGGGCAATTAGTCGGGAGTCTTCGTATTTAATAACAGCCGACATAGATATTTTATAAATGATATTGTGGTATAAGTTTCACTTATAGTTTTAGTGTTCGATTTTGTTAAACTCAATCTGATATTGTTTTGTTATTGAATTTTTTCTTTTGTATTTATTATTTTTTTGTACAACATATTTGTAATTGACTTTCTATCAACGATATTGGGAAAGTAGTCGGGAGTCTTCGTATTTAATAACAGCCGACATAGATATTTTATAAACGATATTATGGTATAAGTTTGACTTATAGTTTTAGCATTACATTTTGCTAAACTCAATCTAATGTTATTTTGTTATCGAATTTTTTCTTTTGAATCTAATATTTTTCTACCACAACATATTTGCAAGTGGTAATTTTCTGTTGACACTATTTCTGAAATTAGTTTGCAATCTTTCTATGACATAGTCAATGAAACAGAAAATATTGCAGTTTCTATGATATTAGTCTAGTTTATAGCTTTCCTTGCAATACCAGTAACGAGTAGTAAGTTCAATTTCAAGTTTTTATATCCAATTTTCATTCGATGTACCATAATATCGGTTGGCATCAAAATTACGAGATGATTCAGTGTCCTCTCAGATATAAAATTTTACGAGGAAATGTGTCAAGTGCGAGTATTGTATATCGCGGTCAACCGGTTCGCAAATCCGAAAATGGATGTACTTCGAGTTCGAGTTTCTTGCGCTAAAGGAGTTTATAACCACGCCCAGCAGACCTTTAAAACTCCCGCGGCAGGAAATCCCAATTTTTACGAGGCGCTACCGAAAAGCTGTCTGGCAAAAGAGATCTTAACACGAAAAGTGTCCTCTTCAAACGAGAAACTCTTATTTACGGGTAAATGGTGAAGCGAGAAGCACTCAGTTATCAATGCAAATCAATTTGAGTCCAGTTTTGCCGAATTTCAAGGAAATACAAGTATTTTCTCGTCAAAATTTCTACTACTTTATTTAAAGATTCTGGCATTTTATCCTCACAGAAATACGAAAACTTCAGTTTGAGGTATTTTTGCGTAGTTTAAAATGATTAATTTCTAGGAATTTTAGTGGAAATATTCCCGGAATCTTGTTCTGGAATCCAAAACCACAGACTGTCGCTCGCATATCTTTGTGAAACGTGCTAGGATTTAACCATTCCTCGAAACTCCAGGAATCTCTCTGCATTTGCTGGGATTTATTATTTGCCATTTACTAGAACCGCAGTATAGTGGATTGGGGGAATTAAACATTAGATTAGGGAAAGAAATAATCGATCGAAAATTATTTAAATTGCGTATTGAACTTAAAATATGTTGTATTGAATTAGATTCAGCATAGTAAACATTAGAACTTTTTAAATTAAGTGTGTATATATAATATTAAAATTATACAACAGATATTAAATTTTTCTATTTTTTGAAGTGTTATATTTATTTCAGTTGCATAAATTTTAGTGTATTAGTTATACATAGTTTCTCGTCTGGGGTATCTATTACGGTGTACTAGAGTCATAGTGACACAGTTGTTTACAACTTGGCTGAAATATCGAGTTACACACTTCACACGTGCAGGTTTCATTGAAACCGAGCCGACCGACAGCTCTGCGTGCGACTGGCGAACAATTGAAAAGTTTGCTTAATTACCTAATTAACGTGGGGCAAGCATGTAATTCGCATTTATGACGTAACTCGCGTAACGCATCGTGTGAAAGGAACGCGGAGTCGTTACCGTACAAACGTGTCAGTGATCCGCACAAAACCGTCAAGTAGTTACACTCGTAAATAAAATCGTCGACTTCGTTAAATCATATTAAACTATTTCAAATTAAAGTGAAAATCAAATCCATATTAAAGAAAAAATTAGACGAGAACAATAAAACAAAAATAACCTAAGCGAGTACAATCAATACTCAGAAGTTTGCTCTTATTTTATTAAATCCACGCTGAAAACGTACGAATAGATGTTCGACACACAAACATTTTTCTCGCTTTCTCCGAGCTAGATTCACGCGCATGTAGAGCACACTCGTCTCGTCCACGGGATTGTTAGTCCTGTCTGGACTTTTCTCGCGGAAGCAACAATACGTGCGGATAAGATAATGCCGAGGGAGGGTTGTGAGTGCATAACACGAATTTTCACCCTTTCTCTTGGTTCTCCCTGTTTCCTCGTTGTGTATCCCCAACAGCCTCGTTCGAGCACAAAGCGCGGAAGGAAAGAGCGCGCCCGGAAATTGCTCCGGAGGCGGCAGACTCCCCCCCCCCCGCCGACTATTTTTCTGCCTCGCCGGGTAAATTAAACAAGCCGTAATCAAGCGCGCCCCCGCACTCCTCCCCGAATTGGGGCGTACTCGGTGAGTGAGTGCGTGTATCGCGTCGATTTTTTCACTCGCCTCCTTTTGATGAACCCTCTCCTCGCCACTGGCGTGCAACTCATATTTCCAAGAGTTAGGGTGCCTTTGTAGAGAGAGCGTCTGGTATAATTAGAAAATTAGAGATTTCCAATTACCATGTTTCTGTAAAAATACGAAATAATACGAATTAGAAATCCCTGAGAACCCCACTTATATATTTCCTCTCTTCTACCGAAGTAAAAAAACTGGAGCATGTATTAGAAGCGAAAGTACTATCACAATGATTTTAAATCTACTTTTTATAATTATCATCAGACTATACCAACATTCGAATTAAATATTGAGCCAATTATTATTTAATTGGTCATTACCATATCTATATCATTAATATCATTAAACAGACTAATTATTTACAGAAATAACTATTTCGACGCAACAATTATCGGATATATCGAATATCCGGGGAGATGATGCGAATGTAAATATAACACGAGTGCACAGCTGGATGCTGTCTGATGCGGTGGTGGAGGTGGGATTGTCGTGGCTGGAGCGAGCCGGAGAGTATGCAGCAAGCCGGGCTGGTTGTAGGTGGAAGAGGCGAGAGAGATACATGGGGCCCTCGGTGTGCGTCGGGTAGACGGACGTACTACACCGTGCGGAGAAGGGGACCATGCCACTGGCGATGCATTGAGCGAGCAGCCACTAAAACAGTCCTCCGGCACTTCGATCCGCTGCCGCATCGCGCGCGCGCGCTCTCGCTCTCTCACTCACTCTTTTTCACTGTTCGTTCGACACCAACTTGGAGATTCGAAATCTCGATCTCCTCGATCAATCTTTGACAGTGCCGGCCCCGCGCCAGTGCGATCGCGAGCGAAGTCTCTCGCACGGTAAACACGCCATAAATTAGTGGGAACGACCTCGCCAGTCGAACGCACACTCCTCGTCCTCCTTCTCCTCCTCCTCCTCCTCTCCGCGCAAGTCGAACAGTCGCACTTCCAAATGGGAGATATTTCATGGTTGTAACACCGCTCGTACCGATTATTTGTGGAGCACACAATTCTCTCGATTTTACTCGTTTTGTTCGACTCTTCCTTGCTTACGACTTTCTTTCCTGGTAAGCTTAACAAGTTGTTTTCGAAACGGACTCCTCGCGAATAAACAACCTGTGGAGTTTCCTTCAGGATTTCCGTTTGGAGGAGGGTTGGTTTCAGAGTGGATGCGTGCACGGAAATGTATTGATATCGAGGAAGTGTGGAGTTTCTAATGCGTGATTTATAAGAGTGATAAAAAAAGTGACGCCGACGGAAGTCGTATGTTAGTGATACGAATTGCATCGTTAATTATTGCTTGCAATTAGTGCGCAAATGTGCAATATTATTTGTCAAGGTTTCTAATATATCTGACTTTAAATTATATTTCAAAACACCCATTTCATTCGTACAACATGAAACCTTAGTTCATCTAGTACTCGAACCAATTTCTTCTCAATGTGCCGGCAATAAGTAGTCTCGGCGTGCTTCGTGACACGAATCGTGCGTCTGGCAATGAGCATCAGCAATTGCCAGGGACTATTAAAGTCAGTGGGCCAATAAGGATACCACAGGTTGTTAGGTCGCCAGCGAGCCGTCAAATTTGGAAGTCCGCCAAATAAACGGCACATGTGCCACTACCACCGCGAAAGGTCCTCGGAACTTCCTGGCGATAACAATTACCACTTGACCAGACTGACCATGAAGCATAGGGTCGTTTATCTTGGTGAAGTCAGCTTTGCCAAAATTCCTGGCGACGCAAACAGGACGATCATCAATCGGGAAGTTATGGCTTCGGTTTGCGCGCTTGTACGGGTCGCGCCAAACTGAATTAGACGGCGCAACACACACGAGTCCGATAATAATCGAATCTCGATTGTCGTGGGCGCATAACTTTGAAAGGGACAAGCTTAATTGGAAAGTGGTGTCGGGTAAACAGAGGGCGTAAGATGGAAGAAATCCATGGAAATCTAAGGCGCAATTATTCCTGACTATCGCGTGATTAGAGTCATCGGCGTTTTACTCCAGATTTTCCTGAATTTCTTTTTTTCAATCTTTTGTTCAATACAAAAAATAATTATAGTTGGTAATTTTCTATGGATAATATTGCGAAATTAGATAGGAGTGCTTACAGTTTTGTCTCAAATTTTCCTTTCAAATTTATTCTTTTAATACACATCATATTTATAATTAGTAATATTCTATCAAGAGTATCGTGAAATTAATTGGACGTCTTTGTATTTAATAACAGACACCGTAGACATTTCATAGGAGTTAGGAGGCGCATGACACTCGAGTCCGATAATAATCGAATCTCGATCGCTGTGAGCGCATAACTTTGAGAGAGACAAGCTTAATTGGAAAGTGATGTCGGGTAAACAGAGGCCGTAAAGCGGAAGACGCGCTCTGGCTGGCTTCCCTTAGAAATCTAAGGCGCAATTATTCCTGCTGGCTATCGCGTGATTAGAGTGATCGGCTAATGGCTCGGTAATAGTTCGCTGTCCGGTAAATAGCGTTTGCCCGTCAGTGGCCGTAATTGTCAGAGGGACAAGCCAAATCATGCGCATGACATCTTTACTTAGCCCCCATTAACGCCTCGCGAAAACTGAATGATTTAATGTTTAGTACATAGCAATTACTGAGTTGAAAGTAATTTTGATTTTCGTATGTTCGTTTAATCCCGAGAAACCATTAAACTTTCGCTTCGCGCTGATAAATCGAGGTTTTAGTAGGTTATTAGAAAGTGGAATATTTTTATTATTGGTTATTTGTATTATTTTATTATTTGTGTCATTTCCCTTGACACAGAGCAGTTCAATACTATGGTTTACGAAGTAATAGCACTGAATCTTTATGAGGAATACTATAATCTTAACAGTGGCTACGCAAAGCTGATAATTGTCTTAGAAAGTAGGATGTGTTCCACATTCCGAGGAATCCAAAGTGAAAGAAACTACTGTTAATAACATCGTAATACACGCTATCTGAACAGAGGCATTCCTTCCAAAAAATCCTTACTTGTATTATCGTTCTTAGGACTAGTTTTCAAGGCCTCGAGACTAATTAATTTCCCGTAGTGTTTATGCATAGTGCACCAGAGGTATCTCATGGTGCAATGAATCATACTGCTTGGCATTAATGGGTTAATCTTTTTAACGACAACTGGGCCGACCGCGTTGCCGGGCCCGGTAACAAAAACACTCTTGGTTTTATTGCACCCATAACGAAGAGAGCAATTACCGTGCCGTTAACGGTAATTATTCGCGAGAGCGCTGGATGCCGATCCAATTTGCAAGGTGCAAACTAACTCGCAATTTTCGACACTCACCGCACCGCCTGTAATGCTGCCTTTTAATCGTTTATCGCGAGCCTTTATCGCTTAGCTTCCACGGAATCGAAAGAGCCACACGTTCCTGGCTGCAAGGAAATTGCATAAGGTTCTTCACCGAAATCTCCCCGGCTTCCCGGAACGATGATACATTTGCGACACTTTGCGAAATCCTATCTGAGGAAACACGACGTTCCTTGAATTCAATGAGAATTCTTCCTATCTTGAGCAAATCTTATGGGGATTTTTGTATTAATGGATTTATTTCTGTTAAACTACTTCCTAGCACGATTTCTTTTGCTTTCGTTCTTTATATCTTGCATTCCAATCGTGATTTCGGAGATCCCTTGGGCAATAAGCATCGCATTGTGAGCAGCATTGTTGACTACCTAATTAATTAGTGCAATTAAAGTTACCTTTAATATACGATAAAATCAAAATTTCACTTTGGATCTGTTCGCTTGGAATGCCAATCAATCAAGCTGTTATTACGATAATATCTCTGATTCTTGCTCAACCTTTTATTCGTTTTCAATTAGTTTCATTAATTAAATTAATCAAATTAACAGCAACTTCAACTAGTATAATTAAAAATTTTCCAAAGATGACTTCGAAATAATTACATTAAATAACGAAATATGAAAGGAGAATATTGGCAAACTATTTGTATCAGTTAACAATACAGCGAAAGCATTGAGTTCGACAGTTCGTAATAGAATTTCTCACAACCGTCGCACAAGGTGAGAAGGTTCAAATTGAAAGTTCGCGACAACCTCAGAGCACACCAAGTTCACTGTGTCCCCGAAATTTCTAATCTTATCTGGTGGGAGCCAGTAGCGCCGGCTGCCGCGATAAAAACATTCTTCGAGCGAGTGCGACGAGTCGATGGTGGCTCCGGTGCTTTATGACTCAATCGTGTAATCCAGGCACGTCGGGGATCCATGTTACGAAGGTACCGCAAGGTGCAAGTGTAGTTAAGGCGCTGGCGCACGGTCAGTCTCCGTCCGACAGGGAAACCAGTGTCATCGTAGCTTTACGCGCGCATCTTCCAATATTAGGAAAGAAAGTCTTAAGCAGAAGTGTAGATTCCACGCGAGACGAGAATTGTAAAGGTGAAGAGTTTATTTAGATCCCGAAAGATAGTACAGTTGTTGATCTTTGTGAATAGTTTATCTTCAGTATTTTTTTTTAATTGCTAAAAGGTTCGTTGAACCCTGAAAGAGTTTTACCTTTACGGTTTCTCTTAGAAATGTTATTTTTTTCTGTGTTGAACTTAATTCAGAGTAGCTTGCTTTTCGTACCTTGACTATTCTCTTTCGAGTATCCATGTAAGCCCACGTGTCACGCGTTGCTCGACTCTCCTGCATCTTAAGTAACGATCGATCTTTGCAACTTTTCTATCCTGAAAAACTTGCTGAGATCGGAGACTACCGTACCGGGTAATTCTACTTGCTTTCATCACCGCAGTCTGATTTATCACATTTTTATTTATTTATTTAATTCAAAGAGTAAAGTGTATAAATAAATATTGCAATATTTTATAATTCATAGTTTGCCTGGATTACAATTCTACGGAGAAAAGAAAATATCATGAAAATCGGCTTACACTTTTTCCTATTTATCGGGGACACACAGACAAACTTTACCCTTTATGTTAAAAGAGATAATACTATATGTTGCATGTACAATGCACATAATGTAATGTATATCTATATCCGATAAAAAGTACTGTTCGACAGCGCTGATAGAAAGACAAGAGCATCACCCTGTACATTCCCACATGGATTACACAGTATGTTGCTATTCTCCACGGGTCTAGATAAAATTGTACGTGGCATAGAAGTGTTCCTTCCGTAGTCGTACGACTGGCGAGGAGGCTCCGACAGTTCTCGATCGATTCTCGATCTAACGGGACAAGCGCGATCTCGGCTAATCCTGCAGACGTGATTCGGCGAAACGCGTAACGAGTCGATAGTGCACTTGTGCCACTCGTCAGTGATTTAGTGATTTAGTAGAGCGCCGCTTTTTGCCGGACACGCTCGTCCTCAGCATCAATCTCTACCGGCGAAAACTCGAAGACGACCTGAAGAAGAGAACCTGTAGCAAGAAACGCACTAACGAAACACGGACTAACGAGCTTTTCAAGCACTACGCGTTAGAGGTTTCTCTTACGTTAAGCTTGAAGAGTGTTCGGGAAAACGAAGTGCGTTCAGCGAGCTTGGAACTATTCGATTAGCAACGTCGAGCGACGCCTTCCTTCTCCAAGATTCCTTTACGATCGTTTGGGTATCTATCGATGTATCGTAAATCGTAATTGCGCGTGTGGAAATTGCTTTCTTTCCTGGCACTCGTGGGTGGTCGCTTTCGAAGGATACGCTCGCTCCAACGGATCTCATTAGTTATTGACTAGTAAAGCTGATGATTTATGATGCCGATAATTGGACCACCTGAGTGAATTAATACAGGGAAATTTTAATTTCATTGGAAGTTTTGGGATTATCGAACGATTAGAAGATAATTGAAATACTTTGGAGCTTGAGAAGACTTTTTTCTTGAGAAGAAATATACTTCTTTCGTAAATGAAGATAATCTTTAAGCTGATTAATGCGAACGAGGATCAGCTTTGATTGATTGAACGTAAATGGAGATAATCGAGTGATGCATTATCGATACTGTCCCACGTAAAATTCAATTAGAACTTGTTAGGAATCGATTCAATCGAACAACCATATTTCGTGGGAACAGTGCAACTGGGGCATTGTGTAAGAAACAGCACAGTGAAAGGAAAGAAGCTTCATTCACCATTTTCGGAAGAAACCTAAAGAATCATCAATCCTCATTCAGACTTCAAGGAGATAATACTCAACTAACGAGGTCATCACTGTATTTCATTTAAACAAATAATTAGATTTTCCATACATTTGCTTGGGAATAAAAATCGAGCAATATGAAGGTCAAAAGCTTGCAAAATAATATATGCAGGTTCAAGGAAAGTGGATCCTTCTCGACTTACACGTGCCGATAAGCAGCTGGAAGTGTGTGGTACTCCAATCAATTGGAATAAATCAATGAAACGATCGGCGAGTGAACACTAAAGGGTAAGAGTGCGCGCAGCTATCTCTGAAACGTATTATCGGCTGTCCAGCTAAAGCAGCCCTAATCGAGACGCGTTTCGATAGCAGTGCACTCAATACTGCCAGCTTATAAATCAACTGGCACTGCAGAAGCAGCTCAGTCACCTTGAGCATCCGATTGCATTAAACAGGTGGGCTTACTCAAGTGCGAGACATCCTTTTGCGAAATTCAAGCGATCCTTCCAAACTTGAAACTGACGCATTTGACCAGTCAAGAGATTGTTTTGAAAGTGCAAATCAATGCTTCGAAAGTTCGAGATCAATTTTTGAGCATGGAACTGTAAGAACTTATGTTGGAAGTGAAAGAAATATCTATGCAAATCAAAGAGAACTTTGCAAAGTTGCAAGATTGTTTTGCAAATCCAAAAAAGACGGAATTTTCTGGATTACAAGAAATACCAAGAAACAGTGAAGAGGTACAAGAAATACTTTGAAAGTGCAAAGAAATTCTGGCGAACTTCGACAAATTGTTTAAAGCTTTAAGAGCTTTTCTCGGAACGAAAGGAAATCCTTTTGACCAAACTAGAAACCCTTTAACCTTTGAGAAAATATACGGGATCAATTTCCAAGTGCAAGAAACCATTGTACAAGTGCAATACAACCTCGGACATTACGAAGCACGACTTTAAAACTCCAAAATCCTTTTAAACCAGGAAAAACCTTTTCAAGACAATACAACTTCCAATTACTTCCTTCTAAAAAAAAACAACAGACTCAAAAAACAAAATTAAAAGTTTCTACGATTCAGTGGAACAGCAATCTGCCAAATCAGAACGAAATATAAATCACGGTTGCCAATCGTGTAGCGTCAGTCGGATCATTCTCTAAGAATAAAAGCTACAAGCCCGTTGTTCGCGGGCTTTCTCCGTCGGCCCTTGATCCCTTTACGCTTGTCGATACGCCGTAATTGAAATGTCCGCCCGGGGAACATACAGCGCAGCCAATAGTGCGTCTTAAAGCGGATTTCGCGCCGATCCCGAATGCCCTCTAAGCTCTGTGCACGCAAGCTTCTCAGCCGGCGACTATAACCTTTGAAGTCAGCGATAGATAATCTGCCTGAATGGCGGAGCCGGCTCCTATTTTAGCGCGAACCCGATGAATGGGCTCTTGTGCGCCCGCGCGCGCGCGCGTTCTATGTATATATAACTCCGTACACATAAATACACACTGCACCTGAATAGAACTAGCGAGGCATGCGTTTTCGGCCGGCTTTCAATCAGATTGAAAAGCGAAGCCCCTGCGAAGACCACAACGCCGGAAAGATGCATTCAAGGAACGCAAAGTATCCTCATTAATTAATTTCTTGTACCAAAACAAGCGGATACAAAGATATCGCGGCACATCCCCTTGCATTCACCGACGTTATAAACGAGCGCAATTAATTTATCGATCAAACTACTAATTAGCCCGAGCGGATAGAATACCAGAGCTTTTTCATTTAACAGACAAACAAAGCGATGCATATGAGAATCCTGCTAATAAACCGTAAAGAAAGATAGTAATTTCAGGCGGATGCATAATTTAATCGATTATAAAAGGCAGAATCGCCGTATATCAGGCGGGGCAAAGGGACCTTCGGTAGAGCAACTCTCCTTTGTATAGTCCTGCTGGGTAAAGAATATCCCAAGGATATTACCGGGATCCTCAGGGAAAGTAGTCCGATTAATACGCCGGTGGTGCTAGACCACAGAAGTAGAATTCGTGATAGCAATCGCATTCCCGTGGAAACGCAGAGATACGCACCACACGTTGTAAGCGCGAGAAGAGCTCTTCGTCGTTCTACCCCAGAATCGCATATAGCGCGGTGTAACTTAATCCCTCAGGGAAAAAAGGAGGCACTAAAACAAAAGCAGCCGCCGACGCCGAGAAAAGAGAGAGAGAGTGAGGAAGGTCGCGCGAGGTCTCGGCTAACGAAACCCGGATAATTAAAACGCACGCCCGGAGGATCTAAGAGAGAAGAGAGAGAGAAAGAGAAGAGAGGAGAGCGAGAGAAGCTATGCCGATTAATCATCGAGTATAAAGGATCGCGGGCAATATAAGGACGTATGAGCGCGTGCAACCGCCGAGATAAATTCCCGTTCTTTCTGGAATCCTGCGAGAAACATATCGGTGGTGCTACCTCGACAGTAGAGAATCCTCGGGAATCAGAGACATTAACCTTGTCGAATATCAGGCCTGAATATGCTAGATGGAACATGAAATGCTTGTGTAGCAAGGATCTGGGATTCCTGGATTTGGTCCTTGTGTCTTGGAAGCTTGTTTTATGTGGAATCTGGTCGAGTACAGAGTGCACAGACTGTGCCGAGCACGATAATTGATTTGGATTCTTCGATTTTAATGAGTTAGTACTTCATTCCGCTTCGTTGATTGGAGTGAATTATTTTATCGGCGGACAAGGACATAAAGGATCAGTGGAATTTGAGCGTACTAATTGAAGCATCTCACTTTCACTGTCATTTATTTCCTTTCGGATTTATTTAATACTCGCTTTAAATCCGAATCTTGAAATTCAGAGGCTCCAATTACGACTGGACGGCATTTAAATCCGGCTTCATTAAAACCGACGATCAAACGTTGATTGAATAAAGAACGAGAACCGGTGGACCTTGCAACCATTCTAGCAAGATACCAATTTGAAGATTCATTGGATGATTTATTCTTCGTGTCACTCAACGATTTATCCAACAATTAATTCAACGAGTGATACAACAATAAAAAGAACTCAAGTGCTCATCTCGAATTTTAGAGATCGATCCTCAATCGTCGACCTTGATTGAAACATCGGATTGCAACTGCGTATGTCACGTACGTGTACACCGGTCGTTTTGATTCGAGGCTTCGGGGACGTAGTACCGTTTACTTTCATGGCCGATATTGTGACTCCCAACTGGCAGAAGTGATCACTCGTTTCTCACGAGACAGTGTGTTGTTACCTACGTGTGTGCTCGCTTCATTTGTGAATGTCCCTTTTGTCTTCTTCGCACGTGATGAGTCTGGGATTACCGGCAAGATGCTGAAGATACGCATGCTGGATTACATCGGGGACGCTGGGTGAGTTGATGAGAGTCATTTTGTGACAATCCGGTCAGTGGAACCTGGTCGAGTTAAAACTCTGCCGGGTGGAAAAGGAGCTCCAACAAAAGGAGGGTGGACTTTCATTAGCAAGTACACTTAGTACGCCGTCACTTTGTTGATGAAGTTTTAATTAAACTGGCCAGCTCGCTGTAATTAGCAGACTCGCGGACTAATTGGTTTTATATATTAAAAGTATTGAAGTTCGCTTGGTAGACTTCACGCGGGAATGGTTAAAAGGTATGGAGCAGTTGGTGGTCAGTTATTAATTAATATAAAATGTAATGAATAAATCGCTTTAGGGATAAGTTGTTTCCGAGCGAAACAAACTCACGTTTTGACATTTACACGGTACATTGATTAAAATGATATTAATCTTAATAATATTTTTTTTCGGATTTATTAATTATTTGCTGTTAAATTATACTATACAGTAGAATGAACATACAAAATAGCTCTCATGTAGAGCGTGGAGATTCTTAATTAGATAATAGAAACCTGAGTCAGATTACAATTATACAATATTAAAAAGTATTGCGACACAATCGCTGGTTCCATTACAGGTTCCATTAGAGTAACACAGGCTGACATTGAAAAATTGACACAGATTTATTCCCTCTACTTACTCACGTTGCACAATGAAAGTTTCGCGCATCACCTTGCCAATTTAATTAACAAAACAAAATGTGCGTCACATTGCCACTAAATTTGGACGAGCTTGCATTACTTCGATCGACGGACACTTTCACAAGGAAACCGACGCTCGCGTTGAATATTAAATGTTTATCGGCGTGAGAGCCCAATTTTTCTTCTGTAAGTGCAACAAGTCCCATCTGGAACGAATGGGGACTGCTCATGTTTTTTTCACGAGACGACGCTCTTTGACTACAATTAGCCCATTATATGGGAACGATTAGACGTCACTTGGTGTGTCACTATCACGGTTTTTTTATCGCTGGAATTCTATCGCCAGATGCGTCATGCTGTGTAACATTACTCGTGTAAAACCGCGCTCTTCCTCCACACGAGGAACAATTCGACAGCGTTATTGTTACCACTGAAATTTATGGATATTTAGTTTTTTATATTCGAAAGAGAAATTCAGTGTATGAAAACTAAGGTTTCTATATTCTATGGTATATGGAAAACTAAGGTCTATATTCTATATAACTAAGGAAAACTATATTCAAGCAAAGTTATTGGTATGAAAACTAGTAATTAGATAGATCAAGAAGCAGTTTAATAGCAATTGAAACTAATTAATGAGAGGCAAGAATCATTGGAGTCAGAAGAGTAATCAATAGTTTCGTCGAAGTTTATTCTATCAATATCGTTTTTCTAATATCCCACGTAATTCAAACAAACTCAATGACAATTGACTAGCAATATTTAGTTAATATATTATTGACAGAATAAAAATATAAAGTCGATCATTGACCACTCATTATTATTCACTGTGACACTAGAATCGAATCAAGTGCCTTTCTAATATCTTTATTCTATCAATATAGTTTTTCTAATATCCCACGTAATTCAAACAAACTCAATGACAATTGACTGGCAATATTTAGTTAATATATTATTGACAGAATAAAAATATAAAGTCGATCATTGACCACTCATTATTATTCATTGTGACACTAAAATCGAATCAAGTGCCTTTCTAATATCTTTATTCTATCAATATCGTTTTTCTAATATCCCACGTAATTCAAACAAACTCAATGACAATTGACTAGCAATATTTAGTTAATATATTATTGACAGAATAAAAATATAAAGTCGATCATTGACCACTCATTATTATTCATTGTGACACTAGAATCGAAGCGAGTGCCTTTCTAATATCTGACCGATTCAGCCGTGCTTTGGGAGTGCGACTGGGCCCGACAGGCACGCGGGGGCTGCGCCGATCTCTCTATCCGGTCGCCATCGTAATAGCGAGTGGGTTTGTGGGTGCGAAACGCTCGCGCTGGCAAATTGGTTTAACGAGGTCGCCGATTCTCAGGCAGGAAGGCAGCTGCCGAGGCAGCTCGCTCGCCTCGCCAGGGTTTCACTCGGTGAAACTTTTCCGAGCGAGCTGCGCGCACACTCTTGCCGCTCCTGCTTTCCGTCGCTCTCGTCGAACAGGATGCGTTTAGAAAATTAAAGACGCCCTGTCATTCTCTCGCTAAAGCGGAGAGAAATACTTTCGTAATACTTCAATCTTTCGTACGGTAGTTTGTATGGGAAACGTTGTTTTCGTACTTGCGTAGTCAAGTGACGCTTGTACACCATGTAAATGTGTACGGATCATTTATTACAGTCAGTTATTCTTTAAGCAATTATAAGTGGTCGAGGGAAAGAATTTCTTCTTGATGTTTATAATAGATATGAGTTTACAGAATTAATCTTTTCATTGATTCTTTAAAACCGACAAATGGAGATACTGATTACAAAACTCTTCGACACATATACTTATCTCAATCTCAAGAATCACTGTTTAAATTAATGACGCATGAAATTAAATCATAAAGAGATCTAATATCAAACCATCTGCTACTTTCTCTTAACACATATACTACCAATAGCAATAACTTTACCTAACTCATCAAAAGCATCGAAAAACTCTACTATAATTATTATAAATATTAAAACCCATCGAGATCCAACCGTACCTTATAACAATGGTTTACTCTGCCCGTATAACTATATACTTACATAACCAATTATCACGGCTATTTGGAACCATAACCAGCCATGGAAATTTGATACCGTATATCATGCTGTCGTCATTAGTCACGTGCGTGCGTGTGTACGGCGCGGGACGGTGGCGTCCAAGGCGGTTCAATAGCACTGCTCCGAGGTTTGCCGGTGCACCGATAAATTTAACGTGGAGCATACACACACACACACACACGCACACGCACACGCGCACGCACACGCGCACATATACACATCGGTGGCCTATATAAGTATCAAAGTAGAAAGCGATCTGACAGATAGAAACGTCGCTATCTTTCATATCGCTACTTTCCTCAGCGCATAACGCAAGAATGAGGAAGTACGCCTCGATATATACGCGACGAGAGAGACGCGCGGGGAGGAAGCCGGCAGTAAGCAGGGGAAAAAAGTAATGCGTGTGTGCGGCCTTTGTTCTCGATGGCTCCGAGGAAAGCGAGACATCTGTTCCGCGTGGATCGCAGATAGCCGCTCTGTCTATGCCGCGTGTGGTTAGAAGCTGGTCCGATCGTAGCGGCTACACCAGCCGTCCTTTAACATCTTGTTTATCGCTTCGACGTAATCGTGTCATAACCGAACCAGATTTATTCAATCAAAGACACACGTCCCTGAATCATCCGTTTCTAGAATAGTTTCGTTGTACGTTTCTATGGAAGCCTTATTTTATTTTACAGTGCATGTGGTGGTGTTATTGGAGAATGTAGTTTTGATTGTAATTATGCCTGGTGTATCTTTGGTTAAGAAAACAAGCTGGAATTAAAACTGCAAATTTCAATATTTAGTTATACATAAAAGACTAAAGTGGAAAAGTCTCGGAATACTCGAATACTTGAAATTAGTTATACTTAATTTAAAGAATTGTTCTCAAGTACAATACGACTACACTGAAAGTTGCATGGAGTATTTTAAATACTGCACAGTCATTCTTAGAACATTTCTGGACAAGCCATTAACTACTAGCGTAGATTTTCCATTACCCAAAAGTTTCCTGGCCAAATAAACGATCCAGCGAGGTTAATGCATCTTCTTCTCGTGTCATTGCGAAGCGCCCATTCGGTTTAACAACGCCGTGGAGAAGTTTGTTCGAGCATCACGTAGCTTCCCTAACACACAGGCGCCCACCCATTGTAACTTACTTTCGGGGAGTCCGCTAGTTGCTCGGTGGCTCTCTCGGGTATTATGCGCACTACCTGTTAATTAGGGGTTAATGCATGCTGGCGCGCTCTATTAGCCGAAACAACTTGACCCCTTTGTTGTAACGTCCGAGCGGTTTATTCCAATGAAATGTGATAATGTCGCCCCGGCTCGTGTCCGTAAAGCCAGCGGTAGTTAGCTAGAAAATTCACTTTTGTGGAAACAGTGCTATCCAAGTGGACCGCGCGCAATTAGGCGCACGCTGGCTACGGGAAATTCGAGCACGTATTTGCACGTGGCACTCGCTATTTTCTAGTTACCTTAGTACTTCCCTGGAAACGGAGTGGCAAGCCACGAATAGTTCTTGGTAGAGACTTTTTCATTTTAATTGTATATACGTGTGTGTTCGTTTCAAAGTAGTTTTGTTAGATATTTTCAATATTTATTGAAAAATCGTGTTGACTGGGTATTTTATTGGGTATTTAATTTCTGTGTTTAATAATGCTGTATCGATTCGTAAGACAATTTTCAATGATTATTCCAACTTCCGTGTTCTTGAATTACAACTTGAAATGAATATTTATTATTCTGACTCATCAACAAATTGCGTTTCATCGATTTTCATCACGCCAATCGTCCTGTCAGTGTAACCACTCCGAGAACGATATACATAATCGATTCCGAAAAAGATCGGTGTAGATGGAATCGTCTCGATAAGCTTGACAACTCTTTTAACGCAATCGAAGCAGATTTAAACATGACACGCAGTTTGTAAACAGCCGGTTTCCTGCCAGTGCGGCGATCGCATGTTAATGTCGGCAGCGTACGATAGCGACACGTGGGCTTCGCTGTTACTATATTCGTCCTCGCACTAGGCTGATATGACTCACTTCTCAAATTATAATTATACCGCGCGCTCGTTCTCCGTTATTAAGTCGATCGTTACGCATTCGAGAGCAGTGCGTGCTCGGCTTAATTTCGCGATTCCAATGAGCGCGGCCTTATATGTATCGCGAGCGGAATTAGTTTCGGGTGGGAAAAGAAATTCGAGCGTTATCTAATACAAAAAATATGTCTATCGACATTGCGTTATGTTTTTATTGGTTTTAATGGCTCGTTAACTAAAGCAAAGTAATGAGAGACAGTCTTATACATATTATGCTGTAGTTTAAAACAAGTTATTTTAACTGAAGTATTGGTTGAAGTGATCAACGGTTACTCTTCGGTTAAAAGATCTTAATCAGGTTCGACCTGGTTTATTTTAGAGTGTTAATTGGTTTAATTTGCGGGTGTAGTAAGTAACTACAAACTGCCATCACATAAGTGTTTATTTCGCACTTAAGTTTCTCTCAAAAATTCAAGTAAATTCTCAACAAATTCTCAACAATGTATAAATTCGAATTCCGCGGGCAGGAATAATTTATTCTTTGTTTGCCTCATGCACTATTCAGGCATAGTTTCCAATTGGCTTCATTCAGTTAAGTAAAGTTATGCGTTTTAGTTTGCATGCCAGAAGGGGATCGGTGTTAACAAAAGGATTTTCGTGTTAGAGGGACGAATAAATGTAAATAGAGGGAAAGCCACGGATGAACAAGTGTCCAGGCATGGCGAGAGTTTCAACACCCTGAAAGGATAGCGCGGATCTTTGTTGGACGAGGGACGACTCTTCTCTTATGTATTCCAGAAATATGTAAAAGCACTCGCACAGTACGAAACGACCGGCACTGGGAATAATAGTCATCCCCTTCGTCTTTTCAGACGTTTCCCGTGTGCCAAACGGCGCACGGGAAATGAGACGGGAGCCCTCTAAAAAGAGAAATATAACGAGAAAAAGGAAGCCCGTATTCTGGGAGAAATGAGAATCTTTGATCACTCGTAGTTTCAGCTAGAAATACCTTTCTTAATTGAAATATCGTAATAAGACCAATATTTACTAAATCAAGTACAGAATATAATACTTTAATTACTTTATGTTGGGTTCAATTTAAGTTAAAATTCATCGATAAAAGATTCGTCATACAAAACTGTCTTTGGATGAATAGCTTTTCATTTTTGATTTTCCTTTAACACTGTTTAATACAGTTGTTCAACAGTAAAACAATTGTACATTATGTTTCTATACTTCGTTTGGTATAAATTTGAATTATTTCAATTATTCTCTACTCAATCTTGTATTTATCAGTAACGAATCAGGAGTAAAGGAAACTCAAACGGGCGGAAATAAGCAAGGTGGTTGGGGAAGTGCGGCAAGTAGACGAATATACTTTGGTGGTGTTTGTCAATGCTGTAATATCTTTTACCGGATCTCGCTTATGTACTTTCGCCCCGCGTATTTACAGTGCGTAACATGAATGGCACACTGTAATACCAAGTTTCTTGTGGCTCAGCCGCAGTCTCCGTGACTTCCGCCCACGAGCCTGTATTTTTCATATCGGGTGGGCGGTTAATAATCAAAAGTGCACTGCTGGAAGACGCGTTAGTCCCGGATTACATTGCGCCGAAGGAAATCCGATGTTAAGACAGATAAACCCGATCTAATCTACTTTTTATTGCTACTCCAGGTATTAGTGTATTTTTGATCGTTTTAAATAAATTCTGTATTAATGGTAGTTTATACAGTTGAGTTGGCTAATTTTTCCTGTTCAAAGTCATAAAAATATATCTATGACTTTGCCGATAGATTCTCGATTTGAAATTATTGTAGAATATTATAAAAATGAAAGATTTGTAGCAAAATTTCAGGTTTGGACCAATTTGGACATGCATCACATATCGCATTTATATGTATTTCAGCCACTGATTCATTATTACAATTTGGCTCAACAATTTACTTTTTATTACACAAGCTAGAAACTCTTAACAATCAAAATTTCTAAAAGAAGAAAAAAAGCAACAGTCGAATCTTTCTTATATCCTATTTTTTTAAAACTATTTTTATCAACTTTAAGATAGCATTACTTGTGAATTTGTCGACAATGCAGACAAAGAATGGTCGCCAAGGCCTTTCTTATATTTTTATCAAGTTTAAAACAAGGATTACTAAAAAATTTGTTGAAAATGTAAACAAGGAATGATTGACAAGTCCTTCAGTGACTACTCGAACTACACTATCACACTTCTGTATGGTGTGTGCGGGGTCGTAAATTTCGAGAGCAGTAGTTGAGTCGGAGTCTCGAGACTCTCTGAGTGATGCTATCGCCGGTAATAACCTTGTTGCGATCTCGTGGCACGTGTAATCGTAGAGCTGCTTTGTGCGCCGAATGACGTGCAGCCTCGCGAAATCTGATCGGCCGTCAGTCACGTCTCTCTTTCTCGCTGCGAGCTTTCAGAGGCTGAGAGGTAGCTGCTCGGACAAAGACGCGTCCACGCACTATTATCCGGTGGTACAGGGACATAGGTGAATCGATTTGCGTGTATGCAAAACCTGCCATGGTAAATGTGCACACCTATTTGCGAGATCCGTTTGCAAAATGTATGTTATAAAATAGAAATACGAAAATACAAGAAGAAATTCAGTATTAATCATTTATTATCAAGTTTTTATTATCTGTTTTAAAGAGAAATTAATTTCTTCGGGTAATTTTTATTTCATTAAATTTGAAAAGGCTCTATTTCATTTAATATAAACTTTCATCCACTGTAATAGAAATTAGTGAAGATCGATTTCTTCAAAATGAGAGTTGAATTCGTGGGGTAATTTTCCTTTCATTTAGTTTGAGTCACGAATTTTCATTTTACTCGATGCAAAGTGGTCGCTTCGTTACAACAGGAATTGTTAACCTTCAATTTACTTTCAGTAAAAATGAAATTCATAGTTTGCTTTTGATTTCTGCCGCCATTATGGATTTTCCTCTGCCCCAAGGTGAATTCAATTGCGATGAGGGCCAGGGAAGGTCAATGGGTATTATGTTAGTGGGATGTGATTTTGCTGCATTAAATTCTTGCTAACGTAAGTGTTTTAAAGCGTCGAGGGGGGATGTTTCGAGGAGGATCTGATAAGAATCAGTGACGTTACGCCGTACTTATTATGGCCGGTAATAACGTGGATGCAATTTTCTCAGCATGATCGCGCTGCATGGTGCAACTGTGTGTAGGTTCGTTTTCACAGTTTTCTGCCGTGTGCCGAGGGCTTTGCTGTCCGTTTAATAGCTGTTCCCACTTGCCTACCCCAGTCAGCCTTCTATTCAGTTTCAGTGTCTACTATTTCAGTCTTGAATTATTCAAATGTGGCTGTAACTCCTTTGCTAATTGGTATCTCACGTTTACGAATTTATACAGTAAAAATTCCTACTTCCTTCTAATTTCAGGAGGCAGACTTTTAATTTAAAACATTTATCTATTATATTAAATGTAGCATCAATTTCGTATAATTTTGTATAGTATATTTTAAATAAGTCGAAATTCAAATATAAAAGTTAGTCGATTTATGCTTTGTTTTTTTATTTATTACTAAAAGTTCTTCATATTATACAGCAGATTTATTCATATATTTAGATTCAAATTCTCTTTACGGATCGAAACTCCACTGTTACATCATGTCAGCCCTTCTGGCAAGTCATGCAGCTATCATTATCAAGGGGAATATGTACTTTAAGGAGCCTGCGTACATGTATGACTCCTTGCTCGCGATAAGATCCATTGCAACGGTCGCGCCAGCGTTATCAGTCCTAAATGATCTTCATGAAATGCTCTCACACGCGTCATTCACGTTGCACCTTGAAGACCCGTTGAGCCCTTTTCAAAGGATCGTGCTGCTAGCGAATATTAAAGAGAGCCGGCCTGCTCGCGCCACTGTTTTCGGGTGCACGCCCACTTGGTCCTTGCACCAGCTTGTGTCTCGTCTTACATGGCCGGGAAAAGGGAGCGGCGGAGAAAGGGTGGAATGCTCAATCACAAGACTGTGCATATACAGGGTGATTCACTTGCCTTAGAATCAGGACTGTCGAACACCGTCTTATATTAGACATCTATGTCAATTTTTACATATATGTTTAAGCAATTTTTATTATGTTTAATAATATATTTAATTAGATAAGTTGAGATTGGTTTCACAAAGTTGTAGTTCATCATTCATTTCAAATATTAATGACGAGAAAAAGGAGTTTGCATTTCCAAGCTTTCTTGCTATCTTGTTCTTAATTTTGAATTCATCAAAGATATCTTAATCATTCTCAAAAACCAACTCTTTCAATTCCTTTTCCTACGAATTTATTTACACTTTATAATACTTCAAGAGACTTACTCTTCGAAATGAAGACTTTCGTTTGCCAAATCTCATAAATAACTGACGCGATCGTGTCGTGCGTGCTCACCCTATATACAAGTGGATAAAAACGTCAGGTACGCACAGTGGAGAGCGAACCCGAGACAGAGAGGAATCGGGGATACCCGGGATGAGTTTAGTCGTACCTGCTAAACCTGCCGGCTTTGTGGGAGCCTGTCAGGGTGAAAGGGAGAAGAGAACCCTCTCGCAGGAGGAAGAGGGCGTGCACGACATCCGGGTCAGGATTTCATCGCTCCTGTCTCATCCCCGGGACAAATCTTCGGGAATGGTGCTGCAACCCGATAGACCTGTTACTCTCTTGCTAGTACAGTACAGAGAAATTCCCTGCATTTTGGGCGGACACACGTACACGCAAAGAGACGCGCGTACGCCTTTGTGCGACGCACCCGTTTTGGACCGACGCTTTGAAACTAGTGCGAGAAACTCAACTGGGTTTGTGGGTCCCGGGTAGTTCGGCTTTCTCTCGCTTTGATGCCTCTAACTCTCTCGTATCGGGATAGTGACAAAGGCGACCGGTGCGTGAGTACTTGTTAAGGAGACATATGGAGCTTGTCGTGAGAAACTCAGCTAAAATTCAGCATTAGCTAGATAGATGATGATAGTTGAGATGTACGTGAAGTGGTCTCTTCTCTTAATTTTTGTTTTAATTTAGACTAATTTTATTTGAATTAATTGTGTGATTTTTTTTTAAGTAATTGTTACTTGTACTCGCATTCTTCATTCGGATTTCCTACGATATGAACCTCTTATAATTATTTTTTTATTTTAGAAAGAATAATATTGCAGTCGCAGTACACTCGTTCTATAAATAATGCTCTTTTTATTACTATGCTTCTAACAATTAATAATAAAAAAAATCAATGAATTAATAATAGCATACTTAGACTCGATATCTCACGAGAATCTACTCTTATTACCTGTAAACGATTAGTATTACTAATTTTAATTACGACATCTTTACAATGCATACTTATTACACACATAATGTAGTATGAAGATTAAATGGGGACCCACTCGCTTTCCCCATTTGATAATAGAATCTTTATAGTGGCATTAGCCTGTTAAAGAAGCTCATTACTATAATGACAGTTGCGCGGCGTCTCATTAAAATTAAGCAGAATTACGCGCGTGCCCTTTATTCCATTCTCCGAGGCGCCGCGCGGCACCGCAATCTTAGCAAGCGCTCGTTATTCACGCTAGATGATGAAAAGCCGCGGTCTCGCTCGGAAAGACCCAAGGAGTGGAAGATGCGCCCGATGATCTCTCAATAATCAGGGTTTAATCATTGAAAGTGGTGGAACTTGCGCTTGCGGGCGATCACTCGACAAACTAATTTACGATTAATAACAAGCTCGCTCGAGTAAAGCGATATTAGAGCCACAGCCGGTCTTAAACCTCGTTCACAGCACGCGACTTGCATGCGAGAAACTCGTTTATATGGAAGCACTTGACTGGTGTGAATCTGTCACTTGCTTAGACATCCTTTTAAGTGGCTTTCGAGCTTCAAACGATGTAGGATATAGTTTCCCTTTTTTCTGGTTTAAGTAGCTTGGGAAAGTTGTATGCTTTCGAGTGGTTTATATTTAACATGCTCTTTGGATTGCTCGAATACTAAGTGTTGGCTTTAATTTCAACTAGTCTGCAATTAGTAACTAATTAGAAACATGCTTCAAAAAGTACTTAACTTCGGTTTAAATACAACTAATTAAATCAACTTGACTATAAATTCTTCAACTAATTCTCGTTCTAACTTTAAATCAGAGTCCTTTTTCATTCAGCAAATGTATGAATGCAGGTAATTTCAAAATTCAAACAACTCGAATTGCATGCAGTGAACGTAGCTTTACGAGGGAGATGTAGCGCGTGTGTGAAAACCGGTGTCCGTTAATTGCGGTCGATCGATGCGATTCGATCGACGATTGGCCGCGTTTATAATCT
Organism: Ectemnius cavifrons; assembly: GCA_964023945.1. Classification (NCBI taxonomy): domain Eukaryota; kingdom Metazoa; phylum Arthropoda; class Insecta; order Hymenoptera; family Crabronidae; genus Ectemnius; species Ectemnius cavifrons. The sequence goes on along the minus strand of OZ030380.1, from coordinate 4,352,259 downwards.
GTAGCTCCGGTAATTCTTGCGCCCCCGGTGTGGTGCCCTGAAATAATTGATTCCCTGGCTTTGCGTCACGGCTATATCGATGCGCTTCTCCTCCTGCGGAGCTGCTTTCGAAACTGCCTGGCCACTCTCTGATAACGCATTCTCCACCGGCCGATCATTACCGTCATCCTCCGCCGCTATTATTAACGCTTTCGGCATGCCAGGATGTGGCTGAGCCATCGAACATCCTTTGGCTTAAACCGTCCCTCGGATCTGGCTTTCGTGAGATTAATTGTTTAGGCTGTGTGGTCTTCCTTGGAGATTTGGTATTATTCTAATTGCATTGATTATTTTGGTTAATACTTGAATTGCGCATTTTATTAATGCATTGAGTTTATTTGGTGTTTTATAGATCGATTTTTGTTGTAATTTTTGTTTAGTTTGATTTCACACACGTATGACTTATATTATGTTTAAGTATCAAATGGTAACCATTGTTTTAATAATTGAAACTATTTAATGTTCAGTGTGTTGGATATTACTTATAGAAAAGTGATAGTTAATGAAACATTTGTATTTGTTTCTATTATTTGTTATTCATGTTTGAGTGCACTGTTACACTATTCTATATTATTAGTGTACTTTCTTTTACATTAAATCATAAAATGTTAATAGTGCAACGATATTTTTTAGAGTCTCTAAAAAAATCTATGAGAAAAACTAAGTACGTGCTAGTATCATCAGTTTTCTATTTATATTTTTATAAGCAACAAAAACTCCTTTTACGCTTTTTTTGTGCAAAAGCTTCGCGTTATATTACTAGAATAATATTATACTATTCTATAACTATAGAACTCTCTTTCTGAATTCAGTACAAATCAAAATTCCCTAGTCGAAGCCACCAAGTTCTAGAATTAGAAGCGCAGAGCACATCATCTCTCGGCGCGCTTCAATGGGGAAAGGAGAAACGATGAAACCTTACACCAGCGAGGTGTGTCACGATAATTACGGATGCTCGAGCAAGGTTTGCCGTACCTCTTGCGCGCTCGTGCGCTCGTAGAGGAAACCAGTCGCTGTTGAAAGTAAGCAGGGAAAAAATTTCGATTAGATAACCGGTGCCGGTGCTTTCGACTTTACGGTTCGATTCGCTTCTTTTTGGTTTTCCACTCGCTCGTGTCACTGTCCGCGCGATTCGCCACCGCTTTCGATCACGTTTCTCGTTTCTGGTTGCGCGCGTTAGGCAGGTTTGCGCCATTTATTTTTGCCACCGGTCAGCCGAGAGCGCGTTTGCTAGAAGTTAGAGGCAGGAAAGTTGTCGGGGTGTGTTTAACACGCGTTTCCCTCCGGTGACATGTGGGTTTGCCGGGACTCACAGACACCGACGCGAGCGACAATTGCTTTTCTGGAAATAGTTCATTTCTTTTATTATAATCAGCATTATTTCCGGGTATTTTCTCTTCCATTCATCTTATACATTATGTATAATATTATTACAATACCAAAAATAAAATACACATACAAATTCTGTTTTTCTTATAGAAGAAAACTTGCCTCTAAATAGAAATATAGCTTCCTAAGCAATAAAATGTTTTGATAACAATAAAATTTGTTTAGTACAATTGGGATTATATCCATCTATTTTCCAGCTCTTCCATTCATCGTATACATTATCTATAATATTATTACAATACCAATAATAGAATACATATACAAATACTATTTTTCTTATAAAAGAAAACATGTCTCTAAATAGAAATATCCTTTCTTGAACAATAAAATGTCCTTCTTAAGAAAGGATCGATTTCCTTTGAACAAACTTTATTCTAAAAATACTGGGTGTGCGAACACCTTAATTAACTCACTCTACGTCCGATAAAAACTAGGCTATGACAGTGGCGATCAAACGGCAAATGAATCAGCCTGTACAGTTGCAGATGTACAACATACCTGGATACGTGAACGCAGCCGCATAGAACGCGTAACGGATTTCGCTTTCCTATAATTTCACGCGAATCCCCCTGCGTATTTTCTCGTTGCTCCGGCGCTCGTGCAAATCGAGACAGCGAGCGTCGAATGCTACATAATTCAATCCGAGCGGAAGTCGCGGATCTCCTGGAAAAGAGATCACCTCGAAATCGCGCCTTCGCTCCGGCGAATGGGATAATTCCATGGAATCCCGATCGCGCGAGCGAGAAGGAAGCCCGAGAAGCTGATCTGCAATTGAGCGGAGATACGCACAGTTACGAATAGCTGAGATGTTCCGATCGTACAGTTAGAGTTTCGACGTATGGGAAACTGTATTGACGGCTTCGCTGCACTGATAAATGGAGTTTTCACCGCGACTATAATAGTCGCTGTAATATGTATATAGTCGAGTGTAACTCTAAAGAGAAATTAGAGGTTAATCGTAATTTAGATTTGGGTTGTTAATTATCGAAATAGAATGATTTCAATATTCGTAAGACTTTGTGTTAAAGAATTCATTAACAGAATTATGTAATTTTGTTAGTACTTGTAACATTTAAAGTCAACACATAACAGTGTTCGCATGAATGATCAATTAGTCAGTAAATATTTGACCTGCTATTTTTAAAAATAAAATCGGAGGTCCAAGTGGTTCCTGACAAATAAATCCACATTCGCGCGCACATTCATTACTCTCGACAGTAGAAGAGAAACGACCGTACCGCCACGGGGATTTGCACAATTTCAAACGGGGGGTTAAAAAAAAAAAATCTGGAATCCGTCACTTTGAGGGATGTAGCTGTTCACGAGCTAAACAAAAACGGGCACTAAACACCCACCGAGCTGACAACTATCCAACGAGAGAATGCGAGAATACCGTGCGTAAAATGCGAAGTGGCGTAAACACGATTTTCCCGCGCGTCGCGCTTCGCTCTTGGCGAAGGCTTTTGTCGTATTAGAGAAACAGAGGACAGTTTCGCTCGACTGCCAGAAGATGCAAGGAGATACGGGGCATTAAGGTCGATTCACATTATAAGGAATGTCGATGTTACGTGATTTTTCCTATCAATTTACACCATCCGTCTAGAAATACTGCTACGACACTTCTGTATTTCCAATATTTGTTTACCACTTGTCTGTCACACTTGTTCGCGATAGTGTCGAGCTTATGCTTGTAAGAATTTATAAGTAACAGTAAGAATTATTTTTAGATGTAAATCCAATTTCAAAGTTTATTAGATTTGAATATCCTCTCAATTAAAATTTAAACTATATTTTGTTGGATATACATAAAGTATATTTCATATATGTGCATTCACACGATTTAGTAATCGAATTGAATGAGCTTTCTTCATGATTAAGTTCACTGTGTGACGTTTGAGTGTTTCATAGATCTGTCAGTTCATCGGTAAAGTTATTAAATAAAGTTTGTTGCGTTTCTTCCCGTTTATAAGTTTTGAACTAATTTATACGCCGAAAGGTTTAAAGACTAAAGATTTCAACATATTTTATTTTATATTCTGTATAATTAATATACAATAATTCTGTAATTCTTTACGATCTTCTCTACCACTGAAATACTAGCATCCCAAGGAAAAATGTCACTTAACCAAACTAAATTTCATTCACCACATTTTTAATTAACTCTTTTATTCAATCTCGCAATTAACAAGGAATTCATCCACACTTGCCATTTCATGGAATATGAACAGTCCTTTATGCTAAGTGGTCAGTGCAGGGTCGCAAACGCTGCAAAGCCATTGGGAATCCAGTAGGGCGAGAGGAGAAGGCGGGCGCCGAGCTGGAAATCCGCGCGGCGGAGTCGGGCTTTTACGACTTCGCCTCGCGCAAAGTACATTACTCGCCGGATTGATTTACCGTCCGCTCGCTAGCAACAGGTGTTCCGGTGGTGCGAGCGAGCGCACATATCGTATTGTACGATTTTTGCCGAACAATGATACCTCTGTCTGTGCCAGGCGCAGACGGCTGTGCTTCTTCATTGTAGGGGAAGAACCGGGGACGCGCTCAGATATATTTTATATGGCTTCGCTTATTCTTTCGATGAACCGGCTGAAGTATGAAGCGAGCTTTCTTAGCCCCTAGAAGAACCGAGCAAGCTCGCTGTTAAAATCCTCGATGCGAAATCCGAGTATTTCTGCACGCTTTTGTGTATTTTAATTCGCAATTTGCGTGGTCTTGAATTGTGTATGCCCGAATCATTTGACTTTGTATTTTTAATGGGTAATTCTTGTTATTATTGCTGAGTGCTTGCAGGTTTATCGTGCATTGTTTTATTTGGAATAATTAAATTCTAAAAGTTATTTAGAATCTAGAATAACTAATTGTGTCACTCATTTTAACGCTAATTTGAATCGAACAATGGTAGTTTTTTGAATTCGGTTTAACCTACTTTCTAATTATATTACGTAAATAAAGCTCGTCGGGTCTTTAAAAAAACATGTTGCATCTGTTTAGCAATATCGCGAAACACGCCGCTGCTCTCAAGAAAAAAAAAACAACTTTTTCCATTAGAACGAAATTGGATTTTACTGGCAAAGCTTTTAAACAGTTCATTTCGTACGGTGGATGCAGGAGGAAAGTTGCAGGCGTCTCTGCGTCTGACGTATCCCATAAAGCAGCTTGTCCTCTTCAGGCCCAGAAATAGGTTTCGTCGTAGATACAAGAATAGCTTGCTACAATCCCAACGTGATAGACGTCTATTACTCTCCTATGAAGTTACGTACCTTTGAAAACTAGTATTAGAACAAAATTTCATACTCTTTAAAAAAAGAAATATTTGTAGTGTCTTATATTTTAATGGCTAATTTTCCAATAATTTGCCAATTTTTCACAATAAAATTGCACCTAAAATTACCTGCGAATAAGAAGAAATAAAAATAAAAATAAAAATAGTTGCATAAACGTCGAGCAAAGAATCTTATGGCAATCGTTGCGCAACTAAATACCTGCATGTCAGCGTATCCTCATAAGATCCTTTGATCATCACTCATGTAATTATTAACACGCGCGATCAAACATTACGTGTCATCATCAAACTTCATTCTATTCATTTATATTCCTTCAATTCTTATATTCCCCCATGAAATTCCACAATCAAAAATACATAAATCGAAAGCAAAATCTCCCAGCTTCCAGTTGACCACTTCAATCACGTTAACTACCCAGCAACTAATTTGCTGATTTCTCACAAGGGGGTTACGCGTACCACTTGAAAGCTGCCGAAACGTGATGGTCAAGGTAAAAGCGAGATGATCTCGATCGGAATGGTCATCGTTGATAGTGAGACGATTAACCAACGGATCAATGGCCCGCTTAAGCGATGGTGGCTTTGGCTTTAAGTGCAGACGACTCAGCTGCTGACGTTGCGGCTTAAAACTCCGGCTTCCCTCTACCAGCTCGTTCTAGCCGCTGTCAGCTAATTAAGAGAGAACTCGCTCGCGATGGGTTCGCTGATCTTTTAATCATTCTTCGAAGTAATCGTTCGCGCAAATGTGGATCCATTAAATGAACATTCATTGCCGTGCTTAGCTATCTGCCCATTCAGTCTCCGCTTGGACTAAATTCGAGGCCGACTGTGCGTTTCTCATGCTAAGTGATCAGGCTTCGCTGCGTAAAAGAGTCAAAACGTTTTGCCTTGAATATTAACGCGCAACCTTCTTGCAACCTTGTATGCACTCAGCCAATCAATGCAAAAGTGTAGTCATTGAAATTGGACTCTGACCGTAGCTGATGAGGTCTCTTTACAAATTTAGAAAGCCCGTCGTTTATCGTACAGTAGGTTTTTTTTTATTGTAAACCTTGAAGAATAATTAATCCATTAGTTAAGGGAATCAGTTGTAGTTAAAACTGTATATACACACGGTTTGTACATATGTTGTAGTATCGATAAAATATTAGTGGTTTATATTAATTTAAATCTTCACATTCGAATTCTTGCCAATCAATATATGCCAATCACTGATTGTAACATACTCGTACTGTATAGACAGCTAAATATATGTACTTAAGAAACAATAGAGCATTCTTTACTTTCTGCACTAGCAAGAGAAGAGTACGTGTGAATCGAGCATATAAGCTCCATAATTATATACAGAATGGAAAGCTTCATGGGTCATTAATTTCAACCCGGTATATAAAACTCGCCACACATAAACATGATTATATGTACGCGTGTGACATTTTAGAATCTTTACGGTGAGAAAGTGGCTGTGAAAATGTCGATGCCAGGATTTTATCAGGATTTTGCAACGCTTGTACACGCACGTTTCCTTCTATCATATCTCGAGCATTTGCACCTCGTTAGTCAGTGTCGTGGTGAAAACGTACGTCAGCTCGATTTATGATCCGCCAACGGGAAGAAGGATTTCCATTGCGGATCAGCCGTTACGTATACGAACGTGCGCGCCTTTTATCCTTGGGACGTTTTCATCGCGCGACTCCTGAAACCGGAAACTCATATTTTTCTATGGTGTTTCCCATCTTTCGGACGCGCGCCGTCATCGAACATCCGCGTAATTTACACGCAGAAATCATCAAGGATTCCATTGGTAGAAGCTTTTTGCCGCTGCCGGTCGAAATCTTGGATGAATTATAGCCAATTTACTGTTTTACCGCTGTCTGATAAGTGTTGTTTATGGGTAATTTCTGGTATTTAAATACCCTGGGGAAGATGTTTTATCCTTTTGTTAACGGCTCTAGTAATTAGTAATTAGACATGATTTATATTCGTTGGGATCGTTTATTTGATTGGATGACATAAAACTTTTGTGTGCTATATATTTTTTAAATTATTTTATTTATAGCAGCTATCACTTATATAATTTTTAAGCACTTTTAAGATTAATTAAGCCTAGCTTGTCTATTACATATTGAATAAGTGAATTTGGAAGTACTGAATCAACTTTTCCGAAGTAGGAAGCACTTTCTTCCGACGTTTATCAACCAACTCGCGTTGGAACTTGACTCATTAGCAGTTGATCTATGCGCTTCTGCTGTTTTGCATGTCACAAACGCTGTATATATTCTATTAAATGAACCAGATCACTTTATCTCAACGTTTGATAGCCGCAATCGTAGAGAAATTAGCATTAGGTAACAAGTTCTATTTCCTAGCACTAATTAATCATGAGTAGCGTGTCTGAAACTAGTTAAGCAGGTGAAGCAGAGACATATTGCAGGAAACCTTACGTTCTATATAATATGTTCCAATATCAGTCATAAAATAATTTGGAGAAACAAAAGTTTACAATACAATTTTAAATTAATGATTTTCCATAAGAAATTTCTATCTATTTAATATTTTCTTAATTCTCGTAATTATTTTTCTCAGTGCCTTCGTTAGCAGGCTGTACAAGTATATTTCAATCAAATTTACTTATTATTTCAATGAGTAGAGTGCCTGAAACTAGTTAAGCAGGTGAAGCAGAGTTGTATTGCAGGGAACCTTACGTTCTATACAATATGTTCCAATACCGGTTACAAAATAATTTGAAGAAACAAAAGTTTACAATACAATGTTAAAATGAATGATTTTCCATAAGAAATTTCTATCTATTTAATATTTTCTTAACAATTCTCGTAATTATTTTTCTCAGTGCCTTCGTTAGCAGGTTGTACAAGTGTATTTCAATGAAATTTACCTTGATAACAATGAACTGAAAGTGAATACTGCTGAGAGTGCCTGCCATTTAGTATTGCACCGGTTTATAGCTGGTGTTGTACCAGTCCGGCTCCATTTCCAGCCAGGTCAAAAGTTTGTTGGGGCTTTTCTGCTTCCTGCGTAGTTCCAGCTAGTCGTTTACCGCAATGCGTGCGAGTCGAAAGTTCGTGTTTAATCCTTAATAACTGAGCAACTTAGAAAGTTACTAGTTAATAGTATTGTTCGCAGTAGTCTGACAGTGTTAATTGCAATTAATCGGAGTTGTTGAATTTGTACAATACAATCTATGGATAAGCATTAATTAAATTAGACTTGTTAGTTATTATTAGTTGATGTACTAATTTATCAGTTTTATGTGACATTAAACAATGATTTTCTTTCTGTTTCAGGTAAGGAGTGGTTGAAGTTTAAACAAGCAACTTCCTTAGAAATTGGACTGTGGTATGATAAATAACATTAACATTTTGAAGTCTTGAGAAACTCAAAATTAATCGTAAATATACGATCTCATATATGTAGATTAACTCTGTCAGGAGTAATTTTAATCTATATTCGCGTTAGTATTTTTCATTCACAAAAATGATAGAATCTTGATTTCTAGTTATTTTAAACTGCAGACATTCAAAATAAACAAAATAATGATTCTACGCCCGAATTTAGTTATCATCAATCACTGTAATTCAAAAATTTCGCATATCATATACATAATACATTTGTAAAGAAAATCGCGTTGGTGGTCTTAGTGCTAAGAAAGATTAACTACCAGCGAGAGGAAGCACTTAGTGCATATGTCTTTAATGTCAACCGTCGCGCACGACATCCGTTTCCTGCATTTTCGATAAGTCTTCCGGCCTAATCCGCATGGAGCGTGAGCGAAGGGGACCGCAATTTCGTAGATCTTGATGTGCTCCTCCGCTCGGATTTAATTTGCCGGAAATCCCTTAACAGGAAGCCACCGCGCGAGAAGCCGGCTTCCGATTGTGCCTCTTGCCTTTTGGTGAACCAAAACATCACCCCTCGCGTCTTGTTACCTTCGGTTAACCTTCGTCTCCCTTGAGTGACCGGTAATTACCACATAATCACGTGAAGCAATCCATAGGTGGAACGATCTCGAGCGTTCTCACAAACACGTAATGGAAACCCGATGTGTTTGCATCACATAATAAATGGAAATTAGGGTCCCGTTGTTGAACTCCTTTTTATCTAGTCTAACTTATTAATAGTTGAATATAGCGTTGTTTATCATTGCTTTTTTTATGCTTATGTTTGCTCGGACTTCTCTTTTGTCTGCAATATTTATAATGTTTTTAAAAATCAGTCGTAAGACAGATTTGGAAAAAATTGATATTCTTATTTTAATAGACAGAACATATTAAAATTTCAGTATAGATTCTGAATATGTATATGATGCTCTACTGAATTATTAATACTGTTTTCATCATAACATGCGAAATTCGAATTCGTTCTATGCATATTATTTATTCATATTATAATATGCACTGAGAGCGTTGTTCATACCACAGAATACATTTGCAGAAACTAGTTTATGCACTGCGAAGGATAAAGCATATATATTGCGAGTAGGTCGAGTCAGTTTATGGTCAGCCCGAGGTTTTTTTTCGTTATGGTTTTCATGCTGATCTTTTCTTATGAAAATTTTGTTGTACACTGACGCATATTGATAACTGGAAGTCGAACTATCATTCGCGCTTATCGCAGTTGTACAGCAGTAATGGTATAAATCATGTGACAGGGACATTCCCATTGACATTTTTAATTTTTAATTTTTGAATATTAATAGCAGCCTATTAAATACGTGAATCATGAGTTCTTATTTAAAGTATGCGTAACGCTCAAAGTGCATTATGCATCTTGTAGACATACCACATATAAGAAGATTCACTTTGACATTATTGAGATTAGTGGAAATTAGAATAAGTAACCGTAGTTTAATTTATCTTGTAGAGCGATTATGAAATCAAGTTCAATATAATTTACACCATTCATTCGGCTTAATTGGTTCTATTAATTTAATTATACAAATATAGAATATAAATTAGATTTCTTGTACGCTTAACGATTCTGAAGACGGCTACATTAAATTGAACGTATGCATAGTTTTTTTTACGGAAGTTGAGTCATCTCGCTATTCCTTCGCCCCAGCTATTAGGTACCAATACGAAATCCATGAACCGATCGATCGCCAAGAGCTACAGAGCATGTTCGGGCGACATAGCATTCAATCCCATAGCCGATCGACTCCATAAAGGACTGCCGATATTCCTCAATGACCCAGATAAATGACTGCCGAACGACGTGCGCGCGCCCCGAATGCGAGAATAAATCGGTCCGTCGATTGGCGTCGATCGCGAGCAAAGGAGAATCCTAGATGGCTGTCCGATCTCGAATAGGAGATGGAGCTGCTCACGGTGAACTTTGAACCGCGCCGGATCGACGGGGGGCGCGCGAAAGCCCCGCAACAAAAAGAGAGCCCGAACCAGGAGGAAAAGAAGCTTTGGTTGCGCTGCAAGAAGGGTGCGAGTGCATTGGAAAAAGTTTTTCCGCTCCGAAAGTTTTGTTGGCGCGCGCGAAGCTGACCCTTCGAAGCTCGTCATTAATAACTAGGCGCGTCTGTCGCACGCGCATCATTTCGCTCTTTTTCTTCTGCCCTTTTCTCTGTCTTTATTGTTGCTTTGAGTTCTCCCTCTTTCTCACTCGGCAACACAATTGTTCCTATTTGCCGTGGTGCTCGGTGACACTGGCGCATCCAAAAGTAGGGTTCGAATCCCCTCCACTCCACCTTCACCGAAATTTACAAATGATCGGGTATTTGTTAAACGATTAATTTAATAATCAAATGAAAAATCGACGATTTAATAGAATCCTCTTTAATGTTCGTCCTGAAATATTCAGTTGATTTAGAATACAGAGTTTAATATAAGATATACAACAATATATTTAATTACCAATTTAATAGAATCCTCACAAATTTACCTTTCAAACTTCAATCCAACGCTTCTCCAACTGATTCAGTTAACTTTAAACACATAGTTTAATGCAAAATATACAACAATACTCTTAATAAGAAAAGTTGGAATGCCCTGAAGCAAATTTTGTGGATGCGCTGTTAGTCGGCGAGGATTCCAGCTTGCTTGCTCGCTCGCTCGCTCGAATCCCTCTTTTCGCCGATGCAACCGTTTGACCCTGTTTCCGAGAGAGCAGACGCACACCGCCGCCCCTCTCGAAAATTGCCTGGCATCCGCCTGTAATACTTGGCCGAGGATGCGCGCGCGCGCGCTCCCGCAGATATTGGGATCGAGACGATTAGCCTGCGGTGACGTTTATCCCTCGGGATATGCACGCAATAGCTTGGCTGACGAGGCACTCATAAGAACTTAATATTGAGCCACACTGTCAGGAAGCATCGACTGAACGCTCCACGATTATCTGCATGAGTTTATGGCCTTTTTTTCCAGCGCATTACGGTTTCCGTGTGTAACAGTACTTGTACGAGGTGCAGCTGGCTTCGTTGCAAGATTGAAATAGAATGGAAAAGGGCCGGGTCAATCGCTGTCGTAATTGACGGATTCTCTTATGAGTTTTGGGGTTTATTTTTAATGCTTCGTTTAATCAATCTTGAAAATGTTGAAGATATAGTTTATTTTTTAGTCTAATACTTTTCGTTGTGAGTTAAATAAATTATTATTTCGGTTATATTTATTATATTTACGTATGCTAATTGTTATTAAAGAATAATACAGTACTGTTTCACTTTTCAATAAGCCAAACATTTTTCTTCCTCAGTGTCGAAAGCAACGTGATGGAATAGTTCATTTAAAGTTAATAGAAAGTGCTATTTATATGAAGATATGAATTACATATGTATGAGGGGGTTGAGCGTATGCATTGAAAATGGTATCGAATTCCGCCATTGAATAGCTGAAATCGAAGCTCGCCATTGATTGAAGGCTCAGTCCCTCGTGACATATTTTATCCAGGTGCTCCAAAATTCTGATAGTGTTTTGCCAGCTCCCGAATCGCACAAAGGTACGAATTTTCGAGCGTGCACTGCGAATGTCCTCACCTACCTAAACACATGGTAACCATGGCAAAATCCCTTTCAAATCCTAGGCGCGTGTGCCATTTCTTTTTGCGAGGCAATTTTCGAAAAATCGATAATCCTCTGGAATTATTTGTTAACTTCAATTCAAAACAATATTTGAGAGTATTAAATATTAATGCGGTTTCATTCGAGATTGGAATGTAACTTCTCTTTCAACAAGGTTTCAATAATCAGCATTCATTTCACATCTTATAATGTAATAAACATTATCTAACAAAAATGAACTATAACTAACAGACTCTGTACATTAAAAAAAGGGGGGAACAGAATAAAAAGGGAGTACATTTGAAAGGAACGGGATACTAAAAATAACGAGAAATGGACCGACCGTGCAGTTTTCAATTGCGACGCAGCTAATGATCGAAAACTCGCTAGTTGGAAAGAGTATCGATCTCGAGTCCGGACTCAATGACGCGCGACCGGGACGGAATAAAGGTGGCTTAACCGATGAAAACGTAGCAGGAGAGAAAGAAAGAAAGAAAGAGAAAGAGAGAGAGAGAAAGGAAGGATCGAGTGCGCGTTACATTATTATTTCGATTGTGTCGGTTCGCCACGGTGCCTGGCTCTGCCGCCACCCCTCCGCACCCTCCACATATTCAGGATTGGCGAGCAAGGCTTTTCGAAATGGTGCAGCCGTGCGCGGCTTCTGTCAAAATTCGTCAGGCCCTGTCAAAACGACAGTAGAAAGAGAGGGGTGCTGCTTCGCCCGGTGCACCCGTTCCACCCTCCTTTTGTTTTCCCGTTACGCTTCCACTCGTTTCGTCTCTACCAGATAGTCCGCCTTTCTTCACTCGGTCACTTGGCTTTCCGCGCACCCTTCACTCCGACTATTTTGTCGTCCACATGTACGCGCTCGTGAATATAATTGTAAAAGTACCTCGAGCCGAATATATTTTTTTCCTTTTTATTTTGACTGTTTATTTTATTTGTTGGAACATAAACGCACCGAACGCTTCTATATTTTTACGATACGTTTGTTTGCTTGTTTATTGAATTTTAGTATTTGAGGCTTTGCAATAAATTTTCGGTTGGATCTGACGTTGGTTGTATATGTAGAAAACTAAAATACCAATGGTCCTGAAAAAAGAGTATTGGAAGAGAAATATAAAGAAATAGAATATTTATTATAGTTGTTGGATATTCGTACTTCTATGACATCTTTTATTCACCACAACTAAAAGCTATTATTTCCAATAATGTTTTATCTCACTCAGTTTCAAATTCAATTTTTATCAATAATATTATTATTACAACATTCCCGAGTTTCGAAATAGGTGGACAAATTATTCATAATCCCTCACATTTCCCTTTGCATAGTCAGGATTATATAATCCATAATAATTGAGGTTCACTTTCAATCCAAAGGAACGACGCAGCCGATTGTGCCCTATCGATTCAGGCAGAGCCAGGCAGCACACCCTCCCAACGCCAATTTACACAGTTTAGCTTGCGCGCAGGCTTCAGCCATAAGTAAAAAGGTAAACTTTGACCAAAGCTGGGGCTAAGAGGTGTTTCCTCTGTGCGCAAGGTCCGGGCCATATAAATATGCCTGGTTCATGGTGCCGTCCAGTTGTGTGCGGACATTGGCAAGAGGGTTGGCTGACTGGTCAGTCCCATAGCATATTCTCCATCCACTGTTTGTTTTCCTTGCACGCTCTGTCTTCTAGCCTGAATTTACGGGGTCACCTTTTGGATTCCATTGAGTTCGAGGGTGCCATCGGGGATTAGTCTTTAAAGCCATTCTATCTCTTCGCTTTCCCTTGTCAGAATGGATTGTAACCTTTTGCGTTATGATGCAGCATGATGACGGGCTCATCCGTTTACATGATGTTGTACAAGGAAAGGCTATGCTTGTTGCAACTGATATGTTAATCAGCATAGAGGTGTAGAGGCATGGAGTATAATATTCCTTTCTAATCGGTTCTCTTTATACAGGACATTTTTAATCATTGGTCTTGTTTGAAGTAAAAGTACGTGAAATAATTTCTGGAATTATTAAAATGAGTTTGTATTATTATTAAGTCACAGTTGAATACTTTGATGGTGACTGTAAAGCTTATTTTATGTATTAGTAGTCCAATAATTTCGTGTCAAACACGTTGAATTACACTTTATTGTGCAATTCATATCACGCGTTTGTTAGCTAGTTTTCTATTATTAATAATATACAATTTTTCGTACGTAATATAGAAAGAGTAGTTGTCAGTCGTTTCATCACGGAACTACTTATTCGAGAACCTCTAAACGGCTAGTCAACAAAGCGAGACAATTAACCACTTGCACGATCTATTTCCTTCACGAAAATCAGCCACGCGGTGAAGTTATACTTTCCTTCGCATGATATTATGTTTAGGAGATCTTTATGGTGGTAGCATACACTTGTGATTTCCCTGGCTTTCACAGTATGCGAAAGCAAAAATTGTACTGTCATTTCATTTACAAAGCATGTCCCGTTACAGTGCGTGCACTAACTTTCATGGTGAATAATAATTTTAAACTCTGGAGTTTCATCCTAAATTAAATATGTAGTAAGGAAAGCATTAATTACATTTAAAGTCAGTAAATTGGAAGGCTTCAATTAGTTTCTAACAAAGCTTCGAATTATATTTTATTTTCGAGTTTATAACTTTCTTATTTGGTTTAGAGTCTGTTATTTTCGTAACGATTGCCAAACTTGGTCAACATAGAACACTTTTTGCTTGAAATTAAATCATCACTTAAATCAATGTTTGCACACGTATTACGAAGACAGTTAGCACAATATCTTCTTACAAATGATTACAAATTATAATACTTTGCAAAGTTTCTAACAAGCCTTTGAATATTTTATTTTCGATTTTATAACTTTCTTATTCGATTAACACGAAACACTTTTCGTTCGAAATTAACTGCTCACTTAGATGAATTTTCTAACTGTACAATAAAAGAGAGTAGAAGATTTGCCTGCAAGAAACATTTCTTTCACGCTCGACAGTAACATGCACGCGTATTATGTAGATGCGTGGCATGCTCGCATTACTTGTAACAGACAGGAAAGAGTAGGGCCAAAAACGGGACAGGTTGAGTGAGTGGTAGCTTGTGCGTGCGTGCATGCGAGTAGGTGAGTAGGTTGGTAGGCAGGTAGGCCGAGCTCAACACCGCCTTCGTATTAAAGAGGCGAGATGCAACGAAGAGAAAAGGTAGCGAGAATGCCTGAAAGAGAGAAGGTGGTCGCTCTGAGAGCCTTCTGATTCCGAGCACACATTAAGCCCGCAGATACGCGTGCGTCCGTGTCCCTAATAGAGGCATGCTGATTCCAAATGAATGCGCAGGATGCGCGCCAGCTTCCGAATCGGCCCACTCGAAGGTCCTGGCGATGCTAATGCACTGTTATTATCGACTTTTAAAAAGAACCTCACGGCGACAGAGCACTCGGCGACACGCGTGTCTACTCGCATTCTTGAATTCCTGTTATTGAAAATGCGGGACGCGACATAATTAGAGACAATGAGTAATGATTATGCGATGAATAATCATGAGGTAGTAGAAGAAGAGGACGATGCCCTAGTAATTATTAAAAAATGACTGGTCCACTCTTTGAATTATTACGATTCCAAAAAATCGTCACACTTTCCCGTGGAAATAATACTAGGAGAAATCTAGTTGTTAAATAATTCTCGAAATAAATAGTACAAAATCTAAAATCGATCCCTAGTTAAATAATACAAACGTTGTAATACTTCTAATATAATAATAGCTTCGCAATAACCGCTTCGCAAGGTTCATTCAAGAGGACTTTCTCTGCATTCTATCCATAAAGATACATTATTACGCATATTTAGCATGAGTAAAACTCGAGGGTCGAAGTGACGCGCATTTGAAACGCAGTTAATTCAATGTTACGACTACAGAAGCGCGTCACGGGGATGACAAGAGCGTAGTAGTACATATGTATTTGCGAGAGTCGAAGTGACGCTTCTCGCCCGGTCCACTCCAAAGTACGCGGCTGCGCTTGGAACAATGGCAATCGGCTGAGAGGCGACATTGTATTCGCGTAGTTTACGAGCACCGGCGCATATGCTCCACCCGGTATATTATGGCGGCGGATGCTCTTCACATTGTAACAGAGTTCGGCGTCGATTGCTCCGTCGACCTCTAAATCACCTCTTCTGACATTGACCCCATGCGGCCAACACTCGCTTCCTCTCTCTTCGACACACTCGCCAACCATTCCCTCTCTCGCTTACTCTACTTTTCCATTCAACTCGAGTTCCTACTCGCCAGCGGGTATCTATTGTCATACACGCTGATCGGGGGTGTGCTTGCCGTAATTAAGATATTCACTTTTCGCCCGGCGACTTTCCATGTGTTACGACTGTTAGGGGTTGTTCCATGGAACAGTTGACTTTTGGGGATGCTTTTGTTATGCGTTGTTGGTTTCTTTCACTCGGCTCAAGTGTGATACTTGATTCTTTCGTGTCTGATAGGAATGCGGAATTGTACTTCCTTAATTATTATAAAATGAATAATTAACATTGATAATGTGAGTGTTTTATTAGCGTTATATGCTATACAAGTTTTAATTACGAAGATTTTGTATGACAGGTTTTTATGAACACTTAATCAAAATAATGAACTAATTATTAAATGATTAATCGTATTACAAATGAAATAAAATTTCTATATAAAAAGAAAAATTGAATTAAAATAGTTTTTATTATATCTCATTATTTGCTACGACTTCGTTTGGTTTTCCTTTCGAGGACTCGAGGAATTCGTATCCCCTCGAGAATCACCGGTATAAAAGCATTGCGTAAGTTCTATCTAACCCACTACAGATGTATGAATATCTAGAGTGGCTCTCGTATAAAACAAGCCCAATCATAACTCCCCCCTTTATTTCTCCGTTCCCTTCAACTTCAGAGTGCGGGGCACTCATAATCCGTACACAGACCGCAATTCCATCGATCCAAATAAAGCTCTTTCATTCCGGATTGATCAAACTAGCCGCGCACACACTGAGGAAAGGGAATACGCGAGGGAATCGAATTAGCAAACACAGGAAGAAAGAAAGGGTGAGTCGGAACAGTGGGGCGGAAGGTGAACACATTGAGAATTAGAGGCATTGTTGCCTAATGATTTCTAGTCGCGGCGACCTAATTCGATCATCGATCGAACTACCACGGCTCGCTGGAGCTCCACCGATTGCCAGGATTCTCGGACAAAGCCAACGGGGTTTTTGCGGTGCGAGGAACGTTCCTTCTCCCGAGCAGCATTTCCCGAAAGGGAAATTGGCAGGGTTTTGCAGCCTGATTTTCGGTGGCGCGCGCCAACCCCTCGCATATGTCGAGCACGCACCCTCGAAAAGAGAGAAAGAGACTGTCTGCGGCGCGCTGCTTTGTCAAAAGGGGTGCGAGTGCGTTTTTCCACTTACGTGGAAGTTTATGGCTTGCGAATAATGCGCCCCGACACCCTGACGCCCTCCGCGCCATTGAAATTTCCACGGAAAAAGAACGCGATGCCACGTGAACTCTCGCTGCGACCGATCTGATGATCTTCGCTCCCTTTGTCCCCTCGCCGAAAACTACCTTTTTTTCACAGAGTTTTGTGTGGATCCCGGGTTCGTTGGGTTTACGGTGTCACTCGAGTGTTTGATTGGAGCAAATGTTTTCTCAAGCTTGCCCTGGTATCAACGGATTAATCCCATGGTCGATTAAAGTCAATGGCTCGAGCGATCTTCATTGCTCTCGGTTTTGCACTTATTTGTTTCTGGATTATTACGGTAGTTGTTTACTGAAAGTCCAATCTCATGTAGATTTTAGATTAAATCCTTCGGATTTACAATACAAGTTTATTCAGATTGTATTTTTATTTTATATTTGTTGTATATTTATATGAAGTCAATTTATCCACTTTTAAATCAAACGAAAAGGAATTCAAATTAAAAAGATTCTGAAGTAGTAAGAGTAAATAATAATTATACCGTAAAATTCTTTACACAGTTATTCTATCTGTTTAAACTTACTTAGAGATATTACAACCTTTCACTCGCTTGTAATAAAAACAATTTCGTTTGTTAAATATTTGCCATCATATTGAAATTTGTAGGAAACTTGTTAGAGCCTTCAAGTATTTCTAATAAATATTTAAAGAAGTTTTCAGTTATCGAGTTGCATCGCCTTCAGTTAGTTTCATCGCGAGATTCATATCCGTCGGACGGTTTGCCAGTGGGAGAGGGCTCTGATGAAATAAGCTGACGTCAACTGGAAAACTCATTAGCTTCTTGGAGTTGCTTGGGGTTTTGTCTGGTAAATGTAGTTGCGGATCTTGAAGCCGCCGGAACAGGGTTCGTTAGATTTTGTAGTTTCGCGAGGGATGGGTAATTAACGCGACCCAGTCTTCAGCTCTTGGTTAACCTGTTGCTACTTGGTGTTGTGTACTTTAGCTGCGGGGAATGAAACACACTAACAAATTGTATTTTTATTGAATGTTCGTGAAAAGAAACTGTGAGTGGCAGAGAAATAATCTCACAGAAAAACAATTCAAATCATGCTATTAATGGATAAGTTATTTTTTATTAGAGCTTGAATTAACTTTAGTATTAATATTTTAATTATTGATGAAATTTAAGGAATTCAAATGCACGAACTAAATTGCACATTAAAGAGTTTTCCTGTTTACGAAAATATAATATTATCTAGTTTTCTCTAGCATCTAATTTTTTCTATTGAATTTCCATAGAATTTAGTGCAATTTGATACAATTTATTAATAGAGATACGTGAAAGCGAATTAGGATGACGAAGAAAAAATGTAAGATTGGAGAAAAGGTTAAGCACAGCTTATCGCATCCACATGTCCTCGGCTTTAACCCGCTCGGAAGTTCTGTATCGACGCACCCTAACAAGCGAGGGCCATCAAAGTCTAACTGGCCTCCATTAACTCTGATGACACGTATATTACTTAACAGCCTCGAAGCTTCAACGTCATCTTACGTGGGGTGACCCCCAAGGGCAGGGAGCTGCTAAAAACGATCCGTACACAAGAGGATTCCTCAAACTCCAAATCATTCCCCAGAAAAGACCCTCGTCACTAATCGATCCCCTCACGCAATGGGCCCTCATCGATCTCTGAACCATAGTGTTAACTAATCTGTTTTTCGGCTACTGTTACCCTGCTAACAACTAGTCGCGCTAGTTTCTCTTTCCCGTAATAAACTTTTGATCGACTCTAGGAAAAAGTGACGTAAGACGAAATTCTCAAGTTTCGTAGTATGTTAAGAAAATTAATATCTGCGTGAGTTTCAGAGAACTTGCAACAGACAGTTTATTATTAACTCCAAGCAAGTTTTTACTACTAATTATTAAAGATAATTGTACAGTTTTAGTCATTCGTTGTTCATTAACTGTATTAAATATAATGCGAATTAATAGTTGCAATAACTATGTTTGGAATATCTTTCGAGCTTCCCAAAAACGTAATGTCTTCTTAAAGTCTGTCACTTGTTACACATTCTTTCCCGTTTACTTTCACAAACAAACACAAGCCGGTCTTCTTCCGATTGCTTTTACTACCTTTCCCATCGCCACTAGAACTATCTCCTTAAACAAACCATCCGGCGCGAGTCTTTATTTTCACTGCCAAAACAAACAAACACGACCAAGGAACATAGCATGAAACATTCGGGTTCTCTTCCTTAAAGGGTTAACTGCCGACTCTATTACTACCGTTCAAGCCAGGGGCTTTCACTTCATCCTGTCGCGAATCACGCGATAGACAGCTATCGATATTGTCGAGACGATAGAGTGGCGAGTTGTGGGTGGTCCCTGCGCGAGTCTATCGATCCTCATCGATGGATCGCCACCCAAGATCTATCCGACTCTCTTCTCCGGGAGTAAGCGCACTGTGCTATTCTCTCGGTTTCATGCGGGATTCGAGCGAGAGCGGTGTGCACTCGAAAAGGAGCGGTAGATACAAAGATCGAGATAAGGATAGGCCAAGCAGATACCAGATAGATAGCCGGATAGATAGCAAGATGGAGTAACTAGAGAAAGGAGGAAGAGGGAGAAAGAGAGATGCTGGAAGGGAAAAATATCGGGTGAGAGAGAGGTCAGTTGATGAGGAAGAGACTGGACCGAAAGAGCAGAGATAGAGCAGACACCAGATTCGCGGTACAAGCGAATCCCCTTTTACTTCCCGATTCCCCATCACGGAATTCGGAGATTTTCTTATTTTCAACTGAAACATTGAGGCTAGCCAGAACCCTGTCTGTGCCTGGTTTCGACGTTTCGTCGATACACAGGCTTTGGCGTGCTTGCTTTTCACGGAAGTTCATCTTGATTATTTTGTGGAAGTGTGGTAGTAATTATCGCGAAGTTCTAATAAAATTATACGCGGTCGGGGAAAATAATATCAAACGTTAGATAAGTCTATAAATCAAACTGCAATTACGTTGATTAAATGAATAGTTTTATTTATCTTTTTTAAAACATAGTATTTCTTTCGAATAATATTAATTGAGGGGCGGAGAAGGCTTTACCCCATTAAAGTGATTATATGTTATTAACTCGCACCATCAAATCAACTAGTAACCCGTTAGTTCCACCGGCAGCAGGCATTACGGTATAATACTCACCGTCAGAAATATTGTGACACGGTAGTGCCTCCAATTTTAATATGCAAGCAGAAGCAAATACATCAATATTATTGATACGTGTTCCCGCTGGGGGAGATCGATTTAACTATCGCCCAGTGATAAACGGCCGATGCCCACGCGTATTTAACGTGCACACCTACCACGCGTCTTGCGTTATTAATCGTGTCCGACTTGGATTGCGCACGCTCCCGAACAATACACTATTAATTCAATAATATCACTACAATAGTGGTTGCGTCGCTTTACGCTGAAATGGGTAATACGTACCCACCTATTACTAAATGTCATATTGCAGAACTTCACTATCAGAGATCCAGTTCGCAAAGGCAAAGCCTCCAAAGAAAGTAAATTCATACCCAATACAAACTCTAATTTCCTCAAAACTATTCGTAACACCATCCTACAATATTACCTTATTCCATTAGAAGCTTCCAAACTTCCTCTACAAAACACTATATTTATTATATCTTCCACAATATTCTATTTCACACATAATCGCTCAAAGAATCAATGGATAAGACAAAACTCACCAAAGTCCGCCAACACGTTGTCAGTCGGTATCGCGACACTATTTCCACAACCTGCGGGAACTCGGGGAAGATAAAGGGGAACGTATGGATCGCGCGAATTCTAGGGGGCAGACGAGCCACGGAAAGTGAGAAAAAGATAGCTAGTACTACTGGGAAGAGCGGGAGACAAGGATCGAGTATCAGGGGAAAGATATTTCCTCCCTGGGGGCCTAGTCTCTCCGGCCTCTCTCCACGTGCATGTATGTCTGCTGCTGCTTGTACATGTGCGTGTGTGCCCCTTCTCCGCACCCCGGGCGACCGTAGGCGCAGGCTAGAGCTGCATTCTGTGTCCCCTCCGGTGCAGCAAACAGCAAGCAGGACGAGCTCTACGAGCCGGGGCCTTACGAGCGCGTGACGCATGCCCGCGCGCTTCATACCCGCTCCGACGGCCCGTGCGTTCGCACGTGCGCTATCGCTCAAGAGAGAAAGAGAGAGAGAGAGAGAGACCGGAGACAGACGGAAGGACAGAGAGCGTGACGCAGTGTTGGTCGCGGGATCGCCGTGTGTGTCCAGTGAGTGCCCTCGGGACATATCTCGAAGGAAACCCGCATGAGAACTGGTCGGGCTCTCCAAGGCATAAACCACCACCACAAGCAGTAGGATCGTCGAGGTCGTTAGAAGAGCGGCGCTTTTTTTCCGGAAGGAACGATTTCGTGGATGATGTCTCGGCCGATGAATGATTGATGTGATTGCCAGCGAGATTGATTGCTAATGGACAGTGGCCGGTGAACTGCTGGTGGGCAGTAAGGAGAAGTTGATAGGGACGTGTGCGGCGGCTGTCCTTTTCCACTAGGTCGTGTCTGGTGCGTATTGCTGTGCGGCGAGAGGGCCTCGTTGACTTTCACCGTAGGACTCCTGCACTCTCGAGGAGCGCACTCGCACTGTCATAAGTGCTTTTATGTCCCGCTCGGTTCTTACCTGGTTGGCCCTCCGGGTACCACCGGCGAGCAATCGCAGCGACCTCCACGCACTTGCGTTCCCGTCTCGCCCGAAGTCCTACCTCTCCTGACTACCTAGTGCCTGTCGTGCCTGCTGCAAAGCCCCCTGTTGCAGCGGTTACGAGCGCTCTTAAGCGCACACGTGCGAACCACATCTGAGAGGAGCAGAGTCGCCGCGTGAAGAGGCTACCTTTTTCGTCCCAGGTCCAACATCCTTTCGAGAGTCGTCGTCTCTTATCCTGCATTATTTCCAGACTTCCTGGTCGTACTCGCAAAGATACCAAGACTGTCCAAGTCCAGAGTGGATAAGAACTACGTACCAAGTTCGAAGAAGGCCATAAATTTCGACAGGATTGTTACTCCTCTCGCATCAGGAGCCAGTTGCGACTGTTTATCCTGAGCGGAGCGTTTATTCACTCGTGGCGAACACCCATCGATATCAGTGTGTCTTTACGCGAGCCAATCCCCTGTTTATTCCCGTGGTGGAGCACGGGACCCCGTGAGGGCCCTGAGTGGCGCAGTGCTGCCCCCACTCCGACCCCGTGAACCATAGCGGTCCCCGGGATCCCTCGAGACTCCCGTACGGACTCATTCGCTCACGTGCCGCTCTCGAGAGTGCCGGGCGATTTCTCGTGATCAGTGAACTGTCGCCGGTAAGAGAGAAGAGAGAAGAGAAAAGTGGCAAGGAGAGGAGAGGAGAGAGACAGAGAGAGGAGAATTGGCGATCTTGGGTTCGGTTTTGTTTCTGGAGTAAGTGGCCGGGGCGAAGTGAATCGGGGCCGACAGAGGGCCCCTTGTCGAGGCTTTCATCGAGTGGAGTCGATTAAGTAGCGCAAAGTGGTGTTCATTCAAGTCGCAACCGGCGAACGGCGAGGAGCGAGAGAGCCGCCCCCTGGTACAAAGAAGACTTTCTTGGACGATCCAAGTGCCATCGAGAGTTGTGCTCCCTTTTTTCCCGGTTTATACCGTGTGCGCGCGCGCTCGTGAAGCCGGATTCTGTGTCAGCGGAGTGCCACACATATTTCCCCTTATCTCTCCAGTGGTGATTGCCTGGCTGCTGGGACCAAGCGAGAGGAATCTTCGAGGACGGAAGAGGCATCGGGGTTACCGTCGTAATATCGTCGGCTTCATTCAGAAATCGGAACGAGACGCCTCGGGCAGATAAGCCAGCGCAAAGGGAGAACGACGAGTACGACGACAACGTGGATCGTCGTGTCCTTAATCGCTTACTCGAGGACATCAGCCGACCAGCGGTACTTTATATCGAACAAGCTGTGCAGTGAATCCGCCGCGTTGCATTCGCCTATCGTTATTAGACTCCTTTGTTTTTCACCCGGGAAGATCGACGACCCTGCAACACCAGTCACGGAGCGGAAGCCAGCGGCTGTGATAAGAATTCAGCTAGCGTGTGAGTAGTGTCACGGCTGCCGAGAACGGATCTCCGATTAATCGAAATTCGCCGCTTCAACGGACTCTCAATTACCTTGAGAGTTCGAGGAACTCAAGAATCTCACTGTCGGAGTAACTTTCTTCGATCGAAGTCAATCGAACACTGATGGTATTCGTCGATCATTGGAGGAAAATTCATCTCGATACTCGGGCTTATCAGCAGCATCCCACTTGGATATCTCTAGCACCTTGAGAAGTGTCACAAGAACTTTGAAGATCCGACGGGAGTATCGTAAGCTGTTGCTTCGGGCACATTTCGTGAGTTTATCGTGGCAGTGTTGTCTTATCGTCATATCGTCGAGGAAGACTAAGTATCGAGAAACAGCAGCAGCACCATCAGCAGCAGCAGCAGCAGGCATCGACGGGTTAAGAAACTATCGTTGGCGTGTTATAGAGGCGTGCGTGCGTGCGAGAGGGAGATCGTGGGTGGAGAGCAGCCTCTCTCGCTAGCGATAAGAGCCTCCAGAGCCAGCACGAATCTCTGCAGACTGAGTTATATCAGAGCCTCGACGCACTCTCATACCTAGCAACCTCCTCCTCGCCTTTCCTTCCTCCGCGTCTCTCGCGGTGCCAAGTAATTATTGTGCAGCGCCGGGATTAATCGCACGGAGTTTCTCTCTCGGAGAGTTGCTAGCAGAATTTTCCGAGAGCGCGCGCACACGTGCTCGCCAAGAGAAGAGAGAAAAGCGGAGCGACGAGATTGGAAGCGAGGAAACTGAGAGGAAAGAGGCGGCGAGCAAACGTGCATGGGAGTGAAGTGTTCGTGGGCGGTGTTCGATGATCGCAGCAACATCGTCGACGTGTGTGTGGCCGATCGGCGCCGATCATTTGCCTGGATGCCAGTTTTGGAAGGCGGAGTAGCCAAGAAGCGTGGTGCCGACAGGGTAGCGCGCAAGATGCGGATGAGACTGTGCACCGCCTCCAAGGAGTCTTACACCCTTCTCTCCAAAAAACGGTATTTATTACTTGCCAGCAGTCGCGCACGCCGCGCCACCGCCGGGATTCGCCCTATCAGACTTTCACTATCTCCGACTATGAATTAGTACTCTCCGAGAGATCGTAGATAAACTTGGGGTAAAAGCGTACGTGAAATTGGCAAACCTCTAATTGCGTGTGATAAATCATGCCTGCTCTATCATTTCTATTGTATTTAATAGAATAATAGAATTATATATCTCCTTGAGATTTGATGTGCAGATTGTTTAAAAGTTTGCATTGAGCTTCGACGCCAATTGGTGGAATTACCATTCAGTGCAATAGTCGATATTACAGACAATGAACACGGTGGTGTTAATAAGCTCTTGAATTGCAAATATCTTACCGAGAAATGATCGATGTCTTCCTAATTAGCTCTATTATAGGAACGAACAGTCATAGTCAAAGGAATTCCTCAGTAATATCCTAACAAGTCATAAAAGTACGATGAACAGAGAGCTCCTTGTATTTACCAACATACGACTATCGATTCATAATACCACGAAGCATATACATTGCGATTCTCCACTAAGAATTGGATTAGAATCAAGAATTCCATCGAAATTCTTAACACAAACATTTCCAGCTTACACACAGTTCAACAAATCAAATATTTCTCATTCCTAAAATAATTTATTCAAGAGATACGCAACAAATCTTAAGCAATCCTTCATAATACAGTCTAAGTAGAATTGCAGTCGTACACCACTTAAAACCGCATCTATTTAACCTCTCGGGACACCTGAACACCTGGTTTCATTGACGAAACTCTAAATCATAATAGGAAAAGGAGAGAAAGCCAGCGGCGTCCCATTAAGAAGGACTCTCGGGTACAGAATCAGAGGCGTAGAGGGGCGCCTCGTGATAGGCCACGAGCGATCGGTGCCCGGTAAAAGTGAGGTCCACCGCGAAAAGGGAGTCTTTAGTGCAAATGTTAGTTGCGAGACTGGGATCGAGTAAATATCATTTGTAGATGCTTCGTCGCAGGGGGGCCTTGTGACCCCTGAGACGGCGGCGTGCAGTGGTTCACGGGGCTTCTTGCCCCTACGGTGCTGCCTTAACTCGTTAAGAGTTTAGAGAGTTTGCCCGTTACACATGCATAATATCGCCGTGCAGAGGATCTCTGAGCAATGCAACCTTCGCCGGCCTGCTGCTGCGGCTGCTGCTGTTGCTGCTGCTGCAGCATGGAGCAGCTCGAGTTTGCATGAAGCCACGTAACGAGCCGTAATCTCGCCGGTAATTTAGCAAATGACAGTCCATAAATATTTCGTTCGTAAATTGTGATTACGGGGTTTGATCGACTTACACCGAGCTTTTTTTCGACCGCTCATTCTCCCTCTCTTTCTCTTTCTCTTTCTCTCTCTGGCGTCTCTTGCTTTTGCTTGCTCTGTCCCCTTAAGAGCGAGCGAACTCGTGCTGAGCGAACTCTGCCTTTCTTAACTGTTTGTAATCGTTACTCCTTGCATGCCACGCTGTTACTAGGCATTTCTCGGCAACTCTTTGCGTATGATGAATAGATTTGTCGGGGAATTGTTATTGGAAACTGTCGGGTGTGGAGTGGATTGCTTGAAGTAATAACAATTAGTGCTTGACGTTTTGTTGCCAGTATTTGAATAATTTATTGATTGAGTATTATTTGCTATGGATGGAAATATTTGATTTTACTTGTATTAATAATGACGTAAATAGTTTATTAGTTTTATTAATCATAATTGTTCGTGAAATACAGACGTCCTATAAGAAATAGTAGAATTTTTGTCTTGAGTCTTCGTCTTTAACTATATGCTTATTCCAGTACCGGCAACTAAATATTCAGCCAAGCTATTTGCATATTATCGAAGTAGCACAGCTGTGCTTAAAGGAATTATTCCTACCCTGCTGATTAGATTCGAGAAACCAGACCAACTGATACATATACTTTTTATCAGCTAAAGAGGTCCTAAAAGTCGTGGAAACGTAAGCCTATTAGAATTCTAATAATACTCGTAGCAGAGAATATTTATTTATAATTTCTATTAATAACAATTGCCTCTTATAAATGTTATGCAAGAATGATGGGCAAAAAAAAGTGGCCCATGAGGGGATCGAACCCGCGACCTTCGCGTTATTAGCACGACGCTCTAACCAACTGAGCTAATGGGCCTGTTACGATTCTTTCTTATATCAAGTTTGAAAAAAAAATCCGAATCGAAAACTTCTATCGTATTAGCTACATAATAATTTTCTCGTATTTACAATCTTTACAATGTTCACAATGACTTATTTTAAGATATTAATTCTTACGCGCATATTAATTTCTACGAACTTAACACTTCATAGAGATTTTTATCAAGTTATAATTTAAGAGCTGAAAATCCATCAAATTGGCAGATAATAGTTTAAAAAACATCTATGAATGAAACCATTAGTGAGCGTAGAAAATCAAGTTTAGTCCGAAGTAGAATAGGAAATAACATTTCCCAGTTAGCAAATGAATGAGGATGAACAGTAACACACGGGATTAACCTATGCCGGCGGCAGCCGGACAATGGTGCAATTATTATGCGAGCGAAATCCTCGCTCGCCGATATTTCAACGCGTAAACTCGCAATCCATACGGATAAAAGTGTGATCTCCGGCAAGATCGATCATATGCGCCGGCAATCCAAACGCGCGCGTGTGCGTGTATTGTGCGGCAACAAAACGAGTCGCCCGGTGAAATATTGCACTGGCAACGGCAAACAGAATTATGGTAATCTGCATTGCCGCCATAAATATTCATCCGGATATGCACTACCGGACACTTAGACTATTTACACAGTCGTGGATAGAGAATCGAGGATTCCTACGCACCCCATGGATCTTCGAGATCCGATTAGATGGCTCCTGTCGGGTAAAGGGTAATTCCTAGACAAGCGTGGTCGATTATGGTGAATTTCGAAGATGAATTGCCGCGGTAGATCGAAGATTAATGAGTAGGATCGGCTTACTGCAGTGGTGACACATATATTAATTTTTATATTCGATTGTTGCTTGATCACTTCAGTGGTAATGAACAGAATTCATTACTAGAATATTATTTAAGCTTTGAACATTTATATCTAGCATTGTTTTCTTACATTGTAGCCATATTGGTTATCACATGGCGGGATTAGTTGGATATGTACTATTAGATTATTAGTTAACATTCATTGGCAATCGAAGTGAGTGAAGCAGCATCACACACATACGTGAATGGATTCAACATTTCATTATATTTCTGTATAAGAGACGTGACACTCGAGTGGAAGACACGATTTCGCCAAGCGATGCACAGTCATAGATCACATTGGTAAACAGATTAACAAGGGGCGAAACCATTAGCAGACATGACAAACAAGGTCCAGTCTTTTCCGGACTTTCGCTTACAATTCTCCCGTAGCCGGGTATTTGTCGAACGAATTTCATCAATAGGAAAGGAAGAATTGGGGGAAACAACCCTTTGAGCAGCAGTCTCATCAGCGGTTCAATCGGCATCGATGATGGGCCGAATGACTCTCGCTTTTCCTTTCACTGGAACGCGTGCCGGTTTCTCCGTGTGCCTTCTCGGAATCAGCTGGGCGAGCGCGCGTGCGTGCTTCGTTCCCGAAAATGATGTCATCGTCATCGCGCGGGACTTATCGCTATTAATAGCGATTTAGCCGACGCCGGCCAGTGAAAGGGGTGATCGAGGAAGCGTTCGTCTCGCCAGGTATAAAGGCAAACAACCCTTGTCCTCGTCTACAACGAGAGCTCCAACGTCCCGGTAAGGACACGTCGGTCCGGGATAACCTATAAATTTCGATGCACCCTTCCGATAACGAGAGAGAGGTAACCCTTTAAGCCCTATTCGACAAGGAGACGCCAGCCAGCCCCTTATAAATAAATTAGCCATGTACGTTTCCGATTGCCAGCTAGGAAATTATTTATTGGCAGTTTTTGGTGCCGAAGCATATGGAGCCGAGTGATCGGCTTTTTCGCCGCTCGCGCTCCTCGTAAAGTACACGATTCCAAATGGCACCACTGCCAAGCTGTGACTGGATAGACCAGACAGTTATGGTTCGCGTGGTTTATGTGCGGTTTGGTACATATGTACTGTTGTAGAGTTGTACGTGCATCGTGGTTTTGGGGAGCGGAATACTGCTTGTGGATTTGCAACGCGCGCTAGACAAATACTCTTTGTTGAATAGAATTCTAATCATGGTTAATATTGGTTCTCTGAAGTCGAAGGTAGTGCTGGCATTGTACGGATATGTTGGTATTGTTAGAAAGAATCTTTTCAACGTTTTTGGTTAATGCGTTTTTAAACTATACATAGATGAGAAGAATGTGATTGAGGGTTGAATACAAAAGGGTGTCGGTGTGTGGTAGTATTGCATTACTTACACATCTTTGATTCTGACCCTCTCAATTAATAAATGATGAGACTAATTCAATTATTATTACATTAAATTACTACCAAGGAAAATAGTTTAAAAGTTTAGAAATTAGAATTCCTAAACTATTCCCAAGTGCTCCCAATTGCAAGTCGTTTATTTACCAAATTGGTAGTTGGTGGATTGAATTTTACGAGTGGTCCCCGCCACGAATTCTCCGGGTAGAAAGTGTCAATACTCGAGAACAATTTGCACCGGAGACGCGAGAGCCTGTGGCGAAAAGTGAGTGGTCGTCCTGTACAAACTTCCTGACTCTCGAGAACAGCCGAGGCGTTTTAGCGCAGGATAATTTACACAGCGCCACCCTCGTCTCGCTATTGTATAAACTCTGTCGACACACCTTGCCTCTCACTTTTGTTTTCGATGTCACCCGGCTGCGCGTTGGCTGACAAAAGTTTCATCCAACCACGTATTTTGCTTCTCACCTGAAACTATTGTTCAATTTGCATCTAACTTATTATTTGAAACAATACAAATATTCGTGTGTAATCTAAAACATATGATTTCATAAAACAATAATTAACAATCAATGGTAATTACCTTCTTTCAATTTTCCAAGTCCAGGAATAATAGAATTACTCTTATACTTTTTATAATATTAGAAAAGCATACGTACTTAATTTCTTTATTTTCTACATCATTCGACTAAAAATCACAAACAAACAATTTCAGTTTATCTTTAAAGCGACGTATTAAATACTTATCTCATTTATTTACTACCCGCGATCATAAATATACTCCGTTCGTTCAGAGTGCGAGAAGTTGTCGTATTTACGCGATCAATTAAGATTAAATTAGTTGGCTCGTAAACTGAATTAAATTAACACATTCTCCTATTAAAAGACCCTTCGTGAGTAGCCTGTCGGAAGGTAGACGGTCGACGGTGGGTCATCGATGAACCTTGCTAGCAAAAGGATCATTGGTGGGATAAAGGGTTGCCGGGCAGCTCGGGCACACATAAATTAACATGTAAGCTGAGAACAAGTGGCCGTATGTTCATGGTATCATCGCCGGGTTCCCTCAAGCAGCATCCTGCTTTCTCCGCGTGTCCGCTCCTCCCGTTCGCGTCTGGTACAAGTTGCAGCTGCCACAGTTCCGTTCCTGTCTTCTTCTCCCGCTCTTCCTTTTTCCCCGCCTCCCGAAGAAATCTGCCCTGTTTCTTCGGACTGCGTTTCCTGGGGTCTCGTCGCCGCATGCCCTTCACTTCACCCATGAATCGAACCACTGTAAATCGGTACAAGCCAGCATCACTTTCGATCAGTGCCTGCGAAATTCACCCTCTTTTCTGATACACAGGGTAATTTAATTCCATTTCTTTGCTTCGATCAAAGGAATCACAGGTTTTTTTTTATTTCTTTTTAGTCTTTATTGAGTGGAAGTCGTAGTTTCTTATTTATTTCTGTGATACGTACTTTTTATGTGTTCCTTATTTGTTTCGGATTCTTAGTACGAATTATTAGTGCCCTGTAATTAGAATACAATATCGAAATTCAACAATGTAGTGACAAAAGTAATAACCGAGAATGGGCTATTCATACGATTGGATAATCAAGCGATTATTTTTTCTTGTCATTATCAAAACGCCCGAAAAGAAATCCATTCGGTCGAGAGCGTTGCATCGAAAACAAGCATTTAATTTGTAGAACATAGAAGATACATTATGCGTGGATTAAGTGGGAAGAAATATCTGTCGGCGATGGAGCGTGGATGTGTTCCAAGCAATTTTTCCCGCGATTTATTCGGCGAGAAGTGTGCGCCGCTTCAGAAGATAATTGAATTCTTTGTCTCCATTGTCTTATCGGGCTTATTTATTAGCGCGGCTCCGGTGGCCTCGCATGCAACGGCCACCATGATTTATAGCTCGGCCGGACATCTGCCGGCTGTCTGCATGCAGATAGGTCGCGGCCGATTCAGCGATGACTTCGTAATCGATTATTCCTTAATTATAACTACTTCAACGATCCCAGTTATTTGCTAGCAGTTCAGAAAGACACCAGACAGCTTTTAACACTTTTACTCTTCAAACAACTTAATTTATTAACACGTTGACTTTCGTACGAAGTTTGTCCACATTTCATTCTATTGATATATAAGATTAATTATTTGTTTCTTTAATTAACTATTAATTTAGTTAAACAAACTTAAACTCATTTAATCACGATGCTCTAAGTTTGATATTAATATTTAATAAACATATTGCCTTCACAATTATAAGCTTATCGATCATGTCACAAAATTTCTTGGCTTTTGAATTTCTTATTAAAACGTCGCATGTGAAATGCGACCCGGTGACCTGGCGGGAGGTATTTTAAGAGGTTCACCCTCCACTCTCATGGAACTTAAGGGAATTACGGAAGCCGCGTTATCAAAACGATTTGTATCGATCGACCTCGTTAAATTATGCAGGACTTTTCGTGCCATCCATTTCTGTTCGCTTCAATTTATTTATCGTGACTCTTATCTTAAGTATTTTCATTCTGTGAACAATTTTTGCAAAAGAGTTTGTGGCAATAGAAAAGATAAATGTTTAGAACTTCGTAAATAATTAATGAATTCATTATTCAGAACGTGATTAAGTATATCTTTCTAAGGATAATATCGTCATGGTTGAGTTACAAATGTAGACAGCAGTTAGTACAATTTAAAGTAGCTCACTTTAACAGAGTTGCCGGGGAACAGCGATACACTTTAACCCTTTCGCTACGAAGGACCAATGAACTGTCCGCGTGTATTAATGCTGCTACTGGCAATCGGTTGAAGTTACTCTTGCGTTATTAATCCCTTTTTCTAAATTTCTTCCTACTTTTTTGACGCGGTTCTATGTTAATCTTTTTCAAGACTAACTGGAGGAAGTAATCACGCAAAATTTTGAGGCAGAATGTAAATTGTAGTCGCACAAAGGCAAAGAATACTTGTCAAAAATAATAGGAGAAAATAACTAAACAGCATAAATGTTAATGTTTCACAGTTTCGTTAATAAATGCGCATTTAAATGAGAATTCTCGTACATTTCGTCTGCCACGGCATCATACTGACGGCTAGCGAAAGGGTTAACAGGTTCCAAACGCTGTCGGGCTTTCTTATCAATGGTAAATTTCTATCAGAGTTGACCTTCCCTTCCCTGTGATTAGAGGCGCTCACCGGGAGTCATTTGAAATTTAAAACCGCCTCGCGATTACTCGAGAGACAGATTGTGTTCTCGGCCGATAGCGTTTACTAGAGCGTATAATTACACAATCCGATCGAAACTCCGCCGAAAGAAATGCCAGAAAAAGCCGCCTCCATCACAAAAAACGAAAGGAACGAGCGTGCTGGTGTTTCACAACTTCGACTTTCTTGTTGTCTTGGAATGTGAAAAATTGCTTCACTTCTTAGTGTTTCGGGCTGCCAATTGGAGCGGGTGAATTTATCCTGGCGAATGTGTGCCATGTTGGAAAACGTAAATATTACATATCGTTATTACGTCCCAGGCGCCCTCCCTCTTCGCTCGGTTTATGGCCTGGCAATGATATCGTTATCGGGCGTGCTTTCGCGGAAACCAGGAATAATAGAATAGAATGGTCCATTGTGTAATAGCAGTGACGATTGCACGCGGGTGCTTCTTAGAACATGGTGCAACATGCAGCTGAATTATTCGACATAGTCTTCGCCATATTCCTAAGAGATTTCCTTTTGGGATTATTGCAATTGTACGATGAGAAAGGCTATTTCGATAAGGCTATTAATATGTTCCATTATTACACACTGCGAGCAGAATAACCAACAAAGTGAGAAGATTCTCATTAACACCCGTCCACCATAAATCTTAAACTTGTCTATTTCCCTTTATTTCAAATGTTACACCCAATTTATACTTTCGGTTACAAATCCTGCTTTCATAACTATTTAGTACACAAACAGTAACAAATACTGAAATGTGAGAAAATCAGAAATAGGCATGCGAATGCGCGTATAGAGCGGGCCTCGTGGAGATTGTGCAGGGCACCTCTCCCGTTCAGGGAAAACCCAGGGTTTCATAAACCCCCAGACTTGGCCACGCTGACACAGGTAACCTGACGGCGAGCGATGTCCGAGGGCATCACTCTTGGACTGACTTCAGCCTTGACACGACTGTATTACTGATCTTCGCATCAATATAATTGTACGCTACATTTGTTAATCGGATCCCTGACGAGTTACGTTATTTACGAGTACCCACACCAACTTAAGACGCCGTATAGTCTTACAGAAATATCAGCAAAGTAAAACCCCCAGGTTACTAAATAAGTGAATTACTATATTAAAATTCATAGCACCATAAAACGATGGTTATCCATGAAAGAAAAAATAATTCTTGCTTATCGATGATCCAGATTAATCTCAATTTCTGTGTAAACGTCACGTCGGTGCTTCCGGGTTCTCGGAGATTTAGTGCTCGGCCTTGCGGCAACCGGCGAAAATTTAGTCATGTGGTTCCGGTCACGCAACTTACACGGGTCTCGGTGGAGAGCCGTCCAATTTCACGGCCAATTTTTCGAGGTCGCTCTCGGCATCGGGATGCCATGTACGGGCGGCTTTCATAATATCCACCTCGTTATGCATGCTTCTTCCAGGTGCTCACATTTTTTTCCTACACTCTTCCGGCGACAGCCATTTCCCCCCCCTTCGCCCGCTTTCTTCCGCACTCGTCACAGATTCACACCGGAAATACAGAGTGATGGCACATTTCTCGCCGGTGTGTCTTCTGTGTCGACAGTTTTCTATTTTAGTGAGTCACTGAAATATTGCGCTCATGGAAGGTGAATGGTGTTATTTTTATTGTTTAGTGAGACTTCATATCACAGTTTAAAGATATAGTTATTGATGTTTATTAACTGTTGTCAAGATATTTGATTATACATACATGCTAATTTATTTTCAATTAATCATTGCAATTTCGGAGTTCTTTCTGGTATTAAAAAACAAATAGTTCAGTAGCTTTTCTCGTTTTAGTCATCGCAAATAATACTTTGCATTAAGTTTCCACATCGGAAAGAATAATTATTATAAACTATTATATAATAATTTATAACAGTCACTCATCTTAATATATAAAAGCCTTCCAAATTCGAACTGCGCACCAAATTCGGCAAAAGTATTCCTCGATATCCTAGAAAACCCACCGCTAAAGTTCACCCCAGTTAGTTCATTATAAAATACAACGCACAGTATATTATTTTATAATATAATTCTTGATTAGCAAATCTTGATGACAGTGTCATTGCCATCTACGGGAATCTGCCAATGATTAACACTACTGTTATGTGGAAGCACGTCTCTCGAAGTGCGTCACTCCAGCCGGAAGTAGTGACAGGATCGGAGAGGAATTCAGAACGCGTCTCGGAATTGGATAGAATTGAGATGGGTCAGAGAGGAGTTTCTCAGGTCACGACACAGCTGATTGCTGGAAAAAGAATGTTTCTCGAAGCATTGCGTCATCACTTGTCGGTTTCGGGCGAAAAGGGTCTCTTGACATTAAGTGACTGGAGAGATTAATTAACCATCTGCCTCGTTTGTCCTTCACTCGTATCTCTTTGAGGACTCATTGCGTTCAATCATTGACTTTGGTAATCGTAGTTTGTAAAGTCATTGGAAATATACTTGAACTTGATCTATTTTGCATTTCGTGTTTAAATCTGTGTATATTTCCTCATTGAACACAATTTATTGATTAATTAATCAACTATTCGTTCTACATACTCGATTCTTTTAAATATTCTCAACTACTTGCGTATTCAATTAATGAATTGCGAAAGTTTTGCCATTGCTTGGATATTCGGAATTTAAGAAAAGGATTAAGTGCAATGACTGCGGTCAAGCATGACCGGTGTGGCAGTCGACGTGTTAATTCTCGGGTCCATTTTACGATCTGCAGGAGAGCGGGTTTGGTGCTCTCGAGGTTTAAGGAGAAGGCGAGTGAAAGAGAGCGATCGGTCAGTGACGGTGGAGAAGTGGAAGCCGCTGGAATGAAGACGGGTCAAAGATGCATCTGGGCGTGGGGCACACGCGGCCCTCTTTCTCTTTCTCTCTTCTGCTTCTTCTTCTTCTTCTTTCTGTTGCTGCTTCTGGACAGGAAACGAGCAATTAAGTGGCCAGGGTGGGCTTATCTCGCACGAGAGTAGGAACGTGCTGCGAAGCATGCCCTGCACCACAGAAGCGGATCACAGAAAGAAGGACGAGAACCTCGTACGCTGTACTGGCTGCTTCAAAAGAACTCAGCTCATCCCCGACAGAATTCACATTCAGATCGTACAACTTCATTAAGCCCCGTATAATTCAGCTGTTTTTTCCGATAGCTTTCAGCAACGGTTCAAAGAGCGTGGATTATTTCGTTTGAAAGGAAAGGTTTTTTCGATTCGTAATGAAACAGGAATTATTTCATTTAATTTCGCTACGAATTTTATAAAAGTTAGCAGGTAATATTTTATAAATGCTAAAAATGTAGAGATATTGAATTGCACACATTGGTATATTTAATGCGAAATTCGCTAAACGAGGAATATTCTAAAAGGCGACTTGAACTTGAAGGTGTATACATGTGTAAGATGAGACGTTTCAAAGGGAAAAATTACCGAAAGGCTCGCAGCTGGTCGGAAATCGAAAACCTGAGTTGAAGGAATTCCCTTATCTCTCGGGCGATGTCTATCTAGACCGTAAATCAATTTTACACATCTTCGATTATTCGGACGGCGGCTGCGAGTGGTCGCAAGTAAATCTCCGATTTTATTGCGCTCTCCAACTGGGAGATCGGATGTTACAGCATTCTGATGGCGTTCGCTCGCACAGTTTTCTCTTGCTTCCTCTGTCTCCTTCGTTCGCATATACGATTGATAACTAGAATCGTATCTGTTTTATTTTATTGTTTCCTATCCATGATTGCATTGACTATAACAGAGCACAGAAAATAATGCAAGGATCGTATAATTGTTTCCTCTAAATTGCGAAAAAATACAAAGTAACAATCTCGAATAAAGAATATGAACTTTCATTAAATAAAACAATATCTCTAATTAATAATTTAAATCGAATAACCTCAAGTTATTTCTTTTCCCCACTTGTTATTCGATAATTAAAAGACACTCTATCGATCTCTCAACACCCATGTATACATTTCGATGTACGAATCGAGTTGTTTTGATCAGCGAGCAGCCAATAATAGGTCGAGCACGGTCACAACAGTCGATTCGAATCAGCGGCATGCAATCCCAGCAGTGTGGTAGCATTGCTCGGGCAGAAAGTTCACTGGTGGAAGGTCGAGGCCTTCTCTTTCCGCGTCATTAGCGCGGTCACCTGTCATTCCCGAGGCAAATGGGCCGAGCCGACTGTCACACTCTGTCGTAATCGCGATTAGATTGAGAGCGCTATTATCAAAGCTCGACAGCTAATATTACACTCCTGTCGCTTTCTAATGTTGACACTGCGCTCGCGCGCACCCACCGCCGCCCTCTAATTAATTCGGCGCTCGCATTCCTCCCTCATTTTTGTTGAACCCACGCTGACAGTCGCTCGATGTAATCTCCCAGTGACATCGCGCGTGATTAATCGATGCTAGGAAAGTGTGAGGACTGTTTTAGAATTTGAACTCTCACATTTGGAGGACGTTTTTGTTGGCGAACGATGATGGTAAATATTTCTCGGAGGAAGTAATTAATGGTATGGTTGTATAAAAATTAATGGTGAATAAAAATAATGTAAAGGATCGAAATTATAGGTTTATTGAAAGTTATAGTAATATCTAATAAATCATTGAAGTATCTTAGTATTTATGTTTTCAGATATTATTGCTTATTGTTACCATTAGCATTTGCTAAAGCTTACGTTTCAAAGGTTTTCATGATTCTAAGCAACTCACTTATCTTTCCAACATCCAAACGCTTAAGGAGGTTGGTGCCGAAAATGAAAATAATGAGATCGTATTTGTCTATACAGTTTTCGAGTAATCAATGTCCAAAAAATCATTCTTTTGCATAGGCTCTTATGGCGACGAGAACAGAGATTACCGTTTATGGCTTGAAAATATATGATACAATAATGACACATGAATAAAAAACATTTCATATGATAAATGAGACATTTACGAATAATCAGGCTAAGTTTCAAAAGCTTCGTCTGTCCGGTGCGAGAGTATTTGAGCAGGGAATGAAAAGGAAATGATTACATTTGTAGAACTAACGTGATAAATAGTATAGAAATAAAAGTAACTTATAAAAGCAGGTGTGACATAGCATAAGCTTAATTGCAAATTGAATTTTCCTACTCAAAAATTAGCTTTATTTTAATTTGAAAAGGTCTCAAAATTCGGCATCAACGCTCACATATTTTCCTCTTACCGCCGCACCAAATGACAGCACCAACCTCCTTAACGAGCGAATGTCAGTCTCTACCGGAAATATAGTTATTCGAAATTAGAGCAGCCAATAAATCCAATACAATTTCACAAGGACAACAGCTATCGGCGTCAAATTTTCCCCTAATTGGTGGCGGCCACGTCACTGCATACGAATGACTGCTCACTCGGCCGCATAAATTTCCCGGCGATTGACCGGCGCGCACGCGCGCGTAACACACGCATGCACACGCGTGCTCATTCGCAATTACACTCGAAATCCGTTAAACCAGGCAGAACTAACGCGTGCCATCTGTCTGCTTCGGAGGGTTCGAATTTTCGTGGAATTACGAGGAATGCGCGATATCGAAACACCCTTGCTGAGCGGAGAAGCGCAATATTAGACGCACAAATCGGATTAGACGACACGGACTGATGATATGTGTGTGTGTGTAGATGTGTGATAGAGAGGAAAAAGGAGGCTGATCAAAACTCACATTCACATCATACAACTTCATTAAACCGATTATACTTGAATTATTCTTTGCAATACTTTTTCACCATGTTTCAAAAAGCAAATGGAAAGGTATTTTTAACTTCGTTATTAATTTTATACAAAGTTATACGATCTTTACGTTATTCACAAAAATCTCGTGAAAAGTGCTTTCACAGATTTCCCAGCAAATTTCAGCGATTGCAGTTTAATATATTTATTAAACAATTTTCGAAACATGCAATATTATAAAAAGCAAGTTACGTAAGCCGAGCCACTTGGAGGGGGAAACTACAGTATATATTTGTGTGTATGCATGTGGGGAGGAAGAAGACAGGAGACAAGCCGGATCCGCAATGAGCGAAAGCATTAATCCGCAGGATGATTGCGTCCATCGCCAGATCTGATATCGCTGTAGAGAAGGCTCGATTGTCCTGCAGGGTGAGGTTAAAGGGATCGGCAACGGCTTTCCCGTGCAGCTTTAATTTCACGCGGCTTAATCCTCGATCAGCCGGAATCCCTTGGCGAGCAGCGCGCATATCCGCCCTATCGGCTCGTATCTCTGGCAAACAGAACGGGACACCATGGGGCCTCGATTAACTACTTAAATGCTCTGGCTCGCTGAAGCCTTTATGTGACGCTCACCGATCCTGTTCTCATTAGTTTGCATTGCTTCACCGCTCACTGCATTGCTCCACTTTCGAAGCTTTGTAGCTATTTCCTTGTACCGTTAGATTCCTATTTATTGCGGTACATTTCTGTATTTCATAGCTGAAGATACTTCTTCGTTTGCCGGACTTCATGGAAGTACATTTGTTGATGTTTTTATTGGTTTCGGATTGGTTATAATCGTTGAGTGCTGTTCTTATGTAGGTTACATGGGGCAATGTAGTTTTATAGGATAATTAATCGGTGAATAATGTAGCAGGAGTATATAATTTGAAATAGATCTTACAGTAATTTATAGAAAATAAATAGTATTCATATACACATACTTTTATCTCTACGAAACTCAACAAAAGCACCATAAGGATTGCAGTTTAAAATCCGTTAGAATATTATTAATTATATTAAGACAGATAAAGAATGAATTAAATGTAACCCAGATTTAGTACGAAACAGCTTAAATCATACAAAAAAAACCTCGCTAATTTTATATTACTTAAACTATTCAATAAAACAAATCGCCTAGGAACAACTTTAAAAAATAAAGTCGAACGCTGCTCGTTTCAATATGAGTTGGTCCATTTAACAGGACGAGCCGCGCACCATAGTCAGTCGTCTGCCTTTCCTAATAACTTTTTCACCCGGATGCGAGCGGTCTCGTTAAAGGGTCGTTTTCATTTCACGAGAGTGGAATAACTTAACGAGCGTACGTGCCGCGCAACAGAGGGACGAACAAGAATAGAGTATCTCTGTGGCGACCTTGCAGGACGCGTTCAAAGGACGCGGGGGTGCACGAAGAGAACGACGGTCCTACGTGGACCATAAGATCGGCCATTGTACTGCGCGGGCACCGCAGTCCTCCCTTTATTACTTCTCGTTAAATGCACCTTGTAATACCGGCGCAATCACAATGCACTACGTCCGACGTAGCAAACATCATTTCAAGTCATTCGTATTGTTATGCTGTGGAAAGTACTATCTTCGGTTGTAGACGAACATATTTGTCGTTCATTCAAATCATTGACATAGTAGGACATTTGTATAAATTCGTGTATTACACCGTTATTTCTTTTAATCCAGACATTTGTATATATTTCAAAAATAGTCTTTATTTTGTAGGAAGTAGGAAGTAACAGGAGTTTATTTTATTATCTCGTTCCTTTTATTCTGTCATTTATTGGACTGGATAGAAAAACGGTAATATTGAAAGTGGAAATATCTCATCAAATGAAATTTTTTTAAAAAAAATAAAAGCCATTTGATTATATATAATCTTCCCAAGACAGGAAAAGTTAATGATCTAGCTCGTTATAACGAATAAGAGTGACAGAGAAAATCTTTTGTTGGAGAAACCTTTTTATATTGGCAAGATACAACCTGCTCGGTAATTGATAAAATTGAAGGGATTATTATTTTTACTTTCATTTGTCAAGATCCACTTATCGCAACTGAAAAAAAGAGTAATGAGTAATAATTAAATGCAGCGTGTACTAGCAGCGTAATCACGTCGTAATATGCGATGTCGCATCCGACGGAGCAAGCGTCATTTCGTGTCATACGTACGATCACAGAATCATGAGCGCTTCGGATTACGTTTGCTCCAGCGTGAAACGCGCTCCAACAGTTTCGCAATGAATGCGGCATTACAATCGCATTATACAAGATCACTCGGTCACTCCTCTGATCGATCTGAGTTACTTAAGTGCGCCTCGACGGACTTGTTTTCTACGCAATGAGCATTTATTGAGTGACGCGATAATAAAGATGGCGTGAGCGGAACTAGCTTGCGGTGATTTATGCTCGTTATGGTGATACAGGAATGCCATAACTAAAACTGTAAAGTAAAATGTGTAAGATATTTAACAACTTCGGGTAACATTAAAAATCAACTTGATTTACAACTGGTATTGGATTTTGAACACTAGTAGCATTGAATGTAGCAATAACTATTAATACTTCTTGCATAAATTATTTTTATCATCACCTCCAACGAATATAGTTATTTTACAAGACGAGAAAACTTAATCCATACGTTTCAATATTCCTTATACAAATAATATCTTGTATAACAATTCACTTATTTTTACTCTCATCATAAATCTACATATACACCCTAAATACAGACAAAGTTTGTCGGCAAGTTCCAACTTTGACAAGACAGAATTGCCATATTGAATAAGAGGGCGCAGTGACATACTAGTAGCGACGAGCTTAGTTGGCGGACGCTTTATTAAATCAATCCGATTAAGGCCACGGTATGGAGCAAGCGAGTGAGTCCGGGGCGAGTCATGTTTGCAGCAAACAGACGTTATCGAGCACGTAATCTTCGTGAATGGAGTCGTAAAGCGTAACCGCAATTCCGTCGCATGCGGAAGCGCAAGGATAATGCATGGGGGCCTGTACGTTCCTCCTGGTGCGCTTTGCCGCGTTTGGGGTGCCCAGGACGAATATAATCGTTGCAACCCCTCTTCGCTCTCCTCGAGTTTCGACCCCATGGACAATAGCCTCGGTAATCGAGGGGTGTGCATCCACGGACACTGGCCACCCTGGAAAATGCATATGCCGCTTCTCCAGCATCTCACCCTGTTCTCCTCTCTCTCTCTCTACAGAGAGATTTTTCATCTCCTAATGTGCCGGCTCATTCGAGATTCTCCGCAAAACCGTCCACTATTCGGCATGCACTTTGATTGTCCAGCTTTTGTAAAAGCTTGCGAAAAGTGCACCGAGATTTTATGGATACTGGTTCCCATTGTGTTCGTAGATGGAGTATTGATTTATATTTTGGGCGATTTTTAAGGGGTTTCGTTGTTAGTTGTGAGAGGATTGAACATTAGTAAGATTTGTGTGAAGTAATAATTTATTTATTTGATATATAACAATCAAATGTGTGGGGGATGAAATTTTCATTGAAGATGTCTAAGTTTTGTAATACATATTTGTATTTATTATAAAAGTATACTTCGCATTTGTTGGCATCGTGAAAGATCGTAGTCGTAGTTTGCATTACCTTCTGCTCATTTAATTCCAAACCCACTGAACTGGTCTCCCCTCTCCATCTAAACATCTGTTACGCATATTAATATTGCGGTTCAACATTTCGAGAGTCAGAGCTCTGACATCATCGGCACTCGCGGCAACCCTTTGCCACGAGATCATCGTTGACCCCTGCGCAGATCATCTCTAAGTCGGCTTATCTTTTTGCTGTGTATTTTCGATCACCAACCCCTTCAACCCCATCGGATTTATGGCAACACTAGTCAAAGCTTCCCTCTCAACTTGAATTTTCAAATCTACTTCCATCTTAGTCTCCGGGCATTTAAAAGCCACCAGTTTGTCATTCAAATGTGTCTATCGGACGAAATATGCTGGTGAATTGTTGCGGCTTTTGCTTGCTTTTGTTCGCCCGTTTGATGGACAAGAGTGACAAGGGTCAATAGATTTGCGCCCTGAGCGTACACAAAGTGTATCGGACTCGCGGGTCAAGCCAAAGTCGATTTGCCGTTGCTAGTTCCCATTGTGCCGTTGACTGATGTCAAGCTCGCCTTTTAATATGCTGATTTATGGTAACTCCTTTAACCAGAAACGCGCTTCCTTTGAAATCGGATTCTACCGCGTTTCGCATGAATTTGTGAATGTCGGTGAGAATTTATTGAACGAGTCCAATGCAAATGATAGTTTCGTTACTTTTTATGCTCTGACTAAATAAGTAATATACAATTAGTAAGTTAATATGCTATTTTACATTTACTGTCCATTAGCTTTATTATTATATTTAAAAATTAATTCGTATTATTAATGTAGTAGATTTAACAGTAAATGAATGAGAATGTTTCAAAGTTTGAAAGTTACATAGAATTAGGTTTCCAGTTCCAGAAACACAAATGTACTCTTGCAATTTTCCTAGTGATATTAGATTTGTGAGAATGTAATATCCCTTTTCGCATATTCGTAAGGTACCAAAATTTTCCGCCAATTCAATGATTCCCTACTTGATGATACAATTCTTTAATACCACAATCTGCATTATTGCAGGGCATAATAATATTCCATTCATTGCAGAATTCACTACTGCGTGGTATAATAATCCTTTAGAATTTATTATTCATAAACGCATTACAACTTATACAGAGTTTTCCAACTTCTCTTCAATATTCCGCTTTACTGTAACGCGCGTTCCAGTTATTCGCCTTGCACAGCTTTTTCTACGGCCTGCCATATAAGCCGGTTACTCGGCCAATTGGCCAGCGGCGAAATATTGCTGCGCAATGCGAGTATTTGATTTCGCTTTTGTATTTGTGTTGGCTGGCGCGGGCCGTGTTTGGGGCTGAATGGCGATTCGATTGCTTGCTGGGCGCGCGAGAGGTTGCCACTGCTTCGACGATCGAGTTAAGTCGCATGGAAAGTTCGCAGGATTGCTCGGCAACCGAGCGATTTTCCTCCGATTTTCAGTCTCCCTCGAACCAGTGAACTTCGGATAAAAGTTCCGTCACTGACGTAATCGGCTCCTGAAGTAACTGTAACTAGGTAGTAACTAATTATAACTATTTCTGGTGACGCTGGTTATAATGGGAAGGGAAAGTTAATCATTTTTAACTTTCTTATTTCCAAAGAGAATTGAGCTTCAACACGATTGTCTATAGCATAAATTTTTATTTTCGCTTAAAAATAATCTCAATCAAACCGTTAATTTAATTGTAATTTTAATTTCTCATCTTGTCCGATTCTAAAAAAATTAACATTCGAGTCCATATTACGAAATGAATAAACATAAATTCGTAGAAAAGGCAAGTACTGTCACATTTCTTACAGCGCAAATTATAAGGCAGAACCCTTAAAGCATATCCTCGGACGGTCGTTTACGAAACGAGGCGTGAAAGAACTGGGTTAATGGGGAAAAGTGGAAAAAGCGAGCGGGCGAAACGAGCCGGACCACTCTGCGAAGCAGTCGCCGATGGGGGGTAGCGTTCTCCAGCGTGTACGATGATGCATGACTCACAAAGTGCCCGGTGCACTGTGCAAGCCCGTCGATTATCATTACCGCGCGGTTACAATGCAATGGGTGCAATGACCAGTTACGTGTGTGCCGCCCTCGTCAGTTACATAATAGGAGAGTCTGCGTTCTCTCGGTGCATTAGAACGCAATCGGCCCGCATAATCGGAGCATATTCGCGGAATGAAGACGCGTGCTCGGCCAAACTCAATATTTGCGACGAGTGCATTAACTGTACGCGCACCATGGACGCATCCATACAATGGCACAGCCAGGGGGCTTCCAGTTGTAATGCATACGTGCACCTCTTCTTCTTTTTTTTTTCTTCTTCATTATGCATCTATTCTTGTTATGCAAAATTGAAGATACGCGTCCTCGAGTCTCGCTTACAATGCTGTTGTCCCATTGGGGGGCTTGTACATTTTTTAAAACGAATCTTTGGATAAGTGTGTTGGAGATTGTATTATTTTAGGACCTGTAATTGTATTTGCGTAATTTTTAATGTTACATCTATCAGTCGAAGTGGTAATTCATTATTTGATTAATGAATGATTAATAGGTATTAGTTGGAAACGATTATTTAACAGTTGTATGTTAATTTCTTTATTATATTGCAATTTTTGTTGTTGGAGTAATTAACGTTTTTAAACTTTGAATCGTTTATTATGAATATACATGTATTAGTCAAGTCTGTTAAAAACATGGTAACAAATCAAACGCCACTCTCACCATCACTTTCAACAGGTTTCCAGCAAATAACATAAACTATTAAATGCCACTTCTTTCCCCACCTGAATTTCATGGTCTATAATGAAACATAGCAAAAACCTCGTAAAGCAAAGCAAAGAAACCATTGCAAGGATGGTGCGCAGCAGAGGAGCATCCAAACACATCCTCAATAATTATATCCGCCGAGGCAAAATGGCACATCATTTAACTACATTACTTATCTTTCCGCTTTGACTCAACGATGAAGCTCGCGAGAAAGTCCGGCGAGTATAAAACAGCGGAAATCATTGCAAAAAATGATGATGCTGAATGGTAAGGCATCGAAACGCACGACTAATAATTCGATCAGCCTCGGCGAAGTAGGACATCGCCGGTAACGGTTTCATGCGATGAACAAGGGCAGCAAGAATTCCGGGTGCAGCAGCATCAGCAGCATCAGACTCTGCTACTGCTCTGGCACACGCTTGAAAACGGGAGGCGTCGCCGATTTTGCCAAGGAATCCGGAGAACGCCGCTCTCCGGCATCATCATCATCATCATCCGCATGGAGATTAATCGAGCGTATCGCGGCAAAAAATCAGTCCGGTTAAATCATTGGCCGATTGATTCCCCCTATGATTACTCGGCTAAACGCGCTTGCCTTTGATAAGCTGAAGCAATCGGTAGGAATGCGAAAAAGGGCCTTTCGTTGCCGGTGCAAATGGCGTAATGATAAACATGGAATTTGTTTTACTCTCGCGAATAATCAATAATTGTTCGATTAGATGATTAGTGATTGAAACAATTCTGCATAATGTTAACTATTCC
Organism: Ectemnius cavifrons; assembly: GCA_964023945.1. NCBI lineage: Eukaryota > Metazoa > Arthropoda > Insecta > Hymenoptera > Crabronidae > Ectemnius > Ectemnius cavifrons. Next base: position 4,307,485 of record OZ030380.1, on the reverse strand, counting down.
GCTTTTCTTCCAAGTAGTTTTTCTAATTCATTTTTAAACTGTCAATTATAGGGAATAATCTTTAACTTTTATTCAATCAATATTACACAATTATTTCGAGGTTCTTTTTATTCCCTTAATTAATCGCGATTATAAAACTGCAATACACTGGTAGTGTGAAAATGAGAACAAATTGTTCATTAAAAAGAAAACCATCAGCGAATATACGAAAAATGTTTCGGCATTTAAGACACACGCCTGTCAATAGAGAAGATGCCAAAAGGTGATAGAGAGAAAGGAGAGGAGAGCAGATGATATCAGATTAGAGATTCCTGCCACTTAAACCGGCAGAGAGCGTCTTCTTGTTACTGTTACTTCGAAGCTGGCTTTGCGTCGGGGCCCAATTAATTCCATCGTGGCATCCTATCACAGCCCTTCCCTTCCTATATCCCCTCGTCTCTTACACGCTTCTCCTCCGCCCCCTTGCTTCTTACTCTCTTTCTCGTAATCTCTTACTCTCCTCTTCCCGGCATGCCTGTTATCCTCCTCAGCTGCATTTTAAGTGCCGCCTAGCCTGTTATTTGAATTCTGCAGCAGCGGCAGCTGATCTCTCGCCGGGCGCGCCTCCGTGTATGTACTCCTCCGATTGGAGTTTCGTGCGCTTGACTTTTCCTTTCGGAATTTGTTTCATCGCGCTTCCGCTGGGTTCCACTTGAATTTGTGATTTATTGAGGAATGTAGTTTAGAAATAGGAAGGGGCTTTTTTGTAGATTTTATTTGTTTAACTATGGGATTAGTAGGGTTGTTTTGTTTATTATTATTGGATGACGATGTGTTTAATTAATTTACTTATAAGTATGCTAAACTAGTTTACGATTTGATTAATGATTATAATTGTACAAATATATAGGACAGTTTATTTTATTATTTCGACTAGTTTTATTAGTTGAGTGACTCATAAATTTAAACTTTCCTTAAATATAAAAGTTTGACTCTTATCAGGTGCTTCGGCTTTGTGAAGAATGTTGCAATTATCGTCAGAGTAATATTAACAAACTTCTTAAGTTGGGAAAGGTCAGAAGTTTCCTATATCCTTGGGTGGTTCTCTTAGTTCCTTACTCCCAAAAAGAGCATGACCGTAATTCCTGAAAAACTAACCCCACTTTCCCATCTCCGGGAAGTAATTTTCGCTTAATCAGCCGGTAATTGCATACTTCTTCCCGAAGTTCATTTATCGCGTGCGGTGCTCCCCCGGCTTTTTACTAAATACATGCACTTTAATCTTTGAACTCGTTGCCAGGTGTTTCCTGACGGATGGCCGATTTTTCAATTACATTCTCACGCGATTTCCACTTCCGTCATTCCGACTGCATTAATGATTGATTGCTATTGCAATTCCAGTAAACCAAAGTTTGCACAAATGCACGTAGAACGATTTTTTATTTTTCTCCATTTTTATTCGGACATTTCGGACAAATTCTTATTTTTCCCTTTTTATTTTTCGCACTTTGGATAAATACTTCAGTGAATTTCGTATTCTTTTCATTGAAACGCACGTGCTGGAATACCTACAAGTACTGTCAACTTTTTACTACCGGATTTCTACCAAAATTCATACCCTGCAATCAAAACAGTGGTTGTCCCAACATCTGCGGGATAATTTACGACTCTGTATACCTGAAAAGGTAAAAGTCTAACACTCGTAAAGCCATAAAACTCTTCCCATGGAATTCTACCTCTCCTTCGTGCCTTAAAACTGTTTTAACGCGACGAATTCACGAGATTTGCATGAACTGATAAATAAAACATAGTAACAACGAAATCACATATTTAATGTTGCAATGAATCTCCAAAAACACACTCGCAAAATCACTCGAAATACCCACTTTAAACATTAACATTACTGTCCAATAATTAAACAGTTGAACCAGTAATGTTTTCCTTCAATTTAATTTTTCAAGGAGCAATTTTTTCCTTCGTGTTAACTTTCCCATAACGACCTCGAATTAAAACCACTCATGAATCCATGCGTATCATTGCGATTATCCGACTGATCTGCACTGTCATCATCAGCAGCGGTGTATCATGAATCGGGATCGCGAGGAAAATCCGGGGAGCGCTGAGAATCGGAAATTACCAGTTAAACAGTGAAAGGGAGTCAATGCCGAGTTGTTAGCTTGTTTTTATTCTGAGCAAGGGTTCGAATGGAATGCAAGATCGCGCATACCTTTGGGCACAGCAGCAGTGCGTTACTGATGATTTGATAATCATCGAAAGCCACGCACGGAATTAATCTTCGGCATTCAATCGGATAACAAGCAAGGCAGAGGAATGAAGCGAGCGAAAGAGAGGGTGAAAGAGGATAAGGGCGCAGGGAGAAGTACAGAACTCGGCGCAATGCGTGTGCCAGATGTTCACGTCGCACCGGAACGCGTGTCTAGTTTATTAACGAGATGCGTAACTTCTTGCCCCGGTTAGATAGCGAATGATACTTTGTTGTTTCGTGCGCATCACTTTAAACACCCCGCTAGACACTCATTTAGTTTTTGAATACTATTAAAGCAAGCATCTGCTGTGAAAGAATGACGTTTCGCAAAGGGCCGATTGTTCGGGACACAATCTTTCATTACTCAGAATTCGTATTAGTAATTAATCATTAATAATTATTTTTACCTTTGCAACTTTCATATTATTTTACTTTTTAAATTAAGGAGCTTGTCCGACAATAAATTCCAATTCACATTAGAATGTAGAAACTACAGTTTTCATGTATCTTAGATTTTGAGTTCTAATTGAAAGTTTAAAATTAAAATTAAAATTAAAATCACTTGAATATGAACTTTGTACTAGTTTTTCCTGAAGATGAAATCATCAGCAAATGTTTTATTTCACCGATACTGTATGAGTTTCCTATTGGCAACTTTAATCACCGGGTGTCATGATCATCCATTGATGGCAACGTGTTTGCGAAAAGTAGTTAAAAGCCGCAATGGTCGCGCGACCGATCGTAATTTCAATTCCCCGCACACACATCCCGCTGGTGATTAAGCTACTTGATTGAGTTCGACTTCCCATCAAAAGTTTTACCGCAGGTCGAATTGGAATGCCTGAGTTCGATTATACGACGGACGACGGTGAGCCACACATTACGCTATAATGAATTTTCACTCGAACTAATTACAATTCCCGGTTCGATTTTATACTTTTGCACTGTGCAAAATGGAGACACAACCAATCGAATGTGTAGCGTAGAATAATTATTACGACGATCGCTATTCAGGATGTTATCTAATTCTCCGAACACGGTCGGACTGTTCCTTTCGAAACACACCGAGCGAAAAATTAAATTAGCATAGTAAGGTAGCATTTCAAATGCTCCCCTTTAAAACTCAGCCCTTCGTATAGCGATATTCTTTCAGTTTCGTCTGGAAATAGTACCATTACGAAAATAGAATTGCCACAGTAATGCAATGATGTGATTAGTAATGGTAATGTACCGGCATTTTAATTATTATTATAGAACCATGCATTATTTATACTACAAATTACAGAGTATGGCTAGTTAATACAGTTATCTACCTTCTTATCTTATGAAAAATTCATCCATTCCGTTTTCAACCATATCGTGTTAATATTTTCAAATACAATGGCTAACATAATTAATATTAATAAATTTAATTCAGTAATACCACTTAACTCGATTAATTGTTACACTCATAATCAAAACAAATTTATTTCTCATATTATTTAAAAATGAATCAATTATTACTTTACAATTTTGTATATAAATTCGATGACGATACAAATATCAGATGTCGTTTGCATTTTCTACTCAATATTTGATCGATGACATGATTTTCCCGGTTCAACGGGATTTCCAGTTCGTCCAATATAATTACGGTGGCGCGCGCGCCGACAGAACGTGTCAGGATACGCGTTTATTAGACGGCCGACGGGAGGTAAACCGATATTGCAATCAACCATATGGGAAAAGCTAGGTGTAAATAACTATGTGCGAATCGGGCGCGCACGCGCGCGCGCGCATGTGGCACTTGGCCGTGTCAAAATCCGGGCACGCCCTGTGTGCCTCGCTTGTCGGGTTCCTGTTGCCCCTCGACTCACTCGCGTCATAAACGACCTCAAACTGTTCGCAAATTGTTCGTAAATGAAACGCTACTGCGACGCTGATCGAGCGCAGGATAAAAGTCTGACGGTCAACTATTACATTGCGTAAAAGAAAATGATAAAGTAGACATCCAGTGGAACACTTGCAGTTCTTTTATTAAATGATACTGTTTGTTAATACAAATAAATACAGTTTTTTCAAGAGTATTGTTGAAATCATCATTGCGACTTCGGACATTTCTTCAATTATTGAGTTATTCTATTGGTATTGTTGTGAACATATATTCTACTTATAACAATAATGTGTTAATAATTAATTAAAAATAAATCAGAGGTAGAAATAACGATTTAAGCATTGATTTTGTAATGCTCAGAAATCTCGAGACTTCGAATACTTTGTAACAATTCTGGGAATCGCATAGCATTTTAAGATACATAGATGCAAATGGCAGAAAAGGAATAACAAAGGAACGAGATGTACAGGAATGCAAGATAATAATACGAAAATAACCAGCCGCCCGCTGAGTCACTTTCCAATTCTCCAAAGCGTTGCAATGTATTTCCAAGTAGCTATCTTTATCGGTGTCCTTATGTTCGTCGAATGCAAATGATCCAAATACCTCGAACGTTGCAAGTGTTTCGGACACTCTTACAAGCTGTGTTAATCTTGCCTGCTCTTTAAGGATACGAAGGATACATTGAATTCAATTATTGCTACCAACAGTACACGTCTGACATTGAACTCATGCACAAAGGAGATCTGTAATTTCTGAGTGGTGACGACACTTCTGAATATGTGATGTATCAGAAAATCAGCAAAAATTAAATTCAAATTATTTAATTTAATTCATTAATGTGTATTCTAATTAAACATTCTCATAGAAACGAGGTTTCAATTGTAGTATTATGAATGAATGCCGTTATATTTTTCAACCCTTCAATCATACTATTACGAACCAACAAAATAATCAAACAAAGAATACTTCCCTTATTTTATTGTACAACAATAGCTAAAATATCCCATACGAATTCCAGGTGAGCATCAGCACAGGACTTGCTCAATAACAAACGCCGAGGCATATGGCGGATTCATGTAAAGTGACGCCAGCATCGAATAACTAAAAACTACCCCATAAATTCCTCCGACCGAGGCGATTCCGAAAACGTCGCATATTGTTCTCCACACACTCGAAATTCGTGCAGCGAGCGTGAAACGCCTGTCGTTCCGTGCATCCACGCATATACATTCGTATGATACACACCATACACATCATTACAAACACACACGATAAACGTGGCAACAAATCCACGAAGAGTTAATTAAGGTATTAGGGTGGCTCAGGCACGCTTCTTCCTATTCTGTAATATATTCCTGCATTGTTGAATCATTGCTCCGGCATATGGGGATTCCGTTGCGCGTGGAAGCGTCCTTGCGTGTCCTGGCTTCGTGCAATCGTGTGTCGATCGCACCCAGCTTGGAACATCGTGGATTCTAATTTCCTATGGCACGCGTGCCTTAGTCCTGCGCAAGCATGTGCGTGTGGCACGTGTGCGGACACCGAACACACCATCGCTGCGATTCGATACTGATCCTCGGAGATGCATGTTAGTCCGCACCCCCGACGCCGGGACGCCCTTTTGCGTCTCCTCGTCATCTGTTCCACGTTCCATGGGACCCCCTAACACCCGGACCACCACTGATTAAACCCACTGGTCAGAACCGCCGTTTCTAATTTTGGAACCTCTGCGTGTGCACCAAATGCAGTGTGGGTTCGTCCTTTGGTGTGGGTGATCCTGATCCATGTTCTTTGGGGTAGGCAAGGATCCTCCTATTTTTCTATGAACTTCGAATTTAAATAGTATTTTTATATTAATGATATTAAATATAATAGTAGTATATTTTAATAATATTCGAATTAATAAGTATTGTTGGTTAATACGAAATTAAATCAATCGGTTGATACTTTAATAGGAACTCCAGGAATTTCAATGATAAATATTTCAAGTAATTTTAATTATCTATTTGATAGTTTTATTATTCAATATTCCATTTGTATTACTCAATTTCTGAATTTCATTTACTCTTTATTTTAGTGTCTGCTTTTATACTCGCGTTTCAAAGATACTATCCAAAGGTACTTTAATTAATCATGAATTATTTCCCAACCTGTGGAGTTACAGCGCTTTCTTCCTCGAATAAAGGAATTAGTTCGCCGAGCCGTGATTCGTTAACGAACTTAACAATCTTACATAATGTTTGCATAGTCTCAGTGATCCTTGCGGCTTCGATGTAATACGGTTTTGGTTCATATGTACACCGACACGACCAGCGTACACAGTGTACAGTGCACTCGTCGCATGCAAATCCATCAGGGTGGTTCCGTGTTTACGATGTCTTCCTCATAACGAGGCAGAGAGCTACTGACGCGGCCTCAATACAGCTTCTGTCTACCACTCCTCCGCTCGCTCTAATTAGGCTCTAATCAAGAGATGAATCCCGCCGCTGCTCTACCAACGACGTAGCTTCCTCGTCAAAATTGTGTGTGCATACACCTCTTGTTAGTGAAAGGAACGATTTCTCTTTTTTTCCTGGGTGTTCCATTATTGGTTTCTCCAGGGATTCTTATGGGGTCTGGAGGAATTTATATAATAAATAACAGTAGATTTTATTTTTGGTGAGGTTTATAAAATGAATTATAAAAGAAGTTTATTATAATTTATTGGGTTATCAATCCGTGTATTATTAGTATTTATAAAACTTATGTTTGTAAGTCATATACAAATTTACCCAATATTTTCATAACAGAGAAGTATAATAATTGAATAAGTGGTGGAATATAACAATCCATTAAATCTAAAAAATATCGAAGATCGAGCTTCCAATTTCCGTGAAGCTCATAGCTCACTCCAAATTACCAGCCTAGCTGTTCCGGATGGCTTTCGACGGCACCGGACACGTCCAGCTCCAGTTACACGTACGAGTTTCACATTGAGTCCACGGAAGTCTCATCTTTCCAAACATATCTCCAAAAGGAACCTATCAATCAATCGCGCCAACTCTATCGATCTTTCTCCGAATCCCACCGCAATTCTCTCCCATTGCACTCGTATTTCTTCGCGTTTGAAGTGGCAAATTTCGAGAGGGTGCATCGAGTGCCAAAAAGACAAAAAGAGGGAGGCGTGAATGCTCTCTTTGTCGAGTGCGAGGACTGCAAATGCAAATGCGAGGAAGGGAAGCGGCATAATGCTCGATCGACAATGCCGAAGTACTCATAATAATGGTAATGAAGGAAGAAATATGGGATATGCAAATATAGCGAGGACGGTGCGCGCGCGCGAAGGGTGCGAGCATAGGTGTAAGCGGAAGGTTTCGATACCGCTCAACCCCGAAAGTGAGAAGTGTCCCCATATATTTCTCTCTCGTCCGGATTAAAAGGACGCGTGGCCATCGGCGACATATGCACGCGCGCATATATCACGGCTGCCGACCCTCCGGTCTAACCCCCGAAATTACCGGAGCCACTGTTTATTATTTTTCCGCCCTCCCCCTTCGGCAAGGCCCGTGTCCAAACATACGGTGCCAGAGAACACCACCCGGATTCCCGCACACTCCTCCTCTCCTGTCCGCAGCGTCCGTCCGATCCTTTCAGCTTGAGCATGTTAATTCTTGCTTAATTGTTTTCCTTTCCCCGCCGTTAACTCACTCTCACCCCGACTGATTTAGAACCACCGACTCGACCACTTTTTGTGACTGCTCCAGTCCTCTAATTGCCTTGGTGCATGGCACGCGTGCTTGTTCGGGCTTCGACACACACTGGAAAAAGTAGGTCCTTCTCGTTGCTCGGTAAATATGTTTTCATCACGCGGATCGTTTGCAGGGATCGTGTAAACATAGAGATTTACATAGATGATGAGAGTGTATGGCAGTGGTCGAAATGGTTTCGTAATTATGTGGATGGTGTGAACAGGATTATTAATTGATGCTAGATTTACAGGAATTTATATTTCTTCAAAAAATATATTAAACCATTTATTAATCCCAAATCAATTATATAGAAATCCTGAATTACTCCTTCATTACTATTCGCGGACATCGATCGATAAAATGGAATCAAAGAGAACATAAAAAACCTTTGGCACGGAATACCAGTCCAGGATAGAAATTCCGGGATTCCCATCTCTAACGGGACGCGTTGAACTTCCTCATGGTGAGAACTACCACAGCGGCATCCGCTGACTTTTTCCTCGGTGTGTTCGCCATCAAGTGGTCGTACAAGTATCCGAATAGTCCTTTGTCCACTGGGAGCATGGATTCCTGGAGGAGCGTCGGGCAGACGGGGGAGACGCGTCCTAAGCACGCGGAGGATCTAAATAAGAAACGTGGAGGATGGTAGGGAAGGCGATATTGCCAGAGGCGATGGCAGTCAGTCGAGAGAGGACGGACGGAAAGAGAGAGTGGAGATGCTGTTGCCGCCACCGGCTCCTGGGAGAGCAGATCTTGGCAAGTCCAAGCCAATATATCCAAGGGTTTATTCGAGGTGTCGTGCTCGCGACCAATAAATGCAAAGGAGACTCTGCTCATGGAACCAAGTGCTGGGCGTGTTTCCATCGGAGCCGATCACCCGTGTGGGCGACCCCCGCTCGAAAATTACGCAAGAATCAGACGTCCACTCTGGTAATCTCTACTGTATTTCATGATATTGAGTACTCGATTTTAAACACTCAATGCTAATTATTGGGAAATAAGAGAATTACTATTCAGAATTAATAATTCCAAGGGAATATACAATTTAAAATTATTCGTATTATTTCGAATGAAACACTTCGAATTAAATACAAATTCATTGTTACTTATTCGTGGGTGTTGTGAGACAGTTCTTTGTGGTCAATTTCTATTTTTTACACAGATATTCCATCTTAATTATTAATTCCAACGATCACTCTGTTTATACCCAGAAAAATTTAAATTAATCTATATAATAAACTCACCAAAAATAAATATGTAATATTTCTAATAACAATTTATATTCGAAATACAAATGAATTGAAAACGGGTGGATGGAATAACACGACTGGCGATGCGTTAAGTATGTGTATTACGTAGTTGGTCGAGGTTTATAAGAGCTTATTGTTAGGCCCAATATCGGACCCAGGGCCAGTTGGGGCTGGACAGTCTCCCGTTAATATCGGTAAGCTGCCGCTTTCATAAATCACAATGGGGTGTAACGCCCGGCGGGCGTTGATGCATCGGTTTATCGATTCACCGATTTTCCATGCATCCTAATGAAGTTGTCGCTTCCCGATACGCAGGGGAAGCCGATCGCTTTCCAAGCGTTACACCGAGCCTCGTCGAGATCAGGATGATCGATCACTGCTCAGCCGCTTTATGGATATCTAATGTTCGCCCGGCTTCTGACTAAGTTTCTGATGACTATCAACGCCAGCCCAACATGTTTGATGATGCCATTGTTTAGCTTCCCAATATTCGGGGGGAAATCGTGTGTATTTTAATACAGCTGGTTCGGGGAAATATTAGGATCATGAAAATATTATTGTGTACAATCGGGAAATCTTTGTTAGAAAAAAGTAGTGAGCATTCGGTGAGTTTGTTCCTAATGAGAATTTATGTACTTCGGTTCGGTGTAATTGTAAATGTCGAAAGTCCAGAGTCGAAAGAAATATTTAATTTATACTTTATATTCGACCGTGGTATTTGTAAAATAATTAATTCATAATACTTGCTATTTGATTTTTACTCTTGGTTTCCAAATTCTGAAAAAAATTCGTAATCTATCTTATTTGAAACGTCGAATAATTATTCAAAATTCATGATGCCAGACAACATTAGTATTCATTCAAAATCTCACTAACATCAATCTTCCTCCAATCTCAAACTAACACAGACACTTACAAATTCCAATCTGATTCAAAGCATATTCAGCCTGAAATACACAGCACGTTGCAAGTGGCGATTGCGCTTTCCCGCTCATTATCATATGCTGGCTTTCTTCCCCCATTGTCATTGCACAGTGGCGAGTCTTGATAGGATCAGCCTAATAAAGCCATCGAAGTCAGAAGTAGGCCGGCATTTATCGGAAAGCGTTCCACCTTTGCACGTGCCGATCGATCGGCACCGATAGAAAATCATCGTGTTGAACGTGCATATGTTTGCGCATGCGATCGGTAGTGTGGACAATGCGAAAGGCGTGTCCGGACGGTGGTCAACCGGCAAGGAAAAATGACAGTGAGCGCACACCGTGCTTGGTAGTAAACACAGTGATAAGGTTAGATGCTTATTATCAACTTTAAACGACCAATAGAGAATTGTATTATAAATTGATTTAGTTATCGATCAATAAGCTGTCTCGTGAGGATTATATCTTATATTTTTAAAAACTATAGTGTTAAAATTATAATACTTGTCTCTATTATTATTTCGAATTCATAGAAAATCAAGGTCTTTTATTGAACTTTATTTCTAGTTAAGTGTATAATTTTTATATTCAACATAAATTGATTTAGCTATCCATCAATAAACCTATCTCGTAACGATTATATTTTATAATCTTAAAAACTACAGTATTAAAATTAGAATACTTGTCTCTATCATTATTTCGAATTCATAGAAAATCAAGATCTCTTATTCCACCATATTTCTAGTTCAATATATAATTTGAATATTTAACACAAAGGTTCGAAAAAAACTCGAAACATTATTCCTCACTTCAAAGCGACACAGAGTCGACACAACCAAAAATCTTGCAGTAGCTTCTAACTGGCAGAGAAATAAGCAACGCGCAATACACGATGCGCATATGCACGAATGATAGAGAAGGACAACGAGAGGAATCTCTGCAATCCATCATCGAGCCTAGTAGAACGTGGATCGAGCCCGATATGCATTAACATATTCATGCGTGACATTGCCAGCACGCGTTCCTGCCAGGCGTTTTGCTTCGCTCCCTCTCGCATCTGTCCGTTCCGACGATGTCAATCTCCTGGTCTCTTCGGCTCGCTTTTTTCACCCGTCCGTCGACATGACGAGCCCCGGGCTTCTGCAACACCGGAAGGTAACATCTCCTAGGGAAGGAAAAAAAAAAATCCGCCACTCCCCTCTCGGATCCTGATCGTGCGCGTCAGTTCCAACGACGCCAACGAATGCTTTTGATATTTCGTCATAGGACCTTTTTTTTGCGCCGGTAGCGTGCAAACTTTCTCGCATTTATCCTGAGTGCCAGACTCGATTATTCTTACCACTGGCTGATGTGTACTTTTGTCTGTTGTCCTATTGTTTCCAAAGGGTTTGTTACACCGTGTGTGTGTGTTCTGTTCAGGGTTTTGATTATGAGATGGAATGACACTAGACTCGTCCGATTGTTTTCGAGGCTGAAGGGTTCCGTTTGGTTTCGGGGTCGTGTTTGTCGGCTGGTTCGCACTACCCCGGACAAGGTGGCTTTTGCTTTGAAGTGGAATTATGTGGGACACGTTTTAACACCGTGCTTGAAATGTTAATGGAGCAGTGTTGATTCTGTGAGTACATGCTCGCAGTTGGGGAATTTCGAAGTCCCTTAACGCTCTCGGGGACGCTGTTTGCACGGTTCTTTCCTGAATTCAAATACGTTTCGTAGATCAAAGTTAAAAAAAATTCATTAGTGAAACATAAGCAAGCAAAAGTATAATGCAAATACATTGCAGAAGAGGAATGAATTTTCCTATTTTTGTTAGTTATAATGAACACCAATAATATATTTATTCATTCAAATTGCTCTTCAACATTGTACAGTCTCGAACCACTAATTTTCTTATTCCAATCACTTTCATCGTAAAATATATAATATACATACATATATATATCTCGCACAAGATACGTCGTCAACATTCCTATCCTTCGGCAAGGACGAAAGGCAGGTACTGGCAGCCAATTATCCAGAATGTCGCTCGATCAGTTAAATCACTCGTTTCACAATCGCTCGCTTTGACACCTTGTGCTCGTGCACGTACACATGTTGAAGCCTAGTTACCAGCGCTGGGCCGGCAACTTTTCGCGAAATTGATAGACTCATTGTGTTGTACACTAACTAGCGATAACTTTCGTGAGATAACGGAACCTCGCCTTTTTCCAACGTTCCGATTTATGGGATCGAACCAGCGACAGGAAGTGCACGGTGATTTGAAACCGGGATGCTTTAAATAGAATATTCCAGATAATGAAACTGTATTGTATTTATGTTTCTATTAAATATTTATATAGGAATTTTTGTTTTATTTAAATACGATATACGAACTGTGGAGTTTTTTTTGCTTAAAGTATAGTAAAATTTATGTAGATCAAATGCGGTAATTCAGATAAGATTTGAGAAATGTCTGTTGTGAGTGGGAATATGACTTAAGACTGAAACTGATAGTGTCATTTGACTCACTAACATATCTATGCGCATATAATATCATCATTAGCATATTCATCGCTAGTGTCTCATAGACTGTCATCTTCCATCAACAACGAAACTCCATTAACCTCCACCTTCACCGATACTGTTCTCATTGATTATATATTAATTATACGAAAATCTATAATGAAGCTGAATATTAACAGAGAAGGCAAATGTCGATAAAATGATGAAATTGTTAACTTAATACTTTGCGAATTCCACTGTACTTTGTTAAAAATATTTCTTCACACAATTTCTATTTAAATAAGTTTGATTGCCACACGTGTCTATTTGCGTGACTTCAAAGTGTTAATAGCAGCACTTATTCAATGATATATTACCATATAAATGCGTTATGCTCATGTAACATATTATTCCCATGAACCTTATATTTAAAGGACAAAATTGATTTCTGTGAGATGATTATTACAGAGAAGTAGTCGTCGATTACGCTTTTTAACTTGACAGTGCAAATTGGTATATATCAGCTGTCTGCCATAAAGCAAGCGCAATGACGAAGTCTGATTATAGTTTTTAGGAGGCCGCTTAATCTAGGATATTCTTCCTGACGTGCTTTAATTCCCTTTTTGTTCGTAATGCTCATATTACTTCCTGGACCTCATCATTCAGTGACAACATTGACTTCCGTGATATCATTATTAGAGAAGCAATCGTCGATTACACTTTTTAGCTTGACAGTATAAATTGGCATATTAGCGTCTGCCATAAAGCAAGCACAATCGCGTAGTCTGATTATAGTTTTTAGGAGGCCGCTTAGCCTAGGATATTCGTCCTGACGTGCTCTAATTGCCTTTTTGTTCGTCGCGTGAGTTATCCGCATGCAACTCAGCCCGCTCGTTCGCTCACTCGCTTCGTCACGAGTGCTTATTAAATTAACTCGTTTAATTGGAGCCGTCCTTTTATTTTTCACTAGACGGGCGGACCCTTTCTCTTTTCCTGTCTCTCTTTCTCTGGTAGTTTGCTCTCGACTGCTATTGCTCTGTCTCTGTCTGTGCACGTGCGAGTCGCGCAGAAACCCGATCTTCTGGGAACTTGTCGCTTCATATTTTCCTCGACGGCCCACGGCTTTCCCTTCTTCTGCCTTCTCCACCCTTTGCCGCTCCACTGCCCCCGAAACAGTATTGTTCAGAGTGCGTCTCTTAATGCGGGTTTAACGAACAATTTTGACTGGACTTCCTTGTGGTAATTAGTGGGTGATGTGTGATTATTTTATTTTTGGAAAGCAATGTAAGAAGTATTCAAATGCTTTCTAATTTATTAATGCATAATGTATTGATTATTTACAAATTCACATAATTATCGAACTTCGTTAAATATTGATTTAAAAATCTTAATTTTAGTAGAGGCTGATTCTCGAAACACAAAGTAACTAACAACAGCAAGAGTTTCGCTATTAAATATCTCATTAAGCTCATTAGCAATTTCATAATTAGATCCTTAAAATTCCCATATTACTCCAACTCCCACTAGTTTTCCATACTACTTCCATTTTACGCTTAAAGAAAGCCCAATGTCATCGCCGCACGCGCATCCAAATTGTTCATCTTCCAGTCGGACGACTTCCAATTGTCTAGTTAGCATAGTAAACGAAACTCATTATAGCTACCACTTTGCGTTAACGTCGGCCGTGCGAGGAGTGCGAATGCGCGCGGATAATTGCGGTGAAAAATGAAACAGGAAGAAAGAGCTACGGTAAACGAAAGAGGAGTGGAAGGATGTCGGAGTGGCCGACACACTCGGCAATCCATGAGTATAAGTGTCATTAGGATTTTTTCCCCGGTTGCGGCTTGAATTTCCGTGAGGGTTTTCGACGCGAGGCAAACGATTCAAAACTTTTCATGGATTCGCCCTGTTAGTTTCTGCAGTGTCATCTTGAGAGAGGTGAAGCAGGCTCTCGCTTTTTAGATGAAATCGTCTCGGTTTATTACCAACCTCGCTCGTCACAGTCTGACCTCCCCCTTTTCCTCTGGTGAGACCTCTCGCAAGCATGGAAAAACACCCGGGGAAATATGATGGAATGCAGGATTTTATTAGCACGGATATCGATTTACTACGGCCGGAAAGATCTACCCCGGGCAACGTGTATATACTCCATCCTTCGTAATGGATCGTCCGATTGATGGTCATTGATAGGGGCATGGGGCATGCTTGGAAAAGATCGCCTATCAGCATCCCCTGTGTATGACGAGGCCGTTATTCTTGATGCTCGGTTTCGTTGAAGTCATCCTATCGCCGCTCCGCGTCGATGGAATACATTCTGCGGGTCTATCGCGTTAAACTCGGAGAGAAACCATTTTTAAACTGACTGAACATACTCTTTCAACGACATAGGATTTTTTTGTAATTTCAGGATCTTTTTAATATTTATGATACTATTTTAAAATAGTAATTTGGCAGCGAATAATATAATACGTCGTGAAATTGTAGCAATTAAATTGCAACGTGAAAAATATCTTGCAAATTTAGAGATGTAATTCAACAGTTAAGTGATTTAATTCGAAGGAATTTAGATGGTGGGAAACAGTAAATGTTTTGTTACTGCTGAGCTGTCCTTTAGCTAATCTCTCATCTGGAATTACTCCATTTTACTTACTCCATTTATTCTACGAGCAATCTCCCCGAGAAATTATTGTCTTCCCTCAACGTTACTTCTTGCACCGTCGAAATTGATAATTCTTTTCCTTCATCTTTTTTCTCCAACCTCATTGTTAGCAGGAAATTCTACTGCAACGACATTCTTGAGAGCTACTTTAGCCCGGCTGCCAAAAATGGTTTGAGGTTCTTTATGCAAGAGAGATTTAAATAAGAAGAAAGTATCTCCTGACATTTATCTGGAGCGAAGACGGGTTTGTGCATGCACGCTAAATTATGCGTTTAATAAAGTCTCCCCTAAAAGAACAACAAAGAGTAACGAAGAATAACGAAGAGTGAGGAAGACGTCTCTCTGCCTTAGATACTCGTTAGTCCTTGTTAAACAGTATACCTTTTATCATCCAAGAATTAGTGCAGCTCAGTTATGTTGATAAAAAGAATGAAAAGTAATAATAATGGAAAGAAGTATATAATCAAAAAATGAAAAAAGGATATTGCTGGTTTTGTTGAAAATTTAGAAGCAATTAATACCCGTATTACTATTTCGCTAAATTATGTGTTTAATAAAGTACGAAAGATGTATCACTGCCTTAAATACTCGTTAATCCTTGTTAAACAGTATACCTTTTATCAACCAAGAATTAGTGCAGCTCAGTTATGTTGATAAAAAGAATGGAAAGTAATATAATAATACCAAGAAGTATATAATGAAAAAAGGATATTCATGGTTCCTTTGAAAATTAGGAATCAATCAATACTCGTGTTACTATTTCGGTATACTTTAAAGGTTACCATGCAAACTTTAATTGATCTAATATTTCAATACTTCGTCGGGGAACTTCAAAGTAAATTTAATAAGACATTATTAATACTCTTCAACATTAATATCATAATTAATAAATATTTGACAATACGTAATTTAATTATTCTCCAATTGAATGATTTATAACGAGTCTTCGGAATACAGAAAATAAAGGATGAAATATTTCATGATAGATTTTATAAATCCAAGCTAAAGTAGAAAGTGAATTGTTCGTCGAAGTGATGCTTGACACTGACGTGATTCAATGAGGATGATGATCATTTGAGTGCAACGCGTGTTCTATGCCCGGCATAGTTGAAATTGCGAGCGCATAATACGAGGGCACCGAGACGCCAAGGTGTGCCGGTCCTTTACGTCATGCCGACGAAAAGGAATGCGCGATTATTAATAGCTGCACGGATAGACGCCCGTCCCACCACAAGAGCATGCTCCAAATTCGTCATTAACCAAGTATTACACCAACACATCGCTGATACATTTTTGAATTAGGCTTACAAAGTAAAACGCTTATTTACTGGCACAAATCTCTGATAAATTAGCTGATATTGGCATTTTATTATTCACGAATAAGTCACGTGAGTATAAGTGATAATTAAAAGTGTATAAATTTGAAAAAGATTGACTATAATATTATAATTGATATAATAATTAATTTCATTCATTAATTTTTAACCCCACCGAATAATCCTTTGTTTATTTCATTCTTAAAAATATCAAGAACGAATACAAATAGAATAAAAATATCCAAGCATTACACAGTGAAAACCACAATCTACAAAACAACAGCTAAAAATGAATCTCAAGCAATACCCTCGGGAGTAACTTTAATACTTCGAAATAAGAACTTCTGCAAGCCACAGTTATTCAAGTCGAAAGTAATTACCGCACTCGAAGGGACGCGTAACCCAGCATAGCGAAAGGTTCGAACCCCACCACCCTTCAGGGTAAGTTAGGTAGCAGATATCCGAGAAACTTGGAAAAATCACCGCTATTCAGGTCGCTCTGGCGGTGCGCGAGAGAGTGCGCACTCGAGCGAGCGCATTATACTTTGCCCGGAATCTATGGGCTACCGGAATACCTATCGACTGCCGCCTCGACGAGAACAAGCGCCGTAAGATCACTCTCCGACGCACCGTACAATGCGGATAATTGAGTTTGATATATCTGCGATCTTGAACGATGGAATAAATCAATCAGTCGCGTGAGCCGCAGTGTCACACTCCGATTGCCATTGCTATCGCTGTGAGTACGCCGCTTATTACTGGGCCACCGTGCGCACTTCTCTTAACGAGTTAGACGAATTAATCAAGCGAAGTTTCTTTGCCGCGGTACAATCGACCTGGTGATTTGTCATTCCTCAGGGAACACGTGGAACACGTTGGTTCTTATTGGTAATTAACGATTTCTGGTTATGGATTAATTGATAAGCTTGTATAGAAGTTATAAGTTATAGATTTTCGGATTGAAAGAAATTGAATGAGTCTTTTGTTTAGTTTATTTTGCCGGTGCTGTTGGAATTTATTTGTTGATGTGACAATGTTATCTTTCAATTGGAGTTTCGTTAAAGTTGTAGATTAAATTTCTCAGCGAACAATAGAATAAAAGTGGGAAGAATGAAATTGGAGTTGAATCGAGTTATTTGTCACTTTTGCCAGTATCGGTATTAGAAAACTGGCAGAAACAAAGTGTTAGAAAGGGAAGACGGTGGGTTAAGAAATATAAATAGCGTCTATCTGTAAATGTAGGAAATACATATTGCTGTCTTCAGGCGGATGGTGCCATTTTTAAAGTACATTGGAAGCAAGGAAGAACAGCATGGAGAAAATAGACTCGACTAATGGTACGGAAGCCTTAGAGAGAAAAATCATCCGTTATTTCTATTTCCTAAGTTTTCCTTTATTACTGTTATTTCTTTTGCAGTGACGTTCTAATTCTGTGTCATAAATGATCCATCGCTTGCAATATTCGTCTGCCTTCGTTATTAAAAAGTTTAGACTAATTTACGATAATTAACTCAAACTCGTTAACTAATACTGAGTCAAAGTATATCAATATTTCATTTGCTTCATACTATAATACACGTATTAATCCAATTTTTAAAAATCAGTCACTCTTGTATTTACATTAAATAAAAATACAATCTCCTTTCTTATGCAAAACGAATTTTGTGTATGAACAACATACAAAAATGAGTGAACTACTGTTCTACATACTTGTTGCTATTAATTCCATAAAATTTCCAAGACAATAAGTAAAGACATATGTCAAGTTACTGCACAAATGTTCTTACACGGATCTTACAAATTCTATCGCGCCAAAAAAATACTGTTCTATCGACGGGGAATAAACAAACAGGCGCACGTTGTTCCGCACACTTCACTTTTCACGTCGACTCGGCCTCTCTTGTCGTTTGGAAATCGTCGTCGTGATTGCGCGCAGCCCTCGAACCGGCTCTCCTATGGTCTCAAGACGGTAACAGCTCCTTTATGGAGCTCGAGCGGTCGGAATGCGCGATTATCGACAGATACGACGATAAATGGCTTTGTAAGAGCCATGCCAAACCAAGCCTGCTATCTCTCCCCGTTGCGCGATACACGCGCTTTTGCGCGAGCGTTTGTCACCGCGATCCCTGTAACTCGAAATGTATACTTCCAGTACGAGTTATCTTCATTTTGTTAATCGGAATTATTGCTTCCGAATGAATAGATTTGTCGTTGGTTGTTTATAGATTCGATTTATTGAATATTTCTGATAACTTGTTGGAAGTCTGATTTATTAAAACACATACTTGAAAATCCGTAAAAGGCTACGAGTTGTTTTCATTTTTTTAATCGATATTACCATTTCCGAAACGTGGATAAATTCATTGTGGTTTATTATTGGTTCGATTTGTTAAATATTACAGATAACTACTTGGAAACCCATACAAAGCTGTCGTATATTTGCTAACTGCATAATGCAAGACTGGTAGGAATTCGTGTATTGATTT
The DNA here is from genome assembly GCA_964023945.1 of Ectemnius cavifrons. Lineage (NCBI taxonomy): Eukaryota > Metazoa > Arthropoda > Insecta > Hymenoptera > Crabronidae > Ectemnius > Ectemnius cavifrons. The sequence goes on along the minus strand of OZ030380.1, from coordinate 4,288,527 downwards.
TGTAAAGGGTCCATAAACATTCCTGCGAAATGCTGTGTTAATGCAGCATTAATTAGTATAAAACGACATACTTACGAATTAAACAGTGCAAATATCAATGAGTTTCACTCATTGACATTCGTACTCGAAAATTGGAGAATACGACCATTAAAAGGCTCGCTTAAATACAAAGCTGAACTTTAATAATTATAAAAATCTTAAAATGCACAGCATAAGAGGACTGTAAAAACTGAAAACTAATATTAGCGAGAAAAAAATAAGGCATTACTGGTTCAGCTTTCAATTCTTGCACCAGCAGATGTAATTTCATCGTCCAACATCTGATAATAGAATCCACTAAAAACACGTCGTATTTCGTTTCATCGCGTTACACTGTCCTCTTAGATTTCGGCGAGCAAAAGCAACAGCAGCAGCAGCACACCTTTTCTCGTTTCCATACGGTTTCCGGTCGGCGATCGAGTGGCACCGCCGGCGACTTTGTGTGTTTCCCCATAATACACGGCTGGCCGAGCGGCAGAAAAATCGCAACCCGTTTTAGAGGCTCGCCGCCGATTTGCCTTGTCGAGGTGGACCGCTTTCCCACTCGCGCGAGAGCGGCCTTCTTTCGCAATCTCTCTCGTACGTCGCCGCTATTGAATCCGGAGGCAAATATGTACGTGCCAGTATGTATCATGTATATACATATACGTGTGTATCATATATGCTGACGCACGTACACTCCTCGCTTCTACCGCTTGTGCAAGCAAAATAGCCCTTTCTATCCGCGCCAGGATACAATCGATGCTTTTCTCAGTGTCACTGATGGTGTGTCCTGCGATACAATTTAATTAAGGCAAGTGGGTGGACAAATGTATCACTCTGGTCAATCGAGCTTGAGTCATTAGTTTAATTCGTTAAACTGGTAATACACAATAGCGAGAAATATTTTTATATTTTTTTGATTGAATGGTAATATATCTGTTTTAATAAGAGGTAGTTCTATGAAAGTGATGCAAATATTAATACAATATAAAATTTGTATTGTATACAATACAAATACAATGCAAATTTTGTATTGTAAAAATACCACAGTACTTTTATTTTTATACAATACAAAATGAAACAGCAATAATAAAAATACTATAATATAATTAGAATCCAAAGAATATATCAATATCGAGAATACATTCAATCTTTTCTTTCTGCTTAGCAATTTTCGCTTGATTTCGACACTCAGATTTGCATGTCGTTGTATCATCATTGCCACCAGCGATAATTACTCAAGCTAACGATGTAGCTGCCGTGAAATTCGTCGCATGTGCGCCTTGAAAGTATTCAAAAGAGCCGTTAGAGCTGGCGTGGTTGTTCCGTTCCGCGCCCAGGGTGCTTTTCCTTGCCATTCTCGAGGCGACAAAGCAGACAGCCTTAATGAACAGAGGCGCGTGACGTCTCATTTATGAATGAATGCGAAATGAGCGAGGTTGTCGCACTACCAGCCTATAGAAAGCACGTTCTAAGACTGCCCATTTAGCAGCACTCACTTTAACTAGGGCATTGAGCCCTAATTGCAAAGAGGGTGTGAACGAAAAAACTGAAGGTCTCTCTGAAAATAAAGTATACTTGGGCACACCTGGCAAATATTGATATACTAAAACTTGTATTAATATGTTATTATTACAGCATTAATAAGTTGCTTGTAAATATTAAATGTCTAATATGAAAAATGAATTATACACACAATATTATGGTGCACAAAATAATGTTCTATCTGGGAACATATTATTATTGAGAGTAAAGTATTTATTAACAGAAGGTTTTCACAAATATCATACAAATATACCACAAAGTATTAAAGCGAAGACTTTAATTCGAAGCGTCACAGAGTAGAAGTAAAGGGACTTGTCCGCCTGTCCAGTACTTTTAAGCATCACCTTTTTCCACGGTACAATCAGCCAATCAGCGATGGTTCCGGTGATCGGCGCAGCAACAATGCCAATCGGTCGATCGATGAGTTGCACGAAAGGCGATGTGGCACACGTGCGATAGTCTCCTCTCCCCTTTGTCCTTTGCATGCGCGTTGCTCTCGATCGAGCAAGGAGGAGTCAACGAGAGAGATCTGTCTCGCATATCCCACAGGATCAAAGAGAGCGGAGAGAGCCGAAGCTGGAATTCCGGTGACGGAATTGAGAGCCGCGGCAGTGGCAACGGCGGCTATCTGCTATCTAAATTAAAAGGGCGAACAAAAGGAGATCCGGCGCATCCCAGCATCCCCGGCTCCTCTGCTTCTCTTGCTCTCGCCGTGTGCTTTAATTACAGCGAAATCGCTGGAAGAAAGGACGCTCTGACGTAACCGAAGACTTTGCGCCAGACAGCGCTGTCCTTCTGGGCTTAGCGTTCAATGCTGTATTAAAATCCTAGGATGAATAGCGTCCGCCAACCAATTTATATACTAAACTGCCGCTTCCACTTGCTGAATGATCCACGTTGACCCTGATTGATCTTTTTCTCGAAAGTGGTTTCGTGGTGGTGGACTGGCGTTGAAAGTAATTGTAGTATTCCTGTTCGCACTCCGTTCCATTAAAGCCGAGTGGACCGATCGATTGGCACTTCACCGATTGTGGTTGGAGCTTCAATTTTCTTTACAGGCTTTCTTTTTATAGTTTTTCGATAGGGTTTTATAAAATGATGTTGGATTTCTTTGTAAATTAAGATGTGTATTAATTGTGGATTTGTAAATTTGTTCTGGAGCTTTTATATGCATACTTATTTGATTGTATTTATTTAGAGTTTTATCTTAACACTATTACGGTTCGTTATTTCGCCGTGTAAAATTTGAAATCGCAGAAATTTCATCACAAAACTTTATGTTAATTCTTTATTATTATATAAATGAATGCCAGTTAATTGCATGAACGTATACGAGTCGAAACATCATCGGTGTTACTGGGACAATTTATATTGAATTTCTAGATTAAATAATAATTCCTCGGTACAGTAATTCGATAATAATAATAATCGACATATCGAATTTGTAGTACAAGCGATGTCACAGGGATAATTTCTATTAAATTTTACTAAAACGCGCAGCAGTCTTTCGCTTTATTCTCACGAGTTAGTGATTCAATGGGTTTGCTAAGTGCGTGTGACGTCAAGAGACAATTTATGGCAAATTTCCGCTCTTTAATGCCATTGATGTAGGTCGACCGTTGGATGGAAGCCGATTTTATAAAAGTGTCGCACTGTATTGCGCTCCCATCGGGCTTTGATGTATATGGGTCAAAAAGCTATCGAAGCAAACAGTGGAATTAAAGGACGAGGAACGAAGTGGGTCAATTGCAATCATATCCAAATTGCGTGCGATTTCGATTGAGTTCTATCTAAATTTGACACAGTGTAATTCTGTTGAAGTGGGGAACCACATCGATTTTTCACTCTCGTGCGAAATCTGGTTTACTTGTCATAAACGGAATGTTAATTAGAGAAGAAAGAGAATGTTAAAATCACTTACAGACTCTATTTGCGTATTAGATTTGTATGATATTATTTTTTATGCTCTTATGCTGCTTGGTATATTCCACAACTTATTTTAATTTTGAGTTTAGTTATTTGAATACGTACTAATTCATTAGATTTATAGTCGAATTGTTTATTTCTAATAACTATCCCTGTTTTGTTTAGTAATTTATTCACAATATTATCGAAGAAAATACTAAAGTTAAAATAGTAATTCGTCACATTTATTTAATACCAAGCATTCACAATATTAACTATCAGGAATGAAAATAAACTCCAATCATCTTTGATTTGACATTAACAAGAATTCAAGCGTCATCATTTTTCTTACTTACAATTTTCGAATAACCATTATTAATATAAAAGCATCAAAAATCAAAGACCAATATTCGGGGCAATTTTCAACTGGTGTTTCACAGGGGCTTATTAATATTTCCTAAATTCTCAACACGCGCGCCATCCGAACCCGTTCCTCCAATATCGGTAGCACTCGGGTTTCTCGAGTGGCGACCTGACGCCCGCTCGACTGAAATCTGAGCGAACGAGGTGCTGGAGAGAAGTCATCGTCATCGTGCGTTGCAGCTGCCGGCAGATGCGCGTTTGTTTCAGATATATCGCGTAGTCCATTCACTTCGTAGGGGAGGCGTCGAATTAGTTAGTCGATCTTACACGAGTTCCTAGAGAACATTCTGAATATCGGACTACACTTATACAGAAAGCATCTGCCGGTCGAGCCTGGCATACGTCACTCTAATCTTTCACGTATCATGATAACGGACTCATTATCGAATATACTTCGTCTAAAAGAAAATTTAAAATACAATTTTTTATATAAATTGTTTGAGATTTTTTTTTACATTTTTGAAAAGGAATCTTTTAATATTACAGATATTACAACTTAGGCATTTTTCAATGTTTAACGTATCTTCATTAAATCATTCAGTGGAAAATGTTTTTCAAGTAAATTGTTACACTTACAAAATAATAGTATTACTGAAATTCAGGAAATCACATGATTTATTGCAATATTAATAGTCGGCTTGGTTGATTTCATCACGCACTAATCAGAATCAAATTACACCCGAATAAATATAACTTTAAAAACATACGAATCGAAAAACATTTTTACATTACAGCCCTTGAAAATTGACAGAAAAATATTCATTATTAAGTCACCGCTTACATTTAATAATTATAAAAGTCTGGTGGAGATAGGATGAACTGTAATAACAGAGGACATCTATTTATTGTTTCAGGAGGCAACAGCTCGAGCAGTCCGTGTACTGCGAGTCCGAGGCCCGGCGGGCTGCGGAAGAGAAGCAGGATGTTGAAGGAAGTAACCCAGATAAAATAAAGGTAAATAAATCCTAGTAGAAATTCAATTTATTTTTCTTCATAGATTCCGTTTATGTTCATTTTATACGTGTGTCGTGCAACTGATACTCGAGAGAACGCGTCTCTTTATTTCATTTCATCCGCTACCATTTTGTTCCTATTATAATTCTAATATAATAATTTCTACATTAATTAATTACAATAGACTGTATTTTAACGTTAATGCATATTATAATAATAAATCGATCTATTAAATCGTAGTTAATAACATACTAGAGTACACTGTTAATTTGTTAACTGCAAAGCATTTAATTAAAATTTGTTCGCAAACCAACGTTAGGTACTTCGGTAGGATAATATATTTATAATAGGTCCGATCGCATTGATAGATATCGATTACCTTCCGCAATGAAAACTTGAGAAACAGCATGAAAATTCTTTATAAATATTTGTCAGACTGCCTTTTCCTGACAGATAATTATTAATATCAAATATTAATCATTAGTGAAATATAAACTAGTTATGCGTATATTAACGTAGAGAATTTTTAAATTGCAGAGCACTACTCAAGATTTATTCGAACTACTGGAGAGGGTGCAAAGTTCACGGCTGGATGATCAGCGATGCGTTCTACCACCGTATTTCTCCCAAGTAAGTCCATAACTAAAATTTGACTAAATAGTCTGTGCTACGATTAAATCTGCGTAAAATACAGACTTACATTTACAACATAATCACTGAAGACATAAATATAATGATCTGCATATTCTATAAATTATAATATTTACATATATAAATCGTCACTCCAGAAAATTACTCGTCGTATCTCCAAATTTTGCAGTAACATAACAGTAATAAAATTCGTTTCCAATTAATATTCATATTTCCGAATTTAACTCCAATTAATCACGATAATCACTCGAGGTTTGGAGTAATGATTCGGGCGTCAGTATTAAGTGCGCGAGGAAGTCTTCCAAAATTTTTCAGTGGAAAACTAACGACACTAAATAGATTGGGCGCAATACCGGCACCCGTATCTTTCCAACGCCGAGCTATAATTTCCCTGTGCTCGTCGCACCGCACGTTTCACGGTCTTGTTACGCGATCATCAAAATTTACGAGCTGAAATCCTCTTCTCTTTCTCCAACCGCCTCCGCGTGCGTTCTTTGGGATTAATTTTTCTCGCGTTTAATTCGCGTGGAAACTCTCTCCCGCGAGAGTTTAATTAGGGCGCGCGTCGAGAGGAAGCCGTAAATAATGGGGGATATAAGCGAATGAATACGATTAGAGTTTCGAGAGCCACCTTTGCGATCCTTTTTTCAATTGGCCAATTTGCATGTTATAATGGAAATTTTCACTGTACATGCCAGTAAGTTAGATATATTTGGAGTATTTCTTATAGCGTCTGCTTTCGACCTCCTATTTTTCTTGCTGGTTTTTAATACAGAATCTGTATTAGTGTTTTAATAAATTAATAGGTCTATTCTTTTAAAATCACTATTCTATTTATTCAAGAATAGTTTTCTCTGGCATTCTCTGGTTATAATAATTGTTTCTAATTTCTATTCCTACCAATTATCATAACAATCGTCATATTACACCATCAAAATACAATTTTCCAAAAAACAGAAACAATTCAAATCCTATTGAACAATCCTCGAGGAGAAATCGCGCGAGATCACTAGTCACCGCAAATATTCTCATGGCGACGATGACTCTCGCAGCGATCTATCATTTATCGCGATGATACATCGCTTCAAAGGATAACGTTCCTCCACAAACGCGCTACGATGAATCGAGGATTTCAAGATTCATTCCTCATATCTCTTTGGGTTTCGGCACACTTGTAACTCGTGCTGTGTGCACGGGAATTGCGATCGGTTCTCGGTTGGCTTGCTCTGCGAAGCTCCGAGTATAGGAAGATGAATGAACGTGATCGAGCGCCGACAAAAGCCCTCAAGGCGAATCCTTTGGTCACGCGTCCTCCTCTCGTCCTGCGAGTTTTCAATCGTCCTGCGCTCCTGCGGTGTTCTGTCGCGTGCTCCTTTCTGCACGCGCTTCTTCACGCTTATCTTTGGGGTGCGCGCGGATCCAAGGGTGGATTCTGTCTAGTCATTCTGTGAATGCACACACACACACGTACATTTATACATTAATAGACGCACGTGCGCTGATGCGTGTGTGCAGTGTTGCAGCTAAGGATTCCATTTATCCCGCAGCCAATCGACGCCCATTATTCACAGCTGTAATGTATTTCCGGGCTTTGGGTAATCAGTGATGCTTGTTCATCGGGAAAATGAATGACAGTCGCTTAGAATAGTAGTTTGCGATAAACTTGGGTCAGAGATATTAATATCGGTCTTATTACTAGCAATGTGCATCGTTTTTATCAGGTTCTTAAATCAGGTGAAAATAGGATAACAATCATTCGGATGAAGAATTAATAAACTCGAGTAAATGACCGGATTAGAAAAATATAAACACTGATCTTTTATGAGGTGGAAATAATTTTAATTCTAATTGTTTGAATTATTGCCGACTTTTCTTGGTATAAATACTTCGTTAGCATCACTTAACAGCCGATGATCCTTAACCCTGTCTAGATAGTTCAAATCGTAATAATAGAAATCATTTATTAAACGAATACGATCATCAATATCCAATGCGACTTGTAACTCTCCCTCCATGACGCGACAAAAATTCCTATTTACTGTTTTTTCGGTCAGAACTACGAGGGACCAGCGATAGTTAGCAAAAACTGACAAGGGTTGCTTATGGTTGCTCGTATATCATAGTATGCGACGTAATTTGTCGGTATTAAGGGATTCGTCGGACAAATGCGGGTTGCCGAGGTGACATACACTCGCAGAGACTGCCCTGGGAAGATTTCAAATGTCATTCTCTATCGCAAGAAATCGAGCTCGCTCGCATGACTTTTATACCTTTTTATTTCCTCAGTTTTTTTCCTCTAGTTTTTGCTCGACCCTCGAAATTATTGCACGAATCCTGAGACTTCTTCCGCGATATGTATGCGGACACATCCGGTGGCCAAATGTGCGGCTGCTCGTCATGTGCGCGGCACGTGTGGCCACCGTGAGAAACTCCCAACTTCTCCCGAATTAAACCATGCCGGTAATACGCTTTGCAGGGATCTGCTTGATTCATCGAGACGTCGGTTAAATGGGAATCATGGTCGGTAATCTAACATGGCGATGGTCGCACACCGATGTGTTGGTAATATAGATTTGCGTCGCTCGTTATCCATGCTATGGTAACAGGATTTCACTTTTAATCATTGCGAGTATTATAGTTTTCTTCTTACCAACAACATTTCATTGTCAATAATGCAGAAAAGACGCGGTATATTTTTGGGACAATGTATTGGATTTTTGAGTGATAATTTTAATAACTTCTATTGCGATTTTAAATATTATCAAGTAAGTTGTTTGAAAGAGAAGGCTTGATAGATGATAGTTCTTTAATATTTTGACTATCAATTATAAAACTTTAATTCGATACTTATTATTTTTGATAATATATTAACAGGAAACAAAATCAAAGCCTCTCACTGTTAACTCAAATTAATAATACAATTAACTTAATCCAGGCTTCTCATTTCTATATTTACTCTACTTTATAGCTTATTGTAGTTAACTTCAATTCTCTTTTACATTAATATTTATATCACTCAAGACAAATTTACACCCAGCAACATTGAAACACTCCATTTTCACTGAACAACCCCCGAAACCACATATGTCTGTAATCTATCTTGAGTGGGTATCGGTGTGACAGAAAAAAAAAAACAACAGAAAGACTAGGAAATGCGGATGACCGCTCGTAAGGTGAGATGCATAGTCGATGCGGAGGATGCGGGGCGAGGGTCGGCGACGGTACTTCCGGTGGTGCACAGGTAAGCAGGCCGGAAGTGTGTCGGTTGAACCGACACGACTTGCTCCCGTCATGGTACGGCTTTACTCGGGCAGAGGCCGAACTAACACCGCAGCAAGATTTTCTGATTTCTGTCGTAGCCGGCAAACCGTGAAGATCGTAGATTGACGCGCGCGCGCGTGTGTTTCCCAGTGTCTACAAAAGGTTATTGTACCCTCTTCGCCCCCGTGGGAATGGGCCCAAAAAGCGCTGTGTGCGCGCACTGCTCGCATTGGCCAGCAACCAATCGAACTTGACATCGTTACGGCTTGGCTAGCGCATTGCAAAACCCCTGACTTGCGACATCACTTCCTCCCTGAATTGCTGTTATCCAGTAATTGAGCATTCCGATGGTGAATCGAGCGCTTTGCTTGGTGGCTTTTGATTCTTTCGTTGATAGTTAATGCCTGTTTCATTGATAGCTTTTTTTAGAGAGATATTTCCTCATTTAGAGCAGTCATTGTTTATTAGAGCTTAAATAATACTAGAGCAATTTTAGAGCAACTTTAATTTTTATTTAGCATCCGTTATCCAGTAAATGAGTATCTTACTGGTGAACCGAGCGCTTTGCCTGCTGGCTTTTGTTTCTTTCACTAATAGTTAATGCCTGTTTCACTGATAGCTTTTTTTTAGAGAGATATTTGCTCATTTAGAGCAGTCATTGTTGATTAGAGTTTAAATAACACTAGAGCAATTTCAGAGCAACTTTAATTTTTATTTAGCATCTATTATCCAGTAAATGAGTATTTTACTGGTGAACCGAGCGCTTTGCCTGCTGGCTTTTGTTTCTTTCACAAATAGTTAATACCTGTTTCACTGATAGCTTTTTTTTAGAGAGATATTTGCTCATTTAGAGCAGTCATTGTTGATTAGAGTTTAAATAACACTAGAGCAACTTAATTTGATAAAACATTTCAGTAGGAAGTGCTTTTTGTGGTTGCAATTTCATTCACTTTACAAACCATTTTAATTATTTATTATCAACTACTCTATTTCCGAAGTTCTGCATGCGATAGCTGAATGCATTTCAGTTGTCAAAGCACTCACGATCAATCTTTCCATAATCATTTTCTCAATCAATTCCTTTTATCTCCCATTTTATATTATACTCTTTTATAATACCATACTCGCGAGGCTTTATAAAGTCGACAGCTGACAATTGGAGCACGTGTTCTCCAAAATTCACAGCTCGATTGTGTCGTCCAATACTTGCGATTCTCTTCGTAATACCTCGAGTGGGTATTTCTCTTGCAGTAAAAAAGCAGGGACCACGTGGAAAAATCCATTCATCGGCGCCGAAGAAATTTCCGGCAAACGGTTCGTTCGCCCTTTCGTACATCGCCCATTCCATTTCCCATATCGCGGATCTCGAGCGGATTTTTCCCGCATAAAAGACCGCCATTCGGCTGCAGCTCGACTGTTGGTGTTAGCTCCGTCGAGCTGAACTTTGATCTTTCCTAGGAAACCCGAAAGGCCCTGCTTTTTCGCTTCGATATAGAAATGCGAGCGTCTTTCAATCACCCTTGCGGGATCGGGTGTACTTTCATTCCTCGTTTGTACATTCTCTTTTGAGAGACGCAACGCTTTTGCAAGGAGTAATTAATATTGGAATGGAAAGAAAGGGGAGTGCTGCACTTGTGCAAATGTCAGCGTTGAATATTAAGTATTCGCTCTTGCAGTATTTTCAAAGAGCTAATTAAGTAAACTAACCATGCCAAATTATTCTTGTTTAATTTCATTCGATATTCAGTCAGTAATTGAAAAACCAGTGCTACAATAATGTGTTTTTCTTTCAATTTCGAATGAAATATTCATACGCAATAATTCGTGTTAATTATTTATACAAGAAATTCATGAATTTCAAATAAATTCAAGTTTTCTCCACACACGACAGCACATTAAAATAGATTGCTTCAAAAGAAACTGCATACTTAATGGAAAAAAACAAACTCCTGGATCTCGGAATTGTTGGTTTAAATTAATGATAAGACAGCTGATAGTCAGCATAGTAGATTGACAAGAATTCCCTTCGGCGTGTCTCTCACGGCTGGAAAAGTGTTGTTAGCCAGTGCGGGTATGACCTGCGCGGAAAGGCAGAGAGCGTATCCGCACGACGGCGACGCCGGCATTCCGTCGTTTCGGTCGTCGTAGACACAGGAAGTTGGGTGAAATAATGAAAGAGGTGGACGGACAAAGGAGCGTGAAGCCTCGCCGGCACAACAGGAACGCCAGCGTGCCGCGCAGTGAAATAAGTCGACCACGAAATGACATCCGCCCGGCTCTTCTCCGCCTCGACGTTTCCTCTTTTGGTTTCACCTTCCATCACCTGTCGTTACCTCTCCGCGCACCCAAACTATTTCGCTTCCCTCTTAACGGAAACCCGTCCGACATGTGCCCGGAGAGTAGCGGCTGATCCCCACGTACACGCGTATGTATGTATGTATGCACGCACGTGTGATCCCTTTTATGCTAGAAAGCTCTCGCTATGTTTTTAAGGTGGCCTTCGCCCGATTCTGGCACACTAACACCGCTAATCCTCGCCGACTTTTACTCTCGGGCCAGGTGCGTGCTTACAACTAGTTTTATAGTCCTGAATGCTTTGCACACGAATTTAGATGATCTTTGGGTATTTCGGTATTTGTAGTGTGAATTATTTACGGGTTTTTATATATTGTATTTGTAGATGAAATGCTTATGAATCCAATTAATGTTGAGTTAGGTGCTCGCTTCCAAATTTTATAATCCTTGCTGGCTTGAACTCGAATTTGAATATTGGTATTTATAGTGTGAATTATTTGCTAATGATAATTTTATCCAGAGTATATTTTGTATTTGCAGATAAAATTGTTATGAATTAATTATTGTTGAGTTAAATGCGCGCTTTGGACTAGAATTTCCTATTTGCAAACAAGGAATATAATTGTCCATTAATTAATATAGTAATTTTTTTATTGAAATGTATTTCAAATGTTTATACTTGATACTTGTATATATCGAATAAGGTTTGCATTATAAGTAATAGTTCATGTAGCATACATTCTGATGCTATGTCAATTCCTAGTTATCGAAAAAAGCAGTTGATAATTAAAGATTAATACATTTCTATCTTACAATTAAATTCCTCAAAGTCTTCTTATCATCTCTAAACTTCATCCATCTTGAAACTTATCTTCCATTATTATCCTTTTGCCATTTATCGAACAACAGTTTCGAATTACATTTCTTTGTTTTGGCTTCCAAGTATAGATCGCTCTCTTTACTCGGTGAACTTTAACAGAGTCAACCCATTCGTTCCGCATCACTATCGATTCCCATCCGACATTGAAATCGTCGGCGTTTTCTAATGCATCTGCCGCGAGCGGCGAGGAAACTGCTGAACTATCGGGAAGAAATATCAGAGCGGCGTTTGCATTCGCGATTTTTGCGGCCTTGAACGGAATCGTGCAAACAGACACAGATACACCAAGTATATACAAGTATAATGCCAGTGGACTTTTAGCTCCTTTGCCCGTAGAGAATTCTCGCCACGAGAAATGGTAAGATTACTGTCTCTTCACGGACTCGCGCGAAAGAGTCTCCCTGCTTTTCCGCTCCACGGGAACTAAAAGTAAAGAGGAAGGCTCACGCTCCGTATTATGGGAATATGGGAATACGGGAAATTAAAAAAGAGCTGACTTTCTTTTTTCTATGATTTATTTAAAAGCACAGCATGGTACAAATTCTAATTTTGTGGGACTTGCCGTTCTCTCAGGCGCTGTTTTGAGGGTTGTATAATCTAAGTTGGTTAAATATATAATTTCTATAAAGTCGATGGTGATTCTTTACTAGAACAGTGAAATTTTTTAATACTATTTGGATGAAATTTATTAAATTTGTAGGTTCCTTAGAACTAATTTAATAATGTACTTAGTACGATTTAATATTAAATATTATTTCTACCATTGCGTGATATTTTAATCATTGAATTTCCGACGTGTGCGATTTCTATGGAATCAAATATCGTCGTGTCATATTCACATCGATTTCACTTATGGGAATGTGGAAGTACGGAAATTAAAAAAGAGCGAAGTTCTTTCAATGATTTATTTGAAAAACTTACAACATGGTAGACTTTCTCGTATTATATTACTTGCAGTTCTTTCGGGTGCAGTTGAGAATAGCGTTACATAATTTAAGTTGGTTAAATGAGAATACAATCTCTTGAGGGAGCCGATCGATCTTCTTTCATGACACTTCTGTTATCTCTGTTAATGTCATTTCTCATGGTTGCAGGGGCGTTCGGCTCCGATCACTGCCATATTCCAGATGCACTACAATGACAATTTAATACTTCGAATTACACAGATAACTCTATCATCAAGAACCGCATAATCACTATAAATAGACTTGTCAAGTTTCTGTAAAAAGAAACCTGTTTGCGCACATTAATGAATCAACATTGCAGTAACTAACATTTCGTCTACAATATCCATTACTCATACGTGAAAACGGCTTCACATTGGATCGCATCAGCCAATGCATCTATAAAAACCTGCATTTACGTAAAGCCGGTCTAATTATAAGTCAATCAACAACAAACAGAGCGCCGCGCGCTCTTTGCTCGAAGACGCAAGTTGAAGCCGCGCTCTCATAAAGTTAAGGCAGCGGCGGAGTTTCGCCAAACATTAAACACAAGCCGATAAAAGGCTCGCATTGACTGGCGCACGTCAATATCGGTTTACGGTCGAGGGAGGCCGTCCGAATAGTCGAGTTTGGATTGCGAGCGGCGAGCAAATCAGTCGGCGCCGAGGAAAAAGGTTTTCTGGGAGTTGTGCGGAAGAAGTTTGGGGTAAAGGAAAGCAAAGGCAAAGTGAGACGCGAGGAGAGTTGAGCAAGCAAGCGAGCGAACGAACAGCCAGCAGGCAGACCAGCAGGCTGAGCAGGCAACGCGCTCGTAGTAGGGGTTACCATAGATAGGTTGGAATGGTCGCAGAGTGGGGGAAGCACACATTGTACCGGAGAGGCTCGGCTGTGGCGCGCGGTAAGACACTGGCCTTTCCAGTCGTGCCTTCGCACTCCACGTGCTCGTATCGGTGCTTCGCTACACTCGCCAACGTTCGACGTACACGCGCGTGTACACGCAAACCCCTGTGTATTCTTCGCCAGTTCTCTGTCCTCTTGGCGAGACGCGCATACAAAGGCCAGAGACGGCCGATCGCAGGAGGAGCGGTTGGCGCCCACTTGCAAGAGAGCACTTTCTACTGTGACCTCGCTCGCCAGGACGTGGGCGAGGAAAAGCGCGCCGCTCACCGCTCTACCAACAGCAGCACACAGCACAGCAACGTTCACAACCGATCCTTCCCGAGAATGACAACAGCGTCCAGCATCCGCTCTACCTGCCACTCTGTCACTCGTCCGTTTCCCCCAGGAATATCGTCCTCCTAGTCGCCGGGAATGCACAACACTCCGCGGCGAGATTTCACTCGGACCGCAGGCATCCTGTTCCGGGAGCACCCAGCACCGCTGGCAACAAGACGCTCTCAGGCACTCGTCCGCCAAGCGGTGCGTTGAGAATATCCTGCTCGCTCGCTCACGAACGACACCCATGTGTTTCTCGTGACGAGCTTTACTACTTGCTCGTTCTCCCGACGGGCTTACGGTGTCTCGGGATCGCAGATAGGTTAGGTCTCACCGATCGAACTGCTTGCCCCGTGGAAAGACCGAGCTTCGGACGCCCGCGCTTTTACGGGATTTGGTGCTTGTGTGTGTGAGAGAGTGCAAGAAAGAGAGAGAGTGAGAGAGCGACGGGCGGGAGAGAGGCTGGTTATGATGGGGGTACTGAGGTGGAGGCACGATCTTAGATCGGAGGCCGGCCAGCAGCAGCAACAGCAACGGGCGAGCACCAACAATGCCGAGCGTCCTACCGCAGGACAACACAATAGTCACACGCACGCGCACACCCATACTCTGCCGAAACTCGTGTCCTCCCAGGTGAGTGCATTTCCCGCGCAACATAATATTCCCTGTTTCACGAGATATGTGCTTGGTACTGTTGATATATGCGTGTGGCATTCAGAGTTGCCAGATGTAAGTGTAAACGGATCTTGGAATCCTTGGTGGTTTACTAGTTCTCTGACGTGCTGACGTCATAGAGGCTAGCTCTGAGACCAGCTGATGGACGATGATCATATGATACTGTTGATGCTATCTGTGAGCACCGGTGGTTTCAGAGTAATCGATTAAGGAGATCGAAGGAGTGACTCGGAGTTACTCCTTCGACCGAGATACACAAGTTGCTCTGTTGTAATGGCGGATAATTGGATGGGAATAATAGGAGTGGAAGTGGGCTTATTTGCTTGGAACAGTTCCTGGTAATGGAGTACGGAAGTTTATGCGAAATAAAGCGTACTTAAGACCTCGATGATAGATGATGTGTGAGGTGTATAACAGTAATTGTTCTTAATGATTGTCTGTCTCGGAAAAATCAAACGTCTTCGTATGCACCTCTATTTTCATACATGAAAGTTTCTGCCTGCATAAACATCCGTAGTCGATTATTCAATTCATTCTGTCTACGAAACATCTCTCGATTAATTTATTATTTATCATACTAATTCAGAGTTAGTAACTCTCTTTATGCCCGAATCTTTCTACACTTCGCCGAGTATTAATTCATTTAAATTACGCAACTCTAACAATCGAATTGCCTTTCGAGTGGCAGTATCGCTTGTCGCGTATATTTCTTAAATTAATTAATTAATTAATTAGCACTCGAAGCACGGGCGCGTGAAATATTCGAAGGGACAGGTAAATGTAATGAGTTCAACGGGCGAGGGTACAAACAGTGTCATTACGATTGCTGATTGGCTGTTGCCGGTGCTCTTTGAAACAGGAGTGTCCGTGTGAGTCATTCAGTGCGTGCTAATATTTGGAATCATGGTGTCTGGCGCGCACACCATGCTTTTGGCGGCGTCCTAACGTTTCCACTTAGAATTTAATTGCCGCCGTCGAAAGCGGACTCTGCCACACGTCGTTACACAACGCGCTGTGGATGCTCGACATTTTTGGCCGAACGCCTGAATATCAATTAGCGAGAGGTCACTGCTCCTTTCCAAGCTAGTAACCTGACTGCGTTCTCTCCCTCGACTCCAATTTGTTGGAGAAGAAATTTCTGTATTAGAAGCCTTCCATTGTCCGAGTTCACACGGGCTTGACTAGTACATTAATTAGTGCTTACACATCAATTAGTTGCATTAGAAGGTTACGCGTAAAGATAATAAGTAAGACTAGTCAGTTGTAACTTTCGTGTACGAAGCACTAGTTGTTGAAGAAATATAAATAGTAATAATATACAACTAGTAAATAATATAATAAAAGAATCAATAGTTTGTCACTCACAAAAAAGTAGAATTCGACATTTATAGAAATTAGAGTAAACACTTGTTGCTGGAATGTCAATGATAGATCTTTTTTGTGAACAAACACTAAAGTTAATTATGACTAGCAGTGGTTTAGGTTTACTCCACTTATCTGTCACTTAAGATTTTTGTTCGCTCTAGAAATGCCAACGAAGGTAAAAAGCGTTAATAGGTTGCTCTATATATTGCCGTTGTATCACTCGCGAAGCATGACCGACGAAAGCGCGTTTCTTAAAAAGAAAGGGGATAATCTTTTAATCGGGTGAACGTTATAGTAGAAAACAAGCGATTCGTTGTGAGCACGTTCGCACCATAAAAACTGCTTCCGCGTGTGCGTATTCCTCTTTTCGCATGATCCTCGCCGAAAGAGGCGCACGATGTTACACTTTTTACTGACTCGTGTTGCGCCATTTGCCCTCGGCTCGAAAGGGCCGAAAAGAGTAGCGCACCGAATGAATGCGAGCGTGTTAGGAGCGTTGAAAGGTGCACCGTAAAACTGCGCTAAGCGGACAAGAAAAGAATCAGTGCGACTGTTCGCTCGCGCACCGTAACTGTAACCGGAGAGATCGGTACTTCGCAGTAATTTTCCTGTAACTAGCCGTTACACAGCGACAGTCGCTCGTTACGCGCTGCGACACCATTTAAAAAGTCCTATTTTCCCATGACCGCTCGGCTAACTATTCGTCTCGCATATGTGCGCGCTTGGGGATTCGAGATTCGAGCGATGCCGCCGGACAAAAAGTGCCCACTGGCACAACGAGAGTCACTGTGGCTCGTCACTCTCTTCTCCGTCGGAGCGGAAGTTATTCTGAAAGGTTAACCGCGTTTTCGTCATTCTTAAATACTCACCTAATTCGGCAGGTTTACTTTAACATTATTTCTACCACGATTTTGCGTATACTTACTTCGACCAAAATGTGTCAAAAGACACCTTTGCGTTTGTATGCAAGTGATTGACAAAACTGTCGGGATTCGTTAATCTGATTATAATTGATATGATGTTGTAAAATTGTGTTGATATTTATATGTAAAATGGTTTAAATTTATTATGAAATCCTTAACGTGTCAAAAGACACTTCATGGTAGAAATAGATATACCATATGCATATTTTTAAATCCAGGCTGAGCTGGAGGAAAATAATATCGCTGAATTAATTTAACAGCTATTGTACGCCAAGTCATCGAATTAGTTGTAGACAAATGATGTCTTTTGACACCTTTTGGTAGAAATAGTGTTAACAAATATATACAGCTGTGCTAGTTAAACAATAGTATAAACAGTTTCTTCGGTATATTTTGCAACACCGAGTAAAAAACTACTGTATTTATGACTACTCATGACTATCAAACAATTCTTTCTTCCTTATTTCATTCAGTTTTAATTATCAAAAATTTCGATAATTCAAATTTCCCTTGGAAATTCTTCCATGAAACTTCAAGATTAATGATTCTTCGGGTATGAGAATCACTTACGACGAGTGTATACGCAGAAGAAGATGGTAGTTCGCGTAACATAGAGGCGCGCGTTGGTTGCTCGGTGAGTGGATAAGACTATTCGAAAGGGTTTCATCTTTCTCATGCGGCTATGGTGGCTTGCTGAGACTCGGCACTGCCACTCGTAACGAGTGCGGCCAGCACGTGCTCGCCGACAGGCACTTTAATTCCTTCGCTTGAAGACCGTGCGTGTGTGTTTGCTGTGTGTCTGTCTGTGTATGTGTGTGTGTGTGCCAGGGCGCACATTCTGAGTGGGACGAATTGTACTCGTCGCACAATGAACGTTTAACCAGCTCAGAACGGCACAGCCTATTAACGGGGAATCTATGTTACGGAGAATCGATCGGACGTGCCTTTTTGAGATTCGAAAAATTCCACTTGATCGATCCTGATGACCAAAGCAACCAAGAGTGATAGATTGCTTATCTAGCCTGTGACACGTGGATAATTTTAAATTCTGTTACAAATACCAGACTATAAGTCAATGTCATTCAAATTTACTTGAAGCGAATCACCCACGTTACAGTGAAATATTTGTTCTTTCAATTCTGTTTTCTACTTTTACTAGTAACTAATAGAGAACTTGTCGAAAATTACAGTGACAATTACGCCTAATTTGTAGATGTGTATTTTTTAACAGTATTAGTTAATGCTCCTACAAAGTATATATTAGAGTATTCAAATTACAGCGAACATTTGCTAATTATATAATAACAGGTTAGAGATTTTCTCTTTGTAGTTTGATCAGCGAATTTGAACAATGTATAGAAAATACTGCTTTGTCACGAGGATTCGGATAATCGTTTCGAATTTCGATGTCTCGGCATAGCTATTTATTGGACAGCAGACAGGCTCTCGCACGGTCACGCTTGCGAATTCTCGTTGATCCGTGTCCCAGCCGTTGACCTAATAATTTATCAGGCCCGATTTTAACCGACGTCTTTATATATCGCTTGAATATATCAAGGGATCGCTTGAATGTTCGGTTCCATTCCACCCATAAATCTGTATTATGTGCCACGACGCGTCCCCGTGAACCGATAGTCCCTTAAAAAATGAGTCATCCTTCAATCCTAATTTACTCGGTAATTTTATAGCCTGCTTAATGGTGTGACTCATTTTCGAGTGTTTTCATAGATCAAGTAACGAGAATTACTTTACGGGTTTCTTTGACGCGGAGTAACCGCTCGAATTTTTCATACCTTTTTATTCACACTTTCGACTTTGGAGTGGCTTATTTATCAATTTTTCATTTTTCGAGAGAACATGATTTCTTGTCATTTTTAACTGGGTTATAAATTCACACATTTTGAAAACACAAAATGAAATAGTAATTACTGATAGTTTTACTTTTTCCTCTGTGAGAATTATTTGAGTTTCACAAAGAACAAAATGTACTCGTATTCGTCAATGCCTGTGGCGAGATTAATCAATGGAAAAGTTATAATGAACTTTCAATCAATTTTAAGCTTAAAATTCTTGTTGAAGTAATCAGATAATTCGACGTAGAATGATTAAAGCGCGCTCAGTTTTCGACGATGCAGTGCAGTTCATCAAAGTCGAGGATCGTACGTTCGATTGTATTAGCGAACTACTACCTGTATGAAATATGATCAATCGAGAGGGAATTCTTAACAAGGAAATAGTTCCAATACGGCAGTTGAAAACTCGCGCCAGGTTCGTCATATTCTCGAAATAGTCGATTCCCCCGGCAGCCAGTGATTCATTCGAGCTCTGCCCACTTGCTACAACCATGCAAACGATATTTCATTGCTAATTGCACACCCGGGGACGCACAGAACACTAGTGTCAACTTACCAAGGGGAAATCCCTGAAAACAATGGCACGTTGTTTCTATCAGTTTTAACTTATGTTGAATAATTTAAAATTCAAATCGCTTCTATAAATCAATGCTAATTCTCTACTATAATTATTCAATTTAAACACTTCGTTCTAGTACGTACAATAAAATCTTTCGTTACTATTTTGAAATTAATTTCTTAAATTTACAACTTTCGTATAATTAATTGCATAATATACTTATTACGATTTAAAATATCATTCATACCATTCTATGACATTTTCATGACACAAGTTTCGACGTGTAGAAATGCTACGGAATGAAATATCATCGTGTCATATTCAACTACATGAAACTTCGTTAAGGGTAGCTTGAATGTAGAAAGTTAATTACCAGCCATCAAGCACGCGCCCTCTAAATCCAGGAACCAGCACTAAATTAAAGTAGCTGTTCTTATCAGTCTAAGCGTGTACCGTGTAATACTAAAATTCCCTGGCACGTTTTACATTTACCGAGGTTCTTATCACCAGAGAATTCATAGGAGTCACAAATTCATCATACAATATTACAGAATGTATATTGGAAGATTTTATTCAGTAAAAGTGTGCGAGCATTGCTGCTGGAGTAGCAATTATTCCGGACAGCGTTGGAATAGAGCTGTTGTAACAAATGTAGCAGGCAGAGCGGCGCTCGTCGAATGTGGTATTCGACGATGTGTCGCCCTGCGGCGAACGTGATCTGCCATGAGAATGTGTTCCACACCCTCCCATTACCGCTCGGCAGATGATCCTGGCATTTTAAGTCTTTTCTTGTTTGGCTGTGTACAGCGTATTGTCGTACAAATTGGTAGTTATATACCAGCTAGCTTCGAACTGAACATCCACGAAGCATATTTGCAGGGACAGTACTGTAATTAAACTTAATTAAATAATAGAGAAGTGGAACATAAGTCTGCCATAAAGTGGTCCAGGTTATTTTTAAAAATAGATTACTTATAGAGTTAATTTCTGAAGACAGAACACCTTTACATTTTTTCCAGAAGAGTCTATTTGTCGAATAAAATTCTAGATAGTCAATTACAGTCAAATAACAGATTTTATATCAATATTATTTAAAACCAAAGAATAACTCTATGACAAAGCAATATTTACCGATATCTCTACCACAAAAAACATTGCAACGACACAGAATTTCTACGTGTATTATTAACATGCTCATCCAAACTACAAACGAAACAACCGTTAAATTCAAACGGACTTGCGCAAGATACAAAAATGCAGGCACGTGCATCATACACTTGGTTAAGTCAGGCTTCGATACTGCGTGTTGCAACATCACGCACGACTGTGCGATCTTGTTCCTCCCTTTGACATCAGCAATGGCGCACAGCCGGCGCGATGACAATGGCGCCGGCATCATCGTCATTCTTGCGAGGAACAACAACAATAGACAGGGTCGGTTACAAGTAGAATTAGAGTGTGCGAGCGGGCATATAAAAAGAGAGCTCGATAGCAGAAGATGCCAGGCATTCGTGAAAGCTGCTCGCTTCACACACATAAACACATACATGGACGGATAGGTGGTTGGCCGCGTGCGTCGCCTTTTAAAAGGCAGGCGCGATCCGCAAAAGGGGCCGCACAGCTGTTCGCTCGCTTTTTTCTCTAGTCGGACGTATAAGGCCCGAGCGAGGTCCAAGCCACCAAGAACGCCTGTGTATAATCCTATAGATCCTATAGTGTACGCATCGCTGCTCCATAAGAGAGATTTTAGCCTGAATACTTGGTCGCATGCAGTGCCGGCCGAAATTATTATGCTGTAAATAAAGCGAGTTTACCTTTTCAAGATTTGTCCCCCTTTTTTCTAGTGTTTAGTCATGAACATTTCTTGGTTCTGTAATGTTCGATTGTGATGTATTTTCTATTTTGTTAATTGTCTTTTGGGGTAATATGAAAAATACAGTCTATATGATTCGGTATACATTAATTTATTTATTATTTATCAGAATTTCGAAGCTTTCGAATCAATATTACCAATCAACGATAATTCTACAAAATTGAACAAGTTCTAATTTTGACTAGTAAACGATATTTTCGTATTAACTAATATACTTGAAAACTCGTATTTGAATGAACGAAACTATCCAAGTGGAACTAGACTAGTAAATCTCTAGTCAGTCGAGTAAATCATAGAATAGAATTTGGGGAGTCGAACTAGTATTTCGAGCGGCAGTGCACACGTGCCATACCGAGTAGCAGAGCCAGGTGCAAGCATACACGAAGCAAGCAAGCAAGCAAGCAGCTGTCAGGCCGTCTGGTTTGCCTGCTTGGAAGCCCGAAAAATCGATCCTCCTGCAGCGCCGAGTATCGAATTTTTCTCGAGACCAAAGCGTTGCCGGCTACGGAAGTTTATGCACTTACTTCCGACAGCCGATCGATCGGGGAGACTTGACTTTCCTGCTCTGTTTTTGAGGCCCCCACATATTTATGGGGAGCAGGAGAGAACGTGCCACCTGGCAACAGCTGAGAACCGACTAACTTTGAAGCCTCTCCAAGGCTTCTTTCCGACCTTTAAACGGATATTTATCGATATTGCTTGTAACAATATTTATTGGAAGATAAATTATCACTGTGTTTCTCTATTCATGATAGTTCCGGAATGATCGAAGAAATAATATGTTACTTTTTAGTAGATTTTTATGGTATTTCATTTTACTATGATCATATTTTTTTAAAGTTTATTCGTGCCGGTTAAACTCTTAGGAATTTCTTATTAAAGAATATGTAGAATACCAAAGTTTTCCGTCTTGAAAGTTTATTTCGACATCGATCGAAGATTGAAATTCATACGAACACATCTGTCAAATACAAAGTGGGTAAAAATATAGTAAAACCAGTCGATATTACATTCATTGGTATTTAATTGATTCGGACAGACGTATTTAATTACGTCGTCGTTTCGATTCATTAATTTCGGCTATTTCAAAGGAATGTCTCGATTGGAACACAAGTCGTAATTCTGTTCGACGGTTTCCTTTAGTCCGAGCTATTTCAGATAGCTTGTGGAACCTGAGAATTAACCGAATTGGCAGGGAATCCGCTTTAATCTTCCGTCCGCCTTTACAAGCAGCCTGTAAGGGTACATAAAGCAATTTACGTTGCGTCCCGTAAACAAATCAAAAGTTGCTTTCAATTAGCACGCAAACTCGACATCGATCCCTTCGCCGCACACTAATAGAAACTTGGAAAGACAGCCTTTACGATTCGACTGACGGAAAGCTCTAACTCCTGGGTTTGGCGGTTTTTTTCCCTTTGGAAGCTAGCTTTTTTTTGTCTGTGGCCGCATAATTTTGCTCTTCGACCCTTTGCTCGTTTTATTGTTCGGCTTATTTGGTCAGGCTTTCCCTTGGCAGCTGCCCTCAACAGCACGTAACAGCTACTTTATGGTATAGTTTATCCGAACCCACAATTCGAACGATCTCATTTTATCTTTCTACTTGTAGTTTCATCTTCAGTCGTTCCATTGTCGATGCACGTGTCGTTATTATTTTGTTTGTTTATTTTCCTTTGAATTGTTTAGATTGCGCGAACATCACGTTTTGTAGAGATTTGCAGAATGCTTATTATTATTACTCTTATTAAATAAAAAACTTTGAATCAATTGCAAGAATGCAACAAATATTTTAACGGAATTTACATGAGAAATAATATTCGTTTGTAACGACAATTTTAGAGAATTAACTAAATATTAATTATGAACACGAATTTATTTAATTTTGCTGTACTATGTGTGTGTACTAAAAAGAGTATTGAATATATGTTTGAATGACAAGGTGCATCGCACAAACGAACAACAGGAATTACCTTCATCAGTTTTTGCCTGCTCAAAAAACCACCTGATCGTTCTTCGAGTCTACCGCTAGTTCGCATGGCCAGCTGTATAGCCGGTAATTTCATGTTTCCGACCTTAACCCGCTTTCCGAGCAAGTATACACGCTTTAGTTCCTAAAATGGCCGGCTACGCGGTAAACGCAATAAAAGTGGCTGTTCCCAGTAAGATAGGATTAATTGGGTTAGACCACCCGGCGCGACTCCAGCACACGTACGATTAGATTTCTTCGTCGAACTCGTCTCTGTTTGTAAAAGCATCAGCTGGGATTAAAGCGACCAGCCAATACAGCGTATTCAGCATTTCCATTCGTATTATTTTCTTGTTATTAGAAAGAACAGTGGAAATCGAATGCGGAACGTCGATATTTTTTAACCTATTTTAATTAAGTAATTTTTATGTTGTAATCAATTTTTCTGGTTGCGCAAACAATGTAGAATTGTATAATTTATCAATGTTTATCAAGAATTACAATAGTTCTTGATATAGTTTTAAATTTGTACTTTAATAATTAAAATCCTTGCCCTTCTTGACATTTGTTTTACTGCGAGAATTTCGAGTTACTTAAAGTTTGCAGTAAAGTTTAATTTCAAGAGTTCATCAGGCAAATTCAAATCGTGACCTCCTCCAACGCCATGCAATAAGTCCACCGTTTGCAACAAGGCTGCATAATGCAGCGGGCGTATATTAATTTTGCGGGTCCAATTAAGTTCGAACGGAAGCAAGGAACTGGATCGTTCTAGCTGCGAGATCGCCAATTAGGTGTGCATCCGTTAGTCGCATCGCTGACTTAAGCATCTGGAAGTTGGATACGCTTTGTTCCTCTTTGCCATTGTTTCTTATCCTTCTCGTATCCTTAGATTTAATTCAACTGCTCTTATTTGTCCTTGCAAGACTGCAGTGAATTTATATTCTGAGGCTGTGAGACTAACGTAATAACAATACGCAGCAAGAATTCTAAGATCAATTAATTATTACTCGCAATAATTGTATTTTCGTTAATTCTTTTACTACATTGTATTTCTAAATTCGCAATATTTTATTAAGAAAAATGCCGTCGAAAATTTGTTAGAAAAACAGAAATCGTTAACGAAGTTATTATTACATGCACAGCCATCGATTTAAGTATGATTCACTGCTAGAGTTTTCGCGTGTTTCGCTTCGAAAATCTCAATTACTCGTAATTTGAATAAATGTACATACATTTAAATTGTGATTTAATCTTAATGCGAGGAATTTAGCAGTTCGAAGCATGTAAGATCGAGTGGAAGCTTAATTCAAGAAAAGTGCTCGATGCCAGGAATAATACTGCACTGACGCTAAGTTCAGTAATATTGATTGCTCAGAGACTGTTTCATATTCATACTTCATGTTCATATCGATTATCGGCTAATAGGCATATGCATGTAGCCATTTGACTAAACTGACGTGGATTTGCATTGGACTCTCTCCCCGGTAAGGAAAACGCCCGAACGCCTCGAGAAATCGTGTTTCTTTACTCAAAATTAAACATAAAAATACTTCCTGGTTAATTGGACTAAATTCTGTCTATTAATTTTGCAAGATCTTCACTTCAACAGGACTAACAATTTTATATCATCCGATACAGTGATTATAATTGAAAGCAAAATTGTCTAAAAAAGAAAAGAGTTCACTGATTCAATAATTCACTCTGATTGCCGGTTGCTTAATTGCATTTCCCGTAATCTATTCATGCTCAGAATTCTGGCATAGGAAAAAAGGGTTTCACGCTGGTCATTGTGAACTCGCACAAGTTGTTAGCGAGAGTTGTACAAGTTGTGTCAGTTGTTCTAGATGTTGAGTGCACTCTTGGTAACAATGACAGTTCATATTCCAACCTACACAACAATTTCCGACAGCTGGACGAACTTGCGCGGACCGAAACGACGCGGGTCAAAAGTTTTCCCGTTCCGGACTTGTCGCCTTTTCAACGCGCGCTTTCCCGGCGGAGAGAGCATCTTTTCTCTCGTATCTGGTTGCAACATCGGGAAACGCGCCCTCCGGGGTCCACTCTCGCTGGAAATCGCGGGTCAGCTTCCCTGTAAATGATAACAGCTCTTGCAACTTTGAGCTTGCAAATGATAACGGTTTGTTTGAATATGTTTCTTGTTATCCTACCTTGTTCAAGTTGGACGTTTGCGTTTTATTATTCGCTATCTTCCAATTTGCCGGTCAAAACTGCAATTGTTCTTATCGCAATATTCTAATGAACGCGACAAAAGAAACTGTAAATTGCGATACAATTGTTTAAGACAAACAAATCATTATTTGAATTACAATTTATATATTACGTTTTCTAAAAATTATAATAGAAGTTTTGAAATAAATAAGCAAGCAATTAAAGACGATAGTGTCCGATAATTTACAACAGTGCGAGTGAAATTGTGAAGAAATTGCAACATCATTTCATTTACTATGTCATAAACATCAGCATTCCTATAACTAGTTAGTGTTGATTCATTTCTCGCAGTAACGAGGAAAGTAAAAGCTCGCATAAAATGGTGATTCTATTTCGATCGTATTAGTGCGTAGTTGTTGATTACCCCATAAACAAGAATTTCATATGCAACTCCTCGTTCCAACTGCCGTTACCCGTTCTCCGAGTTTTGCTGGTAGAAAACGCGCCCGCCTGTGAATATCTACTTTCTAGACACGTCTATAAATCTCGAAACACCGTTTCAATAGTAGCACGCTGCTCTGCTTTAGTGCGTAGTCTCTTTCGAAATCAGGCTGTCACTGAATTTCTGTAACACTTCAAGTCGAAACTCGAGGATGCCTTCGGAATTATTATTTCAGCTGATACTTCTTTCTCATTGTCAGATATTTATGAACTTGAAAGGAAAACGAGCAATAGTTATACAGAACGATTTTACTTTTGTCATTTATTAAAGTTTGTTTTAATTCTAAGAACCTAGTTTGAAATCTTGTAAAAAATGACGGGAATATAATTGAATAGAATTTTCCTTGATATCGGATTGTTGTTCTGCAGTTTACAGCATTGCTATATTATGACATTAATAAATAAAATTTAATCCGTTAGAATTAATATTAACCCTTACGCTGTGTAATTAATTTTTTCGATAGTCTTTCAACGGTCAATTATACCGAGAAAAATCAATCTTTGATCTTCCATTTTTCTTCTACTTTGTTTCTAACGTATAAACACATAACTCCATCTTTATTCATATCGCATCTGTTTGTCTTCAGCTTTGTTCACTTGTACTTGACTGAAAATTATGGTTGCATATTGAGTGTCGCAACGCAAAGGTTAATGTATTACCGTACTTATACTGTACACACTGTGTATAGTTTACTTCGTATGACACACGGGTGAACGAAAATTTACATTTGCATAAAGCAATTGACTTTGGTATCACGCTAGACTTGCCGGTGGAACCGTGCGGCGATCATTAATATTGTCAATCGATAGCTACAAAGGTGACCACCAATGTATAATTTCGTGTAGTAAAGCGAGTTTTTTGTATTAACTTATAATACTTGAATCAACGAAATCCAGTATAATTAAACTAGTAAATTTCTAGTAAATTATGATTAATAGAGTTTATAGAGTCATTCTATTTTGAGCAACACTGGTAATATATTACCATATTCATACTGTTCATATTGAGTACAGTCGAGTTCATGTGACATGCGGGTCAACGAAAATCTCCATTTGCATAAAGCAATCGACTTTGCATTCGTCGCTGGACCGCACGGTGATCATTAATATTGGCAATCAATAGGTAGAAAAGTAAATACCAAAGTTTAATTTCGAGTGGTAAAGCAAGATTTTTTTATTCATTTATGATACATTAACATTTATATTTGAATTAAGGAAACTAGTCGAGTAAATCATGGAATAGAATTTAGAAAATCGAGTTACTATTTCGACATGCATTATTAATGCTCTGCCATACTCAAACTGTTCATATTGAGTATAATCGAGTTCTTATGACATTCTGGTCAACAAACATTAATCTTTGCATAAACTTTATCAAGTCGATTTTGATATCACGCTACACACGTCGATGTACCGCGCGACGGTTATTAATATTAACAATCAATGACTGAACACTAAGGTTTAATTTCGAGTGGCAGAGTAATATTTTTCTATTAATTTATGATGCATTAATACTTATATTTAAATCAACAAAACTGGTTCAGTAAATCATAGAATAGAATTTAGCGAATTAAACTGCTATTTCATGCAACACTATGATTATATTACCATATTCGAACGATTCATATTAAGTATAATCGAGTTTCTATGACATATTGCTCAACAAAAATTAATCTTTGCATAAACTTTATCAAGTCGATTTTGATATCACGTTAGACTCACCGGTAGACCGCGCTACAATTATTAATATTAACAATCAATGACTGAACACTAAGATTTAATTTCGAGTGGCAAAGTAATATTTTTCTATTAATTTATGATGCATTAATACTTATATTTAAATCAACAAAACTAGTTCAGTAAATCATAGAATAGAGTTTAGCAAATTAAACTGCTATTTCATGCAACACTGTGATTATATTACCATATTCAAACGATTCATATTAAATATAATCGAGTTCCTATGACATTTTGCTCAACAAAAATTAATATTTGCATAAACTATATCAAGTCAATTACTTCGAATCAAAAAGTAATCGATTTTGATATCACGTTAGACTACTCACCGGTGGACCGCGCGGTGATCGTTAGCAGGAATAATGTACACTCGCGCGCTTGCACGACAATTTCATTCCCGGCACACCTTTTCTCCTGTCGCGAGTATACGATGTGTATGACTGTGTGTGTGTGTGTGTGTGCACCACTGGTACATGGGTGCGTCCAACTATGCGAGCGCGCGTACTGAATTATTCATCCCCGCGGGAGACAGCGTCCCTCTTGTCTTTCTTCTTTCTCGTTCTTCTTCGTCGTCATCGTCATCGTCGTCGTTTGTGCGATCGCTCCATACAATACAAACACACACACACACACACACATGCGAGCAGCTGCCTTGCGTTGTTGGCCCATGTCGAAGGGGCGAGCTTCCTTTTTCTATGAACTTCGCGCTCTTTGCATGACGCACTCACTCGCTCACCTCCGGAAGCCCACAGCTCGCGCAAATATTTTGCACGCTTTTTTGGCTGTCATCAGTTCGACGATTCCTTCATTCGATTCTCTAAGGAGGGAACGACGGAATTGCAATATTGTTGCTGTATTTCAATTTTAAATACACTTTTTATTGTGCCCGATTTGCAATGTGGTTAAGTTGCGAGATAAGCATTGGTTTGTTAGTGTTGCTGAGTAAGAATGTGTCAGATTGATGGAAAAATTGTTGCTGGGAAATTGAATGAATTAATTTCATTTAAAATTGGAACAACTTTCGAGTGAGAAGTAGACTGTATTAATTTCAGGTAGAATTGAAATTACATATCCTTTTAGGTTTTAATATGATATCTAATACTTTTCTCTCTCATACAGTATTCCGAAGGTTTAATTGCAAGACGAAAGAAGTATAGTCTGGCAGAATATATTTTTATTCTGCGTTAAGAATTATAAATAATTCGTAAAGAATTGTCACAATTCTTCGTATTTTGAAGGATGTTAATACTTTATCTAGTTAATTAATTCGTACATAATACGCACGAAGTAGCGAATATCCACTCTCTTCGATTGAATTCACTCTTCACCATCTCTTACCTGTCAGATATATCCATGTACATGTTACATGTATGTACAAATACATAGGTAGAGGTTTCTCCAAGTTCCCAGGAGAAAATCCTTTGCATGCTTTTCGGAATCGCATTGGTGCGTGTAGACCCCTCATGCATAGGTAAATTGAGATTTCCTATTTCCCTTTTCGAGAACACTGTTTTCCGCTTCTCAAAGAAACTTCGCTTATACACATGCATGCACAAGCATGTATGCACATGTAAAAACGCTACTTCACCTTCTCAAGGGATTTGACTTAATAAAACAGAAGTTTCAGCATTGCACGGCGACATTTCGAGCCCTTGAGAGCACAAACTTCTATCATGAATACTTGACAGTATCAGCATTGGCCACAGAAATATTATAGACTTTCGAGATAGTAGCGATTTCTCGTTTAAAGACCAGTTGGTGCAGCTTCCATCTGCGATACACGTTTTGCAACAGCGGACGCGCACACGTTCAGATTTCTATCCAATCTAATCAGTACAATTTAAAAGATCCCTTCTCGTTCTGTATTCCAAAGTGCATTCAGTGCTTCTGTTTCGTTCTTCAAGAAGAAGAAGCGCGATAGAAAAAGGCGAACGAGTAGTACTGGCTGCTTTGAAACAAGGGTCGTTCACACTATGTATACGGGACCAACATCGTTATTTACATTTTACTATTAATTTTATTTTTTTAATAATATCGCAATAGTTATACAAACTTTACTTTAGTTATACATTCGGTTGCCAGAAGTTTAATTTCAGTTCGTGTACAAAATAATTTATATAAAATATTTTAATGTATCCTTTCTCTGGCCCATCATGTCAGAGTTCCATGTAATGTGAGCCAGCCTTAACATTACCGAATTTCATCGTAAGCTACTATCTAGACAGATCTTTAACGCGCACATTTCATCGTTCAAAATAATTTGTACAATATTTTTATGTAACGTTGCACCTGTCTGTCATGCCAGTCCCATGTAATGTGAACAG
This sequence comes from Ectemnius cavifrons, assembly GCA_964023945.1. Taxonomy (NCBI): domain Eukaryota; kingdom Metazoa; phylum Arthropoda; class Insecta; order Hymenoptera; family Crabronidae; genus Ectemnius; species Ectemnius cavifrons. The sequence goes on along the minus strand of OZ030380.1, from coordinate 4,258,491 downwards.
CCTTAACATTACAGAATTGCATTATAAGCTACTAAACAGATCTTTAACGCGCACATTTCATCGTTCAAAATAATTTTTACAATATTTTGATGTAATATTGCTCCTGTCTGTCATGCCAGAGTTCCATGTAATGTGAGCCAGCAGCCTTAACATTGCAGATTTTCATCGTAAATTGCATTCAAAATAATTTTTACAATATTTTGATGTAATGTTGCTCCTGTCTGTCATGCCAGACTTCCATGTAATGTGAGTCAGCCTTAACATTGTAGAATTTCATCATACGCTACTAGGCAGATCTCCTTTATCGAGTATACTTCGCTCAAAATAATTTGTACAATATTTTGCTGTAACATTACTCCTGTCTGTCATGCCAGAGTTCCATGTAATATGAACCAGCCTTAACATTGCAGAATTTCATCGTAAATTTCATTCAAAATAATTTTTACAATATTTTGATGTAACGTTGCTCCTGTCTGTCATGCCAGAGTTCCTTGTAATGTGAGACAGCCTTAATATTACAGAAATTTATTGTAATCTACTAACCAGATCTTTAACGCGCACATTTCATTCAAACTAATTTTTACAATATTTTGATGTAACGTTGCACCTGTCTGTCATGCCAGTTCCATGTAATGTGAGCCAGCCTTAACATTGTAGAATTTCATCGCGCGCTACTGAACGAATCTTCCTCAACGCGCGCGCGCGCGCGTTCGGCTCCCTTCGCATTTCCAACGAGGTATAACTCGGTGTAACGTGAGAAATGTAATAGCATTTCTTATGCAATACTCCGTTCGTGCTGCTCTCGGCGTTTACGTGCCGCCGCGTGCACGCCATGTACAGATGTACATACACGCGTTGGAAGTTATTATGCTCGCCGGTGATGCCTTTTCCCGCTAATGCGTGCGCGCTACTCCGCACGCCCGACTACATGCAACGTGTGTACGTGCGTTTGTTGCCGGGCACAGCTAATTTCGGAATACTATTAGCCTCCTCTCGAATCCTCTTCCGTCGGACGCCTTCCATTATCTCGTCACTTTGATCGACCGCAACCGACTACACCCGATTTCAGCACGTTTACCGCCCACCGCGTTACTCGCTTTTAAAAAGTTGCATCCTTTCACTGCGCATTGTTTTTGCCATTGTTTGAAATGAAGTGAAAAAACAAACTTCATTTTGAGATATTGCGTTTGGAATATAATGGGTAATATTTGAGTATTAGTTTAATCAAATGAAATTGAATGATACAATACTGAAAATTATAACTATCAAACTTTTTCGATGACTAATGTCTTCTTAAATCAGAGACCCATGAATTTTTCAAAGAAAATCTTCCTTTTTTTAGTGCTCTCAAATCAGTGTGTATGTCACGTGAAACAGAGTTTCTCATCCACTTTCTTCCTAAATTCAGAACCCATGGGATTAAAGCAGAATAACTTGGCTGGTTTTACCGCTGGGAATCGTCCGATTCCCGTTAACAATTCCGCAATAATCATGTAATATGATCGTAAAGCGTCACGGCGGAGCAGTGCGCGCTGCTGGCCAAGCAGGGAAAAAATCGCCCGTTAATTCAATCGGTCCGAGTGCGCACGCTCGAAAGAGAAAAAGAAGCATCGCCGTGTTTGTAATTGCATGGACATTACAAGTTACAGAAGATTTCTTGCGAAACGATTCCCTTTCCTTGTCCAAGGGAAGATTCGCACTGCGTGATAATTGGATTTCTTCCTCTGGAAAAACTCACGGCAGACTTCTTCTCTTTCTTCTAACTGGAGCATAATTGGGTGATACGACTTTCAAAAGACTCCGACGAAAAGTTTATTCAGTAGCTTTGAAGCTACATTTTCACGCTTTTGCGAGCGCTATTAAAGTTTAGTAGGTGGGAATTATGGATTACTTTCAATGTTGTTGATTGTGAAAGAATATTTTCAGAATATTTTTTAAATGCCTCTTAATTTTGTACAGAGAATCTGAAAGCCTACTTCAATTCCTAATAGAATGAAATTAGTGATAAATTCGAACTTTGCTAGTGCAAAGTACAAAATTATACAATATTGAAATACTCTGACTTGTACGAAAGATAAAAACATCAAGCTCAGCTGATAATATTAAAAATAATCGCTTAGCTATTTACATTTCATTTACTTATTTGTTGTATTATGCATTGAATTGCTGATAGCAAGAACCCTGGCCTTCGCATTTTTAGGGTGCATGTGGTCCGCGTTTTTCCATTGGTATTAGTCCTCGTGTACCCGCGCGAATAAACCGTACAGCTATAGTACGTGTATAGTATGTGTCGAGAGCTACCGCATTTGTGCTCGGATGGGCGTGACTTTGCATATATGCGCAGTAATGCCGCCAGGTATATTTGCAAATGCATTTACGCCCATTCTCACGCGTCCCTCACGCGCTACTTCCCCAACCCGCGTCTATTTTCGAGCATTTAAAAATCCTACAACAAAAGGATTATTAGGATTTCCTTTAATTTTTTTATCCAGGAATTCTTATGTGTTAAATAATCGCTCGATTTTTTATTACCTTTTTATAGAATTTTGTCCTCATTTTTCATTTAATCTATTTAATTTATTCGATTTTTAAAATTCAATTCTTACGCAATCTTTCGATTGTAAAATGATTGCTGTTTATGCAAGTGGTACTTAAATTTTTTACAAATGTCAAGTCTGCCTTGATAACATTTAATACATACAAGTTATTTGCTCGGAGCATCTAGAATGAGGATAAATCGGTGTACATACAGGTTCTAATCGCTCGGTAAACGGAGACTCGGCCATGAAAAAGTAGCGCAGTTGGTTAAGAATTTTTTCCCCGAGATATGTTGCATTAACGATTCAGGGTTAAGAATGTCTGGATGTTATTAACTGGCGAGTCCAATGCCATCAACATATATTCTCTGTTGTGCTGAGTCAATTTTCCCTATAATTATTAAACGCTTGATAATTGTTGATTGAAAACTAGTTATTTTGCAGGAACAACACATTTATGTTTCTATTTTTACATATTACTATGAAATATATTTATTGTCCTTTTTCCCTATAATTATTGAACGCTTGATAATTATTGATTGAAAACTAGTTATTTTGCAGGAACAACACATGTATGTTTCTAAGTTTACGTATTAGTATGAAATATATTTATTCTCGTTCCTCAGACACGATAAATGTAGAGGTGCATGTTATTAATAATTTAGTACAGTTCTAAGATTCTCAAGTACAGTTATTATCACTTTAACAGAGATAGTAAAGACTCATCAGATCTTATTGGCTCTGAAATGGTCTCCTATGAAACCAACCACCCAATCCTTCCCCTGCAAATCATTGGACTCCTGTATTACGAGCGGCAATGCATTTGAATTCATAGTGGCGATAGTTAAAGTCATAGAATAGTAACCAGCAGTGTCTTGCGGTAATAATTTCTGGATATTAAAGGCTCTCCCTCGTTAGAAGGGGTATCCTTCGGCCTTTAAGTGCTTTCATACATCCTTTGCTAGCTATAAAGGCAGTTTCCCACATATTTATAGAGTATCGTTCTTATAGGAAAACATTCTCATTGAGTGCTTTTTAAAAGCTCTTCGGTTCGCCTAATATTTAAGTACCACTTTTTTTCATTTTTATTAATGTTACAGGTTGGAAATATAAATCATATACAAGCGACGTTCATCAATAGAAACGTGCCGATTTTTATCAAACAATTTTTTAACTCCTACGATTTACTTCGATGAATAAAAAATTAACCCTGTCAAGTATATGGTATAAATTTCATAAAAATCAGTGTATCCATATTTTGCGCATTCCTTGAATTACCATCATTGCATTACCATTTCCGGTTGAGAGAAATCGCTACGCGTGGTTGATCCTTAAGGCTCCGGAAAATAATGTGCTCGAATAAAGCCTCTTCTCAATCGCAGAGAAGTTCTCTCGCGAATGAGGAATCCGATTGACTCTAACTACCGGGCTACTAATGAGATGTATAGTCCGAGGAAGTGGCTGGAGCGAGTAATCCTTTGGCAGAATCAGGCTTTTATGCGGCGTATTCGAGGTCACGAAATGATTAATTGTTCCCGAACGATTCCCCTGTGGAGTATTCTCGAGTCAACGATAGTCAAGGGTTCTACTCTGAGTAATGGCCTCGCTTTTCTTCGATACTCTCTGTCTCTCTCTTGGTGAATCCTGCTAACCTTAAGGATTTCACTGCTTATCTCGGCGTTCGTGCTACTATGCAAAACTGTGGATCGACCTTCGCAGTAGTTTCCTTGATAAAACTAGTGAATCTCGAAACTATGAACTACTGCTTACATCATAGTGTTCTTTTACTCTTCGACTCACCCTTAACGAAATATTTAACAAACCAGTAATATTTAGCAATTTATTTATTAACAACGATTTTTCAATATCCTTCATATCAATCATTAACATAAAACGAAATTATTCGCAAGAACAAATCCCTCCACGAATGATGTAAAAACACTTTTATTAAATTGTACAGAACCATTCCAATAACAGCAATTACAAACTTCCGCCACTCTCATTAATCCCCACACATTTAACAAAAGGGGATCTCAATAAAAAAGAGGTCGACCTTCTTCTGTGGAAAGGCAGTTCCATACAAAACGGCTGCATTGTCGCTAGGGAATAAATGTCGGGGAGAAAGCGGGTTGGCAAGGACGGGGGCGGCAGACAGGTACATAAGGGGTGGTCCACGTTCGTCGGCATTCAGCGTGCGAGCGTGTTACGAGAAAGGCAGACTGACTGAGTGAGAAAGGTGTAACCGGAAGAAGGAGTAGGCTACAGTGAATCTGCACCCACGCAGTTTGCTTAGGGCCGAGGGATAATGCGGGGAAACTCTCTCGCTGGTTTTGTGAGGGTTAAAAAGGGCCTCACCCTATCTCCGATTCTCTCTCTCTCTCTCTCTCTCTCTCTCTCTCTCTCTCCCTCCCTTTTTCTCTAGTTTTCCCCCTCTCTTTCCTGCAGTGGTTCTACGGCTTGATGGAAGGAACGTTAGTGTCTACGTTATTAATACGCGAGTTGCCTTGTTCGGGCTTCTTCATCTTCCACCCTTCAGTCTTCAGTCCCTTCTTTATCCTCTTCCGTTTCCGAACCCCGTTTTCTTACTGGCGACACGCGTGCGAGTGCCCCTTCGGTATCTCCTAATGGCTTGTCTTTCATGCTCGCTGGTGTACCTTGACTGTAATGGATAGTGATGGATTTAGACGTTCGACTCGATGTTTAGGACTCCAAAGCGATGATCGATTACTTATATTTAACTAATTTTTAAAGGTATTATGTCAATGCGAGAGAATTTCTTTGATTCTTTAGGTTTGTAAGTATATTAGAAGTCATTTAGAAAGTGTTTTTACAAACTAGTAAATTTATTCCGAGTATTTAAATCACCGAATAGTTTTTATTACATCAGGGTTAACTATTACGTGTAGAAATTCTTGCTTACAAAATTAGGAAATTGTTTTTTCTGGTATGATATACCAGTGGCGATCAGATGCGTCATGCTTCCTACTTAAGAAGCTTCAATGCGGAACGCACAATTAAGAAGGCCTTAAGTAATAAGACACAAGCTTGATTACATCATTATATTCTGCACTTAAACACTAAACACCAACTTGACCGATTAAAAGGTGCATTGACACTTCCTCTACGACACAATTAGTGGATTGTATTATTTCTTAAGGCTTTCGTGCACTCTTACTTTCAGGAAGAAACTTGTTAGTGCTGCTGCTTGCACAGTATTTCTAGGGTAATCGATATGTTGTTCTACAAATTGAAGCTAGATGCGCCAGTAAAAGCAGCCAGCGGCTCTTCACACGTCTATCGGGAATGTTTAAACGGGCGCGTGGTGGAGATACAGGCTCTTCTTTATCAGGCATTATCACGCTCTTCCGTTTCTTTCGTGTTTAGCATCGGCGCTGAATGCACGAGAGATTACGTGGTACAGTTGGGAGTGGATTGACAGTATTGGGTCAAAGTTAATTTCACACTAGACCAATTCACGCTCTAGTTTAAATTCTCCGCAAGATTTAATGAAGTTTGCGAAATTTCGAAAGTGGTTCGTTCGAACTAAATTTGTTCGATATTACGATATTTGAAAGTAATTTATTTTAATATAATAGTCATAGTAATGCTTTTGATTAGTAATTTAGTTATTTGAGCTTCGATTGAAGCTTCGGAGTGAAAGCGAACTATGTATCAACTATTACTTAACGTAACGTCATTACGATTAGCTTATCTTAATATGCAAAGAGAGGTCAAAAAACCGTAGAAATAACAGAAACCAGATATCCTCTTGCTCGGATGCGTAGAAATTCTTAAAGCAAACTAACTCATCGCAACATCCATTTCCTCATCAATTTCTACAATTTATAAACCCAATATTAATTCTTCCACTCTTAATTCTTAGTTTACCAAAAATCTATATCTCTCAGCACAGATGTGCTTGAACAATACAGATTACCAATAAATCTAATTTAGCTCCAACGAAAGATTAGGTGATTCCTCGAACGAGCGATTAAGCTGTAACATTAAGCAAGAGGGCAGATCAGAGGCGAGTAACACTCAAGACAAGGATCGGATCGTTGCACATTTCCAATGTGGAACTGCTCGAAGTTCTCTCGGCATTTTGTCGCCCTAAATTGGAGATCGGCATTGCCGGGGAGCAATACATGAGTCAGCAGACAAAATTGGCCGCTGGTTATCATGACTGCGCTCTTTCTCTCTCTCTCTCTCTCTCTCTCTCTCTCTCTCTTCGGCGACCATAAGAAGGCAGAGTATCGTAGGGTGGACTATTACGACTCCTTCGTCTACTAGAACTTCCTTTCTTTCCTAGCATCGCCCTTCTCACCCTTCACGGTCGTTTGCATTCTCCCCTCTGGAATTCTTGGAACGGAGATATGCCTGCGATAGTGCGAGAACGGTCGACGCGCTACTCCAGCACCCTGCTCTATCTTTGTCCCGCTAGTAAAGAGCCCGCACTTTTCGTACCTGCTCCCTTTCATCCCTCCAAACCACAGTCAGTCGCAGTAACCTCGCTTCAACTGTAAATACGTAGAACATTGTACGGGAAAGTTGTGCTTGAAGATTTTGCGCTGGGAATACTGATTTCGTGTAAACACTTGTCGTATGGAGTACATCGAAATGGTTGGTGGTAAAGAAATTAATATATTCATTGTTTGGTTTGATTATAATTTAGAGTGATTAATCGTAAATAATTCGAAAAAGCTTGTATTAATTATTAAGTAAATATTAATTGAATCCATTCATTCGAATCATAGTATTTTGTTATTCCTTTGAAGCTTTACAATGATTAAAATATAGTTTATTTTTGTTCTGTTAATAATACTTCCAATATAAATTATTTCTTTTACGATACAGACAGTTTTATTTATTATTGAGGATATTACTAACTAAATTTCAATCCACTTGAAGTCCTTACGCATACAGAAAGAATATTCTTTGGATACTGTGACCTTTTCAGTTCGCCCATTCAGAAATATTCGGATACGCCCTTCCGTTACATAGTTATATTTACTTCCGCGCCCAGCTCATAATGAATGTGCGTAACGCATAGAAGGGAGAGTGGAAGTTTGAAGTGTCTTTAGGAAGAGATATTTTTGAGAATAGGCGTAATTTTACATCACCCGGCTGCAGCCTCATCCAAGCTGCTTTCCTTAGCGAGAGTCACCCTCCTGAGTTAGTCTTGACGAATTTAGTGCTACTTTATTGAGGGTGACTGACAGGGTTATGGCTGCCATTATGGTAATCACACTGTATATACGCGACATGGAAATTCCCCAGTGGCTTAACAGATATATTTAATGCCCATATCGAACTATTTCAGTACTTTCACTTCGACAGAAATTCCTGTTATGGAAATTCGTGTATTTTATTGGTACTTCGAGTGCTTCATGATTTAACTAAGTACCGCTAAGTAATTGATTTTTTTAATCATATTAGAATAGCAATCAGAACAAATTTATGCTGATTTGATTGAGAATTCTTTCACTCTTCTCAAGTCATTCGAATTGTAATTCTAAGTGTAATTCGAACTACAACAGACTTTCATATTTTCTTACATTTCGAAGTAAAGAAATTGAAACTCAAAGATAGGCGTCGAGTACTAATTAACTATAACATATTAGAATGGTCATCATAACAAATTTATGCTGACTTGATTGAGAATTCTTTACACGAATTTTAAATATTTCTTTCATTATTTTTCTTAAGTACTTGTACAAATTTCTACGAGTTAAACGTTGGCGTAATTCGAACTACAACAGACCTTCCATGTTTTCCTACATTTGTGCTTGGAATTAATTCAAGACCGAAGTCCTCTCGACTTACAATTAACCTCTTGGGCGATCCCCTCTCAGTGTCGGGGAGAATATGGTCCTGCTGAAGTGACCTTTTAAGAAACGGCAAGTACCCAACCGCCACATCTCTACCAACCGACTCTGTCTAGTCAGAGTTGGAGTGAGAAAATCTGCTGTGAACGGAATAAGAGCCGGCTAGGCGGCCGGCACGAGTATCGAAATGACAAGTTTGAAGTGTTCGGGCCTATTAAGAGAATTGGAGCTCGAAGCCCAAACCAAATAGAGACAGTCGAGGACTCGAAGACGCGATATATCTTTCGGGATCGAGGGAACTTTCTCCTAAACAGTACTGGCCGAGAGCGTTTGCTCTCGATGCTGGGCTTCCTGGTCCCTCGCTCGGTCTATACTGGGTGACTGAAAACTGCCTGCTATTTCCTACAAGTGTAATTAAATGTAATTTTTATTTTTTGTACGTGACGTTCTGTGAATTTAATATTTAGGATATTTTTTTAGTTATAGTGATGCTCTTAATTTCAAGTTTTCATTCTCTTAAACAGTTCTACACGTGTGTTATATTTCACCTGCAATAGTTAAAGTGTCTAAATCATTTCCACTTATTGCAGTTTATAATTTATCAAAGTTGGATTATAAAAATCTAATATAACTTACAATACAACCAGCAATTACTATAATATTTTCCATTTCACTTTCTCTCAAACATTAACTAAAATTACCAATATCCAAATCAACTACTTTCCCAACATTCCTCCAAAAAGAAAAAAATCTTGTAATTATCAGAGATATTTTCGGGTCACCCTGTAGCGGTTGGCTCTTTCCGTGCCATTCATTGGGTGAGCGGCGCAAGTCGTGCTCGATCCTATCCAACCTTTCCTAGATAGTCCGTACACAAGTCACTCTTTGCCTCCTCTCTCGTCGGATGCCTCTCTCTTTCTCTCTCTTTCTCTCTCTCGCTCTCCCACTCGATGAGTCACTTCATACAGGAACGCTGCACCTCTTGGCGAACTTCTCTCTTTCCCGTTGTTTTTCCTCGCTTCACAATCCACCCCGCGTTCTCTCTCTCTCTCTCTCCCCCTCTCTTTCTCTGTCACAGAGAGGGAGAAAGAGAAAGAGAGAGTCCTTGCCTGGCTGCTGCTCCCCACGGGCTTTTTGTGAATTCTCGCCAAGTGGTTCTCGTCCCTCTCCATGGCAGTTTTTCATCCCTGTTGAAACCCCGTATTTTCTACCCTGTCTTTTTCCACCCCTCTCTTCGCCCCTCTCTCTCTTTTCTCTTTCTCTTCTGTCTCTCCGTTGGCAGTGGCCGATCTTTGATCCTGATTGTAATTGCGCGCCGATCGCAATGCCCACCGGAATTCGGACTTTCGCTGGATTTCACTGATTGTCGATCACCCGCGCATTTATGCCGCGTGTGTCTGAGTGTGGGAGTGTGGATGTGTGTCGATAAAGAACGACTGATGGTTGAAGCACTCACCGCGTCACTTCCGTTACTGTTTGCGTAGACACCGAAAGAGCTCCGATTTGGAGAATTAGAAGGGTTTGTAACAGAGCGTGGGTGTTGGTGATTTTGTGTGGGAGTTCCTGCTAATCGAAAGTAAATTGTGATGGTTAATAGCTTTTTGGATATATGAATTCATTTGGTTTGTATGGCTTTGTAGGGTTTTATAGAAATCAAAGTATTTGAATGGTTAGTTGGAAATAGTTTGTTGTGGTTTAAAAATATTTTTTTAAGCAAACCATGCATGAATTTCGAAGGGCTAGTATGTTATATAAGACAGTGAATATGCAAGTTTGATGAACCTTAAAAATAGTTTTTATAACGATAAATATGGAATAATTATTACTTCAACTATCTATGCACTGTCAAGGAAGCAAGTTACTTAACATCCTTTTCGTGCTACAATTATCTTATCAGAACTAGTAAACACTCGCGTGCTATTCGAATCTTCCGCGAAGTTTCTTTTTGCGTTTTTTAGTACCGGCGACCTCATAAACCGAGTTGATTTTTCTAATAATTATTTATTGCTTCCGTAATAACGGGTGCTAGGATTTTCTATAGCGCGCTACTTCTCCTGGGTGAAATTGCATTTCCGGGAAATCCATTTGGCTCTGCGGGCGATGATCGAAAATCCCTTCGAAGGAGAAAGGTCCTTCCAGACAATAGGCTTCCCGCCGAATTACCACTCGCATTTAATCAAGCGGATCTTCCATTGCGTTGCAAGGATGCGCCCTTTTCTTCCTTCAAGGTTGTGTTAGCAGTACAATATAGCGCGTACAGTGGTTTCTCCCTCGCCTTGCGGGAAATTTGCTTCTGTCGCTATAATAAGGTCTAATCCACTCTCGAGCCTTTCTTGCTCCTAGCTTCTTAGGTGTAATTCAGGGGTGAACTTTCTGTATTAGTCAGAGTTCTATCAGGCTTCGTTCTGCACTGCAAGACTTCGGCCATTGTTAACAGATTGATCGATATCGCGGAGATCTTAATGCCTCAGATGCAGGATAAACTCAATGAATTTTTTTCCTGTTGAATTCTCCATTTTAGAGATAATCTGTTATATCCGCATTAAAGGGTTAGGATTATAATTGTATCCTCTTAGTATTGTAATTGATTTTAACGACGGAATTTTATTGTCTGCGTTGATGAAATAATTCATTATACTTATGATTGTTGATGATTAACAAATAAGAATATATCGGATAACTACTTCCAGGTGACTTTTTAAGTTTCCTGCTTTACTGAAATTGAGGTCAATCCAAAATGAATAAAATCCAACTAGAAAGTCACATAGTAGTTCATGGTTGACCTTAAAAAACTGTATCATAAATGGAAGCACTCATTTCGAGACATTAAACTTTAAATTGAAGACAAAAATATCTCTTTTAAGTTTAACACTAAGCGATATTTATTTCGAAGATAGACTTCGAATATTAACTAACTTTATACTAGCAGGCATGAAGTTCCTATTATGAAAATTGATGTATTTTATTAGTTCTTTTAGTGCTTCATGATTTAGCCAAATATTACTGAGAATTGATTTTTTTTAGATCCTATTAAAATAACAATTACACCAAATTTAAACTGATTTAATTAAGAATTCTCTACTCGAATTTCAAATACATATTTCTTTCTTCGCTTTCCTCAAGTAATTCAAATTATAATTCTAAGTATAATTCGATTTACAACCGACTTTCATGTTTTCCTATATTTCGAAGTAAATAAATGAAAACTCAAAGATAGACGGCCGAGTATTAACTAACTTTATACTAGCTGGCATGAAATCAAAGTGCAGCGTAGTTTGCCGTGAGTTTACCCTAACAGACTTCCCTGTTTCTCCGGAGCCCCCTTGGCGGCACACCTACTCATATAGCCGGGTGAGTCACGGCCTCTTCGAGTCTTCGATTACTCGGTGGTATGTATGTACTATCTATCGCAATCTCCCTACCACCACCTTCCTTCTCCTTGGCATCTCCACCCATTATTATCCCGATCGAATAATCTCTGCTCTCTCACGCCGCACGTGCGTGCTGCGACCCACGGCTGCCCATTGTTCCGGCCAAGACACCACTGCTTCTAACGAACGCTCTATGCGTGTACGCTGTAGAATCGCCGAGGCATCCGATCCAGGCGCCGGCAATCCTCCGCACCGTCCACTTTTCTTACTTTCCACACTTCTGTTAAGCATTTGCTAGAGAATAGTATTTCTTTTCCTTTCGAGCGCAGCATTGTCTTATTCCGTTAGTTGAGAGTCTCTCAAAAATTGTTATAATAGTACATTGTTATGTTGTTTTAGATTAATTTGGAGATAAATTTTTACGCTTAAACATTGCTAGAGTATTTCTTTCCTTTCGGGCGCAGCATTGTCTTATTCCGTTAGTTGAGAGTCTCTCAAAAATTGTTATTGATTTGTTAGTTTGTTAATTGCAATGATCGGGTTATAAATATTTCATTAATTAATATTGAATGTATTAATCATCATCCGTCTTAATTTAGTAAAAGTCAATATTATGGCAGAGTGAATGAATGAAAAATGGATGCATTAAATTTGTATACATTTATCGAAGAGATTATTTCGTTACAGCGTTTTATATTTACTTATTTAATCTGCCAAATTGACACAAGCGAAAAATATATTATTACTTTGTGGTTTACGTTTGATATTTCATTCTTTATATTTTCGTCAACAGTTTTACCGCTATTCTAACAAATTATTGCGCAGTAACCTTCGAGCAATGCTTTCCGGGTGGTGAAACTGCGTGCCGAAACGTCCATACGCTTTTTTTTTACATGGAAAGTTTTGAGAACCTTGAAGACAGAGATAGCACTTGCAGTTCTCCTTCCTCGTTTCGATAACATCCAAGGCGAGTTTCCACCATTACAATATTGAGCTGTTATGCAACGCGCTCGTAACTCCATAAATAAAGCGATAGGCTGACGGTCTCCACGTAAGAACGAGGCTGAAAAATGAATTTTATTCAGATATCCATCGTGTCGTAGGCATTGAGAGAACTTGGCGGAATAAAAAGTTGAGCGCACAGGAATCCGCCATGGAAAATCTGAATAATTCACCGAGCTCTTACTTCAAATTTACAACAAAGTTACGTAATGGAAATGCAGTGGATTCACTCATATTCATTATGTTAATATTTATATTGAATTCCTGTATTTCAAGTATTGAATTTTGATACTTCGAACATTGAATTTCCGAGAATATTGTAACAGTTCTTACTCAACGTTTAATTAATACTTTAAATATAACATTCGGTTGTTCTGATAATTGACTGTTTTCATTCTCTTTTATGGTTTTCTCGGATGCAACGCGAGAAGGATACTTCAAAATTAGCGAAATAATGAGAATTTAATGGATCGATCGTGTTATTGACATGCAACATTGTTCTCGGAAAGGTGCAGCGCTAGCCAATCACGGTGATTGAGCAATGCAATTTAGCTGGTCGCGAAGGAAATGTCGGTAACGTAAAATCATCGCTCAGCGAAAGTGTGCAGTGTCAAAGGAGCATTGTTCGCTTTGCCAGCGTAGCTCTACTTTGCTCGGCCCAGCTTTATTGGGATTTACGGTTTTACCTGGCCACTCAGGCACACGGAATTCCCACAGGATGCTACCTGCTCTTTTCTTTGGGAACCCAGGATATCCGAGCGGCAAAGACGTTTGCACGAAAGTTCTGGTCCTGTGGGGATTAAATTTGGTTTTCTCGGGTGCCAAGCGCGTCCTATGGGATTACAACGCTACGCACTGGTTTAAAACTGCATTATTTCTTTTTAACACTCTTTAACTTTGTCCCTTCATCATTTGTTCGTGCAAACTTTGATGAATTATTTTATGTTTAACGAAGCATCTTTGAGATTTATAAAAACATCGTTTAATTTAATGCTGGAACAACCTTTTTAGTTAGTTTTAGAAATTTGGTATTGTTAAAAACGAAAATACGACCATATTAATTTTTATAACATAGACTAATCTGATTTTGAAGTTTTTAATATGATGTCTGAATGTATAAAATTAATATTGGTTGTTTTAGAGTCAACTTGTGTGATTTTTTAATTACTACACTGAGTATCACAATTTTCTAACATAAGGAAGGATGAGTGAAATAGACGAGTGGTCGATAAAATCTTACAGTTTATCTTTAATTATTCGTTACATTATTAGCATTATCCTTGTAACATGAACAAAATTATCAAAGTAATTTTCTTTACTACCAAAACTATAATATTAGCCAAACAATTTCCCAACAGATTTAGTGAATGATATTTCCGTCACTGAGAAGAGCTGTTGTCCGAGTTTGAACAGGGAAAAATGTCGCCACCACTCAGGATTATAAATAAAGTTCGCGGACGAGTGTTACACAACCGGATATTGAGTGGAGAAGGCGCGTCGCTCTGTATCATTGAAACAACTTTTTATTGTGAAAAATTGCCGAGTTGTTGCACACCTCGAACGAAGAGCTCACTTTTCTGTAGAGTTTATTAACACTTTGACAATCGAATCGACAGATTTACTCGCTTTAATAGTTCCAAACTCATTCGGCGAATGAATTATTTGTTACCAATGAACCATCTGTAAAGAGCCGAATAATAAGTTTAATTTGCAATTACCAAGATTTCAATTTACGCCAAAATCAGAATTTATTAGTATGTTAATAATGGAGATTTACACAGTAGTTACGCTTTCATTTATATATTCAGTTGGGAGGACTGTCACATTGTCATTGAAAATACAGTGTAATTGCTCGAATAATGAATATTTCCCTATGTTCATAACTTCAATATCCAATATTGAAATCTATTTCTTGTCCACAATAATACAAAACATGTGCAGATTACTTTGAACAGTTATACAAGATTATAAAACTTTCAACTTGACTAAAGTATAATTTCCATATCTTAACAAAACAAATCTCTCATATTCTATTTAAAGGATCTCAGCTTCAGCATTCACCAACTATTATTAAAGAAGAATAGGTCAAAGTGACGATACAACTGTCATTAAAACAGGAAATAGTCTTTAAAGTTTAAAGATAGTAGTTATGGAGACCGCAGCAAATAACTTAAACTGTAAAGGGTTGACTGTCCTAAGTTATTAAGGCGAAAATGGAGGTTGAAAGTGGTTGATAGAAGGCAGACTGGAATGATACGACAGCTAGCACTGCAGTATAAATTCCTTGGTTACAGTCGGCCCGCTCTGTTATTCATAGATTGGAGAACTTTCACAACACGAAGTGGTCCTAATTCGATGATCGCGCAGCGTATAAAGCCACGACATTTTCCAGCCGGTTGGACCAGCCAGACACTGCCGCGCTCTTTCCATTGCATAATTGCGTCCGATGGAGAGGCGCAGCATTATGTAAATCAATAGAGGCGATCGAGAACTTCGTTCCGACCGTTTGGATCAACCATTTATTCACTTTAGTTTTATTACACGCTCAGTAACTCCACTGGTATTTCCATATTCGTTTAGTGATTCGTTGAAATGTGATTTTCGTGGCTTGTGTCGAACAGTCTGTAACTTACAAGTTTAATTCGTCATTTTGGAATCAATATAAATTGAATTTCTGGAGTAAATGTATGAAAAGTAGTTGATATTTTCTCTTAAGTTTTTCATTTTAGTTTAAAATATATTCTCCATTGTTGAATGGAATGCAAATAAAAGTTAGTCCAATAGTCTGAGAAATGTATAAAAACTTCTGTGTATTTATTCGGAATTCCAGGCTTGGAATAAACGAACTGAAAGTGTACTGTTTACATACTAGAAAACATATAACTAAAATAAAACTGTTCACCCTGAAATTCAATCGAATTTATTGGTTTTGGGTGAAACATTTTTTTGTTTCTCTATTTCACTCGTTGCGAGATGATATTTCACCGCGGTTTCAACATCATAGCACAATCATGTCCATCGGAACGGCAGTTCTCGATATTTCCAAAATGGGTGAGAAACGAGTGGCGCGTTGTTACACAGCTGGCAACGATTCGCACATAAATTTTCTGAATTCCATCATAGCCGGCGCTATTAATCTCTGCGTTTCGAGCATATTGGACAAAAGCGGCAGAACCAATTTTGTTTTTTTTTTCCACGTGTCGAAAGTATCGCGGAAGTCAGGTGCGCCACCGTTCGTTTTGTGTATTGTGTAATCAAGGATGCAGAGCTGGGCTTTATGTTACGATTGTTTAGAGAACACCTCTCGCAAACAGACACGAGCGAGCGATAATACCAGTCTGTCAGATTTTGCCCGTGAATGCAAAGAACGAAAGTAAACGAACCATGAAACTGGTGCTGGCGAACTCCAAAAAAAGCAGAGCCGTGCGGCAACTTTACTGGAGACTGGACATTCCAGAAACATCTGCGTTAAATAGTGTTATACACAGTTAATAATCTATTTAAAAATCTAATAACAATATGTGCCATAGAAATGGAGATTCTACAATACTTTTGATTTACTATCTTGAAATTTTCATTAACAACACTAAAATCAATGAATTTCAAGCTCTAATTATTCCTATAATTAACTGATACTTTATTTCACTCGACACGATATTTCTCTTTAAAACCTACACAAAATACATTCATCCATAAATTTCAAACATACAAGTAGTTTTCTTGCTTAGTGCAACCAAAGAAGGGTTCTCTTTAGCAGCAACTTTAATACGTTCATAAAGTTAACACGCCCTTGCAAACTCCAACGGAATTCCACTCTTCACGCGCGCGCGCGCAGTTTAAAAAAGGCATTAGCAGCGACACGGACGCGTTCATAGGAAATGGCAATCTTGCCAGTTGGCTTCATCCTGCCTTCTATTTCTTCGCTCATTTCCACGCGGGATTGTACCATCTGCGAGCACGTACCGGAGAATGTTTAAATATTTGTGCTGCAATTAAGGTCACTCGTACCGTTTCTCTCCTCATCCTTCTTCTCCTTCTTTCTTTCTCTGTCAGGTTGATGCTTTTTCACGTCGAGTTAAAGTTAAGTTAGACTGCAGTGTGCCAGCGTTGCAAGATGCCAGTGTAGCTCTCTCACAGCTCGATTTTCTTACTCAGTTACTCGGTTATCTTACTAATTTACTGGTGTTTGTTTGACTCATTCTTGTCCTCCCTCATTAAGTATGCACACTTTTCTTTCTACTCGAAGGAAGGAAGATGTTTGTTGTATTAGCTTCGCCGACAAGCTGGAATTATGGGGTACTTCGGTGGACTTTGAAATACAATAGAATACGCAATATGCTTTGTTTGCCAGAGTACAACTGTCTTATACTTTATTTAATAAATAATTGCAATCATAGTATTATTACTTTGAAACTGTAATGTATAAAATATAAATAGTTCTTAAGAATTTTAAGTACAGTAGAATTTGCAATATTCTGTTAGAAAATTAGAAATAGGCATGCGAATGCGCGTGTAGAGCGGGCCTCGTGGAGATTGTGCAGGGCACCTCTCCCCTTCAGGGAAAACCCAGGGGTCATAAACCCCCAGACTTGGCCACGCTGACACAGGTAACCTGACGGCGAGCGATGTCCGAGGGCATCACTCTTGGACTGACTTTAGCCTTGACACGACTGTATCACTGATCTTCGCATCAATATAATTGTACGCTACATTTGTTAATCGGATCCTTGACGAGTTACGTTATTTACGAGTACCCACACCAACTCAAGACGTCGTGTAGTCTTACAATTCTTTATTTGTCAAAGTACAATTATCTTATGCTTTATTTAAAAAATAATTCCATTAAAAATCAGCTGATAAAAGTAACTCTGACTTTTAATTCAATAGCATGCAAATTCCAAGATAATGAAATTTAAAGTCCCGCGGAAAGTTCAACGATTTCCAACATACGATTTACGAAACAACCACTGCCCTTTACAGTCGTTGAGTTTATTCCGCGCGAGCACGTCCAGCCTTATTTCCATTCGGCCGAGAGGCCTGAAAGTACTTTCAACAAGATAACAAGTGGCATTGGCGGTCTTAAAAAGTCAACAGCGCGTCCGAGGACGAGAAAAGGCGAAGCGCGTTGAAAGCGAGAAAAGCACAGCGGAACGAGCACGTATGAAAAGGTGGCAGAGAAAGAGAGACGAAGAAACAGGGAAGAAGAAGAGAAAGAGAAGAAAAAAAAGGGAATATGAAGGGCAGGTGGCAGGGTGGCGGCGAGTGGTGCTCATTTCGCCAGTAATCAGAGAACAAGGGGCGAGAAAAAAGGAGAAGAAGAACTCGGCGATTCGCACAGCAGCGTAGTTAAAAGTAATGCGGATGTGGTCGCAGGTATTACGTTTCAGAGACTTCCTCTCTTCCCCCATTGCCTCTCTCGGTTCCTCATCTTTCCCAAACTTTTGCTCGTCTCCCTTTTCTGCCATTCGAACACCCTTCTCTAAACCCACTCTCTCTCCCTCTCTTTCTCTTTCTTTCTCTTTTCTTCTCCTATACACGCGTGCAGACACGGACGCTCGAGCGGAGAGACGAGTACGTGCAGGAGATATAAGTGGCTCTAAATTCGTGCGCGCCGGAAAAAGCAGCAGTTGCCACGGGATTTCCTCGAACCAGCAGGAAAGAGAGCAAAGAGGCATGTCCTTCGCGCGACGATGTGTGCCCACTGTACCACATTTTTCTCTCTCTCCTTTAGCCACACACTGCCAAATATAAACCCCTGATGCTCCGCTTTGCTCCGCTCGCCAGCTAGGCCGTATGCCTGCCGATGCTTTAGGGGAGAAGGCAGAGAGAACCCGGGAAAAGGCGAACACCGAGCAAAAAGTCTTGCGACAGTGAGCCTGGCACACACTATCTTTAGAGCTCCCTTTGATTTTCGGAGATTCCGCTTTCGATGCCTGCGCTCTACTACTGCTCCATCTCCCATCTGCGCCAGAGTTTCGTTTGCGCGACCTGGAATCGAACGGATAGATGTTTGGATATCGCGTTCAATCGTGTTTGTAGAGTCGAGCTTGTTTTATCATAGGATTTAGTATTTTTAGTGTTTTATTGATTTTGAGGAATTTTGTTGTTTGAAAAGAAACGATTGGAACGAATGTCGATTTTAAATCTAGCAGTATTTTTGATAGTACTTCATTGATTTTTAATAATATTGCTTTGAAACAAGTCGGAATAAATATAGTTTTTAAAATTATAGTTACTTAAGTTAACTAAAGAATGTTAAAACGATGCAAAACTAATTTTATATTACAGTACAACTATTTCCTAAGTAAAAAATTCGAAGGTAAACATTTAAATGCCAATCAATTCTTCACGTTTCAATCTCAAAGATCTACAAATTAGAATAACTCGTTACAACCGATCTTAGAAATAAAATTCTTGATAATGAACTTTTAACTCGTTGGTGAAAACAAGCTGGTATTCGAAGCATTCAAACCCGAGCAAAAAGTCCAGCTGGCTCTAGGGATAAGTATAGGAGACGAGTCGGGGGATACAGTACTTCCAGCCAGCCGGACTAAAATTGGATCCGATTTATCGGAGCAACTGCACATTCGGTTTCCCGGAACGCACGTCCTGCTTTTCACGAAATATATGTTATGCTGGTCGTTGAAGCCAATAGGAGAGGTGTGCAGGTGAAAAATTGGAATAACCAATTGCATGCCGACGATAACGGACGCCCGATAGTCTACGGGTGGTGGTCGTTGATATTATGGTACCACCTGCTGTAAGACCATATGCTACTATTATTAGCGGCCATTGCCCTTTATGGTTAGCTGTATTTCATTTCCATTGTGGCCGTCGCACTAACCTGTCGCTCGCCACTTTGCCACTATTCTCTCGCGCTCTTTACTCCCTGCAATTACTTTAACCGGAACTGGCTTCGTTTTTAAGAAGTACAAAGAAAATTGTGCGTACTAATAAAATTCAATTGATTCTTGAATATTTTTTAATTGGTAGTAAGAAAGGCTTGAGAAAGTAGAAAGTATAATTGTTCGTTTATAATTTAGAACGTCGAAAGTTATAATAGTTGGTTATTTCGTTAAAGTGTTATGTTTACTCGAATGTTATATTATTCAAACTTCGATATCATTGTTTTTCACACGAATATTTTAACAGACAAACTAGAGTATCCAATTTGTTGTGTTTAATATAAGAAAACCTTACAAATGAAAATCTCCAAAATTTAATACAATGTCTTTTGATATGGGTAGTTCAATTTGATAAGATCATTTAGTATTTAAAAGCATACCAATTCAAAACTCCCTAAACTTTATCAGAGTACGATTTCGCGGAAGTTATCCACGCGTTCTCGAAATGTTGATTCGAAAAATTCGGTAGTCAAGGAAAGGATTCTTGCGACCGAGTTTCAGCGTTGCAGTCCAGCGGGTAGGCGAAGTTTATTTCAGTGGATGGATGGCACATGAGCCGAGGAAAGAAGGCCGCGCTAATAGCGAGCAAACAGTGTGCTAGCTGGCAGAACTGTGTACACAGAATACTCTGCGCACGAATTATCTGAAATTGGAGAATCAAAAAGGTCGACTCGCGCTCAATGCCAACTTCATTCGCCGAACCAATCAATCCGGCGCTTATGTGAATTGAACAGAATTTAATGGATTAAAATGTTCTCTTGCATTTGCTTTGGTCTGTTTGCCGATCGATCATTTTAGACTTGTCGATTCAGTCTTCGAGGCAGTTTTTTTTCTGACATGATTAATATAGAATATTAATAATATAATGTTTCGCGATTAAATCTCCATTTCTTTTTACGTCTACCATAAACAATTTAAAAGATTCTGAATTTATGAAAGCTGGAATTATAATAATAAATAAATTCCATGTATTTAGAAAATCGAAGTTTTATTTAGTCAATCTAAATTCTGTTTCTACAAGGACAGTTTAATGATAGTATTTATTCCACCTTTTTCTACATCTATCACAAACAATCAAAGATGAGATCCAGAATTTAAGCAAGGTAGATTTATACAGAAAAATAAATTCGACGCATTTAAAAAATCAGATTCGACAAGAACAGCTTAACGGCAATGATTGCTCTATTTTCCGCGTCGACCATAAAGAGTCAACAATACATACAGAATTTATGGAAAGTAGAATCATTAAAAAATCCGATTGAATACACATACGCGGACCAATCGCAGAATGTCAATTTTTACTCTGTTTTCAGAAGAACAACTTAACAGCAATGATTGCTCTATTTTCCGCGTCGACCATAAAGAGTCAACAATATAAAGAATTTATGGAAAGTAGAATCATTAAAAAATCCGATTGAATACACATACGCGCACCAGTCGCAGAATGTCATTCCAGATTCTGTTTTTCCACAAGGACAGTTTAACGGCAGTAATTACCATAGAAAGCTCCCCTCTCTCCACACTTCCTGCAGTGTTGCTCGTTACAAATGAATAATTAAAATAGGAGAGGCGCGCGAGGAGGCGCGCGCTCCATCACGAGAGTCCCAGGTGTTTGCTTTTTTCAGGGTGCGCTCGAGGCGGAAAGTAGCCGCCATATGTCACACGTAACGAGCTTGTCCTTTGATTTGCACAGGCTCGTTCGAGCTCTCCCAGTCCGATTAATCCACATCCACCTGTAAACGAGGTTACGATCGCGCTTCGCTCCTTCTTTTCCAAACAGCAGTGCGCTCTCGATTGCGTTCATGTTTCACCGGGAAAATCGAGTCCAACGTTCTAGTTTGAGAGTTCTGATTTCGAGCAGCCAATCAATTGAAGCGGCGGCCGCTGCTTGACGATTGTAAGATGTTTATCGACAGTTCGATCAACAATAATTGCTGGTGAAAACGGGAAGAGTAGTTTTCAACGTCGTGTTAGAGTTATCGGGAATTTTAATTGAAAGATACGCTTGGTCGAAAATGGGAATGAGCAAATAGTCGATGCACTCGGAAATAGTACATGCAAAGTTAATGCATCGAGTGAGAGATAACGCAAAAAAAAGAAGAAGAGAAAAATGTCGTATTGCTATGTAAATAAATAACAACGATATTGCTGTGTAATTTATTGAAGTACACAGAGCAATACTTTTCGTTTTCTCACTGCATATTTATATCGTGCGAAAGTCTCAACTCAACAATGGCATATTCTAATTAATGCGACTGTCATTTAAATTTGTAACTAGTAAGGATTCTTCGTATCGTTTCATTTACAATTTCTTTTACACTAGCGTGGTTTAATCTTGATAGGAAATAAAATAAAAGGAACTCATTCCAATTCATAATTGCGTCTTAAAAATAACCAACAATTCCTCATGCATCGATCTAATAATACAGCGAACGTTGTAAAGTAGAAACGTGGCAGTTGATGCGACAATAAATACGCATAAAAAAGAAATGGAGTGTGCGGCTGGTCGCCGATGGCCGTTGGAAGCGCGTTATCGCTCGGCGCGGCCGATGATCCGACGCTCGGCGTACTTTACGCCCGTTTTCCGTGTTTGCACGCGCCTCGAAAAGTTGCGAGGCCGCTTAGCGATAGGAAATGGTGTACGGCCTCGCAACTAAACACGAACGCCACGCTCCCGTTGAGTAAACAGCTTTCGTGTGCCGCCACGATTATCCTTATTGTACACTGCGCAGGTAGAATCGCATGACACTTTAAACTATAAGTTATGAATTCATCCATTCCTCTGAACTATAAATAATATAAAGTTTCAATTTTGCCGCTTGGATGAAAGTGATGCTCCAACTTTGACTGATCGAATTCGATTGGTTTCCGTAACATTGTTCTATTCTTTTATGAATATAACATCCAGGAGAGTTAATATTAATTAATGATATCCAGTTTTCTTTTATTCGAAAGTGATGGTTTTAAAGTTTTAAAGTATTCTTTCAAATTAGTTATTGACTCGAAAATTATAAGTATTCGGCTCCGATCGATGTTTCTTTTTTATTATTTAAATCATCGGAATAATATTACTGCAGAGGCGATAATATCAAGTTTTACTTGTTTACTTGAAGACGAAATACATTTTAAATTATTAAACTTCATTAGACTTAAAGAACCTAAGTGCAACGATCGAGATTGTCATTAAAACTCCAAAAGATTTTTGATTCCTGCTATCCGGGGGTTAAAGGGTTAATAGTCCAGACGGACAAACTGACAGGGGAAGACTTGGTCGGAGGTGAGAGTGCATTTAATCGGATGGCGGTGGTGTGTGTGGTTGCGTAAATAGCACTTCGCTCGAGAGTTCGATAATATGTATTACCGGGTGACGTTCGATAAGCAAACGCGACGTGCCAGTCAGACCTGACACACGCAGCCATTGACACACGTGTACACACATCCACACAATCCTCCACCATATACACCGGGTCACCGAAATACACGATGACTCGCACCCACAACTACCAATCAGTAAGATAATGGAAATTAAACAAATTCCTTGAAAACATTATTCCGAATACATCGAAACTCCCAGAATTACACAGCTAATCATATCGAGTAATTTCAAGAAAGACAAATGAAACTGATAAAAGTAATGACTTAACTAGTTTCATTACTTAACGCGATATTTTCTGAACGCTCTGTGTGTAAAAACTACGTAATATTATGTAGAATTTATTTCATATACTTGATTAATTATTATTATATTCCTATAAACAATCGAACAGTACACTTTGAATGATTTTGTGACAAATATTTATTACTAAAGAAACATATAAAGTAAAAAATACAAACTATTCTTTAGATAATATAAATTCATGTATATAATCGTTTTGGTATTTATTACACGTAATTATACATTCGATGTATCGTATCGAACAGATCGTAAAGAATTACTGGTATATGCGTGGCGCGTAGTGCACCGTTGACACGAGCACGTTTCATTTAACGTAAACTTCCGCGGTCTATTAATTACATGCAAAAGCGTTGGTTCGCTTTCGTTTCTGAGCAGCCACTGTGTAGCCTGGCTAGCGTGCAGTAGCACACTCGGCGCACACGCGTGTGTGTGTGTGTGTGTGTGTTCTCTCTTCTCTGTAAACGACACGTGGAGAAGAGAAGGCGCGCTTCGAATTTCCACTCCATACGCGGAAGCCACTCGAGCTTCTCTTCCCACTCTCGGAAATCATCATAAATATTTAATGCTCACCGCTGCCGCACAGCTCTGATATTTTTGTCGGACGGCGCGCTCACTGTCAATTTCGTACTGCTAATTAAACTGGCCGGATGACTTCGTGCAGAGCCGGATTGCACTTGACATTTTTGTACCGGTGTTGGACGCCTCTCGCGGCAGAATGTTCCTCGGCCAACTTTAGACTCTGCGTATTCCACTCGCGAGAAGATATCATTGAGTGTATATAGTAGGGAAAAAAGTATTTGCAACGGGCGGTATTTTTAGAATAAGTTTTGTTAAAACAGAAAACTATTTGTTCCGAGGACTTTTTTTTAAGATCGCTTTATTGTTTAAGGTATGTGATTCGAGATAGATCTGCGTTACTTAGTTCTATACAACAATAAATAATAATTATAAACTCATCAGAACTAATGAGAAACAATACAAAATAACTTTTCTTGCTTTCATTGATTTTAAATTAAGTTTCCCGATTATTTTACTTTCGTCCGGCACATCTATAAATATATCGAAATATCTCATTATAATTCGATCACCAAACACGCACATAACTTTCTCCCACCAACAAAGTCATCATCGTTGTCTCTCCTTGCTTTCCACCCTCGCTAAAACACACAATTCCTTTCTCAGGCATCGTGAGCGTTGAAAGCCGGCGTAAAAATTCGCTGGCACAAAGGCCCGTGCTTGAAGGATCCAAAAAAAAGGAGCTTGGATGTAACAGCGTTCCATTAAGGGTGTGCATTAAAGGGTGCACGAGTGCACTGCTAATAATCCGAAAAAATAATTGCAGCCGCCGCCGCCGTCGCCGCCGCCGTTATTCGTCGGCTAGGCAACAAAAGGCGCCTCTACTGCAGGCGGTGCAGCCAGAGAGTATGTTGCATAAGGCACGGCCAATATATTCGCGAGCGGTTTCCCAGCGTGAAATTAATGTTTCGCCATAAATAAGCCGCTCTAATATTAGTCGTAAACTTAACTACTACGCGGAGAGAAACGAACGCACGCGCGCAAACCGCAATACGGATCGCTCGGGTAGCGAACGATCGTTCGTGTTTTCGATGCATCCCCGCATATTGCCGATATCTGCTCGGACAATTACGAGTAAATACGCGATTAAGTCATTATTACTGTCATTATTACTTCCGGGCCGCGTGCAGACACTTTTACTGATAATGGCATTTGCGTTGCTCGAATGCGCAACGAGTGGGGGTGAATAACCTTTTCTTGTGTTTCGTGTAGAATGTTTTAGTCATTATTTTTAATGCTTTTGGATATTTGATAGTTGAATTTTTTGATATTCGAATAGATAATCGTGCTGAATAATATTGAATTCATAAATTTAAATAGAATAGAATATAACTAGGAAATGATATTTTAATTAAATGATTTCCTCCAAAAAATAGTCTTCAGAATTATTAAAGCAATTTTTCATGAATTAGTTCATTATCAGCCAGGTGTAAATTGGATCCGTTATCCTTGCGTCAAGTGGCAGGATTGCAGAGGGATGAAACAACATTGTCAAGCTCAATGGTAAAACCATAGAAACCCCATGCGCTCAATGCCTATTGATCCCCGAAGCGAATGGGGTCCACCATATGGCTTCTTCATAGAACTGCGGATACCTTCAATTTCCATTTACCCCTTTCGACCTGGCTAGGTCAGTCAAAGGCACCCTTTCGTTCTTTCATTATATTTCTACCGCTCCTATTGTCGTCGAACAATAGCTTTAATCAAAGCTGATGACTTAAACATTAACTTACATAAATAATAAATACTTCTCATCGATTGTTCATCAACGAGACGAAATCGAAAGAGTGATTATAAACACGAATTTATTTTTGTTATTTTATTTCATTATATTGTTTTTATAGTAAGACCATACAGAGATACATATATTTTAGACACTTACACAGAATTGTCGTTCATTAAACTGTTTTACTTTTCTCTCTTACAAATCATTTTTTTTTATAAGTCTAGTTTGAAGAGCTGTAATAATCTTTCATTTGTTTTCGTACCTTCTATTTTGAGAAAGTTTTTCCCACTCGTTTTATTGTAGCACTTCAGTTTCATTGGAGCGCCATGTTCGAAATTACTTATAAATAAATATTTCTCAACACATTAAATATTTCTTTCGATCAAGCATTTTATTCCAATATTTTGGATATCGAATAAAATATTTGACAATTATTATCCAATGATTCCTTGAAAAATCCAATTGACGCGCAAATTCACCTGAATGCATTTACTCTAATCTTGTGGGATCTGGATTGACATTGGGAGGCTCATTTTTCTTCAGAGTCTTTCAAACTTCGTGCCAGGACTTTGCGAGTAATGACACTCGGGAGTGTCGTTTATTTATAAAAAGCCCGGCTGTCACGTAACCTTTCGTTATAACGTCACTAGGCGGCGCGACCGTTTGATCTTTCGCCGCAGGCCAAGCCGCCGACGGTATTAAAGCAAGTAACGAGGTAAGAAATCGAGGCCCACTTGATATTCAGCTGGACGAGCGAAACTTTCCGCTCCGGGTTATGCGCGTCTTTTATCTTCTGCCAGAAGTATACTGGACCGCGTTGCTGGCCAGCCCAAGAAAAACTTGGCAAGTAAAGCCTTCTTGGCTCGAAGGTGGAAAAAGGTCGAACATCTTTGAACGTCGTTTCGAGTCTCTTGCAGCCGAGTCGCCTCGAGGAATCTGTCGATTAAAAGGAAATGACTTTTCAGTAAAGCGAGCGTGTCTTGGCAGAGTACCTATCAACCATACTTACTCTATCTTTTTTCATGAAATTAATGGATCTGTTAATTACAAGAGAAAATAAATCATTTAATTCTCTAAAAACAATCAATTATTATTCCTAACAATTCTTAACAAACCAAATCTACTTTTTCTTAATTCTATGAATAAAATCATACACATAAAAATATCCTACCATAATTAAATAAGTCTCACTCTATATTCAACAACTTATTCACAGATCGATTTTAAATATCGATTGAAGAAACTTCTTCGAAATGTAATCCATGAATACCAAAACCAGGTTCTTGGAAACTCACCAGGCGTTGAAAGCCTTGAATATGATGAATACTTGAATAAATTCAATGCTATGTGTATTATATTTAACTGACCAATGGAATTGTGTTTGTGTGCTTCAGACCCCAAGGGAGGCGTCGAGTCCAAGCCAGAACAACCATACGCCAACCCCGTCGCCGTCCCCAGTCGGCGATGCACCGGTGGGCAGAGCGCTTATGGAAGCTGCGTTGCAGCAAGCCAGTCCTGGCAGCCAACCACCTTTGGTCGTGACTCCACCAGGATATTGGGTCGACGGCACCGATCATCGACATGCTCTCGACTCAGCTGGCCGTGCTTTGCTCCCGGCACAACCAGCCTGGCAGCCTAGAATCGACCAGGATGACACCGCCAAGTGTTACCGGCGCTTCTTCGTCGGCAGGGTAAGTCATGCACTGATTGACGCCTTCAGAATCTCACGTTCCTCTGACACAGCAGTGTTTCGGTTCCGGGTCAGTGCTCCAGTCGGTACGCTGACTGCGCAGCCCACATTCGGACAAACTATTGCCATCGTTCGAATTGTTTTAGTGGTTGAATAAAATGCGGTATTATGTGAAATCGATGTTTTTGTGGGATTGGAAATAGTTTATAGTCGAAAGAAAGATTTTTTTAGACATTTAGTAGGTGAAAGAGTCTGTGTTGATTAATGATTGTTAAGATTATAGATTTTTAGTAGTTAATACGCGATTAAGTTTTTGTTGTTGTTATTGTTATGTCTGTATAATAGAACAGATAATGGAATTCGCATTGGTCCAACTTATGGCGAGCGAGGGGTGAATAACCTTTTCGTATCGATTACCGTTGTGGTTTCTCTTCAAGTGAGACACTCCGTGGAAAAAAGAGATTTGTTTGAGACATCTCGTGTTTATTATGTTCCGTAGAAGAGTAAAAGGAAATGACCAAAGTTTAAAAATGGAATTGGAGGAAAGATCGTGTCAATGCATCTTTTAACACGTTGACTGCCAAATTTATGAGTTTTTCATTCTTCCATTATACCTTCCTAAAAATGTCCATTAGGGTTATTTTCGTCGAAATGAATATACTCGCGGATAGACGAGCGCGCGTCACTCAAATTTGAGTGACATGACAGTGACTATTAAGACTATAATTTCCAAGTAGAATCGCGAACTCGAACATCTCTATTTTAATAATATTAGAGGTAATTTACTTTTCAAGTCACTATTTAAGGAGATGTCAGATTTGATGTTGTAAATAGTTTCCTTCATTACTTTAAACGACGTCAATGCACGGACATATTATTATACGATCTTAAATAATAATAACATACATATTCAAAACGAACTAACAAAACATTTAAATAATAGTTATTAGCTACTGAAAGTGTTAAAGCTGACTCGTTAATAAGTAAGAGCGTCGATTTGACGATGACTGGATTGACACTTTATCCCATTAAATTCCACTTGTGCCAGAAGCGGAAGAGATCGTATGGGAAGCAAATTGTGCATTATCACTGAAAGGTTTCTTAATGCGTCCAGAGTGAGAATTCCGCGCAATCTCTCAGCTTATTGTGCACGTCGGGAAGTAGTCCGTCTAACAGGAATTACGATCTCTCCACGTGCAGCTGTAATGTGCAATTGCATGAATGAGTCTACAGTGCCCTTTGTTTCCTAGGTGGCACTCGCTCTGCCGGAGTAACGGTGGCTTTAATGAGACGCAGAAAATGCCCGCCACTGAAAAATCCCTGAACCCCCCTTGGAGAGTTGAGACCTTAAATTAAGCTTCCGTCGACTGCGTCCTTTTAACTTTTCCAGTCGAATTTAACGCATATTGCGAGCAAGTTAATTTGTTTCATTATAGCCGGAGTATTAACAACAATTTAACTATTGCGAATTACAGAAATTAGTTTTAATTACCTCAGTTTGGATGCTTTCTGTGCCTGTGGTGTATAATATTTGTTGCCACGACTGCATCCTTTGAACTTTTTAATTTCAATGTTATGCAGGTTTATAAAAGAGTTTAATAGCATCCTGGTTATTAAAAGCAGTGGCAATATTGCTACAGCTTAATTAACACGATTTTCGGTTTCTCTTAAATAACTGGCAGAATATTAAATTTGTTATATTATTATAGTGATATTACTACTTCGAGCAATATTCATTGTAACAGAGAATGTCTAATTTAAACGTTTAGTTTACCTTATACTTTAATAATACGCCGGAGAATTTCTAAATCTAATACCTGATAGTAAGTGCATGGTAGTTTGATAAAATCTCTGCTTAATTATTTACTTAATTATTACTTGCAAACTTGCACTTTCAAAACGCTGTCCCCTTCTATACCAATTAGTAGACCCCTTCACTTTATGCATAATACTCGGAACTAGTTCAGAAGTACATATAAGAAACCTTAGTGTCTTAAGAATTCAATTATACCAGTTTACTGCTAATTACATTTCTTACCGGATTAAGTGTCAAGAAAAGTATACCAGTTTATTTTAGAACGCAATAACAGTCGCGCGGTGTCTTCCGAATTCAATTATACTAGTTTACGCCTAATCATATTTCCTACCGGATGAAGCGTCAGGAAAAAGTAGGTATATCGGTGTAATTTAAATGTAATGGGACTGTAAATGAGAAGAGGCTGCAAAAGTATGTGAAGTAAGAAACGCATTAAAAAATCATAGGGGGAAACGGAGCGACGAAAGTAGTGCTTAATTGCATACAAAAGATTCGAGCGTGTTTCCGCTCTCTATATGACACTTGCTAGACACTCCATTAGAGCAAGATTATTTTTACTTGTTTGAATTTTTGAAATTTGAGTAAAATAAAGAAGACTTTTGCCCTTAATAATTAATATATTCCAAATATATGACAGTCATTTTCAACGTATATATAATGATTTCTACGATTCATCAATATATGAAAAGTATAACACATTCACTCAGAAATGTCTAGTAAATTAATAAAAGTCAATTAATCGAAGTAAAGATATTCAAAGCGCAGAGGGCTTAAATCTTTAAAAGATCTTATCATTTTGACATATTATAATCTGTATGGAAATCAATCGTAATAATACCAGGTGCATTTGAAATTCCCATTTGGAGAAGATGATTCAACAGAGCCGGGGAACAATCTCATAGCGTTCAGACTTAATAACGAGGTGCAAGTTGGAAGTTAATTAAGAATGCAGCTCTCGTGTAATGCCGGATGCATTCGCCCCTTGCTGTAGCGCCATGGTACAGGTGGACCCAGGTACCACCGGCACGAACAACCAGTAACGAGTAACGTGCAATCGATTTTCATCCTGTCGCTGTCGGACATCCGTGTTGCACTTTTAGAATAGTACTACGAATAGAAAACAAGATTTTCCTTTCCGTCAAAGGAATAAAAGGATTCTCGTTAACATAAGTTAACTGTGATTATCATTTAGTCGATTGGTTCAAATGATATCGTGTTGCTTGATAAAATTTTTTAATAATTAAATAGAACAAAATTATAGCAAATGTGAGTTTAAAGATTTTTGGTTGGTGCCTTTTTATTATAACCACAATTAAAGCCCAAGCTGGACATCACAAATCATTTCTTTTTAATAATGTTGAAATAAGATTAACCCTTAACACCCATTACAAATATCTTATTTGTTATTTCTTTTTAAAAACATTAATTTTAAACTCAAAAAACTCTAACTTTCAACTTCTCTATCACTCACATCATTCTCAACATCCCATTGATCTACTTTCACTCTCATTCACTTCACCCCGCAAAACCCCTCACTGGAATGTCGCGACGCAAAGGTTAAACTGATCCTAAAAAAAAAAAGAGTCGGCTTTAGAAGATCGCGTAAACGAGTGAGCGAGGTGGCAATAATGAAGCAGTTAATGTCGCCGGGTTAGAGTGAGTCGGTGGATGAAAAGGTGCGGAGAGGTAGGCCTAGCATTTTCGAGGCAAGTGCTCGTCTATTTAGAGGGCAGCTCGGAGAGGAGGTACATACTGTGCTCTGATGTAGGCGTGCGTGTGCATAGGTGGGCGGAAGAGGAAGGGAAGGAAAGGGAAGGGCAAGGAGAGAAGAGAGGAGAGTCGTAGGAAAAGGAAAAGAGCACTTGGGGCGTGGGAGTGGGAACGTTCTCATAGTCGAAGAGGAGCGCTGCTGCTGCTGCTCAGCTTGTACGTGTATATTCTACGTGGAAGGTGGTTTCTACTCTTCCTCTTCGTCCTCCTCCGATCTTCTCCTCCGCTTCACCCCGCCGGCCCTGATTTTCAGCCTCGGCTTCGAGACGCGATTTTCTTCCGTTTCACCCTCCCTTCGCCTCCTTCGGCGTCTCCTTTGTCTCCTAGGCGCTCGCTAGACGCCTCGTCGATTCGCTCGCATTCCGCCTTCGCCCTCCAATCTCCCCTGACTCTTTCCGCTCTCCACGTGGCTACGCTCGTGCACCAGTAGCATTGTGGCCGCAGGACCAGAAAGCGTGACACGAGCCGAACAATTCAAAGCCTTTGAACGATTGAAACGGTAGCCTTCTAGGAATCCTCGATGGCTTTTGCGCCCGGGAGAGCTCTTCCAATGCTTCGCGAGGAATTTTTATCCTCGATGTGATAGACAGTGTCGGAAACATTATATCATGCTCGTGTTATATTATATCAGTATTGTTAGAAATCTGTAAATAATAACAGTGAAAATAACATATGTGTTTTTTTATAGATTTAAAGTTTGGGTAATTTATTTGGTTCACACGCGTAGATACGTTATTCATTATTTAGCATACAAACAACTTTTTGCCGTGTAAAAATAGCGCATTGCAAATTTGCATGTGTTAATACAGTGCGTCAGAGTTGCATTATAAATTTATAATTGAAGCTGGGTCAATTTTAGAAAAATTCATGCATAGAATAGTAAATCTTGATTAAAACACAGTTATTCTATACAAAAAAAAATCATACATAATTGATTTCTTACTTAAAATAGTCAACTCCACGTAATCTCCACGATTCCCAGAATTCTCTGCTCGATTAAATCATACTTCCGTAGAGTTCCATAATTCCTCGCAGCTCCATTTACCGCTCGATGATGTTTCAAAGCGGGGCGAAGTAAGCGGCGACGCTCTTCCACCTGACGTTTAAGAAGTTTCCGCTCCCGGCGGACTCGGATGCCGGGCGAGGGTGTCTCGCATTAAATGTTCAGGAGTTTCCCAAACCCATTGACGGAATCCTCCAGACGCCGCCGGCCGGAAAGTGATATGAGGCTGATAAGTGTCTGGCATAACGTATGGGGGAACGACGGCGACGGCGACGAGGCGGCGCATTGGAGACGCGCCTCGCAAAAGAAGCATCATCTCGCAAGAGAAAACTGCCCTCTTTCGTTGGGGAGCCAGCGTTGAATAGTCTTTTCATTCCGAAGCGAGCTTTCAAATGGACGACGAGAGCAGCCCGGCTTATGTTGAATCTGAGCCGAACCGCTGCCAAATGAAGTTTCGCATCTTCCGATGCCCGCCCGATTAAAGTCACTTGAAAATCATCGCCGAGACGCGTGGAGAATGACTCAAGCGGGCTCGCTCGGTGACGCTTAAATTAGCCTTATCCTCAACATCCCGTACATTGAATCACGAATACGAAGGATGAATGCCGAAAAGGGATTTCAGAGTTTTTAAGAGAAAGCGAGATATCTCGATTTTCGAGTCAATTTGAGTTTCATTCAATTTTCAATGATTTAGATGATTTATTATTATTTTCAGGAGTGAATTATGAAATGGAATCATAGATATTTTGGGGTAAAGCGAATCCTTTCGATGTTTTTATCGAACAAAATTTTCATTGAGTTTAGTTACTATTTTTCTAAGTATTTAGTATCTCTTACAATTTCAATACTGTAACTTAAAATTAATTCACTAAACTAAGCCAATTAACCTAAGCGATTCTATAATTATTTCGCTCTGCCCAGAAAAACTTGAATTTTTCAGTATTTAATCACAATCGTAATTTTTTTATCGCGCACTATAATTAACCAGCTGGAAACATCGCCGCTGTCTACGCCTTTTCCGGTCGAGTTCTATTTTCCCGTGGATTCTCCTTCTGTAATAGACAGGAGCGGCCACACTGTTATCGTTACGTGTGCACCTGTTGTCTTTTGTCTAACGCGTGGCACCGCTCTATTTTCAGTGTGACATTAATGTCCGCTTGACACATAAGTTCAGGATAATGTATGCGCGCGCTCATCTGGTTGGCCGCAAATGACTTTCCTTCGTCGAGATCGCTAGCAATTGATAGCTCGGCATTATCATATCGTGCCGACGCAGCAACTCAATTTGATCGAACTGTTTCCTTTTTTTCCACTCTACGTTGGAACAGCTGCTGAAAGATTTTATGGAGTTCATTCATTCGTTGGTTCATGAATTCCTGACAGAGTTTCGATAAATGTTACTATTTTCAATTTGCGTTTAGTTTATAGATTACATATTTGTATTAAATCGTATGTGTTTGTTTTTTCAGTCGTTAAGATTTTTATTTCCTTTTTCAAATCCAGTAGCTTCATTATTAATTAGTATTCTGTAATTCAAAGCTCGCAACGCGTAATAGTGCATTTGTTATTAATAATTTTGTAACTTCTATTGCGTCCGTTTATAATGACAGTTCTGCCGCATTGCAGAAGATATTATTGCATAAAAAGTCCATCAGCATTAAAATCGGGAATAATATGTGACGACGGAGCTAATTCCACTGCAGATTATTAATCGGTTTCAATCGATTGCACCAAAAGCTTTTCCATAAAAAAACAAGAGGATTTAGAGATCTCCGTTAATGTGTGCCAATTTAGAGTTTAAAAGCGATAAAAATTACGATTCAAGCGGATATAACAGTAACAGGAAAGGGTGACTCGAAAACACTTCCAGTCTAGGCTCAGTCTGTTAAGAAAGGGGCTCATTCGGCGCAGTAATTAGCTGCGCGACGATAACGGTAGGAGTGGGCCTTAATTGCCTTATAAATAACTCTCTCTCTCCGAACCGCAATCGCCTGGCAGCGTGAAATTTGATTGCAAAACGCGTAATTAAGCACGATTCGCCCGATGTATTATCAACCAGCCTGATTATACTTTACAGCGCCTATATGTTCATCGTTGAATTCAATGATTTATTGCAGTACTGCTTCACTGATTTTGATGCAATTATTTATTTTTGTTTTGATCGAGTTAGAGAACCTGATTCACCAATCATTGATTAATGGTCTTTTATCATTTCAAGTATTACACACTGAAAAAGATTTTAAAGATTTATAATATTGTACGTTTATTGTTGTTGTTGTTGTTTTTAGAATTTTGTTAATCGGAAAGTAAAGGGAAAGTTGTTGTGTAAAAAAAGAAATTGAGTGTAAAAGGATTTGGTGAAATAGAGGATTCATATTTTATTTTCACTCTTTTATACGCGTTTGTGAAATCCTGATCGTTGATACGAAATACGCTGCGCTCCGGTCATCATTGAAATGTCATATTTAGTGTTTTTGGCCGATGTGACTCGAAAGCAAAGGGGAAACCAAAACTACGAGTACAGAAAGCCTGTGCATTATTCGATAAAAAAAGAGGATAAACGAGATGTGGGGTATGATTTATCGGCAGCGTGAGAACATTGAAAATGGAACTGCGGTTTGGAGTGAAAATAAAACTGAAATAAATGTATTTTCATCTTTACATTTCTCGTATTACCAGAATTCAATCAAATCGATTCAGTATATTGCATATGTACAATCTCGATGCTGGAAAGTCTGTTTACACCTATTAAATATTAGTGAAAAAAATGTATTATTAAGTTTCAATTATCGGTACCAATTAATTTCTAAGTACTTTCGTTAGTAATCAAAACCTAATTTATTTAAATCTAATGTTAAACTGCGAATTCCATTTGGTGAAAATACAGTGAGTTTATCAAATAGGAATGTTGCAAGCACATTGAATATAAAAACGATTTTCTTCCCACATTATTTTATTTATCAGAATAATTTCTTTGATTCATTTTGCAATTTTGGGTAAAAATTGAGTTTAAGGTTCATATCTAAAAATAAGTCGAAAATT
This sequence comes from Ectemnius cavifrons, assembly GCA_964023945.1. NCBI lineage: Eukaryota > Metazoa > Arthropoda > Insecta > Hymenoptera > Crabronidae > Ectemnius > Ectemnius cavifrons. The sequence continues at coordinate 4,223,552 of OZ030380.1, read as the reverse complement.
GACCACGAACTCTCAAGTATAACGGGATTGGACGATAGAGATGCTGGATAAGATCTCGCTAACCCGTTCGCCAACTAAAGAAGTTCACTGCACCATTTCGTGGCCGTTCCCTTTGTATGCACTTTTTTTCCTTGCACGCTTATTCCCTCCGCCCCGATTTATCCGACGAGTTACGACCACTTTTCCGCTTCCTCAATTGTTCTGTCATTAGTTGAGGCCCGCGGCCGATTCTTCCCCTTTGTATTCACAGCGGAATACTTGGCTCTCTCGGTTGCATCAATGTTCCCAGAGCATTTCCATAAAGTTCACATATTCTCTCGCCTCGCATGCACACCGCGGCTTCTCTTCTATGTCTCGCATCCCACTCGCGAAATACGGGACTACCAATTTAACTGAAGCTCCATTTAGCCACTTCGCACTTAAACACCCATTCGCGAACTGCGATCCTTCCTTAAAGCAACTGTTCCACAAGGCTTTCGCGCTACTTGATATACTTTGCCATCTAGAAACATTTATGCAGCTCCTGTTCCCTTTTATTCAATCTCCACGCGTGCAACGAGTAAGACTCGAAGTGCCTCGATTCTCTTCTCTGGATTTGCTTGAAAATTCTTTCAAGTAGGAAGACTCTTTCAAGCCTGTTTCAAAAGTTTACACTTTCGGAAAGTTTGGAAAGCCGAGTATTCTTGTTGGAAATCAATAATCCGCGTTCTGGATAATATTTTGAAATTTAGACGTTGTTTAATAGTATTTTAACGGACGACTTTGATTACGTATGTTATGTAAATTATTAACATATGTATTTGAGTTATTAATAGTTTTGAAAATGTCTTAGTGATTCGAATTCTTTCGATGCTTTAGCAGTCGATTATTAATTCTAATATTCGATGAACAAACTAATACAGAAGAGGCTGGAGAGAAGGAAAGCCAAAGAAAAGAATGAAGAAAGATAGCATATTTATATTAGAATATCAGAATGTTAGATGTTACATACATAGTTATATTTATACAGAGATCTTTTCATAAAAAACTCAAAGTTCCTATTAACAATTGGAAGTATTTATCAGTGATAATAATGAACCGGAAATCATCCTAAGTAAGAAAACGCAAGGATTAGATAATTAAATAATAAATAAATAAATATTCGATGAATTGAAAGTAACAATATTACACAACTATTCATATCATATTTAAGTAGTCTTGACTATTTATTAGAGAATCTTTCGTCATCATCCAATGCGTCCTCGGCTCGCTGCAAACCAATAAATTCCACTCACTTAATTCCGCGTGTTAATGAGCGCGGCGCTGAGTGCCGCCAGTGTTCCCGTTTCAGCGCCATTAAACCCATGTAGAAGTCAAAGTCTCAATTAATATCGGTTAAACCCGTTAAACAGTCAACCGCGTTTCCCTTGACACTTAATCTTGGCTTGCTTCGCGTTTCAACATTCATGAAGCTCGCGCGGAATATGCCGAAAGGGCTACGCGTATGCGTGAAACATCAATTTCATACTGATTGTCTGATGCAGTGCTTGTTCAACATACTAGTCTGCACTACTTGCAATGCTGCTTGATTTGAAACGATGATAAATGAATTTGTCATTGATGCAGTAATGCATTTACTCACAAGGATTAAGAAGAGCAAGAAAGATTAACGAAGATTAAATTAAGGAAGACTGATTTCCACCACTTTGTAAACTAGATTCCGGAGATTCTAACCGCTTTCAGTTGATATATTTTAAAGAAAAATAAGGAATTAATTGATAAAGTATTACGAATTAACGATCCTAAATTTATCTTAAAATTTGCTTGGTCATATTTATTAAATATTATTGCAAATTGTAATTGCAATGTTCCTTGGTTCATAAAATTACTTTAGCCTGAATAACTGCTAGTTTGAATGAACTACACGCTATGCTTTGCAGTTTGAATGAGCGCAAAGTGTATCGGTTAAGTCCACCGTTTAATATGTTATCGGTTTCGGAATATCGCATTGGTCGCCGCAGCTTTTATCACCGGCAAACGCTAAGCAAGTTCCTGGATGATTACGTCATTGCGTAGATTTATAGCGCGAATATGCGTGCGGCCGTGCGCATTTCCAATGCGTTATTGTGCGCGGTGCGCACAATGCATTTGACGCGCAACAACGCCTTCCTGAGTCGAGAATCGCACCGATAAACACACCAGTGTTTCAGACGAGCTTCGGCGGAAATCGCATTGGAAGCTTTCGCACGAAGTAGAACACTCGCGTCGAGTGTCAAAGCGAAGTGTTGAAGTTCAAGAACTTCACTTTCTTGCGTTTGCCTTCAACAAAAAGTGAAAAAGCTCACTTGAATTGCTTGCGAGAAACAGATGCAAATCTGTGAGACATTCAGTAACAAGTGTTATACATTTCACCGGATTTACGTGATAATAAATTCAACATTCCTATTGTTTGTTTCTTTAGAGAAAATATCATTGAAACTCTGAGATATAACAACAATCGAACAAAATTTGCGAAATATCGATTTACACAACTATCACAAAAATTCGAAATATTCCATACGCATCCACCACAACTTCATAATACCCAACCCAGTCGAACCACCTCGACTGTTATTCCTTCGAAAGCTTTCCGCTGCCAACACAGAAATTTACCACCAATATTCCTACTAACTTTGCCAACAGCACCCAACGAACATTCGTACAATAAATAATAAATCCTCCCCTTGAAAATGCGGCGTTCCACTACCGAAGAGTTGAGCTCTCCTTAAATCTGGAATCCGATCACTGCGATAGCGTTGCACCGCCACGCTCGTTTGCATAATTCACGTTACGGCCAGAACTAAGGGAAACAAGTTGCCTGCGGCCTTATGTACCTTGGAAAATGGCTTGCACGGCGCACCCTTCTCAAAACCCCATAAGCAGTGCTAAATAAATGTGTGTGTGCAGTGATGCACTGTGTCGACAGTCTAGACTGCATACATTGATACATAGCGCACGAATAATATGCCTTTCGCCCAGCTGTATCCTGCACGTTCTTATTATGATTCCATGCCGCTTGTTCTTATAAATTATTTACAGATGCAGTGTGTCTACTGTATTTTAATCGACTTTAATGCATTGCATAGAATATACATCTATTGGCATAATACATACTATGTATAAAGGATGTAGAATAACCAAGGGAAATTTGTGGAGACTGTTGTAATCATAATTAATCCTTCTTTTTATAATATTGCCATTGAGTGTTATTTATTCTGCTTAATATCGTAGAATCACGGGCGATTATTTATTTAATTTCTCTATCAAGCTATATCGATTGTAATTATAATAATTAGATTATTTTACTGTTCATATTTCTATTGAAATAAAAATATTTAGTATTTTTATAAATAAATTGAGAGGAATTATAACTAATAGGATTTGTTAGAGGAATATTCGTATATATTTTGTAATGATGAAAAATACACATTATTTATTCGTTATTTATAATAATAGAAAACATGAGGTGTTAGTCTCTAAACATTTTAATTTTGAATCGTAGACGATTGATCGCAACTCTGGCCTGTCAGTACGTGCTGCACCCTTTGACCGCTTTAGAGACCTGACACCTTTCACCGAGACTCACCCAGTAATAGAACAGTCAATGACTGATAAAAGACAAGGCCCTCTTTCCACATTCAGTTTCACGCGAGTCAGTAGTTGTAGCGGCAACCTGTAATTGACATTCTTTACTGACCGCATTCTTCTGCATGCGAATTCTGGCGAAAGAAAGTAACTTATTATACTGCATATTTTTACATGAAATACTACTTGACACACTTTGGGAAACAGCTTTGAGACTATTTATTTGGACAATTTAGTACGTTCATTTTTATCTAAATAAAAATACTATACATTAAAAAATATGCGACGAATCATAACTCTCGGAAAGATCAATGTGACAGCGTATCATTGGTATCATTGCGCGTCATTCTCCGAAACGCTTCGTATCAGACAATGTCTCCTCGGGAATCACTCATCCTTGGAACGATGTCGAAAAAAGGATTGAATATCTTTGTAACGTGACGCCGTGCCTAGTACTAATTTTTCCAACAGTCATCGAACAATTTGTCTGACAGTAACCATGGACCTTTTTACTTGCAGGAGCATTTCAATCTGGTGGGAAGGGACAGCGAGAATGGTCCGGTCCTCGTCTCGGTGAAGGCCGAGACCGTCGCCGGACAGGAACACTGGCGAGTTCTGCTGCGATTGCGAGCGGGCTCCACGCACGAACTCGTGCCGGCAGTGAGCCTTGGCTCGAATCCGTCACCCGCAAAAATGGTCAAGGTAAATGTCCCCCTGTGCCTTCGCCGTTCACTGCTCTCCCTCGCTGCGTTGTTTCCCATGCTCGGTGCGGCCAGCATTCAAGAAAAACTTGTGTACAGAATAATACGAATACGTAGAGAGATGAAGAATTTTGGTAATTGCGTTGCGAAACATTGAGAGCCGGCATTCTTAATTTCTTTTTATCACTGCGCAGCCAAAACCGATTTTTAACTCTCCGTGATTAAGTATGTTCCACTGAATAAAGTATGACGTAACGTTGAAACTATCGGACTGAAAGAAACGTCATTCCTTTAATGATAAATTTAGAAATATGCATACTTGAAACAGTTGGATATTTATTGTATAAAGGACATTTTATTATTAGATATAATTTTTACCTTACGATAGTATGTTTATTTTGACTCTTCTTTACTGTAACGTTCACGATATAAGTGGGGGAATTAATCTTCAAGGATTATTAGCAAATTATATAGAGGATATAGGTTGCAGGGTATTTTCTAAGCTGTAATTAATAGGGAGAAATAATAAGTGGTTGTTATAATGAGTATTCTCTCGACAGGCGATCAACGAGAGCCTCAATGTGAGCACGCTTATGCCAGTGGTCTGTTCCGGCGCCGGGACGCTGATAGCGCGATACGATGAACACGCCTTGGTCTCGAGGTTCAAGTTCGGCGTGCTCCATCAGCGAGCTGGCCAAGTAACTGAGGAACAGCTCTTTGGCAACAGGCAGATCACGCCTGCTTTCCAAGAGTTCCTCGATCTTCTTGGCCAGAAGATTGATCTGAAGGACCATAAAGGGTGAGTGCAGCTGGAAAACTAATTCTCAAGTACCTCGAAAGCATGGAAAGTTACTTTTACCATGCGAGATGCATAAGTATCAGGAAGAATCGATCTAACGTTAGTTGTGTCAGAGTATTTCCATGAGAACGAAACACATATATTGATTTTCAAGTAGAAACAATTTTATCTAACATTAGTCGTATGACAGAATTTTTATCAAAAAGAAATCTGTATGTTCGTTTTCAAATAGTTTAAAAGTTTACCAAGCTACTTTTATAATGCACGAGGTACATGACTGTAGAAAAATCGAGCTATCGTTAGTTATACGACAGGATTTTCATGGGAACGAAATGTGTATGTTGGCAGATACCGCGGCGGCCTGGATACTCGACACGGCCAGACAGGGGATTCTGCGGTCTACGAAGTATTTCGGGGTCGTGAAGTACTCTTCCACGTTGCCTCCCTCCTGCCGTATAGCCCCGGGGACTCGCAGCAACTGCAGCGCAAGAGACACATCGGGAACGACATTGTCGCGATTATATTCCAGGAGGAGCCTACTCCCTTCAGTCCTGATATGATCGCCAGCCACTTCTTGCACGCCTTCATCGTCGTTCAAGTCGTCGACCCTTGCACACCAAACACGAGGTACGTTCTTAGAGCCATGTATGTACTTGCCCTGCTTAACCGAGCTTGCGTAAAACGCGGAACAGACTCTTGTAAGAGCAATCGTTTTTCCTTGAATATATACACGAACGAAGGGTAATAGTCTAGCGAGAAGAAAAACTCTCGTAGCATTTTTGGGAATTTTATTCAAAGAAGGAGAAAGATAAGATGTTTTATATGCAATGGAATCTGTATGAATCTGTTTTATTCATAGGTACAAAGTCAGTATTAGCGCGCGCAATGACGTGCCCTGGTTTGGACCTGCTCTGCCAACTCCAGCTGTGTTTCTCCGGGGTGTTGAGTTCAAGGAATTCCTCCTCACTAAGTTAGTCAATGCTGAAAATGCGGCTTACAAAGCTGAGAAGTTCTCGAAACTCGAGGTATTTATTTGATACATCAATCTTGTCATAGATAGTTGATAATTTTCAATGTATGTATCTAATCGCATTATTCCCTTTTTGTAACAGTTAAGGACTCGATCAGCTCTACTGGAATCATTAACAGAAGAGCTGCAGACAAAAACTGCTGATTTTCTGGGAGGAGCGATTGGTTTGGCCGGCGCAGGATTGGCTTTCGGAAGCAATTGTCCCGTAAGTCCAACTGCAAGTGATGCATCAGGCTCCGGCAGCGGTGGAAGCGGCTCGCGGTTCATCGACACCGTACGAAAAGCCCTAATATCGCGCGTGAGGAATGCATCAACGGAGAGTGTGCCGCAACAGTTGTCAAAGAAAGGTCAATCCGAGCCAAGTCCACCGAGTAATCGGCAGTCGACCACAAAGTTTAGCGGTAAACGTTCAGTAGAACCGTCGAGTCCTCTGGGCTCGCCCGATCTCACCCTAAGGAGGGATTCAGAGCGCGGAAGTCCAAGCTTGGGCAGCCAGGACAGCAGTCTGTCCAACACGGACAATCAAGATAGCAGTCTGGCCACATTGCAACAAGACGATGTCGACCGCAGGGAATCTACTATCGCGGTTTGCGCAAATAACGACACCAACAGCACTGACAAGACTTCCACCATGCAGAGACTGACCCACGAGAATCTGCGCAAGCAGGAAAGATCTGACAAGACGGAGATCACGCAGAGAGTTATCTCCGAAAGTGACGACAGTTCGGTGAATAGCGAGCTCGAGCTCGATCAAGCCGTGTATCCTGATAGTGACACAGGTCTGGAATCTATGAGTTCCGCAGAAACCCACGACACAGCACGCTGCACGAATAAGGATGGCGTGGTAGAAAGCGAGAACCTCAGGATGGAAGTCACCAGGCTAAAATGCGACAAGCTAGATTTATTACGGCAGAATGTGGTAAGTTCCCCGAATTTCAATTCAATGTACACTGTGATTCACTTGCTATTTAGTCAGAACTGTCGAATCCTACTTTTTGCAAGCAATCCTACTGCGCGATACTTTCCTACAGTATGCTTAATGCAAAAACGAGTTATCAAACATTCGTATACAATTAAAATAATTAGATAATCTATTATTATAACAGATCTTCTAGAAGTATCTTTATGTTTAGAGTTGTGACGTATTCATTATAAATTGGAAAATCAACTTTCGTTACAGACCTGCCAGCGAGACATTAAACGCCTGCGAGAAAAGGAGTTGCAACTACAATCGGAGCTCTCAGTTGCGTCGAAAGAGATCCTTCGGTTGAGGACGATGTTGAAGGAGTGCTCGTCGAGTATTCCCCTGGACAACAACAATCAGCAGACATCCACCGTCTAAAGATCTCTCTCGGAGATGCGTTGTATTCGCTAACGTTAGCGAACTAGTTTCCCGTTGCAATTATTAGATTTTAACCATTGTTTGGGCGCAGCAGTAGAAAGCTCTGTACATTTGATTTTCTGGCAGGGGCTTCTTTCAAAGAAGACAGCGCCAGCGAGATACCACAGAGTATTTGAAACTTGCAATTGAAATGCTTTATGTTTTGTTCGACTGTATGGTTGATCCTTCTTAGATAGAAGTTGGTACAAATTGTATAAGTCATAGAGACGAGAAGGGTAGTAGCTGCAGAAAGGACTGGCAGGATTCTGCGATACTATCGTATAGTGACGCGTCTTTCTAGGTATTCGCTGTCTAGGCTCTAATTGTTACTTGTAGTTGTAACTTGTTTGAGTTCTACCCCTAATATTTATCGATTAATTTATTAGTAGGCATAAGTTAACCCTCAATAGTCAGTATGATATAGGGCTAAATACGCACGGATCATAAGCGCAGTCGATTAAACGTGGACATTTATTAGTAGGAGCAACTCGCTGCTGTATTGTTAAATAGTTTAGAAGGAAAAAGTAAGATGGCCTTTAGTCCTAGCGTTCTCGAGACTCGAATAGATGTACATGGAAAGTACAGCTGTCTATGGTATCCGTAACGATTCAGCGTCTACAAATGGAGATGGCCCTAGCGCCAATCATAGTTTTTTGAAACACTAACTAACTGCGTGCTGTCTCGTATAACAATACAAAACGACTGGTATATGTATACTAGGTGCGCCCGGACTGCGAAAATCTATTACAGTTTGATGTATTTCCGCAATTCTTGCGACTGAAGAAACAGATGTGTGTAGCTAGTTGCAGTATTTGTCGAGGTAACCAATTCCCGGAATTGGATACACTACCCAATTATTAGTATTAGACCGAGACAGTTTTAGAGAATTACGAATGCCTCGTTAGTTAATCTTCCGATAAGCGTTAGCTGAATTAGAATAAGATGCGGTTTCCGAGTCGTTCTTTACAATCTTAACACCTTTGCTGCACCAAATTATTTCGAGGTACGTAACGTTTTAATGTGTCAATAACGTACGAACCGAAAGCGTATTATCATTCACCGTTAACTAATACACTAGATTAAGCGTACTTCATTTGTTTAGTTCCGCACGTTACTTTCATTACATTGACCGATAGTATTAATACGACATCTTACTACTATGTCTCATTTTTACTGTTAACTGCGTTCTATAGTAAAGTTTCTTTTGTAAATAATCGATCGTCGCTTCAAGCAGGGCAGTGACAGACGCGTCGAGAGAGCGGAGACAGAGAGACATGGAGGTTCACTCACATGTAATACCAAAGTTTATCTTAGCGAACTTAATTCTCGTTCATTCTTATTAGTTTTTGTACATTCCTTCCTGGTAAACATGCGCACAGGGACACGCAAAGCACATGCATGCAAACAGAGGTACAAAGTGCGTTATCACGCAGCTACTTGCATTTAACATAGCGTACCTACCATCTCTTTTCAATGAAGGCAATTTTACTGCGAGTACAAGTTTTCGTCTCATCTGTAATAAATGACTTTTGTATGGGTTTACAAATACTTTGCGAGAAACACCACTGTTATATCACTGCCTATATGATGCCGCTTCGGAACGTACACACTCTTCCACTGTAAATAAGGACTATCGTTTCTACGTGGCGCTAAAGCAATTTCCTGAGTCACTTCGATTACTTTGATACAGATCGGTCAAACGGAGATCAATTTTTGATTCGTTATTGCGGTGCACGTGCCGCTATAAAATCAATCTGGCCGTGGTAGTGCAGTTCTGTCTCGTAAGTGATATTTCTTCGCGACAATCTACGTTCTTCTTAATCAAGATAACATAGTTTGTGACGCCGGCCAAGTATGTTTTAATAGCTATGATTTTCATCGAGTTAGTAAAAGCTCCACGCAAACGCCAATAGGCAATTTTTTCAGTGATTCGTGTAACACCACGTTTTCATCTTTGAGGAAAAGCGCATTAAGCAGTTCGTACTACATTTAAGCAATCCACTTTCGTGTGCTAATTTGTTATAAGCAGTTTGTCTCTATACCGGGCGGGGTGTCAGTAAATCGATACGTTAAAAGAGTTGAAAAAACAAATAAACAAGAATGCGTTTGTGGAAGGTTGAACGAAATTTCGTAAGTCATGGGGCACATGGTTCGAGTATTTTTGGAAGTGTCTTATACATTAAGGACTAACGCAATGCGAATTCGCATTGGCAATTATTCGTGTGAAGAAGCTTAAGCTCGACCGACGTTAATTTTACCAATGTACATAAGGCGTATTGATTTCGATTGACGAGTCATTCGAGAAAGGTGTCCCCTTGTTTAACGTCGACAAAAAGAACTAAGTTTACCATTCTCTAGTGTGATTTTTACGCTGGCCTTGCAAAATCAAAGAAAGATTATCTATCTATATTATAAAGAGATATGTGTTATTATATTATGAGAGAAAACGCGCGCGCGGAAGAGATCGAGAAAGAGAGATAAAATATTACTGCTATAAATATATAAATATATATATATATATTTTGTATTTAATATTAATCGCCCAAGATCTATCTAACAAAACTGCGAATACTACTACTCTATAATATTACAATAGGAAAGTATATATTTCTTATGACTGGTATAAGTATTCGCATTCTATTTTTTCTTTTCTATGCACGACTGTCAAACCTAAAAACCGATGCTAATGATGTTCGCCTATAAATAAAATGATTTGAACCAAATCCGCCATCACTGAGTTTTCTGCGATAATAATAAGCGCTACTCTACTATTTTTACTACCGCCATTTTTTTATTTACAAATTTGCATGCATGATTCTATGTTCAAAGGAAGGCAAGGTAAACTAGGACGAGTTTCAGAAGAGCGGCAGCTCGTCACATTTTTAACAAATATAAAGGTCGAATATTATTAAATATAGGATGGGATATATTTGACATACATATATTAATATCTCAGTCCTAAATTAATTTCGATATAGAAATTCGATGTCGGACAACGATAATCTAATGAATCGTGTGATCTATTGTTACCCTCGAAAACCTGACAGGGTGATTATTCGCATTTTTAAAAGTTATGCGCAACAATAATCGGGAGAACCCCGAAATCATTCAAGCGTGACAACCCTTTCACCCCCAATTTAACGATTAACACTCCTCAACGAGCTCATTATTAGGTCATTGTTATTGATAAACAAGTTTCTCGGGCGGCATCACGCATGTGTCTAGTAATTCAGGTCGTGGAGCGCGCACGTTCATGATATCCAATAGAATCTCATTACCATTTCAGTATCACGCTCAGTATTACCGACAATGCGCATATTAATTATTTATTTAAATGCGATTTAATTTCATTCCTAATCTATGATGCTTCGCGTGAAAATTCCATATACGATATATCATTATAAGTACTGCAAAATACTGTGTATGCAGGGTGATATAATCTGTAATATTTATATCGCTGTATGCACATAAATATAGTCATAAACGTTTAATTCCTCTAAATGTATTTGTAGCAATTTGTTGGTGTACGTAGGATAACGAATACGGCTGCGTAGAATAACCGTAAGACATCCTTATAAATCCCTGCATATTTAATATTAGACCTGCATTCAACTGCGTAAATGAGACGGCATAACGAATTCCAGGAAACGGACCGGCGAGGCCGGCAAGGGTAGGCGGTATGACGAATTCCAGGTAAGCAGCGGTCGGTACTGCCGGTAAGGTAGGGGCCTGCGCGGTCATGGTGGGGTAAGAGTGGGGAGAGTCTCAAGTACGCAGTTCGCACCGTCACCGCTCAGTCTGCTTGGAGCGCTCGACCTGAACGCATCCATGTACTGTTTACTCCCGGTGCTCTCCATAATTATACGCTTTGCTTTGTTAACTACGCAGTACATTATTCGAGTTTTTTCAATTATATACGGCATCGCGAATTATTCTAATTATCCGATGAATTGTTTGTAATAATATAAATTTAGAATCTCGCGTGTGGTACTTTTAAACCATTCACATTCATTTTTATCGTGTTTATTCCGTTATTTGAATATCGTAGATTGCGGTGTACGGGATATTGCCGGGATTTGAAACGTAGTGTGTCGAGTACGCCAACGCGATTTTGCGCCGCTTTCGGTTACTTTCTCGAAGAGTTCGTGATCCGTGATTCGCGATTACAATTTACTTGTTTTCATTTTGATACTCAAGTGATTACTGCAATTACTACGTGTACGGGTTTCTTCATAGAGTCACGCCTTTGCATTAGATGAACTTTTTTTTATATTTTTTTTAATTGCACAGTAGAATCAGTCGCGTTGCATTGGAGGTTGGAATTCGGATAACAGTGATTCTTCCCGGTAGTGTCGCGTAATTCGCTCCGTATTAATTGGAGACAGTTTGCTTCTATCTGGTTTCCTCATTTATGACAAAAGAAAGGACAAGGCGACCAAATGTGCGCTTACGTGATAATTTAACGCGACGTATTATAAATATCTTCGGATGTAGTAAATAATACTGCACCGTCTGTGTGCTCGTGGTTGCTCTTGCCACTAATTTTCAATTTAAAATTTGTGCCCTCAATTCACTTATTTGTTGAAAGTAATATTTTGCTTTGCTTTCACCTGACATCGCGAATTTATTATAGTATTACTATTTGATGACAAGTGATGATTCAAATCCGTTTGACAGTACGTTTACTTTAATGTCCATTTTATTAATATTTAACTTTCAATATATTGTACGGTACAAGCTGCTCTAAGCTTTTTGCTCGCGATTAGATTCTCGCATTTAATTCTAGGGGAATACAGAGGGAACGGGGAATTTTTCTGTAGTATTGGGGGGTTGGGATGGCGGAATAATTTACGTTGTGGACTATAATCACGATGATTCGTTTCGATTCAATGAACTTTAGCTTACCGAATTTGCAACTTTTTTTACTAATTTTTTTTGTAGAGTCAGCACCTTGAAAAATCGTGAGTGTGGTAGTGATCGATTGCTCTTTTGATACGCGATTGGTATATTTCGTGTATTTGAATGTAATTTTTTGGAAGAGTGCCATTGAAGCTCACACTCCGAATTCTTTTTAATACAAACAGGTGTTATAAATAATTCGGAGCTGTAATATTTATAATTAATTATATTCTCTTCTGGTTTTCATCAGTAATCACTGATTGATTACTGATCGAAAACTTTTTGTAATCATAGAGTCTCTTGCTCGCGTATGCAATTAAAGAGACATGGACGTACGCCACGATACATCTTCATCCATTTCATCTATCATACACCCACTCCAAAAACTCAATATTTCTATGTATAATCTGCCTTTTTTACAGCACTTTTGTAATTTGTGCCGACGAGCGGCTTTAGAGTTGCGAAATTCCCGCGGCCCGTCTCGGAATTGGCCTGGGCGGACTTGCACGTGTAAGTCCCACAACGTTCCCGCGAAATAGAATCATTTGATCGAAATTAGCGACAGTGGTCCCCGCGTGGACGAGCTGTCGCACGTGGTTGAGTCAGTGTTGAGGCGCCGATTTGGAAATTTTAAACCCGTCCGCGAATTAAAGAAAATTTTGATCGATCGCGGACGTAGAGTCAGTGGTTTATCGTTGAATAAGACAAAAGTATAGTCGCGAATTAGATTGATGGCTCAGCTGAGTCAATCTTTTCGTTATCGGAAATATTAGAGCCAGTGCCACAAGAATTGAAGAGGGGAAAACTTGAAGAGGACCTATCACAGCGATGGATTTATATCCAAAGGGTAAGTTTCGTAAAATGTTATTTCCCCTTTCATCAAATTCCTTTTAATTTCCTTTCTAATTTTTATACATGTGAGCAGCTGACTAATGACATGGTTTTTTCTTTTACAGATCAAGAGGCATTCAGTAGCAGTATTCATCCCATAGCAGATCATCGGGTGTTGCTTCGTCATCAGAGATAAATTAGGTATCAAAAGGGTGACTGACTCAAAGTCAAAAAGTCAAACTGCTAAAAGCAGAAGGTGAAATGACTTTTCTTATTATTCCTCCAGTCTTCTATCATGTCGTAGGACGAATGGTCCAAACCGGCACAGAAGACTGGTTGTATTTATTATTTTATAAGAATGAGCATAGTGACAAACAATATAATGTTATTTCATTGTTGTTATTAGCTAGGATAGGTCTTCTTGCTTTTCGCGATTTGCATTTCTAAGTTAACCACATTTCAAACTCTTTAATTGAAATACTTTAAGGGATCATTAAGAATCCCAAAATAAATTGATTAAATAGCCCGGCTTTGCTTGAATCTGACGATTGTCAATTGATTTCTAATCAATATTTCAATAATTTATCGTAGAGTCCCGCTTTGTTTAATATTAATAAAAGTAAAGTAGAGTTATAAAAGCAAGAAGACATTTCGCGACGGATTGATTCTGGAGTCAAAGTTGTTGAAAATGTGTACACTTCTATTATTTGTGAATATATGTGCACAACTTTGATGACAGGGTCATCCTAGATTTTTTATAATAATGTACATATATGTAAGTGTAGATGATATGATACCTAGTCCTTTTTAGGACTAATGAGGAGTTAATATTACTTACACTTACACCGCGTATATATAAGAATGGAAACTTTTTATCGCATTTAATTAGTAGAGACTTGCTAATGAAAATATACATAGTTCCATTCTATTGAAATTAAAGTATAGTCCTTCTGACGAAAATCGATATTGATTTTATATTAACGTAGAGTCAATACCCCGTTTAAAGAATCTGAATATTTTGTATTAGTCGATCTTTCGGAAAGATCAGTAAAGAATTTCTTAACAATTAGCCAGGATTTTCAGCACACTTGAAGAATAAGAGATGAAGGTTGGAGGCATTTTTAGCCATGTCTGTGGTATGCCCGCACGCATTCGAGTTGCCCAGGTGCAACTCCTATGCGTGTGGGACTAGGACATGGTTGATGGTATATTTCAATGTATGGCAATTAGTAAGCGGCAGTAATTGTGCACAATGTACGTTCCACATGTATGAATGTATATTTTTACGTGGGATTTACGTTGATAGAGTCACTCATATAGTTTTTTGCAATGGCAAGTTATTGAAATAGTTGGCGCATAGTCAGCTAATTTGATAAAATGCTATTCAAGTGTGCTGTCTTTGCACACGAAATTTGTTGTAGCTTCCTTTAATATCGAAATAAAGTGTTACATAAACACTTGGATGCGGGTTAGCTTTTGTCGCAATGGTTGCTGCTGCTGCTAATTGATTTCAGCTCACGAGGTAAAGTTGAGTGCTTGTGTCTGCGATTCTTGTATGAGAGAATTTTGATTAGATATTGTTTAGGGAGGTATAGGTAACTTACTTCTGAGTGTGTGATTTAAAATAAGCAGGTAGGGTTCGAGCAATTTTCCCAGTTATGAGTGAAGGTTCTCGGACCGTTACTAATATCTCACCGCAAATTTGCGGAAGGATAATAGTAACATTTAGATTTAATTTAGTTTGTAAGGACTCCCATTGCACCAAGTGGAGTCAGAAGAAAGAAGCTCAACGATGGTGTGTTTAAGTATATTATGCAACTGCATTAATTGCACAAGCTATCGATAGGGGCACATGTGGTCACTATCATAGTAGCAATTTATGTTGTTGTGTAATACAACCAAATTATGCAACAATACAATTTTCTTGCTACAAAACTAATTTTGTTTTGTTACAAAATTATTTGATTGTTGTATAAGTTATAGGTGCTGCAATATTAGAGTCTTTGCATTCGGGGATAGAGTGGGGGGTTGCTGGTTTTCTTGCTCGAGATATATTAAATGTGCGTTTGGATAATAGTTATTACCGGGTGACTATTATCCTAATCGCTAGTTATGGGCTGGGAATTAGATCCGCGTTTTGTTTCTCGCGTTCTTTGATGGCATTTCTGCCGGCCGTGATAGAAAATATCTCGAGCAATCTCTTGCTGGGTTTGCGCCCGAAGACATCGAAGTGGCCTATGAAGAGGGTCGAAGAACCATGGCTGTCCATCCTCGATGGACGGTCATCATTTTGTCACTATGCTCATTATTATAATGTATGCACGCGTTCGTATTGCACGAACGGAGGGCTGTGTCACGAACATAAGAGTTCCTGTGTCCGGTTCTCGGCGGGCTGGCAGACGCATCCTTTAGAGTCCTTGGGTGAAAATTTTACTCAACTAATTACAATATTAGTCACACATATAATTGATATACTCTAAGAAATACGACTGGCATTGTTAGTGAAAATTTGTCTTCGTATGTTGGAGATACATTTTAGTATTTGTATTCTTGTTGATTCTCATTGAATGCCATTTGGTTGACTAATGTACCAATCATTGGGAACCAATTAACTAAGTAATTAGAGAATTAGAAACCAAATGATTGGTCTGTTATTCTATCAATGGTGTTTAAATGAAAATCTATGAAAGGGTACAAATACCGTGTTGGCATACCTAAATCGGATAATATTGGTTGACTAAAGAAAGCGATCTTTGTAGATATCCAAGAGCCCTTGGTTTTGCAATGCCTTAATGGCCTAATTATCCTTGCTAGCTGGGGATAATCTTGGACATACTTAATATCACTACATCGATGATACTAGGAATGAACAAGATGAATTATGGATACCATTGTATCCATGGTATCCATAAAATTTAAATTTTGAAATGTGGGTGTTAAATAGTTAAAACGCATTGGTTGGACATTCTTTAAAGGGATGATCAATCAATTCGCTTTAACTCCTCAGCTCGCAAGTGTTGCTTTATCACCAATATCATTCAACGGTGAGTGATATTGGATGATAACATGTATGAGTAATTTATTGTGCAGTCAAGGGCAGGCCAGAGCTGGCTGGTCGTAATTTCGTTAGCTGGGTTAGTCTTTTGATTTCTTTGCTAGGCCTGAAATGGCCAACTATTAGATTATTTAAAAAATGCCAATGTGTCATTGCTTGCTTATTAAGTATTGATATGTTATGGAAATGATAACAGATCATTACGACTCCTTTAGTAGATTATAATAGATATTGCAGGCACTACGATGCAGTGGTGCTTGTAAGACCGACACATTCGCATAGACGAATTAGCCCATTCTTTACGTTTTGTCAATTTCTTATGATTTGATGGGATAATTCGTCGCCCAGCTAACTTATTACATTGCAAAGTACGACTTTATTATCCGATTTTGTAAGAAAGTTAAGATAGATTACCTTTATTTTTGTGCCAAATGTTAAGGCAGTAAAGTAGAGAAATAAATAGGTATGCGAACACACCCGTTCTTAGTTATGTAATCGCACTTGATATATATTATTAATATATTTCATATTAATAATATATTCTGGTACTATTATATAGTTAGGTGGCGGGAGTCAGACCTCGGTGGTTGCTATAGATTTATTATGTGAATCTGAAGTAACACTCTAAGGGCTGTAATAAAACTTGGAGAGCTCCGATGTAACTCGAAAAGTTGTATTACAGAATATGTACTGTAACATGCGACTACAAATAATATCTCATTGATAATGCCAGTCTTTTCTTAGTCCTTATCAATTATAGTGTGCTAATGTAATTTAGAATTCTAACTAACGTTAGAATTAGAGTTTATATTACAAGAATTTAAAGTAGAGTCACTTTTCATTGCCAAGAATTATTCATATTAGTATAATCAATTAATTTATACTGTTTCGATATAATCGAATTACAAAGTTCGATTTTGCTATTTTGATTGTCAAGTGCTTTCATCCTTGGACTCTCTAGGATTGCTTAATCGCAAGACCTAAATTCATTATTATATATTCGAGTCAGTAGAGTCTTTTTCTATTTTCAATCGAGTCTTGCGAAAGTAGAGTCTTTTTCCATTTTCAGTCGAGTCTTGTAAAAGTAGAGTCTTTACCATTGAAAAAAAGTCTGCCAATTAAAGTAGAGTCATTGAATTTTTGTATTAGTTATAATTTGGCAGACAAGTCGAGTCATTGAGAATAAGTCTGCAGCTCGCCAACGTGAGACACGTTACGGCAAGTGCGTGCACATATATTTCCCCTTCATCTCATGTTTTTGAATTTGCCGATGAAACGATATGATGAAAGTGGGCTCAGAGGATGCTCTCGGTAGGGGTCTTTGATATCGCTCACCTCTCGCACACTTATTTTTCTACTTCTTCTTCTTCTTCTTGGGATTATCTGGTTCTCTGATATTCTTCTTCAGAGTAAGGATAATCCTAAATTGGTTTTGGTGAGCCTTCTATGCCGCTTCTGTGCCGCATATTAGATAGCGCCTCTGAGTAACCACTCGGTTAGAATCACGCGAATCCGTATCGGGAATTTATTGTTGCACAAATTAGAGACAATGTGGCCTCAGTCAGTGCTACCCGGGAAGGTTAGGCGCTACCGGCGCAACCCCGTCGCGACCGCGTTAAATTTGTTAGGACTTTTTCCGCGTTATTTATTAGGGCTTGCTGCAGTTTAGCTAAACCAGTACTGACTGAGGACACCGCGATTTGCTATTATCATTGCTATATCATCTAGAGTATAGTGTCCGTGCCTTGCCAAAAGTAAAGTAGAGTCAATCACCGTATCGAAGAATCAATTAGAGTCTTTCATCTCATCAGTCGAGTCAATCATATTTTTTTATATATTTTTTTTAATGCTAATACATGGAAGATCGTACGTGGCGTACGTCGAAGTCTGCAGGCTTCTGTCCTTTTCAGGATTGAGGTCCTTGCTTCTTTTTTTATTGAACTATTATAGTTCATTGTATACTACCGATGTAGAGCCAATATAGAGTCACTGTACCAGAAATGAGTGCAATCATTGCATAAGTCTCTTGGTACTTAGGGCCTCGATAAATGCCTATGTCACTTATCGGGAACAATGGTAACTCCTCCATCGAGTCACGCTTATAGAATTTTGCTGAATGTTCTATTCAAAAGTGTGAAATTCACACTGTTTAGAATAGTAAAAGTTGAGTAATCAGGAACTGCTTACAGTTAAGATAGTAATTAAATTACTGGCTTAACTTACACTCACGATTTCGCGAGGGGCACCACCCGCGGTCCACATACCCCTTTTCCTTTTGCAGTTCATTGGATAAAAACGAGTCATCGGGATTGTACATCCGTGACAATGGGTTTTGCTCGTTCGCGAAACAATACGTTTTATTACTAGCTTACTTGTGGGGATGTGATCTCGTTTATGAGAGATCACTGTAGCATATCCTTCGTTCCCGAAATAATCCCCGGGAATTACTTGCGTTTTGAAGAACACAATTACTTGTGTTCACTTTGCTTTGTTGGGAATCTCTTACAGTGGATCCATGTCCGCATTAGTGCTTCTTGGCTTCGGCCATGTTTAGCCGCGGGTGGATTCCCTGGCAGGAGTTTCTCTCGAGTTTTTTTTAGTGTTGCGGAATAAAGTAGAGTCTTTTAAAGTTAACGACTGTTTAATTGACGCGAATCAAGCTTGCTATCATATAGTTTTTTTTCGCGTGGAAGACCTTGCTGCGGTCGGTCCATGTCCGCATTAGTGCTTCTTGGTTTCAGCCATGTTTAGCCACGGGTGGATTCCGCAGCAAACTTCCTCTTTTGAAGTCTAATTGCTTCAAATTATTATTGTAGATTTTAATATAATTATACAGCTCTGAGGGAAGCTTTTTTAGGCTCGATCCATTATTTCCCACTTTGTTCTTCTAGTTGGGTAACAAGCAATGTTTCAGGACACGTGCACGGTGACTGGGTGAGATGTGCCGATATCCTGAATGTGCGTTTGGACAGTCTAGCAGTTTCGCGCATTCATTCTTGCAAATGCGTGTGCGAAGTATACATTGTTGGACTGCCATGGCAATGTCGCATTGCGCGCGGTATATGTCTGACAGTGCCTTCAATGATAATGACTGGCTGATTGGACGTACATTACTTGCAACAGAGGAGTTCGAGCTTTCAGTTCATGGGAGGTACAGTTCCTGTAGCACTGCTTAGTTCCTCCTTAAGGATCATAGCAGTGATACAGAAACGAGTTGTCAGTGGTGACACTGAAAAGTGTCACCCGGATGTCTTTGGCAATGCAATATCATTCGCACTTGATTCTTCGCAAGGAGTCTCAGGCGTCTTTTCTTGCATTTGTCAAAAGCATCCGGTGAAGCGCATCTCATTGGCATCGTCCTGTAGCAGTGCTTGTGATTTGGTCGCGCAGGCACCTTTCTAGAATACTTTGTGTGAAATGCGTGGATCGAGCTTTGTAGTCTTTTTGAATATTAATTATAGATTTTGAATTAGTGTGGCGAATTAATGATAGCTCTGAGAGAGGCCGACGTCTCTCTTATATAGAGTTTCTAGTTTTTGCTATTAGAGTTGCGCCAGCAGGTGAATTTTAACGTAGAGTCACCGTGGTGTTGAGCTTTAAGCTGCGAGTGCACAGGTTTTCCTCGCGATTTAACTTCACCCGTTGCTTGCAAGCCGAGATTATCTTGGCTATGCAATTAGATGAAAAGTGTACGTTTCTAACTTTGTCCTTTCTCGTGGCATAAGTCTGGAAATAGGGTGGAAGTAACCGCGTATTTTTCTAACCCTTTGCTGTAACTTTTTTCCCGCTTTTTAGTAGCATAATCACTGTTATCAGCCTTCCACTTCCAACTCAACGCGACACCAGCCGCGAACACTTGCCATATTTTTGTATATATATTTTTTTTTGTAGCATATTTGCGGAGTTACTCCCGTAATGATTGCAGTTATGATTTGAGTAATTAGAGTCGCGTGTCGGTTTTGCGCATGGAATTTACGAATTGGTAATTGCATGCTTAGTGAATGATCGAACTTCTCGAAAAAGTAGCAAAAAGCGGGGCAAACGAGCGTGCCAGCGTGCTCAATTCAGAATTCAGTAGAATTCTTTTAACATTAACTTCAATTTTTTCTTGCTCGCGAAGTAATGATAGTGAATTGTTTACTACGTGCCACAGTCTTGTATCAATTTAAATTTTTCATTTTAGTGAAATGTCAATTTGTAATTTAAATTTACGCCGTGTTATTACAATTTTTCAAAAATCGGTACTCTCCCTCTGAGAGGTTGCCGAGAGAGCCCGGGAGGCCTATGCTTTTTCTGTTACAGGTTGTTCCAGCTTTAATTTTAAGTCTGCGTTTAGCATAAGAATATTATGTATATTGTATAAGGGTCGACCCTATTTATTGTATATTTTAATTAACCAATTATCTAGCTTTAAGTAGATTTGTACGCGCACCATCAGACGAGGACGACCCGATTTACTTATGCACCAACATCCAGCATTAGTTATAAGTTATATTGCGTGCGAGTGTTATAAGAAATGGGCGCCCATTATATCGTAGTTTGTTAAGTAATTGTCTTGTGTAAAGTGTGTCTTGGATATTCGTTCTGGTTTAATGTCTGGGTTTTAATTCTTTCTTTGTCCTTTCTGCTTTAAATGTTTTTATTTGCTGATTTTGGTGATGGCCGAGGGTCTCCAAGTGCAGCAACCTCCCTGTGGTGAGACCTGGGTCGGCAATACTTAATGATTAATCCGCACAATATTTCTTCAACGTTCTGCAGATCTTTTTAACTTTAATAAGAAATTAAATTCTTAAATATAGTGTCCGAAGTTATGTCTCTCAGTACATAGCAAGATATAATTAAGATTTGTATTTAATTCTTTGTTATTATTGGATTAGTATTTATTTTAATAACACAAGGTGCGG
Source organism: Ectemnius cavifrons (assembly GCA_964023945.1). Classification (NCBI taxonomy): domain Eukaryota; kingdom Metazoa; phylum Arthropoda; class Insecta; order Hymenoptera; family Crabronidae; genus Ectemnius; species Ectemnius cavifrons. The sequence goes on along the minus strand of OZ030380.1, from coordinate 4,202,349 downwards.
ATTAACAAGTATTGCCGGGCGAATGGCTGCACATTAAATTATTCATGGTTCTCTTTCAATACCGAGAGAATCATTAATAATTTTAATTGATCTTCGTAAAATATTTTTTCTATTACATACCTTTCCTCTTTATTTATTATAATGCATAAAAGAAACACCTATGACGCTTTTTGCCCCCTTTTCGAAACAATGGTTTGCGGTGGACAATGTACAAATCAAACGATTTATCGGAAATGAAAAAATGAAACGGGTTTCAAAAGTCAATGAAATTATTTAATACTTATCGTAGTCCAATTTGGATATCATACTTTATTGCAAATGTACAAATACGATAACTACAAATTTCATGTTAATCGACCAATTGGTTTCTGTGCTACGTCCACCAATTTTTTAAGATGGTGCTTAGAGAAAAAATGTAAAAACATACAAAGGGGTTGACATTTCGGGTATCCGTTTATCATAAGCCTTTATTATAAGTATCCATACGATTTGACAATCATACATCCTACTTTCACCGCGAAGTTCGTATAGAGTGCGCCACCGTACAGTGAAATATCGCGCCACATCGGTAACGCAGATGCGTGGCAAGTGGGCACACGACTCAGCATACCCTTCCGGTTTATTCGATATCACGTGCACCTGGCCGACGATATCAGTCGATGTCGGTAGCGCTGCGCAGCGGAGTACACAGCGCTAGACTCTCCGGTGCTCCACATAACACACAGTCGGGCACAGCAATAGCTAGCGCAACAACCAGCTGCTGCGGCACTTGCCCGAGAGTGCCGCCAAGTGGTGTGTGCTGCTGTTGCTGCTGCTGTTGATTACCGATCGACGCGCGACGACAGGGCCAGCCGAGAGGCAGAGAGAGAGCGAGTGCAGCGCAGGCAGAGCCCGTGCTAGCCGTAGGAAAATGGCCAATTGTCAGGCTGGTTGGTGCAGCAGGTGAGAGCGCCCGATCGCACGTCGCAAGCTCTCCTCCTCGTCGGCCGCTGGAAGTGTGCATGTGACCGCTGCGAGAAGCCGCGCGGCCACTGTGGAACGTGTCGTTTCGCCGATCGCCCGAGCGTTCGCTCGCTCGCTGCCCGTCTGTGTCTCGGCAGGACGGCTCGAGTGCGCGCAACCTCCAACTGGCAAACCTCCTCTCCCGCAGACACACACTCTTCGACACTCTCGAGTTCTCTCGCTTCGCTCCCACTGACAGAAGAAGTTATTGCCACTGTGTGACTCGTTGCGCCCTGGTACCGCGGGCCTTCTCGGCCCCGGGAGCGATAACCATGCGCTCCTCGGCGGCTTATCGTTCATCGGACTCCGACTGACGGCGACGACGGCTTCCTCGTCCACGGGGAATCTCCGTCCTCGTACGGGGACACGCACCATACCACCCGGGAGACGATCCACCGGGCGGGAGGGGTAAAGATACATCAGTAAAACGTAGATTAATTTATTAAGTCCATTCAGAAAACATACGTTCCTCTTCGAAACTCTTTCTCTCTCTCTCTCTCTGTCTTCCTATCTCTCTATCTCTTTTTCTATCTTGGTCACCGTATCTCTCTTTCTCTCTAAACCTTCTCTCTCTCTCTCTCTCTCTCTCCCGCACTCTCCTCTCCACAGAGAGTAGTTGGCTGCGTGCACCTTCTTCCATTGTCGGTGTGCGTGCGGGTGTGCGCGCGAGCGCACCAGGAAAAAAGCGATGCCCGAGAAGTCTCTCGGGCGACACACACGGGCGCACGTGCCTCCGTGTGTTGGTGCGACCGCCACTTTGTGCACGCGTGTCTCTCTGTTTCTCCGCGTCTGCGTGTGCGGGCGAAATTGATAGAGGACTTGTGCGCCAGTGTCTGTCCGAGCGAGCGCGCTTACCAAGGAACGAGAGAGAGAGAGAGAGAGAGAGAGAGAGAGGGAGAGAGAACTGTATGTGTATGTATTGGTATGTGCGTTGGTGTGTTTGGCAAGTGATTTCTAGTGCGTGAGCGCATTTGCGCGTGTATGGGTGTCTGTGCGAGACAGGTGCACCGTTGCATCCCTTGGATGAGCGGCGTGCACCGTTTAGTCAGACGATAGCCGTAATGTCATCCCGAAGGCTACTTCTTAGTAATTCACAAAGGGTTCGCTCTAGCGTGAAGTACAGCGCATGGATACTTTCCAGGCGATACCCAACTCGTACCCCGTTAGAAAAGTATTTGCGGTAAATCCTTGGCGTATCAAGAGCATGGCTTCTGGCGCGTCTTCCCTGGATAGTGCTGGAAGTAGCGGTGAGTGAATTATGTGTATTGCCTCCTGCCTCCCCGCCCCCGCTTCTTCTTTTTTTTTTCTTCATCGTGACACGAACTCTCGGTTTCTACGCCCGATGCACCTTGCACCTTTGTGTACCTGTGCGTTTGTGAACTCGGCGCACGGAGGCCTTGATGGGAATCAGATAAGTTAATGAGCTCAGTGAAGTAGAGATGCTTTATTGGTGATAAGCCTGGCTTTCAATGATTTGACAGTATTTTGTTATGTCGACGAGAACGTGGCTCTTCCGAGAGTGTCATGGGTCTCTCAGCTGTTCTATGATAGTATCGGATTCTGCTGAGTGATTTCTAGAGTATTAGTAAAGTTTTCTGCCCCCCTGGTAATTTCACTTGGCAAAAAGCAGTGAATCATGATGCTCACATGCGTGACCCAAAGTTTCTTTCCTGGTGAAAGCTAGTGAGACTACTGATTACATTGTTCTACCTACTGTAAACTAGCATGCATTCCATCGTGTTGATCCCATTGTTACAGAACACCTTTAGTTTATTAGTTGAATTCTGATTATACATACATATATATATTATAGTATAAGTGGAGAGTGTCTTGTTTCGTTTGGTCTGACGAGTCTTTCTGTTTTTCAGATGGAGCACTCAATATGGGTAAGAAGATCATACAAGTTTAGCTATGCACTTTGATTCATTTTTATGAAACTACCTTGCCCCTTTTTCATTGTTTCGAGTATTCTGTATGTTCTTTTGAATTGCATAGTAATTGCAACCTTTTTTCGTTTGAGTGTTGATTCTATACTATGTTCGTTTGATAGCAGTAAATTCAAAGACTCGGAAACATATTTACTAATATGTATAAGAGGGCCAATTATCTTTGATCCTACTGTGATTTGTTTTATCATGTGTTCTGTTGGAATTGTGTGTGGCATGCAGAAAGGGATAGTGGCAGCTATGGCAGTGTTGGAAGTCCTGTCGGTGGTCCTGAGTGTCGTAGTGACTATGATGGTTTACAAGCTCAGTGTGATCAGACCATGCATCAGCTTCAGCTACTTAGGCATAAGCACTCCGATACTCTAAGACGGTTTGTCCTGGTTTTTGTATTCACTGGTATTGGTTTTTTGTTTCTGCCAATTGGTTTTCTCCTGTTCTCGCAGTGTAGCTGTGTTTGCTTGAAACCTTTACCACTTTGCATGAACTTGTTTGTCTCATGCTTGCGATAATTTCATTGTATGAACCGTAATCCTCTTTTGTTTAGGTGTGAACATACTATGAAGGAATTAGAATATTATCGGGGACAGCACATAGCAGTCATGAATCAATTAGAGGCCACTTCGCAAGAGAGCTCCGCCTTGCGGGGCAAGTACGGGGACCTGGTGAACGATAAGCAACGACTTGATCGAGAGGTTCAAGCGTTGCAGAAGGAGGTCTCCGAGTTACGATGTCAGAATCAAGAAGTTCTTGTTTCTGATGGTAGTAACAGTGACACCATGAATCAGCATTATCTGTCCACACTTCGAAAATACGAAACTGTCAAAGACGAGTACGATGCTCTTAGAAAACGATACGACGATTTGATATCGTCGCATTCGGCTGCTGTTAGTAAGGTATGCATTTTGTCAGTAGTCGCAGAAAATGATTGCATCATGCGAATAAGAATGAGTTATTTTACTTGAAAAAGAAATATTACAAAGTTAAAGTGCTTTTTTGGCACTTTGAAAACTAGTTCCAAAACGATCGATACATACATTAAATATTTTAGTTGGAACTATCGCAAGAGGAAGCCACTCGATTGAAAAAACAGTACGACGATGTGGTTCAAGAACGGAACAGTGCTGTTCGAGAGCGAAATGGATTGAAGCAACAATGCACTGCTGCGATAAGACAATGGGACATCGCATTAAGGGAACGGAACGAATATCGGGAAGCTCTAGCAAAGGTGCAGCAGCAGCACGAAGAGGCAGTAAAGGAAATTAATCAGGCAATGGTGCTGCGAATGAAAGCTAGCAAAGACATGAAGAGACTGACGGAAGAAAGGAATGCTGCACTTCAAGAATATAGTTTAATTATGGGCGAGAGGGACACAGTCCACAAAGAGATGGAGAAGCTTGGAGATGATCTTACGCAAGCTTATGCGAAAATCACGCATTTAGAGAATCAAAATAAACAAGTGATAGATGAAGTAAGTTTCTTGAATGATAACATGATATGAGTATGTTTTTCAAACCATATGTTGTTATTTAGTTTTGATATTGGGCTTTTATTGATTTTGTTCAAAATTATGGAGCGATTACTTTTACTGTATAATACCCGAACGCGCTAACAAGACCCAGTGTCAATATGCTAGGGATTGTTATGCTATCGGAATATTGTGAGTGATTTATCAGACGTACTATACTTTACCGTCTATTTTTATTTCGCTTTTCCAAATCGATGCACACCTTGCCTGCAGAGTATAAATACGTTGTGTACGTAAATGGTCTATGTTTTAACAGGAGCATTTATTTTTAGAAAAAAACTTTGTCATATCAGATCGAAACTTTGCGAAGGGAGATCTCGTCGGCATTGCAAGATAGGGATGAGGCATTAAAGCAATGCAACGAGCTCCGACAAAAGTTCGGCGATTATTCGGAAGGTTCCAGCAGAGACTACAAGAACCGCTTGGAATTGCACTCGTACAATCGGGAACGGGACAATTCGATCAAGGAAGCTGAGAGGGAGAGCAACACCCGGGATTATTCCAAGAGAGAGAAAGAGCGGATGGATAACTTGGATCAAGCGAATTTGGAATTGGACAAGCTTAGAAAGTCCGTGGACACCCTGCAGGCGGAGCTTGAAGAAGCAATCCAAGAGGCAGAAGTGTCGAAACGCAGAAGAGACTGGGCGTTCAGTGAAAGAGATAAAATAGTGCTTGAGCGCGAGAGCCTACGGACTTTGTGTGATAGAATGCGAAAGGAACGTGATCGTGCCGTTTCCGACTTAGCCGGTGCGCTTCGTGACTCTGATGATATTAAGAAGCAACGTAACGAAGCGTCGAAGGAATTGAAGGATCTCAAAGAGAAAATCGAATCGGGCGATCATGCGTTGAGGGCTAGCCAATTCGCTCAAGGTTTAGCGCATGCTCATGATTCGGATGCAGATGTTAGTGAGTGGGAAGTTGTTGCCGTTCATTTGGATCTCGGACGAATCTGTCTGGATTCAGATCGTGATCTTGGACTGATTTTGGTCGGAGGTCGTGATAATCCGTATTATCCGAATGATACCGGAGTTTACGTGGCTCAAGTGACACAGGGTAGTGCGGTTGATGGGAAGTTACGAGTAAATGACTGCATCATGCGTGTGAATAACGTTGATTGCACTTCGGTTTCGACGCGAGTGATCCTGGAAACTCTACGGTCTTGCACAGTGGGACCTGCTACTCTCACTATAAGGAGGCGTCGAGTGACCAGAAGATCGCTTCGTACAACACAGTTACCAATGGGCTCTATTCCACATGGTATCGCGCTGGAACTTGGAGTCTACATTGCTAAGATATCTCCTGGAAGTCTTGCTGCAAAGGACGGCAATTTAGCTGTCGGTGATAGAGTATTAAATGTAAGTGTCAACTAAATATCGTTATTTATTTCATTTATTTTCTATAACTCATACATAATTGTTTATTGCATGGAATTTGCTTTAGATTAATAGTAAGGCAATGGAAGGAATTAATTCGAGCCACGAAGCGATGACAATCTTAAATGACACTGCCGCCGATGTGATAACGATTACAACACTTAAAGGAATTCCGCTGCCATCAGCAACTAGTTCTGAAACAATGACCCTTGATGGCAATTTTGGCCCGGAGAAACAGAAAATGGTTAATAGCTGCTCGCAAACTGACCAGGAAAGAATGATGCTCAAAACGGCGTCAGATGATTATGAGAGGCGGTACCTCACGACAAATTTCGGAGATAGAAGTGTTTATAAAATTTCGAAATCAGTTAGCGGGGAGAAACCAAGTGGTATTAGTAATGCTTGGGATAATATTCGCGAGAAGATTGATATAGTCAGAGGGCGGAAGCACAGTAAAGATCGAGAAGAGAAAAAGAAGCGTCATCGTAATTCTAGCCCGAATACATTCGAGCAAGAGCAAGATGCAATAGCAGAATTGGATTCCGTTATAGAAAGTTATCACAAAAAAGCAAATAACGGAGTACTAAAACGAAGTAAACGGCGGGGAGCTGAAAAAGTTGAGAAAAATGGCGGCACGTGGCCGAAAGCAAGAGGTGGACCATTAATCCAAAATGGTACTGGTACCATATTGCATCCACGAAAAACAAAAGAAAGAGTACCGCTAAGCGTACTCTTGAATCAGCCACCAAAGTATGAAAACTACAATTACAACCGCATTTCCAATCCCATCCCCTTGCCCAACTTTCCCAATGTCAGTAATCGTCACACGGTTTACAAATCTGTAGAGACACCCTTACCGAATTTCAGCAAATCCGGGCAGTTGTTTAGTCAAAAATCGTTTGCGCCAGCGGTTCAATTCAAAGACATATCGATAGAGAAAAAGCCCTCGGCTGAATTTGAGAATGCTGAGAATAGGCTCAGTTCGAATTTAACACCTTCCGAGACGAGTATCGACTTCTCAGTAAAGCCGAGCAAGGATATGGAGTACTTCTCAAAAAAGAGAGCGCAAAAGTACGCCGCTGGCAACGAGATTCAAGTAGATACGTTGCAACATAACCGAGCGCAATCTCAGCTCTATTCCGGTATCAGCTCGTCTACCTCGTCTACATCAGGACCGAGGCAGCAATTAGCTGGTAACTTTTCATTTCCACCCTATACGAACTCGCATCCGCATCCTCATCAACAAAACTCTTTGCCGTCACGATACCCGTCCCCACCGTCCTTGCCGTCTGCACAGTCCGGGGAGTCAATAGGACTTCCTGATGCACGTTCCTATTGTTTCGAGCCTCCGTACAGTCCTGGGCCACAGGCGGCAGGGTTCGGGCATTTGCACACACCATCTGTAGACTTGCATTACCATAAAACCCGAGCCCCTCCTATTGGCACGGCCTACGATGTGCCGTCATACACGCATGGGTATGAAGGTGGCACTTTCCCAAGGAAGAAAGAAAATCAGCGCTTTCGTATACCATCGAATCCAAGTGTGACTTCGAAGAGCAGTGTTGGCAAATTGTCGACTGGCAGCATTGAAAGGACATCGGAAAGAGGTAGTCCAATGCCTACATTTCACGTGGAAGTACTTAGTCCGGGCAACGGCGGCGGAAGCAGCTCCGGGGGAACGATTCGGGGTAGTAGCAGTAACAAACGTTCCAGCATGCCAGATTATTGTTACACGCAACCTAGACCAGCACCTGGAGAACTTCGGAGGGTTCATATAGATAAGTCGGTGGAGCCTTTAGGCATTCAAATTTCTTGCTTGGAAAGTGGAGGTGTTTTTGTGTCGACGGTCAGCGAACACAGTCTAGCATCTCAGGTTGGGCTTCAAATTGGGGATCAATTGCTGGAAGTTTGCGGTATTAATATGAGAAGTGCTACTTACCAACTCGCTGCCAACGTTTTACGCCAATGTGGTAATTCCATTACGATGCTGGTGCAGTACAGCCCTGACAGTAAGTGTAGCATCTTATGCATTTGCTCCCCATTTACAGACAGTCTTCGATAACATGTACTATAGTTGTCAATTCATTGCATGCTCCATATTAAGTGTTGTCAATATTTTTAAATGTTGCATGTCCGATATAGCAGTGAAACATTGTACTCATTAGTCATTTGTGCTTTAGAATACAATGAATTGGAAGGGTCAGCATCCTCCAGTTCTTCTGATGCTGGCGGTGGGGAAGGTGGCAGTCGAAGCGGTTCACCAACGCCATGCAATAGTCCTGAAGCCCCAAGGAAAACCACAATCGAACCTTTAGAGAGTTCAGAACCAGAGCGTGATGCATCCAGTAGTTTGAGCGCCACTCGAGAACCAACCAACACTTTAACCGTAATGCGAGAAGCAACAAATACTTTGGAGGTACCGAATACCCGTAATTTGCGCGATCGTGATATCAGAAACTCAGCGTCCTTAGAAGTGAGGGGTACACAAGAAAGAGAACGAGAACTTCGAGCCTCGGCATCGTTAGACATCAATATTAGAAAGCCTGAACTTCGCCCGCAAAACACATTTGATGGCATAAGGAATTCGGCTACCCTCGATAGTTTGCGTACCAGTGGTAACGCTTTACGGGCACAGTTGAATCCGGCGGCTCTGCAGAGGCAAAATGCTGTACGAAGTCCGACACAAGACGATCCAAGCCGTAAGAGTCTACCAACAAGTGAACCAAGATATCTGTTCATTGAAACGAGAAAGTGTTCGAACTTGGGTATATCACTAGTGGGTGGAAACGGTGTTGGTATCTTCGTGCATTCTGTGCAGTCAGGCTGTTTAGCAGAGGATGCAGGTCTACGTACTGGTGATCGAATTCTCGAATACAACGGTGTAGATCTCAAGCAAGCCACCGCGGAACAGGCTGCATTGGAGCTAGCTAGACCAGCGGATAAAGTGACATTAATTGCTCAGTACAATCCTGAAAGGTATAACGAGGTGAAGGATAAACCTGGAGACAGCTTCTACGTAAAAGCAATGTTTGATCGTGTTGCCGACGTTGGAGATAGTTTGCAACTTCGATTTAATAAGGACGATATCCTTTATGTTGATAATACGATGTTCAATGGTACTCCCGGTCACTGGAGAGCTTGGCTAGTGGACCAAAACGGACGAAGGCAAACATGCGGAATAATACCTAGTAAATTTAAGTAAGTCCACCATAATAGACTTTTGATTAAAAGAAAAGTATACAAATACGAATCGTTGATACATAATAAAAAGAGACTTATCGGAGAATTTGATCTCGTGTTCAGAGTTGAAGAAGAGTTACTCTTACGTCGGTCTCTGGGCGATTTGGAGACGGATACCACTAGACGGGGTTCCACCAGTGCGAGAAGAAGTTTCTTCCGCAGGAAGAAACATCAACGTTCTTCCAGTAGAGATAGCAAAGACCTGTCACAACTCACTGGGGTCAGTCTCGGTTGGTACAGCGACAGCGGAACGTTGAACGAAGAGAATCTTCCAGCTAGTTACCAACGCGTAGAAAGGCTAGACTGTAAGCTGTGCATGTATTTTTTTAGGTTCACACCATATTAATTAGCCTTGGTTGTCTAAACTATATTATTTTTTCTATCAGACCCTGCCCTGAGGCCAGTCTTGATTATTGGTCCTCTCAGTGAATGTGTAGTGACGAAACTTCTGCAGGAGTTTCCGGGTCAGTTTACCAGGTGCCTTGCGGAACCAATGCATTGCTCTCAGGCGACACTGGAGCAAGGTTTACGAGATTCCCTGTATGTAGATTACAGGAAAAAAGGCAGTTATTTTGAGTGCACGACAGTCAAAGCTGTCAAGGACATTTTTGAGAAGGTGCTATATTTACTAAGAAGTCACACGAATCGTTTTTCATCTTGCGTAAACTGTATTTAATTGGAGAAATTCTGTTCACAGAACACTCACTGCATTTTGGACGTGTCGATTGCATCGATTGAAAGGCTTCATCGACATCAAATCTATCCTATTGTTTTACTCATTAAATTCAAGAGCACGAAGCAAATCAAGGAAGTAAAGGACTCGAGATATCCGAGTGATAAAGTTAGTGCTAAAGCCGCGAAAGAAATGTACGAGCAAGCACTTAAATTGGAGGCCGAATACAGGCACCATATTTCTGGTATGCAAATCACTCATGTTCATTCTTTTATTATTTCGTGATAGTAATTGAAAACGGGAATAGGAAAACAAAGATCATGATTAATTAATTCATTGTAGTGCTCAGTCATAACCCATTTGGGTAGCAGCCGACTTTGGTATTGTTATTGAAATTATTGAGCGAGGCTTAATATAAAACATAACATTATTCAGGCGTTTTGTTAAGTTATATGAATTATAAGTTTTTGTTGTTACAGCTGTGATACCGGCGGGCGTCAATGTGGCATACATATGTACGCAAGTCAAAGCCGCGGTAGACGAAGAACAGAGCAAGGCGCTGTGGGTTCCTAGAGGACCTCCCTGACATTTAAGGGGGGCCCACAAACCGCAGTGGAAGTCAATCTAATTCCACCAGGGGCCCCCTACGCCGTGCAATTGTACAAAATTCTTGCAAATTCTGTTTATTTATGGTCTCTTATTCGTTTCCAATTACACGCGAGACATCTCGGATTTCTTGTTTCGGTGCTATATAATCTGCGTTCACCTCAGGCATTTAGATTCGGTTTGGTTGTGACGCAAATCTTGCGAAAATTGCAGTCCTCCTTTAGGTTCCAGCACGTTGATATCTCCTATCGTTCGTAATTTACGTTGTCCAAATTCCACGCGAATTTGGTAAGCCATTACTCCAAGATGTCCGACTTTTTCGTATACCTATTTATGTTGTTAATGAAGTTTCTTGTAAAAATGTTGTTTACGATCTTTCGCTGTCTTTACTTAGAATTCGTAACGATAATTCGATGCGCGTTTAACAATATCAGATTATTTATTTCATATGATATTTGATTATTCTGTATTTTGATGAGCGATGTTGCAGTTTGTCATTGTTTTATAAAGTTTATTTTATAGTTCACATCTTTTGTTACGGTATAGAGTTGAATTGAAACTTCGTGAAACGTTAGTATCTTGCGAAAGTCGTTTCGATCGCGCGGAAGAAACGACTGGCTGTCACACTGTCTTGATGACTTACAACATTAGTTTCGATCGACGAAGCCATATAATAGAGTCAGCTACTAAAGATTACTTGGTGGACCGTATGTAGCAGGTCGATTGATAGCATTTTTGCTTCGAGCCTCGACCGCCGCGGAATCTGACAATGGAGATTCACAACGTTGCAGAGCCTTATACATAGTACTAGCACTAATTGGCGTGAGACCATAATTCGATCGGCATATTCCGAAGAGAGAAAAAAAGGGAATGAGAACATACTCGTCGTATCGTGGCCCGCTGAACAGTTGGTGGATAATTTTCATTGCAAAATTGAACTAGGTATTAAATAATGTTGTAAACCCCTCAAACTAATATCTTTTTCTGTACAGTATGCTCTTTTTCACGTGTGTAGTATTATTGTATATAATACAGAGATAACTTTATGCGTTGCTGAAATGGTTACTTATTTGTACATACGTTATTTGTAAGCTTACTGAACGTTATTTTATTAATGCTTAGTTACTGCGAGTTGTTTATGTTTAAACACCACGTCAGTGGATAATTTCCGCCCGATGTATTCGTTAATCTGTTCCGAAATCATTTGGCAGAGTTGATTCGCCAGTGCGTGGTTTGAGGGGTTCACGTGTTGAACGTACCTTCTTCTTTAAAGAAAAGGAATTGATATACGTGTAAATTAAGAAGAGTAGAGAGTTTTCAAGTTGTCGGACTGTCCGTTCCTGATATAACAATTGTACATACGTAATGAGAGTAGTGAGTGATAGGCGTCGGTGACTCAGATTAATCGGAATCGCTCCAAGTAATATAATAAGCGAAGACTATGCCTTGCTGCTTTTTTAAGTCTCAGACTCAGGTCGCCGTGTTAGCGAAACTGAAAACTACGATGGTGTTTTTAAACGAGCTTAAGGGCGCTTTGTAAGGTGCGAAATTGTTATAAATATGTTCAATACTTACTTCCTTGAAATTGTCATTACGTAGTACTACAGAGATTTTGTGGATCCGTCTGTTGCCTGACGCTACACATTGATTGTGATTCGACTTATATTTTATATCTATTTATTGTCATGGAAGCCGAAGTGTTAAAGTATCAGATAAAAATTGGCAAGTTTATGATAAAACATGTTGGAGTTCTTAAATTTCTGCTATACTATTTTTCATATTGAATACGCACATTCTAATTATGCAGTGTACAATGTGAGTTGGCAGTACACATTTAATATACATCTTCATGGAAAGTCTGTCCAACGTGTAGGACGAAACACGTTTGTAAATGCATGAATTTCCGATACTGCGCTATAGCTTGAAGGAAAGTTTGATCTATATCTGTAACTAGTGTTCTAGTTTGATTGAAATCACTTTTAACATTGCAGAGAGAAATTTTATGAATCCAAATTTCATCACGGGACAATATTTAAGCGTAAGTTGTAAGCCTGACCAAAAATTAAAGGGATAGAATGCTACTTCATAAGATTTACGAGTAAATTTGATTTTACCGTTTTTATAAATGCGCTTCGTACTATAATGCAATTCTACACTCGTCGCATTTTCCATAACAACTAATTGGAATTTCATATTGAAATATATATATTAACGTCGAAACAGAAATAGAAAAGAATGAAATTTGAAAATGTCTGCCAGGGGCCAAACATACTATCGACGCTTTTGTAACGAGGAGTTTCTGCGTCTTGCAAGTCAGGGTACATAGGTTTAGAAGCGGACAATTTAGAAATTGCGCAATAGATGACACACGTTGACATTTTTGGGGGATGGGTATTTAATTTGTATTCTTTTAAAGAGCATAAAAATGCAAATAATATATACATATACGCATTATACGCGTAGACATTGATAGGATCCGATATTCAAATTTGTCAGCCGAGATCTTCCTTAGTCTTGTTAATGAAAACTAACATCTATCATCGAGGTATTCGTGAAATATATGTACACGATTTCTTTAAATTTCTACCACACCAGTTCGTGCAAACACTAATAGCGATTTCAATATCTACGAAGATATCGCCAAACAGAAGTCTTCCAGATCAATGCAAGAAAACTAAGAAATCTTTTACAATAATTATTTACTATCCAATTCATCTTCTGTTACATACAATGATCGATGATTTCACGTTTACCTCGAGGCGAAAATATTTTTGAATGAATCCATACTTGGAAATCAGACGCGCTTTGAGTGAAATTCTATCAATAACCGTCGGCGGGTACGGTTTAATTTTGACGGAGTTTGTATGGGGTGTGTCCCCGATACTCTCCGGGATAAAACTTTATTATACGGCTACGCAAAACTCTCCACCGTAGTACAGAATAGGTCGAGGGCGAAGCGAAAGCACACGCGATCGGCGAAGGGGATAGAAAACACATGCAAAACAAAAGTGTGGTAGGTCGAGGTAGGATAGCGTGACTCGATTCACCCGACTAATCACAATCACAGTACTGTGATACTTGGTGTAATATTACCGCTTCGACATATTAACTTAACAATCCGTGCACCATTGTAACTAATCTAGATTTAGCTACGTCAAATTCATATCCCCGGCATCAGTTATTACTCTATGCAGTCTGCAAATGTTTATGCAAATGTAGATTCTGTTTATCTCATTAACCGTGCATACAGAGAATCAGACACTAAAATCTGTGTTCAGTTTTTTACAGACTATTAGTAGTTAATCATATTTTTTAGATACGCCAAGACTTAGCAAAAGCTTCCAAAGTAATTGGATTTCTGTTCACTAACTTGACGAAGTGTAAGAAGGTAGATCACCCTCTTTGCATAAACATCTGCGGTCTATATGTTGCGCAGGTATCATAGACGTACATATATATGTATACCAATATTTAACAAGGCACTCACACTATTTTTCATTGCAGCATAGAGAGAAGCATGTACAGGATGATTCACACGGCTTCTATTCAGTATTTCGTTCCCCTTTTTGTCAGACGTTATATTATGTGCAGCATACCTACGTAATACTATATACAACATATTGATTCTAAGAAGGAGTAGAATAACGTACGTGTATAATTAAAAATTACTAGCTAATTTATAATTATCCTTCATACAATAACGTATAGACTTGGTAAGCAAGTGAATCATCCTGTACGTCAGGCACGGAGTGTACAGCGACGTTTCGCCTTCACCCTTTGCACCCTGTTGAGTTATATAAGAGAGGAAGAGGAGTGTACAAGGCCTGCGGGAACTGCCGATCGCTAGTGGAGTCGAGAATATACGAGCGAGCAGCCGAGCAAGTAAATTTACTTGTACTGGCTCGACCTCGATATCAGCCTGATTGCGCTTAACTCGCGCGAGTCATTACGCCCGAGTTCGCTCCCTCAACTCGATCCTAGTTACAAGCTCTGCTTGTTCAGGAAACATTGCCTTATAAGGCAATGAATCCGCCACGTAACACGCTCGTATCGAACCGTCCCCTGGTCAATTGTATGCGCGTAACAAAAGCTGTGAAACAAGCTGTAGTGTTTGGGGTGGAATCAGTCATGGATACAAATTCGAAGATTAGTTGAATTTAGATTTATATTTCATTACTAGAACAGTTCGAAATTTAGTTATGGAAGTCTTGTACTTTGAACATCATGAGTTTTTGTATTATGGAATGAATAGATTTAGTATTCATTTATAGTTCTAGTTATTTTAGAACTGTTTTGGCATTGACACTGAGAGGGTTTTCAGCAGTTTCAGTAAGCCTCGTGCACTTCGCGTACGCTATAATGCGACAAAAGATTAAAGTAATATTGAACATTTAACATAATCGCTAACGATCATTGAAGCGTCAGTGGTGATACATTAAGTAGTGGAGTCATAGATAAAAGCGTCACGCATGTACCACACCCTGTTTATCGTCGTTGGGGAATTGATCCTGGTTGAAAGTTGCTCGCGATAAGATCGCCACTAGTCTTCGAATACTATTTTTCTATTTCCCACCAGGAATCCTTGAAGCGTTACACGCGATCTTTACTTGGATTTTGAGTCATAGTACTATGATGAGTCACAGTGAATGTAATCAGTCAATCTCTTCCATTTAATCGCCTTCATGGAGTCCAAGAATCTCCGTTTGATCTGACAATTCCCAATAAATCAGTATAAGCAAACCTTCGTGTATGATAGCATACAAAATAGATTCGCTGATGATTACCAGTTTCTGCCAGCGGGTTTCCTAAGGTGGATAATTCGTTCAGTAGTCTAAAATAGGATAGTAAAAGGGAGATAATTCCTGCAACTATTAAAATTGAAGATCAGTTTCCATGCAGTCATCGTTGGATATATTAACAGTAACTCGGTATGATAGAACGTTACGACTCGGTGTGACCTTTGCCAATCGTCCTGCTTTTCAGGCAGACTCTCGTGCACTACGACTTAAACTATTTTACCGTGAACACTCATCACGTTCGAAGTTGCAACAGCACGTTTATAAAATTATGAAAGCGTAGATCTAGTATTTGTCTCTTCTATTATAGCTTTATGACCAAGTCATTCGTACTACTCGTGGATGATTTGAGATAAATCGTAAATAGTACAGTAAACAGTATCACCATGACTCACATCACTTAAATTCAAAGATAGACGTACTTTTAATCAGTCTTTTCAATCTGCTGTACATTGTTCGATGGATATCTCCATTAAGGAACCTTTGCGGTTTAGACAGTCGAAGAAGTAGTATTCAAATATTTTTTGCAACAAAACGAAGAACGCTATTTGCGGTATTTAAGATTTTCTAGCTATGAAACATGCGAAAAAAGGGTTTCAAGTGTTTTCTTCCAATCCGCAAAGATCCCTTAAGATTGTTAAGCACTTTTTCCGATTCCATCCACGATGATGTAGTTAGAAAGACAAACATCGACTTCCATTCGTTTCGCATCGGTATTTATTTAATTATAATTCAAACTGTCGAGACCTTAAATGTGAGGCTTAAAGATTGTCGTTTCATCAAAACTTAGCAACATACTTCCATGCATGTCATACTCTCTTACAGTTAGTCGTGTACGAATCCATACACATACAAATCCGTGAGACCAAATCAATTTTCCAACACTGAATTGAAGATATGTAAATAGCGAACAGTTTCATGTATTCGCTCTTAAAGATTTCTGTGTCGGAAGAGAACAGTTATTCCTTCTATGTCTGGCATTCATTTTACCATAAGATAAGCGTCCCCAATTGAATTTACATGTGCGTTATGGTGCGGAGGAACAAATCCATACACAAGTTTGATCACAGACGTGTTAACTTCGTTCGTCCAATTATGGAATTGATTGTCAGGAATTGTATCGACGATTTGAGAAAGGCAGATAGACAGTTTATTGGAATTGAATATCACGCAATAGCAACTTCTACCGAATGAAACATAATATATTTATAATACAAATAATATAAACGAAGACAGTTACTATACAGTGACGAGATGATTTTACATTACTTCCAGAGAAATAGTATCTTCCCATAGATATATGTACTTGATGGATCTTCATGATTGCGATGATTTCGACTATAATAAGCGTATAACTCAGTGCAATGGAATGTTCTTACGCGATTCACCAGTCAACACTAAATCGTTAATCGTTGTATAATCAGTAATCGATCATTAATCGCGAAGCTCACATCGCGAAGGAGTGCGACCAATCGAGCAGCAAGAGTTGCGCCCTTTCCTGCCGACTTTTTGTAACCCTTTACTCGTCCAGCAATGGTTTTGATACCAAATGTTTTAGCCGGTAATATCTAAGCGTGTACTCCTATTTATACGTATATTTATATGTACGAATACGCTCCTTACGCAATAAGTGCGAGTACACTTAATATCTGTGTGTATATATCCGCTCGACAGTATGTACATACACGTGTCGCCCTGCGAAGCGAACATTTGTAATATTATAATATATTATATACATATAAATATATATTATATATATATATGTGAAAGGGATTAATGTATGATAGGAGTAATCGATGTGGAGCTATTTCGATCGGGCATACACTTAAATGCCTGCTCCTTCCTCCCACCCCAGGACAAAGTATTAACACCCGACGTTTATTATTGTTCATAAGCCTTCTCTCTCTCTATCTCTCTCTATCTCTCTTGTAAAACGTACAAGCTGTCTTCTGTAGGCGAGCAAGGAAAATAAAGTCGATTGTAACGATCCATGGAATCCTTCATTGTTCCACTGGGTTTTCCTGAGTCCACATTGTCTCCTATTGTTAAACGTCGCGGGGAGTCCATTGTTGATCCACTAGCTTTTCCTGGTTTTCCTGGGATTCCGATTGGTATTATAAATACTTCTGTTGTATTCAATATTCCTATTATTACTGTAACGGTTTGCAGAATGCATGAAAAGGGATTTGTGAATTTCTCTGTAAACAATCATAAGCTGATGCTTTTCATGTACACACTGGAGTTTCCGCGTTAGAGTTAGCAAAGATTGTAATCAACAAAGGAGAGATATTCATACTGATTTGAGGCCCGGTTTTCGAAACACCAATTGACGCTGGTCAATGTAGAAGTTAAACGGTTTATCCGAAATGGAAAGATGTAATGGCATTTGAAAGCTAATGCAATTTTCTAGATCTTGACATAATCAATTTTGTTCTCAATTTTTAGTTTTTTTTTATCGGACGGTATTCGAGTAAAAAAATGGTGTCTGGAAATATGTTAAAAAATCATATCTCGCGAACGGAATAAGCTATCGAGTTTGAAAAATACGAATATTTCGAGATTTTCGAGATTTTCAATTTTTTAATTTTTTACAAAAATTGAGGTGTTGGGAGACAGTCCAAAGATAGCGGGAAAAAAGTTTCGTAATTGTATTTCATGTAGTATTCAAGAAATTAAATACGCAAATACATATTAATTTTTTTAACTATGGCGGACATTTTTGGAATTTTTGACAAAAATTGAGGCGTTAGGGGACGGTCCAAAGATAGCGGGAAAAAAGTTTCGTAATTGTATTTCATGTAGTATTCAAGAAATTAAATACGCAAATACATATTAATTTTTTTAACTATGGCGGACATTTTTGGAATTTTTGACAAAAATTGAGGCGTTGGGGGACAGTCCAAAGATAGCGGGAAAAAAGTTTGATAATTGTATCTCATGTAGATTACAAGAAATTAAATACGCAAATACATATTAATTTTTTTAACTATGGCGGACATTTTTGGAATTTTTGAAAAAAATTGAGGCTTTAGGGAACAGTCCAAAGATAGCACGAAAAAAGTTTCATGATTGTATCTCATGTAGATTTCAAGAAATTAAATACGCAAATACATATTAATTTTTTTAACTATGGCGGACATTTTTGGAATTTTTGAAAAAAATTGAGGCGTTGGGGGACAGTCCAAAGATAGTGGGAAAAAAGTTTGATAATTGTATTTCATGTAGTATTCAAGAAATTAAATACGCAAATACATATTAATTTTTTTAACTATGGCGGACATTTTTGGAATTTTTGACAAAAATTGAGGCGTTGGGGGACAGTCCAAAGATAGCGGGAAAAAAGTTTGATAATTGTATCTCATGTAGATTACAAGAAATTAAATACGCAAATACATATTAATTTTTTTAACTATGGCGGACATTTTTGGAATTTTTGAAAAAAATTGAGGCTTTAGGGAACAGTCCAAAGATAGCACGAAAAAAGTTTCATGATTGTATCTCATGTAGATTTCAAGAAATTAAATACGCAAATACATATTAATTTTTTTAACTATGGCGGACATTTTTGGAATTTTTGAAAAAAATTGAGGCGTTGGGGGACAGTCCAAAGATAGTGGGAAAAAAGTTTGATAATTGTATCTCATGTAGTTTTCAAGAAATTAAATACGCAAATACATATTCATTTTTTTAACTATGGCGGACATTTTTGGAATTTTTGAAAAAAATTGAGGCGTTAGGGGACAGTCCAAAGATAGCGGGAAAAAAGTTTAATAATTGTATCTCATGTAGTTTTCAAGAAATTAAATACGCAAACAAGTATTAATTTTTTTAACTATGGCGGATATTTTTGGAATTTTTGAAAAAAATTGAGGCGTTAGGGGACGGTCCAAAGAAAGCGGGAAAAAAGTTTGATAATTGTATCTCACGTAGTTTTCAAGAAATTAAATACGCAAATACATATTCATTTTTTTAACTATGGCGGACATTTTTGGAATTTTTGACAAAAATTGAGGCGTTAGGGGACGGTCCAAAGATAGCGGGAAAAAAGTTTGATAATTGTATCTCACGTAGTTTTCAAGAAATTAAATACGCAAACAAGTATTAATTTTTTTAACTATGGCGGATATTTTTGGAATTTTTGAAAAAAATTGAGGCGTTAGGGGACAGTCCAAAGATAGCGGGAAAAAAGTTTGATAATTGTATCTCATGTAGTTTTCAAGAAATTAAATACGCAAATAAGTATTAATTTTTTTAACTATGGCGGACATTTTTGAAATTTTTGAAAAAAATTGAAGTGTTAAGGGACAGTCCAAAGATAACTGGAAAAAAGTTTGGTAATTGTACGAAGCGGCGGTGTTAGTGAAAAAAATTAATACAACCAACAACATTTTTTTTCGCATTGATCTTTTAATGCAAAAAATGTAGGCCATTTTTTGTTTAATTGCACTCGAAAATCTCTTAATTTTCGTATTTTTTCAAACCCAGTAGCTTATTCCGTTCGCGAGATATGATTTTTTAACGTATTCCCAGGCACCATTTTTTTACTCTAATACCGTTCGATACAAAAAGTTACAAATTGAGAACAAATTGTCTTTTTATGAGGCAAACATCCCCCTAATTTGTCGACACAAAAGGCGCGGGGGCAATTTTTATTTTATTGTTTACAATGTAAATTATTAAGAGTATAATTTTAAAGAATGGTACGTCAATAACTAGAGCATAGTTCAAGGGAGTTGTGGTATAAATTTCAAGTCAATCGGTCAATTAGTTTTCGAGTTATGTTGTCCATCGATTTTTAATATCAGGGTGAAAGGTTTGCAGTGCACACATGGTCTCCAAGTGTCGATATTTTTCCAGGTAGTCGTTAACCTTCGATAGGGTCGGCCTTGAAAGACCTAAGCTCTCAGGTATGATAAGAAACCGGACCTTTCACGGTCTATTGTTTATGAATGGGACCTCTGTTCCTGTGAAATCTGACCAGGGAGTGGGGAAGGCAAAGTACCTTTTTGGTAGAGGAACTCTGAGGTCTGAGGGAGCAGCCAGAGCACGACACTTGTGTTAGAACCTTTGGTGTGTGCAGACGTTTTCGGATTTTGCTCTCTTATATATCAGTGAAAAATCTTGTGTTGCACGGATGGAATTGATGAGAGTGTAAAGCAGAATGCTTGAGTGCGAAAATGTGAGAAAGAGAGTGACTGATGAGTAATTATTATTTGATCGAGGAATATTGAAGAGAGTGTGCAAATGCGAATGCATGCGTAAGTGTACGGGAGTACCGCGAAACGATAGAGACTGTAGATTTTTAAAGCAGAGTGATAGGTAGAGGAACTTAATGACGTCGAATTTAGAATTTCAAACTGGAAACATAGATTAATAACAATGTCGAATTGTGACTAGAATTTTTCGACTCTGCATATATCATTGAAAGTCGATTTTGTTATTATTTTTGCGACACTTCCGGATCACGTATTAGTAATTATAAAATTTTCCTTGGCTTTTCAACGTTTTTCCTGTAATTTCAATTGAAAATAGAACTATAACATATAATTTTAAAAGTGATTAGATAGAAAATCAGATTTACATTTGGACAAAAGTGTCGAATCGTTAGATTAACATTTTTTTTCTATATAAAAATACATTCATCTGTAATATTTTCATAAATTTTGGTTGAAAAATTCTACAGCTTATGTTCAGTTTTACTTTAATATTTTCGGTACAAATTTATTCTATTTTTTATGATGAAAAGAATTGAGAGTGAAACTTAATAGAGTCATCCGTCAATTACTAGAGCATAGTTAAAAGAAGTTATGGTATAAATTTAAAGTCAATCGGTCTATTAGTTTTTGAAAAAAACCTTTGTGAAGTTTCTTTATCATACACTCCGTTTTCTTATATTAAAACTATAAATATTACATTTCAACGCTATAGAATTTACCTTTAGAGTCAAGTTTGCCATTGCGTGAGTTCAAAGTGCATAGGTTCGTTTATAGTGTACAATCAAATGGATAATTTGTTTGCTGGATTTCAGTGCGATTATCCATTGCTGGTTGTGGCGCGGCCAGAGACACGAGAGCAAAATGTATGACCGCTATTATACTAATGGCGATGAACATCGCTTTCTCAGAACATAGCGAAAACTTTCCTCGACAAGTGCTACGATAAGGACGATGAATGAGCGCTCAGGCTGAATTTCACTCGCTGCCATGGCAACGAAGAAAAACGCTGTGTTACACTTGACATCTTCGGGCGTTTCTTTTTCTCTGCAATGCTCGTTAATATTCTTCTAGAACAAAACTTTATTTGTATCAGAAACAAGTACCGTTCTTAGCTTCCTCTTTCTCCGCCTTAAACTGAAGTAATTAAAAATGTGTTTTGATTTCTTAGTGCATTTGACATTGCTACGGAAACTTTCCAAGTATTTGATTAACTTCGTCAGAAATATTAACGTAACATGTGCTTATATTTGGTTTATTTTTGAATTCGAATAGTTTTTGAAACTCTCTTCATTTGTATAATATTTATCCGGAAGTATTTATCTGTGTTGATAATCTAATAGTAAAATTGTTCTTGTGGCTTAAAAAAATTATCGTGCAAAGTAAACTTTGTGAAATAACATCGTTATCACTTTTACATAGTTGATTTTTTTTAATAATTACAAAACTTGCGAATGAAATCGTGGCAGTCTGAAACACTTGTCATCTTCACTGTTTTCTGCCTGATCCATTGACGTGTTTCGGTTCTCTGGTCACGTCTTTCTTCGAACCGTGCTTAATCTCCATTTTTCCGTAACCTGTTACGTTAGAAAAGCATTAATATCATTTGGTTCATGCTCGGTTGCTAATGACACGCGAAAAAAATCTGACTTTCGAGTTCGGGAATCAATTTATGTAATATTACATTGATCGGTATTTTTAATATCACGTGTTCGAAATACGATTTGCATAAATGTTAACATTTAACAAGTGTTCGACATTCGCTAATAATAGTTTAATCCTATTTTAATCATCAGATTTATATTATGTTCGCATTATTATTAGTATATATTTACTTTCGATGCTTTTACAATTATTAGTCTTTCTGCAACCTCGGTAAAATTTAAATATTCCACAGACTCGACTGTAAATAATTTTTTAATTTTTACTATTTGCTTAATAATTAACTATGTACTCAGTTGGAATAGCAGATCTTTTACCAGTCACTGCAGACTATTCGCATTCATTGCAGACTAAAGCTTCTTTATCAAATAAATCATCGTCAATAACTTCAAATGTTTCGATCGAAAGAATCACACGATTAAACCTTCGAGATTCCTCATCTTCATTCGTCGCAGTGATAAGTTTAAACCAACATATCGATAGCACAATATTATTCTCATAATAACATCATCGCCGTACCAATATTATTGTCATAATTATTTCGTGTTGTTTCAAATGATGATGCGTTCTCGGTTATTTAAAAACCAAACAGGAGTCTCGGAAGTTCCTTGAACGTTTGGAAGTACATTTCCGGGAAAGAAGGAATTGCTCAAATGCGTCCTAGTTATGTTGCATCGAACTATAAATAGATAAATAGAGTGATTAATCGGTTATTGTTCGAGTAAACGACAGGTGCGATTAACACTTAACAATGTGTCGAAGGAGGAAAAGGGGGCTTCCCATTTCACCGTGCGTGATGTATGACTCATTTCGCAGCCCATTGATAAATTCGAGATTAAGCCGGCAAAGAATAATAAATACACATCGCTTATGTGGTATTTCGATGTATAAAAGCCTTCGCATTCGGGATTTCCTTCAGTCTGAAATTCGGTAACCATTGGAAAAACAGCTTTCGACAGTAATTACTAATCACAGCCAAAATGCGCAAGTTTCTGTTCGTCCTCCTCGTTGTTGTCGCTGTCATAAGCGCTTGTGAGTATAGTTTGATTGAGGAAGTTTCGATTTCTCTTACTATAATAAGTTTTTAAATAATAATTTGTATAAGTTCCAAATTATTTCTAACTCGACGAATAAAGTGGTTGCATACCAATTATTAATATGTTTAAGTACATATTTGTTGATATAGTGTTGTCTTGTATAATTTGAGAATTTGTTTATCACTTATTTTAAATAGCAGCCACTTGTTTAATTGAATCTTTTGTTTTATCATTTTCTATCTCCGTGTTAAGATTTTCCTTATTCGAGTCCACCGCAAAGTACTCGTTAGTGAAATAAGCTTGATTAGTAAAAAAAATACCGGCAGAGAGAGGAAGTAGTTTCCGGTGATTAATTACAAACACAAAAGATTAATATTTGCAACGTGATACCATATTTAAAGCGTCGGATTTTAGCTTCCCGAAGTAGTTAACTTGTGCATATATAAAATTCTTTACTCACTTGTTAATTAATGACTAAGAAATTACTGATAGTTGATTATGGTTTATTCTTCAATAAGTTTTAAAATCAATTTTCCGTATTTTACGAAATGAAGCGTTTTGTGACTTAATGAATTTTTTGCTAATTTTATGATTTTTATCGTGATTGACAGCGGATGCTCGCAGAGTATATCCCCGTTGTCGTAATAGGAACGAGGTCTACAAAACCTGCGGAACAGCATGCGAGAAATCTTGCGAAAAACCGAATCCAGAAGTGTGCACTATGGTTAGTACTTAATCATTATAGATTGGATAGTAATTCGGTTGCAATAGTCATCGCATTGTAGATTCATCGTAACGGTAATTTCCAAGCAGTCCTGAACAATCAATCCAAATTTTCGAATCTTAAATCGAGCAACTTTAAGAGATTTTAATATTTAATACGTCGAATGTCAGTCGATTTTATACAACTTACTCAGGCAAAGTTATATAAATCGATTAAGTGATCTATTCCATTGTCCTTTTCGTCTTTTGTTTACCTAGCGGAAAAAAGCAAAAAAATATTCTCAAGTCAAGTTTTTCTGGAATAAATTGTCTTAAAAAAGAAAGTCTCGTTGTCTACGAAAATTTATTCCAGAAAAACTGAGTCTGTGAATACTTGCCTTTATCCATTATATAAAACCGGCTGGGATCATCTAGTTTTTATTCATTATCCTTTGGTTGACTTTGACTTTCGTGTAGTTCTTTTATTTATTCGAATATTCTCAAATGAGGAGCGCAACTCTTGCGCCAGTTGAAAAGAAATCGCGTCGGTATTCGCTTGTAGGACAAATGCATTTTTATGCGAACTATAATTTACTTTAATCAAAAGCTTTTCATATTTTCACACTGCTTTGATTTCACTTTCAGCAATGTGTCCAAGGCTGTCAGTGTCGTAACGGTTTCCTGCGTGATGCCGATGGCAGTTGTGTCAGACCTTGCGATTGTTCCGTTAAAAGCAATCCTCGTAAGGATTCAGAATAATTAACACGAGTCAATCTATCATAAATGACTGCGTCATATAGTAATAAGAATTTTTATATTTACTAGCCAAACGCATATTAAAGAAAACTATTTTTATAATAAGATTCTTTTTTTTATTGTTCCCCTTTCACCGATATTTTATTTTGTATTCTTCATAATTGTAGAAGGGCACAAATCTTTGTGAGCATCTGACTTAAGCTTATTAAGAACTGGTAAGTTCTAATTATGTAATATTAGAGCACACGATCATAGCCATGCTACACGTATAATTATCCAGTTTCCTCGACACCATCCAACTATTCAGCAGCATCTCGTAATCAGCCAATTATGATTCTCTAACTGATAAAGCAGTAGTTCCAAATGAGTTGGCAACTCATCGATAATGTTACGCTTGCGAATTTCGAATAACTGTAGAGCTAGTAATAGCTAATTAAGCTATCATATAGCATAAATTCTGCGAGAAAATTCAAACCTTGGAGGAATATCAAGAGCGAGTAATATTAGGGCTGTCATTGGCTGTCATTTTTGAAAAGCACTTAGACTTTGACGGTGCCATAAAACTTAACGCCAACCGATCGAAGCAGTTTCGATAAAATTCACAGGCAAAAATCAGCAGCAGCTTCTTCACAGTCAGTTCAGATTTAATATATCAGAAATGAAATGTCCAATCAGGCTTCACCTTGGTGACAATTTGTGTTCACATTAATAATAATTTAACAAAAATGATAATAGGTTGGTCGCAATTGTCTTTATTGCAAATATTTTCTAAGAAAATACAATTCGACTTTCCATTCCGTTCGAAAATTTGAAAGTTACACTTGAGTTATTCCGTCAGAGTAATAAATATTGCAATATTTTATAGTTTATACTCTGGGTCATCGAAGCTACCATATTCTGCGATTGCACTTTATTTCCTTTGTCAGTTTTCTTAATGATTGCATATTCAAATTAAAAGAATTTTACTCTTTGTCTACTAAAGCATTACTTGCAAGTTGTTATAAAGTACAGACTCGCATTTCAATTATTTGGTCAATAAATTAAACGACTCTGTTGAATTATTTTGACAATCAGCTTCGTCTTTTTTCTCTGTCAGCCTATCTTAAAATTAGTATAATAATAAAAAATGATATCCGTAATCAATCCACAATGCATGGTTGCAATTAGTTTTAAATATAAGTATAATTAACACTAATATTCAGTAATGCAATCTTATTAGAACACGTAGTTCGTATCTTCATAACCAGTCAATCCAGTATTCCCTCAATATCACGTTTCCTTGACATTTCTCCGCAACATTGAACTTGGCTGTGTCGAGCGTATCATTTCGTGCGGCTGTCATTTGTATTCTGCATCGGTTGATAAGACGACAACTGTGTTAATATACGTGTGTGTAGTTAAGCAAGTTTCAGTTCCGTGTGACCGGCAAACCGCGTGCAGAATTTCAAGTCGTAAATGGCAAGCGATGCAAATATAAGAATTAAATCGCCGGATTATGCTTCAGTATCGTTATTCACGCGGATCTTGAAACATAGTATCAAAATGAAAGCTGTTTTCTTAGTTTTGTTAATTGCCACGGCAATTCTGGCTGCCAGTAAGTAGCACACTTTTTTCGTTAGTTATAAATAGCACTAGAACTAGAAAAATGCAAAAATGTTATATTTATAAAGCTTCTATATAAACTTGGCAAGCTTTTTAGAAGTAGTGCGTTTCGGTTCACTCACAGAATTTAGGGTGATTCACTTTATTTACATATATTTTGCTATTTCTTTCTCTTGTTTCTTTTTAAATTTTATTTTTATGCCCATTTGGCGCTATTTGGCATTAAGTTTATTAGATGGTTACATCTTTCAGTAGTTATTAGAAGTTCCGAAAGATTGGAAACTAAGATTATTAGATATTCTGGATATTTGAAAGGTGCAAGTTGAAGGGTGGGTCGTAACTTCTAACCCTTTGGTCTGACCTTTCCACCCACTCTCAAACGTGAAAGCTTTACTTCCGTAACCCTTGGACGACGACCACTTCCTTCCTTGACACAGACCTGTACACATCAGTGGAACCTTGTATAAAAATTCTCTGACTCGCTCAGAAAATTCAGACATTTAAATGGCTTCATAGTTTTCTTTCGCTCACGGAATAGGAAAGGATAGGACATTTTTGTTCATTTTCTCAAGTGAATTAACTTTCGTTTACTTTTAATATAAAATGAGTTCAACTTTATTAAAATATGTATAAAAATTCTGTTCTGGAAGGACAACCTAGAAAATTTCTTTTCCCTTTCTGAAGTAAATTAATATTCGTTTGCTTTAGAATAATGTGAGTTGTACTGTATTAAAATTTGTGTAAAAACTTTATTCTGGGAGAACAACTTAGTAAATTTCTTTTCACTTTCTGGAGTGAATTAATACTTGTTTACTTTAGTACGATTTAGGTTGAACAGTATTAAAGTTTCTGTAAAAATGTTCTTAACAGCGAATGCTGCGAGTGTATCCAGCATGAATTGCGGACCGAATTCGGAGTACAGTGATTGTATGACGGCCTGCGAGCCAAAATGCAATGAGCAAGAACCACAAATATGCACGGATGTGAGTGTACAGAATTAAAATTATAAAATCAAATGAAAGATTCTTGATGATACTTGACGATATAAAGTTCAATGATTTTTCAAAGCCGAGTGTGCTAGAAATGTTAGCTTATAAAAAATACTTCTTTTTCAGCAATGCATTCGGGGTTGTCGATGTCTGGACGGATTCTTGTTGAACAATAACAACGAATGCGTGCAATCTCTGAATTGTTAATTTACTTCGCTGTTACGTATAAAACATAAGAATCTTCAATGTATTATCGATGATGTACTATTGGCGATCGAGCAATAAAAAACATTCCACAAACTAGCAAATAATGTAAGAACGACAAAAAGTAGATTGAATTCGTACTCATTAGGCACATTGATTATCCAACATTGGGTTTGTGTATTCACGTGTTATATGCAAAAATCCAAATTTAAATGGTGAACAAATTACACATCATGCTCACTCATATCTTTTATCTCGGTAAGAGTTAAAATAAATTCTGTGAGCGGAGATATCAAGTGAAAAGTGATGAGTTTCGACAGGTCTTATTGTTCTACTGATAACATCTGTTTTAAAGACACATCCTCGTTTATTCATGCGCTGAAATATAAGTCCATCAGAATCTACTTTTCCGTGTTTTGAAATGCACATTTGCGTCAGGCATTTCGTTTTCGTCATAGGAATAATTGTTCACTTTGTGCCAAGTTAACCTGTCGTTGATTTGCAAGTATAATAAGAAACCTTACATTGTTGTTCATAGGAAATTCTTGTGGATCTTAGGTATTGTTTCACATAACTGGCGTGTGTTAGTGCAATATCATAGTCGATAAGCGCTACAGCTGTGCTAATAGATCCGAGAAAGCGAATACTTTGCGTGTGCATCTTGTACTTGCTGGAGGACGGCCCGCTTCAGAGATTAGCATATCGCTTGAATGCGAGAATTACAAGCAGTGAATTACTGCCGTTTACCTTTTTTGATTGATCGACGTGATGGAGATTATAGAAAGCTGCATCGAATTGGGTCAAATCTTTTATTTGCCAGCTTAAATCCATTTCGAATGTGAGTACTTGGCATGTTATCGATAAACTGAATACATTTCTCGGGTATTCATTTCAAAAGTTTAAGTAAGACAAATAAGTTAAAGAAGTTTAGATCGATTTTATGAAGAAATCTCTTTGCATTTCTTTCGATTTTTTTAAATTCTTTATACTTTTCGCAATTCTTTCTATTCGATATTTTTAATATTATATTGGTTAGCGAAAAAGTTCTTGCGATTTCGTCTGTAGTCGTACGTACTTATTAATCAATTCAATAGTGTACGTGCTGTATATAAGCAAAATCTTTTCCGACTTTTATCATTGACTATTCAATGTATTACTGTGCAATACAACTTTTAATATGCGGTTTAATAATTGTTTTAAAATTTGTCACAGTTGCAGAACTCTGATATCTTTTCTTACACCGCTGATTCTATATTTTCTACGCGTTTCAATGTTTAAACAATCGATTTAAGAATAATTCAGAAAAGTAAAAAACCTTGACGTCTTTTTTTGACAAAAAATAAAGTTTGCGCTAGGGCTTTGGAACTTATCCCATTGATTCTTTGCTGAATACTGAATCTCTACTGCAAATCCCGATCCCCGAAACGTTCGGGAAGAGATTATAAGAGATTATAGGAAGCTGCGTCCAAGTGGGTAGAATCTTTTACTTGCCATTTTAAATCCTTTCCGAATGTGAGTACTTTGCTATGCTACCGATAAAATCAATATATTTCTCAGGCAATCATTTTAAACGTTTAAGTAAGACAAATAAGTTAAAGAAGTGAATTCGTGGTAATTTTTCAAACTTCTTTGTACGTTTAGCAATTCTTTGTAATTCGATTGTTTCAATATTATTATATTGGTTAGCGACAAAGTTCTTGCGATTTTATGAAACCGTACGTACTTAGTAACCAACCCAATAGGATACGTATTAGTAGACTTTTCCGAAATTTATCATTAATTTTTCAGTGTATTGTTTTAGAATACAAATTTTAATATGTAGTTTAATAATTCTTTTATGATTTGTCACAGCTGCAGAACTTTGGTTTGCAGATCATAGAACTCCATCTCAGGAACTGGTCCATCAAGATTTCAGCATCCCTCCAGCATTCCTCGAGTGTCTCCAACGCCAATGCATGTATATACATGTATATAATAACAATAATAGTGTATAACAAGAATATGTAACATCAACTATTCATTGAATAAATGAAATAAAAGAAACTCTCTGTGTTTTTTGTATAAACACCTGCCTTCTTCCACACCTCCAGAATATTTTCTAAGTCCTCTTTCCGTTGAAAATTTTCCAAGTCCGAAATCGGGAAAACTCTGGAAATTTCTGTGACGTCACAGATTGATGACGTCACGCAAAGATGTTCAAAAAATTTCGGGGTGACGTCATAGAGAAAATTCTATATTTTACGATGAGAAGACACAGATTTGGGGCATTTTCAGTGTGACGTCATAGTGAAAATTTTCGAACTTTTTTCGTGTGACGTCATCAATGACGCCACGGAAATTCCGAGAATTTTTTCGATCACCGAGATACCTCCTCGCGGATTATGTGTTCCTATTACACCATTGTTCACATTTTACTTGCAAAATTTAAACCAGGAACATAGAACTCGCAAGGAGGTATTCTACTTACACTAAAAAAGTGCCCGAATACCTCCTCGCGGGTTATGTTTTCCTGTTAGGTAATTTCACGTTTTACTTGTAAAATTTTTAGCAGGAACCTAGAACTCGCAAGGAGGTATTCATCCACTAAAAAAGTGCCGGAATACCTCCTCGCGGGTTATGTTTTCCTGTTAGGTAATTTCACGTTTTACTTGTAAAATTTGTAGCAGGAACCTAGAACTCGCAAGGAGGTATTCATCCACTAAAAAAGTGCCTGAATACCTCCTCGCGGGTTATGTGTTCCTATTACAAAATTTCACGTTTTACTGGTAAAAATTGGAACAGGAGTACAGAACTCGTAAGGAGGTATTCAGGCACTTTTTACTGGATGAATACCTCCTCGCGGGTTATGTGTTCCTATTACAAAATTTCACGTTTTACTGGTAAAAATTGGAACAGGAGTACAGAACTCGCAAGGAGGTATTCAGGCACTTTTTACTGGATGAATACCTCCTCGCGGGTTATGTGTTCCTATTACAAAATTTCACGTTTTACTGGTAAAAATTGGAACAGGAGTACAGAACTCGCAAGGAGGTATTCAGGCACTTTTTACTGGATGAATACCTCTTCGCGGGTTATGTGTTCCTATTACAAAATTTCACGTTTTACTTGTAAAATTTGTAACAGGAACATAGAATACGCGAGGAGGTATTTTTTAGCATTTGGATTTTTTTGCTGCTTTTCGTACGTCTTAATAGAAGAACATGACACGCAAGGAGGTATCCTTGAGGAGGTTGCTGTGACGTCATTGAAATTGCAGGAATTTCCAGGAATTTGAACTTAGGAAAAGTTATCGTTAAGGTTTGTTCTAAAAGCAGAAAAACTAGTTTCCTTAGGGTTTTTATATTTAAACGATTAGCATTACATTAACACTTATAAGCATACATTTACATACTGTATTATTTTACTTTGGCATTAAATTATAAAGGAAATAAATATTACTTCATTCCAAACGAGATAACTGTTGCACATGATGTACGACTCTTGATGTTGCAATTGAAGTCCTCGGTAGAAGTTTCTCCGTTGATCCGACGCTCTGGCGAACTTTTCATATCTGTAAAGCAAACATGGAACTTGTTACCGGCTTCTCATGTTATTCCGGGCAGAAGACGTGTTATATAAAGTGTACAAGTACGAAGCAGCTCAAGGTGACTGACTAATTAATAAGTACTGCCGGTTATAGGATACCACCCAGCGATGTAGAACTATTTAAATATGAAGAGCTTTGGGAAATTTTAAACAAATAGTCCTCGCAATTTAGTACTTAATAAACAAATCTAATAAAAAACTAATATATCATAGACTTAACGTAAACGAAACTAAATGAAACTAAATGAGACTAAATGAAACTAAACGAAACCAAATAAATTCTAATTAACGAGTATTGGAACTCTCTACAGTACTAAAGGACTAACTGTAGTTAGTATGAGAAAGAAGGTTGGAAAACGTGGAGAGATTGTAGTAGTGAAAAAATCTAGTAGAAATGTTTCTGATCAAATCTGAGATTACGAAATGTTTTCAGATTTTTAAATTAAATATCTAAATCGCGAAAAATAAAAAAAGGTAGAAAAAAACGGTTTCGGTGTAATTCAAAGCGCATGTGGAACCTCACTTTAACACATGACACAAGCTAGACATACTTGTAATTTATGGAAGCTTCCATGGCCTCCAGAAATTCACTAATAGTAATAAACAAGGCCTACTTTCTCACGTTATAAATGCGTTTAATTAAAACGTCTAATCAACTTGTAATGAGACGGCGACAATATTCGAGTGCCATGAAGTGGAATACTTCATTTCAGGAAAAAATTAGACGGAGTATGTCATTATTGAATCTATATGTTGCTGACAAGACAGTTCGAGGGTAAATGGCGGACTGTTCCTGGCAGTCCTCTTACGAGAAGGTAAATTCCTAACTTTAAGATAATTGACAATGCAGGGTCGAACTGCTTATCATCCCTCAGACCTTCGGTTTGTCAAACAATACCTAACTTTAATAACGGTTGTCAGGTCAAAGTGTACACCACATGTGCGGTGCCACCCTTCGCGCAACCACTACACTTTGTCATAAATTGATGATTTTACTATTTACTATCCAAGCTATTTGATTTCATCATAGCTGTTTTTCGTTATTCACTCGAGTTTTTGTTTTGTATACGAAATAAGATTGATTAAATTCTTGCAAGACACTGCGGTGGAGCCGATGTCTTTTATAACGCGTTTAATGAGAGCAAAGAAATTTTGGGGCGGCGTTGAATTGCAGGTGAGAAATAAAAGTGAAGTTGCGCCATTGCCAGCGAGCGAAGAAGCTGAAAGCAGCGGAGTTTTCGTGTTTATTCGGGGAGAGCTACTGAATAGCTTACTGGGTTTTATTCGTAAGAACGGCGCACCTGAGGGTTAGGCGTTACGGCGATAGTTCTTGCACGATTTCACTGGAATTGGAGAGAGCGGTAACATAGAAGCACTCGAGGCGAGAATTTTCATTGCCTGGCTCTGCAAGAGTTCGAGGAAAGCGAGAAATTCTGAGAGAATCGGATAACGCAGTGACCATTTTCTACAAAATCTAGGAAATTGGAATGAAGAAATCGAGAGACCCTGGAGATATATCCTGTCAGTGAATCTCTGATTCTAAAGAATTGATTCGATATTTCTTTGGGGCTTTTGCATAAATTTCTTTTTTGTAATTCTACATTATGAGAAAATTGAAATGAATTGTAATTAAAAGTAAATTAATTGAAACCTGTTATAAGTTTTTATAGAATTAAATTTCATCTAATTTTTCTAAATTTCTTCTAACGAAAGACACCTGTATTTATTACAACGATTCGAAATACATTAATTCGTACGTATGGTTGCCAGATTTTAATTTTTCATGTGTCCCCTTTTTAAAGTTTCTTCAGAAAAATAACGAGTGCACTTTCGTGTCGAGCTTCAACAACAAGGACTATTTTTAGTGCGGATGCTGTAACACTAATGCTGCATAATCTCGAAAAAGAATGTAGAAAGTTTCGATGGCCTTTTGAGAAGATCTATCAAAGTGATATATGAGTTTGATAGTAGTTGCAATCTGCATTCATCTTTCTGTCAGTTTAACACACGAATGCACGAAGAACTTCATACAGCGAAGTTCACCCTTTACGAGCTAGTGCAATGAAAAGTTCAGAATTAACTTGCTAGATAGAGAACGAAACGAATCCGCCTGCAATACCTGTCATGTTCCAAAAAGTTGTCATATTTTATGAAAACTGTAGAGCGATGCTTTTGCCTTGGAATCAGCGAGTATTTTTACGCTCACACAATTTTACGAAATAAGATAATTTAGTCGGTATTGTTTTTGTCCGTTATTGCTGTTATTATTATTGTTCACGTCCTTTATTAATAATATGTGTAGTATATTACAGGTCATACGTTTGATATCAAGATCACTAATTCCAAGGTTCGTACACCGCCTTGAAGATGTGCTTACTTTAAATCTTTTTTAAGTCGCTGTTGGATCAAACGTTGAGTTACACTACTTTCGCAGTAGAACGAACAGAATTCCTCATTAAAAGGCTATGTACAGCGAGCCGACCACTAAAAATAGAGTTACACTTAATTTACTAAACGTTACTCGAAAACTAATTGACCGATTGACTTGAAATTTGTACCACAACTTCCTTGATGTTCTACTAACTGACATATGATTTAATTAAATTTCACACTCAATCGTACATATCATAAAAAATAAATTAAATTTGTTTCGAAAATATCAAAATAAAACTTGAGATAAACACGATTTTATAAGAAAAATTGATATGCAAAATTGGGTAAGCCAATACTAGAAAATTTCTTTAGCTTCAAAATGCTGTTTCATTTTTTCATTTCGGTCAACTAGTGTTTCGAAAACCGGGCCTCAAATCAATATGGATACATCGCGTTTGTATATTGGAGATCGACGTCACTAAATTCCTGTATCTGTCACTGTACCTCAAATTCTACACTGTCCCGCCTTTCGCAGTATTCCCGTATATTTACACATGCATTCACAATCCATGTTCTTTTCACTATTCCTCGATCAAATATTGATTCATCCTTCACTCTGTTTCTCACAATTTCGCACTCAAACATTCTGCCTTACACGCTCGTCAATTCCATACGCGCAACATAAGAGTCCGCACAGGCCAAAAGTTCTAACACAAGTGTCGTGCTCTGACAGAGTTCCTCTACCAAAAGGGTACTTTGGCTTCCCCACTCCCTGATCAGATCCAAGAGGAACAGAGTTCCCATTACTAAACAATAGACAGTGAAAGGTCCGGTTTCTTATCATACCTGAGAGCTTAGGTCTTTCAAGCACGACCCTATCGAGAGTTAATGACTACCAGCCAAAAAATCGTCATCTGGGCATCACGTGTTCAGCGCGAACCTTTCACCTCACAAATCTCCAATCCCTATATTTATCGTTATATAGAAATACGATACTAAAAATCGATGGAAAATATAACTGAAAAACTTTGACTGATTCCCTTGAAAGGGAAAAATTTCCCCCACGCCTTTTGTGTCGACAAATTATGGAGATGCTTGCCTCATAAAAAGACAATTTGTTCGCAATTTGTAACTTTTTTTATCGAACGGTATTCGAGTAAAAAAATGGTGCCTGGAAATACGTTAAAAAATCATATCTCGCGAACGGAATAAGCTACTGGGTTTGAAAAATACGAAAATTAAGAGATTTTCGAGTGCAATTAAACAAAAAATAGTCTACATTTTTTGCATTAAAAGATCCACGCGAAAAAAAATGTTTTTGGTTATATTAATTTTTTTCACTAACATCGCCGTTTTGTACAATTATCAAACTTTTTTCCAGTTATCTTTGGACTGTCCCCTAACGCCTCAATTTTTGTCAAAAATTCCAAAAATGTCCGCCATAGTTAAAAAAATTAATACTTATTTGCGAATTTAATTTCTTGAAATCTACATGAGATACAATCATGAAACTTTTTTCGTGCTATCTTTGGACTGTCCCCTAAAGCCTCAATTTTTTTCAAAAATTTCATATATGTCCGCCATAGTTAAAAAAATTAATATGTATTTGCGTATTTAATTTCTTGAAATCTACATGAGATACAATTATCAAACTTTTTTCGTGCTATCTTTGGACTGTCCCCTAACGCCTCAATTTTTGTGAAAAATTCCAAAAATGTCCGCCATAGTTAAAAAAATTAATATGTATTTGCGTATTTAATATCTTGAAATCTACATGAGATACAATTATCAAACTTTTTTCGTGCTATCTTTGGACTGTCCCCTAACGCCTCAATTTTTGTGAAAAATTCCAAAAATGTCCGCCATAGTTAAAAAAATTAATATGTATTTGCGTATTTAATTTCTTGAAATCTACATGAGATACAATTATCAAACTTTTTTCCCGCTATCTTTGGACTGTCCCCCAACGCCTCAATTTTTGTCAAAAATTCCAAAAATGCCCGCCATAGTTAAAAAAATTAATATGTATTTGCGTATTTAATTTCTTGAAATCTACATGAGATACAATTATCAAACTTTTTTCCCGCTATCTTTGGACTGTCCCCCAACGCCTCAATTTTTTTCAAAAATTCCAAAAATGTCCGCCATAGTTAAAAAAATTAATATGTATTTGCGTATTTAATTTCTTGAAATCTACATGAGATACAATCATGAAACTTTTTTCGTGCTATCTTTGGACTGTTCCCTAAAGCCTCAATTTTTTTCAAAAATTCCAAAAATGTCCGCCATAGTTAAAAAAATTAATATGTATTTGCGTATTTAATTTCTTGAAAACTACATGAGATACAATTATCAAACTTTTTTCGTGCTATCTTTGGACTGTCCCCCAACGCCTCAATTTTTTTCAAAAATTCCAAAAATGTCCGCCATAGTTAAAAAAATTATTATGTATTTGCGTATTTAATTTCTTGAAATCTACATGAGATACAATCATGAAACTTTTTTCGTGCTATCTTTGGACTGTTCCCTAAAGCCTCAATTTTTTTCAAAAATTCCAAAAATGTCCGCCATAGTTAAAAAAATTAATATGTATTTGCGTATTTAATTTCTTGAAATCTACATGAGATACAATCATGAAACTTTTTTCGTGCTATCTTTGGACTGTTCCCTAAAGCCTCAATTTTTTTCAAAAATTCCAAAAATGTCCGCCATAGTTAAAAAAATTAATATGTATTTGCGTATTTAATTTCTTGAAATCTACATGAGATACAATTATTAAACTTTTTTCCCGCTATCTTCGGACTGTCCCCTAACGCCTCAATTTTTGTCAAAAATTCCAAAAATATCCGCCATAGTTAAAAAAATTAATATGTATTTGCGTATTTAATTTCTTGAAATCTACATGAGATACATTCATGAAACTTTTTTCGTGCTATCTTTGGACTGTTCCCTAAAGCCTCAATTTTTTTCAAAAATTCCAAAAATGTCCGCCATAGTTAAAAAAATTAATATGTATTTGCGTATTTAATTTCTTGAAATCTACATGAGATACAATTATCAAACTTTTTTCGTGCTATCTTTGGACTGTCCCCTAACGCCTCAATTTTTGTGAAAAATTCCAAAAATGTCCGCCATAGTTAAAAAAATTAATATGTATTTGCGTATTTAATATCTTGAAATCTACATGAGATACAATTATCAAACTTTTTTCGTGCTATCTTTGGACTGTCCCCTAACGCCTCAATTTTTGTGAAAAATTCCAAAAATGTCCGCCATAGTTAAAAAAATTAATATGTATTTGCGTATTTAATTTCTTGAAATCTACATGAGATACAATTATCAAACTTTTTTCCCGCTATCTTTGGACTGTCCCCCAACGCCTCAATTTTTGTCAAAAATTCCAAAAATGCCCGCCATAGTTAAAAAAATTAATATGTATTTGCGTATTTAATTTCTTGAAATCTACATGAGATACAATTATCAAACTTTTTTCCCGCTATCTTTGGACTGTCCCCCAACGCCTCAATTTTTTTCAAAAATTCCAAAAATGTCCGCCATAGTTAAAAAAATTAATATGTATTTGCGTATTTAATTTCTTGAAATCTACATGAGATACAATCATGAAACTTTTTTCGTGCTATCTTTGGACTGTTCCCTAAAGCCTCAATTTTTTTCAAAAATTCCAAAAATGTCCGCCATAGTTAAAAAAATTAATATGTATTTGCGTATTTAATTTCTTGAAAACTACATGAGATACAATTATCAAACTTTTTTCGTGCTATCTTTGGACTGTCCCCCAACGCCTCAATTTTTTTCAAAAATTCCAAAAATGTCCGCCATAGTTAAAAAAATTAATATGTATTTGCGTATTTAATTTCTTGAAATCTACATGAGATACAATCATGAAACTTTTTTCGTGCTATCTTTGGACTGTTCCCTAAAGCCTCAATTTTTTTCAAAAATTCCAAAAATGTCCGCCATAGTTAAAAAAATTAATATGTATTTGCGTATTTAATTTCTTGAAATCTACATGAGATACAATCATGAAACTTTTTTCGTGCTATCTTTGGACTGTTCCCTAAAGCCTCAATTTTTTTCAAAAATTCCAAAAATGTCCGCCATAGTTAAAAAAATTAATATGTATTTGCGTATTTAATTTCTTGAAATCTACATGAGATACAATTATTAAACTTTTTTCCCGCTATCTTCGGACTGTCCCCTAACGCCTCAATTTTTGTCAAAAATTCCAAAAATATCCGCCATAGTTAAAAAAATTAATATGTATTTGCGTATTTAATTTCTTGAAATCTACATGAGATACATTCATGAAACTTTTTTCGTGCTATCTTTGGACTGTTCCCTAAAGCCTCAATTTTTTTCAAAAATTCCAAAAATGTCCGCCATAGTTAAAAAAATTAATATGTATTTGCGTATTTAATTTCTTGAAAACTACATGAGATACAATTATCAAACTTTTTTCGTGCTATCTTTGGACTGTCCCCCAACGCCTCAATTTTTTTCAAAAATTCCAAAAATGTCCGCCATAGTTAAAAAAATTAATATGTATTTGCGTATTTAATTTCTTGAAATCTACATGAGATACAATCATGAAACTTTTTTCGTGCTATCTTTGGACTGTTCCCTAAAGCCTCAATTTTTTTCAAAAATTCCAAAAATGTCCGCCATAGTTAAAAAAATTAATATGTATTTGCGTATTTAATTTCTTGAAATCTACATGAGATACAATCATGAAACTTTTTTCGTGCTATCTTTGGACTGTTCCCTAAAGCCTCAATTTTTTTCAAAAATTCCAAAAATGTCCGCCATAGTTAAAAAAATTAATATGTATTTGCGTATTTAATTTCTTGAAATCTACATGAGATACAATTATTAAACTTTTTTCCCGCTATCTTCGGACTGTCCCCTAACGCCTCAATTTTTGTCAAAAATTCCAAAAATATCCGCCATAGTTAAAAAAATTAATATGTATTTGCGTATTTAATTTCTTGAAATCTACATGAGATACATTCATGAAACTTTTTTCGTGCTATCTTTGGACTGTTCCCTAAAGCCTCAATTTTTTTCAAAAATTCCAAAAATGTCCGCCATAGTTAAAAAAATTAATATGTATTTGCGTATTTAATTTCTTGAAATCTACATGAGATACAATTATCAAACTTTTTTCGTGCTATCTTTGGACTGTCCCCTAACGCCTCAATTTTTGTGAAAAATTCCAAAAATGTCCGCCATAGTTAAAAAAATTAATATGTATTTGCGTATTTAATTT
The DNA here is from genome assembly GCA_964023945.1 of Ectemnius cavifrons. Classification (NCBI taxonomy): domain Eukaryota; kingdom Metazoa; phylum Arthropoda; class Insecta; order Hymenoptera; family Crabronidae; genus Ectemnius; species Ectemnius cavifrons. The sequence goes on along the minus strand of OZ030380.1, from coordinate 4,163,778 downwards.
CTTGAAATCTACATGAGATACAATTATCAAACTTTTTTCCCGCTATCTTTGGACTGTCCCCCAACGCCTCAATTTTTGTCAAAAATTCCAAAAATGCCCGCCATAGTTAAAAAAATTAATATGTATTTGCGTATTTAATTTCTTGAAATCTACATGAGATACAATTATCAAACTTTTTTCCCGCTATCTTTGGACTGTCCCCCAACGCCTCAATTTTTGTCAAAAATTCCAAAAATGCCCGCCATAGTTAAAAAAATTAATATGTATTTGCGTATTTAATTTCTTGAAATCTACATGAGATACAATTATCAAACTTTTTTCCCGCTATCTTTGGACTGTCCCCCAACGCCTCAATTTTTTTCAAAAATTCCAAAAATGTCCGCCATAGTTAAAAAAATTAATATGTATTTGCGTATTTAATTTCTTGAAATCTACATGAGATACAATCATGAAACTTTTTTCGTGCTATCTTTGGACTGTTCCCTAAAGCCTCAATTTTTTTCAAAAATTCCAAAAATGTCCGCCATAGTTAAAAAAATTAATATGTATTTGCGTATTTAATTTCTTGAAATCTACATGAGATACAATCATGAAACTTTTTTCGTGCTATCTTTGGACTGTTCCCTAAAGCCTCAATTTTTTTCAAAAATTCCAAAAATGTCCGCCATAGTTAAAAAAATTAATATGTATTTGCGTATTTAATTTCTTGAAATCTACATGAGATACAATTATTAAACTTTTTTCCCGCTATCTTTGGACTGTCCCCCAACGCCTCAATTTTTGTCAAAAATTCCAAAAATGCCCGCCATAGTTAAAAAAATTAATATGTATTTGCGTATTTAATTTCTTGAAATCTACATGAGATACAATTATCAAACTTTTTTCCCGCTATCTTTGGACTGTCCCCCAATGCCTCAATTTTTTTCAAAAATTCCAAAAATGTCCGCCATAGTTAAAAAAATTAATACTTATTTGTGTATTTAATTTCTTGAAATTTACATGAGATACAATCATGAAACTTTTTTCCCGCTATCTTTGGTCCGTCCCCTAACGCCTCAATTTTTGTGAAAAATTTCATATATGTCCGCCATAGTTAAAAAAATGAATATGTATTTGCGTATTTAATTTCTTGAAATCTACATAAGATACAATTATCAAACTTTTTTCCCGCTATCTTTGGACTGTCCCCTAACGCCTCAATTTTTGTGAAAAATTCCAAAAATGTCCGCCATAGTTAAAAAAATTAATATGTATTTGCGTATTTAATTTCTTGAAAACTACATGAGATACAATTATCAAACTTTTTTCCCGCTATCTTTGGACTGTCCCCTAACGCCTCAATTTTTTTTCAAAAATTCCAAAAATGGCCGCCATAGTTAAAAAAATTAATACTTGTTTGCATATTTATTTTTTTTATAACATACTCAAAGGTAAGCACCACTTTAAAAAATTCGAATGCTGACCTCACATGCACTTTCTTCCTAACTAAAGATAAACAAGATCGTACAAAGTAAGGCAATACCTTCAAAAATATGAGAACAGTTATCGTCCATGCAGCTATTTGGAGCTTGAATTTATTTATCTATTCTACAGGCTATGCTGGTTCTTTTACAGTATTTACAACATCAGCGAGAAAATCCTCGAGAAAAGGAAGCCCTACGCTTCACACTAGCTCGGGTACGACTGGCTACGATATCGGTCGGAGATTAACGGCCCAATTTTCTCGGCGCCTGAAGGTGGGGGAATCACCGCTCGAGATTTTACGACATGACCTTGCACTCCCTGCACGAGCCGCGCGATGCGGAACCCTTTCCCAGGTGGGAAAAGTGGAATAAGCGGTCCCAAGTCTCTCCTTCAGGCATAAGTAGTTAACTCCAAAGATAAATATCGGGAAAGCATTAAGATTTTCTGGAATTAATTGCTCGAAAATTTGTTGGTTAATTAGACGTTCGCTTTCTACTTCAGTGCAGTTATTAGTCTTTTCAAATTAATTCAAAAAGTAAAAATCTTTTTTTAAAATGTATTATTTACAACAATTTTTAAACTATGTGACAAATGAGAGTATAAAAAATCACGAGCATTCAATATTTATTACTCATGCCTGGTCTTTCAAGGGAGACTTAAGAATTGCAAAAAAATCGAGTTCTACATTCTACGAATATACTTGCAAGAGATAATTACAATAACCTATTATTCTTCAAATGAAATTATTATTAACGTGTATACGAAATGCCAGCCGAGCAAAGCCATGCAAGATAAAGTAATCTAATATAATACACGCGCGTTTAATATTGAAGTCAAAGGCAAGCGAGAATCATCCTGTTAAAGCGGTTTAATAAGCTATGCTCGAACTTCCGACGAAAATCCCCGACGACAGTTTATTATTTTCAGAGAAATACAGCGGAGCGTTTAACAGCTATCATTTTCGATGAGACACCGGGAAACGGAGAATTTCGCCAAGTATATTTGCAATTAGATTGACTTCTTTTCAACGCAATATTGCTCGAGCGATATCTTCGTTTGGCAATCAGCCACTGATGCAAACAAGCCGGTATTACAATTGATCGACGCGAATTTGATTAACCCGCCGGATTGAAGACAGTGAGGGAGCATGTCAATGTCAATGGGCACATTTAACGCGGGGTCGACGGGATTTAATCGAATATCGAGTAAACTCTGTCACCTCTGTAATCTCAGAGTAACCTCTGAGTAACTATCTGAGTAACCGAAAGTGTCATTAAGCGCCAGCGGAAAATATTCCAAGATTCAAGATATTGGCAGGTTATTTAATAACGATTTATATGAGCAAACAACTTGTTATAGTTACAACGAGAAACGGAAATATGCTGACATTAGTGCATCAATAATATTCTGATTTGATATTTTAGTTGTTTATGTAGCGATCGTTTTGATTATTATTTTTAACAATAAGTCGTTCAACGTTATTAATAAAGAAATATAATTCATTTAAAAGAATGACATACATTACGAAATAATAATTGATAGCGTAAATAATGCCTTGTTTCGGGAGTTAAAAAAATACAAAATAATTATAAATATCCTATATAATCATACTAAATTTTTACAAAATAATTTTGGTTGACGACTCAGTGTTAGAAAAAATAATCAAGACTGTTATCTATAAAATAACTGAAATATGAAATATTAATGCCACCCATAAACTACTGTCGGAATATTTCGTTACTCACTGTTTGTTACTCAGTTGCATTAAACAATTAGCGCGAGAAAAGAGATTTTTCAAAGTATAAGTCAACTAAGAAATCTACGTGTTGTCACGAAAACGGTTCAAAGGTAAATGCGGTGTTGCCCTTCACTGTCCTCTTTCCGGAAGCGAACCCTGTTTGCCCCACTCCGCGGCCAAATCCGGGTGGTACCAAATTCCTGACCAGAAGACAATTGATAATGCAGGGTCTGCTGCTTTTGTTTCGCTCCTTCGACCTGTCAAATATTACCTGACCCTGTATTGACAGCTGCCGGGCATCTGGTCAAAATAGCGAACACCTGCACAAGTCATGCGCGATCGAACTGCCACTGCCTATTGTAAATCTATTGTCCTACCAAACTACGTCACAGTTACGAATCTTAGTCAAATGCGTTGCAGTTGACATGTACGAAGTTCGGTATGAATCGAATAATTAATCAGTTAATATAGATTTTGAATTTTGAATACTATGAAATGAATGCAATTCTGAATTTTATTTTGTCTGATCCACATGTGATATGTGAACCGAAGTTTTTTCTATGGAAAGACACATTTATTTGTTACGCTGTCATAAATTATGAATGGAAAATTCTAATAAATATAGGAGATATCTATACTGATTTCAGACCCGGTTTTTAAAACAGTATTTGACGGTGCTGAACGTAGAACTCAAAAGGCTTATCCGAAATAAAACAATGAATCCGAAATGAAAAAATTAAATGGCATTGGAAGTTAATGAAATTATCTAGGACTTGACGTAGTCGATTTTAGATATCACTCTTTGTTATAAAATGGCGGCCATCGATACTCTAAAATTTACTCTATTTTTTTAATAGCATTTAACGATTGAGAGTGAAATTTAATAAAGTCAACTAGTTTTTGAGTTATGTTGTCCATCGATTTTTAATATCATATTTCGGGAAAAACTCCTGTGACCCTTCAGAATCCTTTATTATAAACTACACTTTGTAAGTTAAATGTAACTTTTTTAATACTTTAGAATACGCTTTCAAATTTTTTAATTATAAAGCAAGCTGTATTTCAAATTTACTTACTAACATTTCTGAAGCGAAAGGAATGAAAAGACGCTGATGATCAAATTTACTTAGTAATAGCTTCTAGAATGCGATTTGATTCGAGAAATTTCCCGTTGGAATTCCAGACGTGGAAACAGACGTTCATTGCGCGTATAATTGAATTCAAACCAAGTCGTGGCTTGGAATCATTGAGAGTTATTTGGATCGTGAATGCCCAATGGAAAGGATTAATTAAAGTCAATTGAAAACCACTCGTTGATGCAAAAGCATTCCACTTAAAATATTTGATTTCGAAATCATAGTAAAATCGAATGTTAAATCAATCCATGAATCTTGTTCGGAATAGTGTTCCTATAAACCTTTGTAAAATCGTCTGATATCTATCAATTTTATGGTATTGTTTTGGAGAGTAATAACCGTGAAAAGTGACTATGATAGTCTGATAAGAAGATAGAACAACATCAGGGTTAGCTTGGGTTCCAAAAGAGAGTGAATAAAGCCGTGGGGAATAAATGTCCTGGCAACTACGAAGCGTCGATAACCATTAAGATAAAGTCCTACCACCGCTTTAAAAATTGGTCGCTTCTCAATCTTTTCTTTGAGCCTGGTCCAATATTTAATGTCAAGTCTATTGTCTTGGCTCTTTCAGACATCGCATCATTTGAGAGGTAACTCAGGTAGAAAAATAAAAAAGCAAATCCAAGACAAAGCAAAGCTATTTCCTCTCAAATTTTTTATCACTATAAAGAACAAAAATAATACCCGTAAATTACTTACGAGCAAATAAAAACTGTGAAGTAAAGTAATAGCAAAAATTAAAATGTAAGAACGAAATTAATGAACAAAAACATGAAGTTAAATACCAAGTAAACAAAAAGGCTGTTTTAACATCAGCGTCAAAATGAATCTACAATTGTAATGCTACCCTGAAGTACGTTCTTGATTGAAAGGCCAACGTAAATTAAAATATTTAATTAAGGAACTGCATATAAAAGCACACAAATGTGAAAATTTCATTTTCGTGCAGACGGATATTATGAATGTAACGAGGAAAGTTTAACGAGGCAAAGAAAACGCGCATAAAACCCTCTAATGTTTCCACTAGATGGATGCGCAGTAAAGAGGATTCTTGCGAGAAGGTAGCTTAAGGGAAAGGGTAGATATTCTTGTTAAATTAGCGACTACCAAAGTGATGACATGCACTTAGCGCTAATTGAGCCGTTCCTTCTATTCTTAAAGGGTTACACACCAAGCGATAGTCTGAGAAAACGATAGCGAAGACAGGAATTTTTTTATGCTCAAACTATATATCATATTGCAATTAATTTCTTTCTGTAATGAGATAGATTCATTTACCATATAAAACCCTCCTGTACTGTCTAATCCTGCACTATCCAATCGAGACTAATTAAAGCTCTTAATACTTTATGAGATCGTAAACATTCACGAAGAAGGAACTCTCATTGTCCCTAAGGTCTAATACCGTATATTAGTAAAGTAATAGACTTTGTTCTAGAAGGTATTAATTAATATGCAAAAAACATTATCATAAGCTGAAGTTCTGCAGATGATATATTGAAATTAATTAAATTTAATTCGTAACGTGAAAGTTCTACATGTATGCAGTTAACAATTTCGTAAGCTTCAAATCTTGAACAGAGACTACGTTCTACAGTTATTACATTACAGATATAATTGCAAACAAGTTCGCCCCAACGGAAAAAACGTAAATGGTTTCCTCACTATTTATGTTCTCAGCAAGCTTTACAACCCTAAAAGCGCAACTGTGATTGGTTTCCAATCTAAATTGGAATTCTTCCAATATTTGCTGCAAGTACACTCCTTTACGCCGGATCCCAGAATAAATTATTTTATTGGATACACAACAATTAGTGAAGCGCGCCAATTCCGTTTCCAACCGAAGAAACCTGATACTTTAATACTAGCAAGCCTTAATAAGATGTTTGCAGAACCGCCTTTCCCAAAGGACATGCGATATACTCTTTCGATTTAAAGGAACAGCAGTTCCGTGAGAGGGAATTTCACCGGCAATTGGTTGTCTAAAATTACTACCTTTAATGGAATTGTGTCCCTGGAATCCGAATGCTAAAACCAGAATTCAAATATTGCAGAAGGAATTCTTCCCGTAATGAAGTCATACAATAGAAATTGGAGGATTAATTCCTTTCAATTACTATTGCTTCTCGTAAGATAAATCGAAGCACTACTCAATATAATAAAGAATTATACTATAAAAGATTATATTTATAAAAAAAAGACTATGGTTTAGAAATTCAAGCAGACTAAAAAAGGTAGAAAATCTAAATATGATGCAATTTCTAAATTTGTCTAGCTTTCTACAAAAAAAATTGTCACCAAAACATGTCATTGTCGAACCCTGTTAATGGAGGAAATTCACTTCACTTGATTGTATTGCCAAAAATTTATTAAACACTTCATTTCTAACATTATTAAAATCATGTGCTTCTCTGGTATGAAGCGTTATTTACAGTACATCGTTCCTTACCAATCAATATTATACCTTACGTATCACTTTCATGGAAACTGTTGGCTTTTAACGAATTACTGTCACAACGGTTGATATGCAAAGCAACTTCCATCCGAGTAAATTAGAAATCAATTACGATCGATTAATCAGTAGACGTTGTTAGAATTTAATTAAGAAAGCAATAAAGAGAAGCTAAATGTTTGTTCGCGAGAAACTAATCACAAAGTAAGACGCCTCATTTCCTCAGTTATAATGTGCCTTGAATCACTAATCAATCGATCGTTTGGGAAAACAGAATAACTGGAAATCCACTAGATTATCACCGAAGAATAACAACCTATGAAAAATGATGTGTAATATCGAACTAGAGAATTAAAGAAAACTTTTGAATTAACACGTTGACTGTCGCACAAAATTTAAAGACTTTGTCACACTCGTATTTGAAAAATATATATCTTTCGCGATGCTCGATTTATTTAATGGATTGTTTAATTCACTATTAATTCACTTGAACGCGAGAGTTTAACACTGTTCACTATATCGCACACTTTAATACTTCTGATATTCGGAACTTTTGCAAAGCAATAAACGGAACGGCTGCATCTGTTACCGGCGAACACCACGGCAGTCAACGTGCTAATGATCTAAGACGGAACTCTCGAAACTGATCCCTCGAAAACGTGCAGCTGATACGGTGGAAATATGAGCCTCGCCATTGGTCAGAATAGGGTTGGGTGGTGGGTCAGGTAACAAGAGATCCCATTGTCCCTAAATGCCGATAAACAACTCCGGGTTAGTATTCGAAATGAAGTTAATTGCTTTTCTCAAGTTCGAAAAGGGGTATGTTTACAAAACCAAATTTGAATTTGTCCGTTGGAAGAATCGATATCATTTCCCGCCACTCATTAATTACATATGTTTTTCCTCAGTCTTTCATACCAAGGCGTTTCCGGCCGATTGTACAGTTCCTTATGCTACGACACTTAAACTTACTGATTCCTTAATTTTACAAAAATGCTTTCTTAAAAATATTACATTAACTTTTCCTCGGTGTCGGACATTACAGTGAAACTTATAATTAGCAGACTCTTATTTAATCGCAATCGCTTAAGGTCAGTTTTAGGGAAGCGAAATACGCAGCAGACACCGAGAGTAACGGGTAAATTCTAACTGATTGCGAATGAGTAAGTCGATAAGACTAGTTTGGAATTCTCGAATGTTTCTGCAAAGTGCACGTTCGATCCTCTTTGGAAAGTTTCGTTCTCTGGCGTTAGCGATGGGTCGAGAGTATAAGTTTTTCATCGACAATACTCGTTAAGAAAGCGGTTCAGACTGTTTTTTATTTCTCGAGTGTAACTAAAATTGAAAATCGCTAATAATATTTTGAGAACGTGGAAGAAACTTTCTAGAGTGTAATTCAAATTCCATTTCGTTCTTGTTGCTTGAAAATAAAGTTTATTAGAATCTTAAACATTCTGTTTGCACCGTTATTATTATCGAGTTATTACAAATAACACAAACATTTACAACATTTACAAACATTTACAACATTTACAAACAAGTATTTAATACAAATTCGAATAAGAGATATATTGAAACTATAAATGGTAAAATCATTGACGACTGCATGACGTGCAGATGACAATTGCACGATATTGACACACGGAAGATAAACGAATTAACCGGTCACGCAATGAGAGAAATAGATAATGGAACTGTCAATTAGCTCTGTCAGAGGACAACAATGTTTACAAACGCGGACTATTCTGGAAGTTAAAGGGTATTCGTATTAGCAATAACCTGACCGTCCTTCACCTTATCGTTACGGTTAAAGGATCCCTTTTCTTTGTTGAAATATTGTATTACTCGGCTACTCCTTTGTTCCGCTGGCAGCGGTCACCGACCTGCTCAAAGGATGCCACGCCATTTCTCCTCGTTTCAGAGCACCGCAATCGAATTTACAAAGACAGCACCCGTAGACGTCTCGTTTTTCACTGCGTCTGAAATATATCGGGGAAAGCTTTTTGCCGTACTCGACCCGCAACCGAAGACATATTATATTTATACGGAAGATGATATTCCTGACTTACGAATTACTTTATCCTAAATGCCCGAGTCACTTATACGATTGCATTAGTCATGCGAGCGGCTCAACTCACTTGTGTTTTTTTTTACATTTATACGTGTATTATAATATGAGCAATTAAGATGAATGCGTGATCATAATTTATTTGAGATCTTTTTACATTTATACTTATTTTATATGAACAACAGACTTAGATTATTGAGCTTACATGTTCAATCTACGAGCATACGTATAGAATTACAGCGAGTAGTTCGACTCATATGACTAATGTAAAGCGACCACTTACAATAGTATCAGCTTTCCTGTGATTGTGCGACCGATTGACTATTGATGATTTATTGTCAACCCGTCTTGATTTTTCCAAACATGAATAGACCGTGTTCCCATTTTGTCTGTCTTTTGTTAGAATGCACAGTTATTTTTTAATACCACTTATAATAACTGTGGTATACATCAATGAATAAAAGGATAGTACTAGATTTTATAAATTAATATAAACATCCATTTTAGTATCGAAAATCTATCTGTAGTTGCAAACATTTAAGCTTTTCGATGTTATGGGCGCGTGGGCAAATCCAAAATCAATCACGTTTGTCACTGATTAATAATCCGCTTCTACAGTTTGTGGAGGGATTATTGTGTTTAACATATTAAAAATTCATTCTACGTTAATGTTGATCGTGTAATGAAAATGAGTGTATCGATGAGTACGTACAGTACGTAAACCTTCATATGCAATTAATTTACATTAATGGCTCTTCCGGCAATAACAATGAAAATTTGAAGTTTGAGCAATTAGAGGGAAATTAAATGAAATTATAACTAGTGACTGGCGTCCTATTTAAAATCATAATACAAGTATATATGATACTTGCATTCTTCGAATGTTTAACTTGTCATAATTAATAATGTCAAGCGCAGGTCGCAAAATCACTCCATGAACTAACCTGAGTCTCGGGAATATCTACTATAAATTAATGAAAGATGAAGATCTCCTTTTATCATTAAGGGACATCGAAAAGCAGATGATGCTTAAGTCATGATGTATACATATATATTTTGCAATGTATTGATGAATAGTTGCAAACGATATTTCAAGAAAAATATCCTTATTTAACATCGAAACAGTTAAATAACTACGGACTTGTTCAACGGTATTACATAGATAAATAGTAAAAGGAGGATGTAAGAGTGGAGAGGATTATTCAGTCATAGAGGGATCTGAGATTGTCGATACAGGCTGACCTCGACGAAGAGGAGTGCGGATCGTGAGAGGTCGAGTTCTTCTCGCTTCGGCGGGAAATGCTGCAATGCTCCACCGGTGGATCCCAAGTAACCTTAAGGAAGAACTCGCTGTCCTCGTTGCAATTGAATTGCAGGGATGGTGCGATTGGCTTAGCAGTGTTGGTGTCCTGCCCATTCTGCCTGTACTAGACCCGGTCCTCTTCCTCAAGCAATCTCACAACCTCTGCAACAGTTTCCACCGAGACACACTCTCTCTCGTGAACCATCGGCTTACTTGTCATTTCCGCCGCCCCACCAATAATTCGCTTACCCCAAACTAATCTCGTAATTGATTTATCCTTGATTTATCGGTCAGTGAGCACGCCCGTTGACCGGTAAATCTGGATACATATTTCTCGCCGGAATGAATCTCGGTGCGCGAAGGTGCGGGCAGCGGAAATGAGGATGGTGTGTTGCTTTATTAAGCTAATTATTCATGATCGATGAACTTCTAGTAAGGAAATCATTGATCAATGTTTCTTTGCGAGCCAAACTCGGGAAGATGTGATTTCAATGTTTGAGAATAGGAAAGTGGAGTAAAGCAAAGACGCGCTAGAAAAATAAAATAATTAAATAAATACTTTTGAGAATATGCTATTACTTTTGAACTGTTGTTTATCAGTGAAATCAAACTATGAGCAACTTCAAGTTCTTACCGAGACCGATGCAAAAAGCTTTTAAAAAGTAAAGTGTAGCGAGTGACAGCAGCGCGGGCGCAAGGCTAAAAGTAAAAGGATATTTTTCAAGGTGGCTTTTACCTGTTTCTGTTTTAAAATTTTACTATATTTTTTTTTGTAAAACCCAATAGCTTTTAAGTTATGGCAGTTCAACTCATGTTAAATTCCTTCGATTTCCCGTATTGAAACTGCGATAGATTAACGACATTTAAAAATTCCTTGCGGAAATTATACTTTTAATGAATATTAGTCCCACATAAAATTTGAACTTTCATAAATTTTACTCGTGCCAACGTTACTTCTTGTTTCCTTGTAATCTGCCCAGTAATGGAACGTAATGAGGGTAGTAATGAGGATAGTAATGAGGGAATGGGGTAGTAATGCGAGATCAATACATAATGAACTTTTTCCATCGACCCAGTTTTCATCAGCGCATTTTCACTTAATACGTGCATTAACACAAACACTTTGTATGATACAATGGTTGTTCCATACGCGAATAAATCAATGTTTTCGTTGTAACCCTCATCCATGCTTTTTGTTAATATAAAACATTTAAAATAAATAACTGTCAAAAAGAAGTCTGCTTTACACACATCGGTGTATTGAATACGAAAGTTGACAACAATCTTTTAGATAAATGAAATACGAAATACATCATTTAGTTTTCTACCAAATAACTTTGCAAACTTTACCAATTACTTATGCAAGTTAAGAACTCGTTATTATTTAAAAAAAAGCTACAAAATTGACGATCACGAATGAGGGTTAATTCGAAAGAGATGTGCTTCGCGATTACAATTCACCTACTCCACGCATGTAACTTTTCGCGTGAGTGCAAAAGTTGGTGCACCCTTTTCTGAAATGACACCGATCAGTCGAAAGTTATTCCTCCAATTGTTACCGCGTGCCAATTGTCGACGCGGTGAGTCGGAGAGGAATTTATTATAGTCAAGAGTAGAGCACTGAGACACGGGTTGACGTTTGCTATATCTTCCGAACGATCTTCTCCTGATCTCCTCTGTTTCCCGTGGCGACGATTGATGCGACCCAAATTGTCTTTGGATTTCCTTTCTCAACTTCACCACCACCCACCCACGTGTCTCGGGTCGACCGCAGAATTAATCAAAATCCTGCACTCAAGATCATTGATTTCTTGCGAATCTCCTCATGCCAGTCAATTGTATCGGAATCTATTCTTTTAAAGTTGAATGTAATCTAAATAAATCGTCCAATAATGAGATTGATTTAATACAAACACATTTATATTTGAAGATACAAATGTGGCGATGCTAACCTGTTTGATTTAACTATTTCTCAGGGAATATTTTCAGAATAGAGCAGAAACTGTAAGTGTAAGCTCGAAGCTAATTTATCATATTAAAAAAGAAATGCTATCTCCATGTTATAAAAACAAGATGTACACTTTCATATGTCATTAATTCAAACCAGTCATAATTGAGGCTAAGATAACTGCGTATACCAAATTGTTTAGCAATCCAAAGATCGCCTCGTTAACTTCAATGAGCCAAACGTTCAAAGAAAAATTAACTTCGACCAAGTAATTTATAATTCAGAAAAGTACTGATTGATTCATCATTAGTTACCAAGAATAATATAAGCTAGTTGTAAAGCTTCGATTTTTACGTAAATACAGTACAAACTCGAATATTCCTATTACTAATAATTTACAAGAAAACAATACAACAGATTTATAATTGCACTTTCCATCGATTTTTAACACGTACTAACTAACAGAAAGCAGTATCAATAAATCCTTCGACCCATATTCTTTTTCTACCGTAAAAAATTTTGGTTTAACTAAATGACACATGAAACTATACATTGTGTATTACGGAGAAAAAGTAGACCAAGATTGCCTTTCTTGCAAAATGTCAGTGTCCGGTATAGTTTTTATTTAAAGCACCCACTATGCCAGCTCGCTCGTAGCGAACCTGTTGGAATTTAATACTATACCAGATCTGGCGACGAGGGAGGCACGTCCAAGGTAAACGGTGGACTCATTACCGCTGAATTCGCTGTTATTCCCGACCTGGACCGCGTTCGTCGTGGCAGCCATTGCTATGTCGCCGTTTCGGCAACCTACTCTGCAATACAAACGAAAATTTCCATATGAAATGACAGTGAGGATGAATGACTGCTATTTCAATTAGCTACTCCCGCTTTCTGCTACGTAATTAATTGCGGTGGCAGCGGTGGGATTACGCAGGGTGGTCCTCAACGGTCAGTTTAACGAAAAGGTATTTAATTACCTTGGATGCTGAAATCATCGAGCACCCAAGCTGTACTGCTTTAGAGGAATTCTATTATAGCACGTACTAGGATACTATTTCGAGTTGCTCTGATTATTGTAAGAGAGAGTTATGGTCCTGCGATTTCTTGGTTTCAATAACGGTGGAAACGTAGATTCCCGCAAGCTTAAAGCAAATTATACAATCGAATTAATTATAGTTAAGTGGTAATTCTTATTTAATTAAGTATAATTATTAGTAGCTTGATTGAATATTGCAAAATATTTGGAATAAATTATGCCTGTGATAAGCAAGTATACGAAAGTATCTGTATTGGGAAAGAAATGAGTGAAAAAGGGGGCAAAAAGAATCGGATACAGTTCACTCTGCAAAAAGCGATTTATCACCTTGGCGTGTACAGCATGGAGAATTGCATGTACATGTCCGTGAGAATAAATATCTGACAGATGATAAAAAGAGTTTGTGTAGTGAGCGCGATTCATTTCCCGCCAATTTATATTCTATCGAAAAAAAAATATAAATACGTTCCAAAAACAATATTAAATTTCTATCCAAGTGAATTAATTGAACTATTTCGTTTGTATATTGCTTACATTGTCGCGTAACGAAAAATAAAACAATACTACTATCCAAACACGATTTTACGACAATACAAACTCTCAAAATAAGCTCCGGGAAAACTAACCTCCTTAATACAGCGTTCCCCACCGCCAAAAACCGTAATGTTTTCAATAAAAGAACTCGTCTTCCATGCACGCGTTGTCGCAAATGATTTCATTTGTATGTATCGCCCCGTATGCATATCTAGCATTCCCGGGACTCTACTCCCGGCGTGCATTTCGGGAGCACTTTGTTTGGGGCGGGAAAATGTCCGGGGAGCTTAAAGGTCGCCAGCCGCAAGTGTAGCTAGATTGGCATTGGTGGGCATTTTGACCTTGATTACCTCCAGCATCTGTGGCAGTCAAAAAGGCCAAGGAAAGCCTGACGAAAGTTCCTGTTCATGAAGCAGTACGTGATGGGGTTGCAACAGCTGGAACCGTAAGCTGCCAGTTGTACCAAACTGATGCCGGTGCTTCCGAACACCTTGTAGACCAGTTCCGGGGAAAACGCGTACCATGTATTGATCATGTGGATTGGCGCCCAGCACACGAAAAACTCTAGTACGATCACGAAGAGCATCCGGATTACCTGAAAAGAAAGCTCGTGTAATCATATGTGTGTTCGCAAATGTCTCGATGACGATGCTTTTACTGTTAACCCTTTTGCAAAGGTGTTCTTCTGTATGATAATTTATACTGAATTTATACTGATATTCATACTCTCAAGGAAATTGATAGTTCAATTGCGTTTAACAAGTGGTTAACGATTGATAAATATTATTGTTTAAATAATTGACCAATAACTTCATTATGAATGACTTAATTAATGAAACTATGTTAATGCTAAATATTATGATTGAAGGTCCCAAATGAGCATTCTCGTATAATGGATACATTGATTAGCATGGCAGCTGGGTAAATTAAGATAAACATAAATAATTAGGTGATACTGTAAAATAAACAATACTGTGTTAATTAATAATATTAGGCGAAATTTTATCTGTATATGATTACACCAATAAATATTGTATTAGAGCTTCGTGACGAAATGTATAAAACTTGCATGGCAGTTAATGTGTAACCATTAATAGTTAAATAGGCATTAATTATCAAAATAATAAAATCCTTCACACTATTATTAAGAGAACATAAATTATTATTATGTAAGAGATTTATTTAACACACTTGTGGGCGATGAACGAGTCAGGCGAATTAGTATGTGATGGTTATATTTTCGTATACAGTGCTTCGACTTTGAGAGTCAAAGTGAGACTGACTAAGGTCTAAGAGTGCCTTTCTTCGGTACTCTATGTAGGTCTGTAGGCAAAACCTCCCGCCAGCGTGGCCCATCATGAGTTTTTCTATTCTAAGTATCCGGGTTTTTACCTGAAAGGGTCAGGTACGCAGGTCAACTTCTGAGTTGCCCGCCTTGTACTTGTCCCCTATCTCGAATTTCATAACAATTACTAGGTTCGTCGTTTGTCATTCTTATTGTAATTTAAACACAAAAGATTCTTAAGGAAGCTTTGAGTTTTCATACCTTACCTTCTTTTTGGCTTCGATGCTTCTGTTCATGTAATTACTCCTTATAACGTATTGCATGCTCAAAGGACACCTGGAATGAGGAATATCCTTGTGCGCGTTAGAAGCCTTGGTGTCCCGTGATGAACAACCACTGCCGTTTGCCCTTATTCGCAGCCTTGTGTCCTGGGAGAAATCCGGCTCCTGGCAGTTTCCAGAGGGTACTTCTGTCATCGTCCGCTGTGACAAGCGCACCTTTTTTCAGAGATAAGAGAAACACAATCGGATTAAGTGTTTCTATATACAGTCAGGTCAAAACAGAATTTCGGATAAGCCATGTTTTTGTTTTGCAATACCGCCGAGTATTAATAGTATATTCTTTGACATATGTTTTCGACGGAAGCGAAATTGTCCTGCAATACGTAGAAGCTTGTATGTTATGTGCATTCTTGGCAATATTGGCGAAAAACATATTTTTTTCACTTCACATTTCTACTCGTCGGACTTGCAAGCTCTATATTGTTAGTTTGCTCTAATATTCTGAAACATGATAAATGATATATGAATCAGTGCCGGCTTTTCAAATGACTTTTTGCCAGTTTTGCTTACCATGGAAAAATACATCGGAGAAATGGTTCGTCAGAAACAAAGCCGCCGAAGCGGAAATTCCTTTTACACTACAAATATTTTTTGAAATACGCACGATAAAAAGAAGACTGTTTGTGTATGCTGACGTATTTTTCATCGACTGCGATTTTACCGGAAATATTAGCACGAACAGAGATTTGCACGATCTTTGAAAACGGACGGCTAGTAATGAAAACATTTCCCAGAACCGTACGATAGAAGGTTATGGATTTTCCTGGTACTACATCAAGTTTTATCAGTCAGATTCGGTGAAAATATAATAAAGCAGAACACGCGTAAAACGGGCTACCGAAAACAAATTCATTAAAAAGAACCTGATATATATGACGTTAAATTAATAATAGAATGACTCGTTATCCAAAAAACTTAATTCAGTAGAGAATTCTCGAGATTAACAGTTAGCCATACAATACCCTCGCGATAACAATCGAGATATGAAAAATTCCTAGGGGATTTTTGCCTCGAGGGTTCTCTTCGTTTCGCCCCAGTTTCCATATGGAACTTCGTTCGTTAAGGGGCTTCGTTTCGCCCGAATCTGTCCCCAACGTTCATTACCGAAAGCGTGTGTGCATTAATCCCAGAAATTCCGGCGGCAATGAGGGGCCGATAAAAAAGCTATGGGATTCCATAAGAGCGAAGGGAGGGAATGACTATCGAAAGCGCGTTTGAGCTCTTTCGAGTGATAGAACACGCGGAATATGCCATGTTCGTTCGTCACTTTCTCACCCTGGTTGCTGATTCTTGAGAGGCTGGGGCATTGTGGAAGCATCCCTGCGTGCGGGGGAATCCTCGCTCTAATCTTGAAGAGCCTGTGCACGTGTTTAGAACAATGGTCGCACCTGATCCACGATCGGCGTTGCTGTACCTTGAATTCCTCACGGCGGGGCTGGATTCTGTCCTTTCTACTGCGAAAGTAGTACAACTCAACGTTAGGCTCGACAGCGACGGTTTTTAGTGTTTCTGTTTGTGTTCTCATGTAACTTAAAGCGATTAATATAAACAATACAATTGTTGCGATAAAAGATTGCGTTTAATATTTTTGTAGTCTAATTTAATTTGGCTAAACTGCTCTCCCAAAATCATAAAGTTTTAACGCGAAAGAGCATTGAAAATATAAGTCTAACTGACTGTGAATCCGCAAAAGAACTTTAATTAGTCTAATAAAGGATCATAAAGGACAATGTAGAAATTTCTAATTAAAATTAATTAATTGTATTCCAGAATGAAAAATTAAAATCTCAGTAAAGTTTTGAAAAAATACTGCTACTATCAGGAATATAATTCAATTTAGTCAATAAATTCAAATGGTCAATAATTAGTAAATGTGTCAAGACTAAATCGGACAGTTAGTATATTCTTAGAACAATTCAATGTAAATATTCTATTTTTCCTCTATCTAAATCTAATCCAAAATATCTATGTATCATTAGACTGAGTGTGTTTATGCTAAAACAGATATTCATCAATATTGAAATTTTTGCGAGATATCCAAATTATTATGTACAATTTGTGCCAAATTCAATGTACTCCAATATTGATAACAGAAACATTCTTTATTTTCCATAAACTTCCTCAGTCTAATATACTATAGTATTTTATATACTACATTAATATTACTACACATTATAATAAGGTAATAAAATTCTATGTATGAATAATAAGCTATGAATTCTCGAATGATTACAACGTGAATAAGTATTTTAAATCTTTAGATATTAAATGAATCATGCAAAAATGTAAAATTCCTGACACTCTACAACCTCGAACAATTATCTTCGGACGAGTAATCACCGTCACCGAGAGACGTATCGCTGGCCGGCCGAAATGAAAGTACAAAAAATGGCGTACCTTTAATGTGCTCAATAAAACGAAGTTGAAATAAAGTATCCTCGTTATCCGACTGCTTCATGAACACTGACACGTCAAGAGCAGGCAAGGGCCCTTTATACTGTATACCGTCAGCCATAAAGCACGCCGGATTTATGTGCCTCTCTGCCCAAGAAACCAACCGTTCGGGTGTAATTAGCGCGAGCAAGCTTTTTTTCCGTCCCCGCAAACACAAAGATGTCCTATTTGTCAAACGGTCTGGAATACATCTATGAAAGAGGCGTTGTAAAAAACGCTCCCAAGATAGAATACAAATTTTGGATATGATGTGTTCGTTTAATGCATTTTATTATAACAAGCATTATTTGGAAGCATCTTTTTTATCCATTGATTCGACTCTTTTTAATAATTGTTGTATTATCAATTCTTTAATGCTAGAATAACCAAACAAGACCAAATTAGAAATATTTTATATTTTCTCATTTTTGTTGCGATTGGAAATACGCGTATGTGTCAACTATTTATTTATAATAAGCTGGTATAGTTTCGAAATACTGTATAGAGTGATTCATTTGTGTTCAAATCGGTTTTTGATACCTGAATGGTATTCATAATCAATATGTGTTGTTCTAACGACAAACAAAAACAGGTAAATTTAGTGGAGGCGGTGAGAGGCTTTGAGATTGTGTTCTATGGCTGGGTCTTGGAAGGAAACACTCACGGCGCTGTTGGCAATTTGAGGTCTGCCGGATTTCCTGGCGTAAGCCGCGCCATAGTTTCGCTGCTATAAGTGAATATGCCATGCTCATGACAATCAACGGCACCAAAAGCAATGTGATGTCAAGGAGGAGGATGTAACATTGCTCTATACCGCTACTCGGCCATTGTTCTCGACACTTTTTTCTTCCTGAAAGCGAAATAAGTAACGTGATTAGGACAAAGAACGTTAATTCCTCGCTCTAAGTTCATCAGCTAATTAAATGGCTGTACTTAGGATTTAGCAAGTGGCAATAATTTATACTGACTGGAAAGATTTGTTCGAATTACACAAACGCCCTTAAATACTGAGAAGTAACTTATACTTCCGCCGACGATGCTGTCTAATTTATACCATTCACAGTCTATTATGTTACTCAATTCTTAACGAAAAGACAACAAAATATAAATAACTAAAATATATTAAACGTATATGATATGAATTTTTGTAAGAATTAGAAATTATAATACTGTTACATACTTTGAAATCCCTTTCAGGATTTTTAATGCCCGTTTTACGTACTAAATAAATCAAACCCTGTAAATATCGAGTTGCCCTTTGGTGGAATTTCGGATGATTATACGCAGAAACGAGATTATATATTATAGGAGAACGCGAAGGGTCGAATTCAATTTTTCAAGAAATATCTGCGGTGTCTAGCGCTTGCAAAATATGACAAAGGCAACAATCAGAAATTATAAATCTTGTGGGGGAAACTGTACGAGAAGAAAATAAGACTCCTTCAAGAGTACGAAGCGGGTAAGGTTGTTACAGGAAATCGTAGATCAGAGTGGTTGCCGAGTTTTGTGGACGTGCGACCTTCAAGTAACAAATGATAGGGTAACGCGGTCCCCACAGCCAGTTATATTTTCCTCTCCCTTGGGATATCAAAAGTGAATGTCCTCTTTAATAAAAGTCGCACCGAAAGTATACTATGGGAAAAAGCGTGTGAAATAAACTCTACCGTTCTTCGTTGTTAGCAAACTGGCCTTCTTTATGATTCACTCGCACATTGTGTCAACTATGCATACATTACTATTTATGTAACATCATTTGTGAACAAGCGTTTCAGTGTCAGTGAAAAGATATCGTCTTACAAATGTTTGTTGGCCTTCGCATGTCACTTCGCAGTGATTCCGAACTCATTTTCACCGACGTACACTGAACTTTATAGTATTTTTATTAAGACATAATAATTTTATCGAATTATCCTGGCCATTTAAATTAAATTCATTGAAATTGCGTAAAAAACAGGGTGAATTTCTTACAGAAAGTCACCTCAAAGTCATACAAACATCTGCTAGCCTAAGCAAATGTATACTACTAATAGATAATAAATATAAATAATTTGCAAATAATGGTATTGCATGAACTCCAATTATAAAACCCCATAAGTTAATTATCTACCAGAAGATTAGACTATTCAGACATAATACGCCATATTGAAGCACTCAAAGGAGTATTGCACCATGTGATGTAAATTACCTATTATCTTGTTGCAACATTCAAAGCCGAGAGATACGTGGGAACACGGCACGTGGATCGACAATCGGCTTCAAATATAAATAATAATAGGTATGCGAACTAACAGGATCGAACTGAATCACCAAGCTCCATGGAAAGGAAAATCCAATTTCCAGCTTACGCCATGGAAAAATCAACGTGGCAACTGGCAGGGAAAAAGCAGCGAGTATCATAGGATATTCCGGTGGGTTCAAAGGCATTAATAATTTCGAGGGTGAGAATGTATTACGGTCGGAGGCCAAAAACTTTTACCTGGGCGGATTGCGTCCAGGATGAGAATATAATTATTAGCGGGCTATTCAGAGCGAAACGCCATCTCTCCCAGGGAGAAATATTTTCCGCTAGGCGCACCATAATATATTTCCAGCAGGAGAAGTTCTGTCGCACGCGAATCCGTGAAACGAGCTTTTATCGATGCCCGACTGTTTTTTTTCTCGATTTCCGCAATTTCTCACTGAATCGATTTCAAATTTACGCGACGGTATTCAGTGGTTGAATCAAATAACATTTTCAGTTGTCGCAATCTGGAACTTGGAGATAGGATTTTTCAAACAGTTTGGTTAACATTTATCATTCATGTGTGCATACTGGTAATTGTTTAATGATGCGGAAGCTATGGAATTGTTGGTTTTTATAATAGTCATTGTTCTACCCGAAATTTGTATGAGTTTACTTCAGATGGATTTACAACTGTGACATTTCAAAAGCGTCCCAGTTATTTGAGTCACTAATAATGCTATGTCAGTTTATTATTTACAAAAGAGAAAGAATTTTTAAACCATGCCAAGGATATAATTATTTTAATTATACAAGTACTAAACCTGATCTAAACTTATAATGGTACTAATATGATAAACATTTTATGGAATTTGGGCGAAATAAATATATGCAGATATGAAGTTACCAAAAAATAAACAGTAATTTGGTTTCTCATAGATTAAAAGCTAACAGTTAGTGGAAAATCGTTTTATGGGAGTTCTTTGATATTTTACGTAGGAAATATGGCGATTATGTGTTCATACGCGTGGAAATTGCCTATGCTCGACGAGCTAGTAATTAAAAGAGCTTAATTGCGGCAGTGAACTAGTTTTTAATTAACGTAGGAAGAAATCGAGCGCTCAGTGAACAGCTTGAATGAGAATTGCAACTGGATGCCAGTTGCGCTAAAGGAACAGATGCCATAAAGATCGTCGTCCTTGGCACAGAAACCGACTTCCTGCATCCCCTTGAGCCACGTTACGAATAATCAGTTCTCTTAACTTCTAATTAGACATTCCCGGAATTTTAATTCGTTAATCTCGCTCGATGATGACCACATTTGACTCTTGATTATCTATTTATTTGCGTTAGTCTTATTCGAAAGGAATTATTAATCTTGGCATCGACTCTTAATGCAAAATAAATGCTATTGAATTTAAGAAACGGAACATAAAATTTATATGAATAAATATAGTTTATCTATTTTTATTTGATGTGATTCAAATTGTACTTGATCCAGTTTCTAAGTTTTTCATCAATATAATTATATGGATTTTTTCTAATTTCCCCGATCAATGTAATATTTCGCATTATTCTGCAAAACATTAATACAAGTGTTTAATACTAAATTTAAATAAATTGATTGCAACAGATTTTGAAATGTCTTTTTTTGAAAAACGTGTCAATCATCAGGGAGAAAAAATGGAATGATAATTTACAGTTATAGACTATAGATTCTCGGAAATCTACTTCTTCAATTTAATATCCTGTACTTTTGAATGCACGCAAGAGCTTGATAAATTTCAAAGAGCTTTACAAGTCTTTAGTTAAGGAAACGTTTCGATGTGGAAGCCTGTCAATACTTACGTTATCAAAGATTAACCTTTCAACAAATTACTTTTCCAGCAAAAGAAGAATTTGAGCATTAATACGCGTTACACAAGCTTCTAACGATCCTTGGCTTTAAGGGGAGACGCCTACGTAGAAG
The DNA here is from genome assembly GCA_964023945.1 of Ectemnius cavifrons. Classification (NCBI taxonomy): domain Eukaryota; kingdom Metazoa; phylum Arthropoda; class Insecta; order Hymenoptera; family Crabronidae; genus Ectemnius; species Ectemnius cavifrons. The sequence continues at coordinate 4,141,847 of OZ030380.1, read as the reverse complement.
AAATGTTACAATAAAAATATTACACTAAATTAATTAATAGTATTTACAATTTTAATTATACGGGATTTAAAAAATTACTAAAAGGTAGGCAAAAGAAGCCTCTTGCAATAAAAAAATGTTGATCGAACTCGTACTTAAGATTCTTGAAAAAAAAAATCTCAAAAATGCTTCTAGAAAGGCGCCTCCCCATAAAACCAACATTTCCTTTATCGATTTGAAAAAATTGCAAAATCTTTGCTTAATTTCGCGAGCAATATTTCCGTGTTCAGATTCGACTTTACTTTCTACATGCGATTCTGGAAATTACGCCTGTCTGTTACCGTGACACGCAAGAATATAGTATAATCCCCTGCCAGTTTCAGTGCCACACCTGCTCTGTTCTTCCTCCCCTCTTCGACACAGTTTCCATTTTCCAGCTGAGATCCAAGTTTTATTTCGATCTCTTTATTTATGCTTTCATATTTTTTAACCGAAATTTCTGACACCAAAGTTCCCCATTGTAATAACTTCACGCGACTTTTAACCTCTGTGTGTACTATTTATGGGTATTCAGTGCCTCCTTTCTGTCAATATGACTGTCATTGTTATATGTATAGTTGACCTGAACTCTCAATAAATCAACATTCACCGAATGAACTCTCAATAAATGAACACTCATTAAATGAACTTCCATAAATGAACGCTCAGTAAATCAACTCTCAATAAATGAATAAATGATCTCACAGTAAATAAATTCTCAATAAACGAGCTCTCAATAAATAAACACTCAATAATAGAATACTCGTACTTGGTTCGGCAGTACAGATACTACAAATAATAGAATACTCAATAAATAAACCTTAATAAATGTACAGGCAATACTCGATTTTAATAAACACTGACTCACCTCCATGTAAGTCTATCAAGCGTGACACAACAAGGATTGGAGAGTTCGCCGTGAGACTGACGGCCCACACAACGGCAATCATTTTATAAGCGTGGAACTGCGTTTGCCATCTTCTCGACTGGAGTGGCCGACAAATGGCGAAATATCGCTCCAGAGAGATCGCTACCAAGGTCCAAACGCTCACAGACACCGACACCACTGTAAAAGAAATGGCACCCAATTTAGTTCACTTCTATTCTTTTCTTCTTTTATTTATTTACTCTTTGTCACTGCTCGCTCCTTTTACCTACCCTAAGAGGAGTATCATGTCTACTTAAGTTGACATGAATTGGATTCCAATAGATACCAATAAGTATGTCGAACAACAAATTCTGTGTCTGCGCAGTTATAAACATTGTTCTAATAAAACCATAGCTTTAACTTTCGAGTATTTCTTTAATTGGTGCAGGATGAAATGGGAATTAAAATTGATTACTTTTTCAAACTTTCATGTGTCATGAATTTAATAACTGTTTGAAAATACGTGAAATTGATTGTTAATTAAGTAAAAGAAATCGTGTGGCGCAAGTATTTATCATAGCTTCTTGAAACATTGTTTCAAATTAATGACACATGAAAGTTACAGTCTGAATTCTATTTAAACAAAATATTGACTCTCCAATATCTATACCAGATAATATCCTCTTCCAATACAGGGATACAATACACTCCAATACAATATTGTTGCTTGTGCGGAGGAAGACTTGTGTCTTGTTTCTCAAGCGATTGGTATTAGACTGAATTTTAGAGAGTGCCCGTGAGAGGTTAGGGCTTGCGTTCCTATAGAAAGTTCCCCACCAGTCTCCTTGTTTTGAACTAATAATGTGTATAGGTTTATTACCAATCGCATAGCTGATTGTCACGGCCCCGCCCAGGGTTAGCCTGGCGGTACCGGATTAACCAAATGGTTTCACCGTGCACGTGGGACCCCTCAAAACCCCCGAAACGAATTCCCCAACGGGGTCGATGTCGACCTCAGGTAAAAGGGTACCTCTACCTGAGCAAAAATTTGCATATTGCACAAAGGAACACGCGACTTGGATGAAAAACTCATCCATTTGTCGTAAAATGACTATTTTTGGTAGATGTGCGAATTTATGGAATATGAAATTCATTTTTTTTAGTTGTTTAAGAGTCAACCTTTATTTCATATATGATGAAAATCTGATATAACTTGATATACTATATAAAAACTTGAGATATAATGAAATAATAGCATTTTCGAAATTAATTATTAGTGTAATATGCCTAAATAGCGAGCGTTTTGAACCGCTAAAATACGTAACTTTGAGCTGATAAACAAAAGACAACAATACCATTAATATAAAAAAATTGAAAATGTAGATATTAATAATAATAACATATGAAGATTATCATTAGCATCATTAGCACGCTTTGGACTCAAATAATAAAGTTTCGTTAGATCCCGAAAATATTACACTGTGCCACGGGGTGCGTTTCCACGCTACCGTGCTCTATGGAAGGTTAGCCGCTAAATCACCGCACTTCTGATCATACGTTGACAAAAAGATTGCTTTAACCTCCTACGCGCACTCTTTGCAATACTTTTACATTCGATGGTGTAATTTCACCAAGATCTTTCAATTTTGCTAGAGTAACATTATCGCATGTATATAATAAATGACCTAACCTAAAAACATGAACACACTGGCAAACAAAGATGCCTTTCACGCACATTAGACACCCTCTGCGCGGAAGAAATACAATACAAAAAAGGGGGAAAAAATACAGGGAATGTGATAGAAAATTAAATTCAAACTACCTTAATACTCAATCATTGCTTTCAATTTTACCAATGACGAAAGAGACACGTATATTAAAGTCAGACGATTATTGCGTCTCAAAGCACAAATACATATTGTAGAAATTCAGTGGGAAATTACTGGCGTGATAGGCAACAATCATCGTTACTATAAGTGGAGTGTACATAGGACAAAAGAAATGTTTGCCCTTAGTCCAATCTAGCTTGGCCGAATTGGATAAATGAAGGGAACAAATTTCCTGCGCATACTTCGGCGTCGATTGCGTATTCAGGACTTTATTAGTGCGCGACAAGGGCCTCTCGTTATTTTTATGACTTTTCAATTAGTATTGTGTAATCAGCAAATACATTGTAAATCAATTGAACGTAGCATACATACGTCAAACAATGATTGTCTGTGTCGAACATTTCGGTGAATTTACAGTATTACTTCGTGAAAATACATTTCAGAAAATCGAACACCGAATATTTGGTTTAATCTTCGATTAATATTCTCGAAGAGTAAAAATTTGGTTTAACGTGATTTACTTTGACATTCGAAAATACAATGTTCATTAGATGTGCTTAGTTGGACCACATAATTCGATCTGACACGATGAATTTTTTTTTTCCATCGAGAACACAGGTTGTCGTCCCATTCCAAGTTTACAAAGAGAATTTTCTTGTCGTGGGACAAATTTTTTTAATTCGGTGTTGGTGCACGAATTGTAGCCGGAATATTTTCAGCGTCACTGGTTTCAATGTGCGCAGTGAACTCACAGGTTCGCGAGCAAATATAATGACAACCTTTCCGGGAAATGCGAACCTGGGTTGACTCAGCTGGACAACTGCCAACGATATGGTGTTTACGGGTAACCATGTTATTCTTTAAAAACTGGCGAAAAGCTATTACAGCATTTTGGAGTCCGAGAGTATGTTTATAGCGTTGTATTGTTTACAAGAACGCGTTAGGATTAAAATAAAAATATTATATATATTAATTAGCCATCTGCAAATGTAAATGTGTCTGTAATACTTCCAAGCGAGCAAAACTCAATTTTATAACAACATTTGTAAGCCCCATGTAACACGTAAAACAGCTTAAATAATCAAAAAATCGCAATAAATATATTGAAATGTAGTACCAAACTAAAGTTTTTAGATTTTCTTTAATATAGAGTAACAAAAGTTCGGCATTGTGGTCACTAATAACCTTGGTGTTAATGCGACCTTTATAATAATTCGTTTTATCACGAAAGGAGTGCGATAATAAGATATAAGAATCGGATGAATGAAGTGTGACATGAACAAGGAGGAAGTATGACGCGTTTCAGGAATGTCAAAGGCATTAGTGATAAAGTCCTTGGTGCTCTTAGGAACACGACAAGTTAATGTCATTTGTTACCTTCTTTGATCTTCCTTCATTTTTCCCCTTTGCCGTCTTGGCTATTTTCTTTATAATTTTTCTTATATCGAATCAAATTATCTTGATCGAAATTTCTGATTAGAGGCTTGGCAGGACCGAAATTGATGCGAGAGGTATTCACACACTTACAGTTTTTCTAGACAAAATTTAGTTGTACAACACTTCTCTCTAAATAGAAATAGGTTTTCTTGAACAATACTTTTATTTGATAGAAAATCGTTGCTCATTTATTCCTCGGCAAATGCTGGGTCTCATTGCGAATAAATTCAAACGGGGAAAATTAATAGGAGGAATATTTCAAGATTTACGGGTTTATCCTAATTTGTGATTAAAAAGTGGGATTAGCGTGGTTGGACTCCCGGAAAGATTCGAATGATCGCGCTACGCTAAGCGGCGATATCTATTACGTTTGGAGGAAACGAAGTACTGTAATTGGCTTGGAAACTGGTGCAAAAACTAACGGAATACGAATAAACAATATTTCTTATAATTACACTGATTTCAAGAATGCGAAATTAATTAATTTATTAAGTAATTGAATATTACCGCAATAGTTTTAGAGTAGCACCATCAATTGAACTGTTTTATAAAATGCTATTTTACAAGATATGGAAAAGAAAACTTAAAATAAATTGAATATAGCAAACCCAATGCAACCTTTAAAAATACAACTAATCAAAAAAAGAATCCAATCATTAATAATAAAATTGAACGAATTAAACGGCAACATTTCGCAGCACACTGTATTACGTGTCAAATGATACCGAATGACAAGTTCCTTGATATACAAATGTCGTTCCTAGTTAATTAGACGACTGTAGTGGCAGCGGTATAAGCCATATAAAAATTAGTATTATTATCAGAGGCCTCGACCTCCCCTAATAACCGCGTATTTCTGGAATAATGATCGACCCAACGGCGTCGAGGTCACTTCCGAGGAAATAGAGACGATGAGCCACATAATTCGAGGGCGGGCAGAGGGACGCGCATCTGAATATTCAGCGCGGTTTACCAAACAAATTAGCCGTGGACACGCGAAAATCCTTGCAACTCCCTCCGCTTGCTCGTTTGCTCACCGAAATTTTATGACTATCCCGCTCGGAGCTCTCTTCTTCCAAACTAATTTCTCCAGAAACCTCTCAACTTTTTCGAGCGTCCGCTCGAGATTGCTTGAAAACACTGCTCCCGCTTTCAATCGACAATTTTTTTTACGTCCGCCAAGCAGACCAAACTTTCGATAGAAATTCCCTCGCGCACATAAAGCGTCACTCTACTTTTTTGCCCTCTGCTTGCCATTGGTTCGTCGATTGAATTCGAATTATAGCAGGCTTATCTCTCTAGCGCTTGCAGTCACCCTCACAAAGGTAACGATCTGCTTTTCAAAGGCAAACTCAACGTGTTTGTAATATCGGACAAATGTTTAGAACCGGTGTGGTTTCTCGCGAATGGAGGATGTTTGGAACGATTTGTTGACTGGCTGAAAAAATGAGTAAACACTGGTTTCACACATTTCGTACACGGACGGCGAGTTTATGTGACTTGGTGGCCAGTGAGCCGGGTGGGTCGTCGGTGACACAGGATATCATGTAGATTTACTGGGTGATTCACTCGTCCTTTGAATCATGATTATCGAGTGTATGATACGCTGCTGTGTCTGATAAATATAAAGTATCTGATAGAGTAGAAATAATAACAATATATTGTGATGATTTTTAACCCTTTAACGGTGTTTGACGGGGGAAAATAATGTATCTTTTGATTTAATAATTATTGTAACAAATGAAAAATGTGTTTCTTCTCAAAGAAAATATTATTATACTTTGAATAAATGATCGCGCACACTCTTTTTCTTGGAGTAACTTTTCATATAAAAGAAAGTTTCCTTTTTAAGAGAAAATAATTGTTGTCAAAGCAGATTGTTTTCAGCTTTAAGAAAACTTACTTCAAAAGAAATGATTTTTTGCAGATATGTGTGTAATATAATAAAATTCAGCGCGGGTATAATCCATTAGACTATCCGCTTCGTTCAGGCTTCCCCAACATCGTATATTTCGTGATACCGAAGAGTATTTCATGACTTAGTTTCTTTTTATAAGTAATACGTTAAACGGCTTGAACGAAAAGTCTAGCGCACCTCGCCGATGACCTTCAAGACGTTGAATCTGTTAAAAAGAAGTCCTTACTTTGATCGTAGACATTCTATAACCCTTTTGCCCCGACGAACTTTCGAGAAAATGCGTTTGGTGTGAACGGATCGCTGACATACGACGAAAGCCAACGCTTGCGACGCGCGTTTGTGTTTTCAGTTCAATAAACTGTATAATAAAGGAACGATGCTTTGAAGAAAGACGAAGTACTGTTTTGCCTTTGAAATGCAGACGTGTCGTTGACAGACAATTATTTTATGACAGTCAGATATCTGAGGCATTTCTTCAGCTAACGCACATTTGCATATGTCATTGTCAAGACATGCTGATGCAACACATTTAGAACAACTCTTTCTATCTGAGAATCATAAAACATTGCAGTCTGAATTCTACAGAATTCTACAGAATTAATAAAAATAAGAAACTAATGACTGAGAAATTAACAAGCATTTAAGTTTGAAAACAGACTAATTAAATCAGAACTCGTATTCGAAATTATTATGAAATTAAATTAGTTTCAGAAACAAAACTCTAAACAATCTCAAACTAAAAGTTCATATTCGCGTATCGTATTCAAAATTACTTTCTTTATTTATATTCTTTAATTTCTTTAATCATATGAGCTATAGGATCACTTTCAATCTTACGTTCATCCACTTTGCAATATCTCGTTAATAAACTAATTAAATACAAGCTGAATTCTAAAGTGATAATTATTCTCAAAAGTTACTGTATGTTGTGTATTAATTGTATATGCAGATAGACGGAATCCCGTGAATATATTACAAACTTCCTGTCTGGCATACTGACAGCGTCTACATAATATCAATGTTCACGGGAAAGCCAACACGCGCATGTGAACTTCTTCAGCGGGGGAACACCACCCCCATAAATCATACGTTACACCTAACCTTATATCATTAGGGATCGTCCGTGCAGAGAATAGTTTTTGAAGTAAATTCCATGAATTTTGCATGGAAATCACGCATCGTGGTTTTGAAATCGGAATGAATAATAATTCTGTTATGTAAAAGACTATTTGCCACATGTTATTTGCATGTGTGGTGTATGTTTGTATATACGAATGATTTCCGCTACGATAAACATATCATCATAGTTTAGTGACTGTGGGAATAGAGATTTTACAGTGCATTTATTTAGGAAATGGTTATGGAAATACCAGGTGCGGTAGAATTTCAGACGGATGGTGTGTTTTTGCAATATGCATATGTTCTTGCGCGTGTCCAGTATTTTTATTCGAGGATTATTGGAGCCAAGGTGAATAGAAAAATATTGTTACACAATTTCTTGGTAGATGTATTTAAAATATTCGCGGCACGTTTCCTCTGAAATGTATTATGAACTCTGTACTCGATACTTAATTGCAGGTTGATTTAATTTGGAAAATCGTAAGCGTACGAATATTATAATTAATCATTGTAATATTGTGAAAGTGATTGTGAATTGTTAATTCAAAATTTCTGAAGAATTATATTATGTAGCGTTGAAGTAAACTTCTATTATTATAATCAAGATTATTTTATGATTTACATATGCTGTTCTACAATTCTCCATCATAGAGAATTTTTGAAAAGAGCACTTTCGTTTGTAAAAGCTGCTCCATTCGCTTTGGTTCACCAGATTTCACCCCCGAAATGCATTTCGCCGCGTCTGATCAATCAAACGGTATCGAAACGTGTACACGCTGATCCATCGCGAAGGAAGCAATATTCATCGGTGTACATAAATCTTCAGCCGATTGAATTCCTCGCCATAAATCTCGAGCGCCTCACTGAGAAATCAGAGTAGCTTACGGTAATCTCAGTAGAATTAAATGACGCATTTGCAATTTATAACAGCTTCTGCTATGCCCGCTGCGATAATACCTTGGTGCAATTTTAAATTTTTAGTTATAATAAGAAAATGAGATATAGGAAAACCAGGCATATAATTCCGCGTTGGTTACACGATAGGATATCATGATAAAAGTAAAGATAATCATTATTAATTCCAAATCTCGGACATCTAAATTATCATTTATGCCTGCCTTTTTCAGTTCATAATCGATCATGATCGAATTTTTAAACAAATTCACTGATTTGACCTCAATACTATTCTTTCTATTATTTGTAATATGTATAATATGAAAATGAATACACTACATTGAACACATTTGTATAAATAAGTAAAATTAATAACATTGTAAGTCTCAAACCAAGAAAAAAAGTACTTAAACTTTCAATCTTAACATCCCATTCGTGTATGTATATTTTTTCTCTTTTACGAGCATGTATAAATGTCAGTCCAAGTTTAAAGCTGCATTGATAGAATTCTCAATTTTGACTTGATCTTCAGTTTTGTACTTCAGTATATGATACCACTCAATGGTAGACTATGACCGCCGGCACATTTTGAATGTATGCAATTTGTTCATACACGTTTCCCACTACACAACCCGCCCACGTTTTACATTTTGAAGCGATATTGCAAGAAAACTAATAACCCAATATGTATATGTTATGAATTCAATAACGCCCGTGCCTCATAATCCCACTAACAATGGCTGTCTATGTACCAGCATCCTATACCACCATACTGGAATTTTTAAACGTGCAAACTCGTAAAAGTCTACAACACTTTTGTCGGAATTTTCGAATTTATGAATTCAATAACACCGGTGCTTCAACCCAGCTAGCAATAGCTATCTATGACTATGTATGTATGTATTAAGTTATCCAATATAGCTATAGCAGAATTTACAGAGAATAAAAGACATTGCAGTTATCGGATCGTAAAATTGAACACCGTTCCTCTGTCGTACTTGTCGGTCTACACTAGAGCTTTAAAAAGTAAAAATCGCGAAAGTCTATATCAATTTTCATAGGAAATTACAAGGCTGCTGCTATTTTTACTAATAACGAGATTACAATAATATCGGAACAGAAAATCAAATAGGATATAATGTTTCTTATTGGTTAGTTTACATCAGAATTTTAAAAAGTAACAATCCGTAAAAATTTATTATAACAGTTTTGCCAGGGAATTTACAATGCAGCTACTATTTATGCCAGTAGAAAGGAATTTCAGTAATATCGGAATATAAAATCACGATTCATTCGTAATATGAGGCCGATTAAATTTCAAAAATCAGCTTCGTTCAGTTCCTTCGTTCCTTGTCTGCCTAATTGGCTATACCTGTAAATCAGGAATGATACTTGCAAATAAATTGGGGTTATGTTCGCGGAGACCCGATGCCGGATTTGCATGCTCAAGTAATAAGTTCGCTTTATAATGAAAGGGCGATGCGAGTTGTCCCATCACTAAATTACCGAGCTTATCACGTATAGGATATCAGCTTGTTCATTATTTCTGCTGCTATTTTGCCCACACAGGAACGCATCCTGACATCATCATAATTTAACTAGCTTAGATATCTCATTTGTTCTTCGTGACGGTAAACTATGTCAAAAGTAAACATGACATATGCGAAAGGAATAAATATCATGACAAGTTCTATTTAAAAATATAACGATAATTTTAAAACCTCAACAAATATAACCAATAAAATCATTTCACTTATCAAAATATTTGTTCGTTTCAAGCAAGCAGATGTTTCCCTGACAATTATTGCCGCGATTAAAAACGTTACAGAAATAGAATGTCCCATTAAGCATAAAATCGCGTTAGGAGCGCTTCTTGCATTTCCGTTATTTGCTAGTTCCATTCGAACTTTCACAGTAATTCCTGAGTAAATTTCAATGTCTACAGAATCAGAGAAATGCCTGAGTAAATTTCAATGTCTGCGAGACGAGAGTAATGCCCGAGTAAATTTCAATGTTCGTGAGCCCTTTCAGTAACGTGCAGTTTCGACGCTCAGTCATTGTGCCCGATGAGTTGCGAATACCATTATTTGTTACAATGGGGGCGTTATTGTTTCTGCATAACAGCGGTGCTAAAATGACACTATGTGACTACTGGTTTGTATGAGTGAAAATGGAACTGCCAAACCGTTAAGTATTTCATGCATTTCGGATGCTAACCATTGCATTTATTTTTGTGCCTTGCGCAATTCGAATAGATTATTTCAATTTGTTTTGCCTAATGTTTGTTGTATTTTTGCATAATAGTACAATTCTGATTTTTCCTGGCATATTTGTTAAGTCTTATAATGCAAAGGCTTACAGCATATGTATTTAAAACTGATTCAGCTATTATTACTTAAAGAAATCATATTTTTTAAATCGATTTGGGTTTTGTAATTTAGACTTCTATCGATGCGCTACAATGAAAAAGTACTTTAAAATGCAGTGACGTTTTTAGGAATCAATTGCCCTATTCTGCTAGTTTCATTTACACTCTTATTGGTACTTTCGTGCTACTTATCAATTTTAATGAATCTATTTGTCGCATTAAAAAACTGCCATTTCCAACAATAATTATATCTATCCCTTTCGAATTGCATCAAAATACTGAAAGAATACGTCTTTGAAAATACGCATAATCAGTCTTTAATGAAAGACCGTCGCAAACAAATCTCATTAGCCATGTTGCGTATTTTCTTTCATCCGCAAGCTCAACGCACAAAGAGCTTTTTACTTTTCGCAGCCAACGGAGCTTGGTTCTAATTCGCTGTGGGAATACCGGATAAGCAAGTTACTCTTTCGGATTTGCAAACTCTTCCTAGCATTGCAGGAATGGGATTCTGGAGCATTCAAACAGTTACTGTCTGTTACCAAACGTTCGGGTTTTGGCCCTTAGTTGTTCATTCGCTCGTGTTTCATCAAGTATCTCAGGAACGCGAAGTGCAACTCCATGTATCCAATAGTAGTTAGCTCCTCCGTATACCATTAATTTATACCAGCGAGTCACGATAAGACGACTTTAATATGCCACAGTTTTTAACACATCATTTATTCGTGAATTGCAATAATTTTCAAATTTAATTCTAAGATATTTCAAATCAAATAAAAGTAAAATTAATCCTTCATGAATAATCTTTGTCAAAAAATTAATTAATTAATTGGTTCAATGACCTGCAATTTCAAATGGCAGATTACTTGGTTAATTGCACTTCCTTTGAATCATTCACTAGTTATAATTAAGAAGCAATTATACGAAATTTAAAATCTTGAATACAGTTGCTCCAAAAAGGAAACCAATCACGTAAAACGTGGACAAAAAGCATGTGCATACAACTGGATACTTTTTGGAAGAAACTGCATGTACTTACTTTAGCCTGAGGTAATGCTAGCGGAAAATGAATGATACATGAAGGTTTACACCTTGCGTAAACCTGGAAGGCTTCTTTCGTGATCACTTGCACGTTGTCAGCGAGTTTCTTGACCCAATTCGAATTTCTTTACAGCTGCCGGGAGCATTTATCACACGACGGAGTAAGTGTGTCAAACAAGCTAGCGAAATTGTATTCTTTCATTTCCCCAACCTCGCGAAAATAAAGCTAAGAGAAGCACTCTATAGAAAAACGTGCGTTTTATTTGCAAGGGAATCTCGCCAATTGGGCCGAACGAATTTCCAGTAGCGCAAAATGTTGCAGAGAAATGCATCAAGTAATATTTTTTACTAATTATCAATGGAAATACGAGGTGCCCTTTATTGTTATCGCGGAAACAAGCTACACTCATTAGTAACCGGAATGAATGAATTTCGTGCTGAAAGCAAACGAATTTATAAAAATGCGAATAGGTTTAAAATGTACTACGGGCTATTCGCGGTTTACAATTCCAGTTTTTATATTTATTTTATTAGCAGTTTCGAACGTACCTTCCGCGAGAAAAATTGCAGATAATTGTGTTAATTATAAATTTAAACTAATAATTCAATTGTATCAATTCAATTGTACCAAAGATTACATAATAAATGATTAAAACTCGCTTTGGGAATTTAGCTTTTGAATACTGCAAATGATGGAATTTAATCAACTATAGTTAAAAGCAATTTTACGCGGCGAATTATTTAATGCAATTAACAGACGACTACTCTTAAAATTTGATCATAATGAAAGTACTTTAAAATACTAAAAACTACCCAGAAAATATTATAAATACACGAATTATCGTGAGTAATCGAAACAAATCGTTAAATTTCCACAAATAATCGCGAGCTAAACAAAGAAAAAACGATAAAACAATAATTATAAATTAAATGCGTAGTGTTGCGCACACCGCTGACCAACATATTAGAATTTCATAGGTGTTTCGATCGAGCATTGGTTAATCTCGGAATTGATTGTATTTCAGAAATACCCTTGCTTGCGGCTATTCTCCATTTCTAGATAAAGCACCACTAGTATGCGAAGGTGCTTGGTTCTAAACAGCGTGGAATGTTCGCCAAAGTTCTCGCGTGATTCATACACTATCTGTAGCGATGCGATTCTACCTTGGACTTCGGTGTGCGACTGTCTACAATACTAATATTCAGTATTAATCTTGTGGCCAATTTCTAGTTTCTAAGTTCTCCTCTGTCACATCCGCTACGTTCTCAAACGAGAGATTTGTGAACTTGTAATAGTTGCTAATATTATACAATGTGAGTTAGACTTAAGTATGTAATAATTGAACCATGGATTGTTCATGTGGTAGGAAATAGTTTACTTGTATCAAGATTTTCTAAATCACTGTAACTAATAAATGAAGGTGAATTTTGCAAAATGAACATATTGTTTTGGAATCGGTTTGGCATGGATAATCTATGGTTTAATTGTTTCATACTTGGTCTGTCTCCACTCTGTATATCTGAATTATATTGTTTGTACCTTTCAATTGATCAATTATTTTTACGTAGTGATAGAATAAAAGAATAAAAAGTGATTTAATTTTTGGATGATATTAAAGTTAAACTATTAGAACTCAAAGGTGCGATTAATGAAATGAAATGAAAAATCTAGCTAATAATTAAAGGAAAATGATTGAGAAAAAAGGAAGTTTAACTGACGTTAAAAGTAATAATTAAACCCGTAACTTTGAAACGAATGAGACTCTGATTCGAACTTCATCATTTAACTTTCACAAATCCCGAGTTTTTTAATTTCCATTCGCGTTCACTGAAATTTCATCAATTTCCCGAAAACACTGGCCTTTTCTCGTTAACCTCTTAATTTCGGAGGAGTTCGAGAGAAGTTTGGGGTTAAAATTAAAGGATATCCGTGCCAGTGGCGTTCCCTGGAATTTCATCACAAAGTCCGGCAAGATCTCTTCAATTATGCGCAGCTAATTTTTGTCTGCCTGTAATTAGAAAGCCGGTCGGATTTCACACCCGGAATAATACACGAACTTTCTCGCCAAGCTTCATCTTGTCAGGAGCTTTAATTTATGTCAAGAGTTTTACGTCTCATTTGGCGCGGAGACATACTCGCCTGTGCTAATGTATTGCCGCTTGGAACATGGGCGAAAGCTTCTTTCTCTTTCTCTGTTCGTCTCGTTGTCGCACATACAGAAAAAGGGAGGAAATTTCTTTCAAAGTAAAGTCGCTCCTTTCGACGTACAGCTTTACTTCCTGTCGTTGGATTTTCTCGGACGAGTTCGCACGAATTAGCACTTTCGTGATTAATGGTCGCGACGCGATATACCCGGCTGCGTTAATTCTGCGTTGGAGTTTATATTGTTAGTACGAACACCCGCATAAGGCCACCGACAACCAAATTAGGATTAATTATGTTCTAACGCAGTGTTAGATTCCTACAAGCGTTTTGGAAACAATGGGAACACGCCACTCTGCTAATTAGATTCTCTGCTTGATCGATACCGTGGGACGTTATAATTATTTGAACAAGCAAATATTAGCGGGATAGCAATATGAATTTGAACTAGCTTTTCCTACTTTCATATGTTTGCCATATGTCACACTTTGTTCCTTTCGCTTTCGTTGCATTGACGCGTCAACTTAAAGCTGCACTTTGACAGACTGTCTGGCTATCACACAAAATGAATTTTCGTTCGTATGACTTCGCGTTTTAAATATCAAAATATTGAATAATAATTCATTGAATGATACACTAAAAGAATAAAAGGTAATTAAATTTTGTGATAGGCATCGAAGTTAAATTATTGGAGCTTGAAGATAACGTATCAAAACTAAATTAAAAATAGAACTAACAATTAAAGGGAATCCAAGTCAAAAAATTAAATTTATCTAACGTTAAATGTCATAATTAAAAATGTAACTTTAATTGGAATTGGACTTTGATTCGGACTGTTCCATTATTTTCCATTTACATTCCGAATTTTTGAATATCTCATACTGTTGCATTCTCATTTTTTCACACACACTTTTCACACTGTAAAATACTGAAACACGAGACAATTATTCTTCTGAATATTGCAGTGATGTATTAACTCAAAATGTATGATGAAACACAAGGATGATTCTACGGTTTGACTTTACCAAAACTCGACTCAGTAATCGAAGTATAAGAGCTGTTAGTGTAGGTGATTGAACGTGTTTGTTAGAGTTCCGACTCTGACTGACCGCTGTTCGAAACTGTCAAAAGACATCCCCTTCCTACTTTCTTACATGCGACCATTTTGACCGAGCTCAGGTATGCAAAAAAGGTTTCTTCTAATTGGTTGAAATGAAATTCCCACGTTTACCTGCGCCACCCACTTTGTTCGGAGCAAGTCAGACTGTCCGCGCACCACATGTTTTGCCCGATTTTCCTCGGCTGAGTGAACAATTCACAAAGCAGGATTTTTCCAGCGATTATTATTTCGAATGGCTAATTGCGAATACTGATCGAAATGAATTCATATTGCGAAACATCTGGTGCGCAGACTTGCGGAAGAATCCTCGATGTATAAGAATCAAAACAAAGGGTATTCCATACTTTGAAAAGTGCGATTGAACGTACCATTACGTCATTTTAATATAATGTACGAAATTAGTTATTAGAATGATAAAATACCGGCACGAAAAGATTAGGAAATATTTAGTATTTAAATATAAAAAAGTATTTTTAGTATTTGTTTATACATGAAAAATGTGATTAGTAATTGGAGAATAGTAAAGCGAGTCTCCAAAGCCACAATGTCAAACGAAAATTCTATAAGAATAATACTAAATGCGTAACTATATAATCTATTTTAATATTAAATTAAGTACGCAAGCGATATGCCACATCGAGGTTGACTCGTCACAGAACCGCGAGAGATTAAATTCGACAAGGTTTGCAAGCGAAGCTAATTAATATTCTACAGGTAATAAGCAAACCGATCGCTACGAACTACCTGGCGCGACGAAAACCCGAAAATGAACAAAGGATCGCAAGTGTTTATGTATGAACGTATTTTACGAGAGTTTCCTCATTAAGAGTGCTGTGTTTCTTAGAATGCTTACAATCCATCCGGCGTTTGTAACAGGTCGACAAAAGCTGCGATACTAAAGAAAAGGCTTATGCTGCGCGAAACAGCTTGTTTTCAAAACATCAGTGAACAGTGTATACAGAGTTATTACCTGGGCATAATGTATAAAGCCCCAAAAACATTAAAATGTCAAGAAACACCAAGCAGCGGTTGAGGTATAGTATCCCAAAAACAGTCGCGCAATATCGATAATTGTAAATAAATAAATTATAAATTTTCATATGTAACTCCGAAACGTATCCGACTTAAAAGTCAGGATTGGTGGCGTTAAATTACTCTAAAAAAAGGACTGTTTTTGGGCCAAAGCTCGTTCCGAACCCGCCAAGCTTGTCAAAATCATTTAAAAATGATCAAAAATAGAAATGGATAACACTGGAAACCGAAAGCCAAGTCATGATTCAGACATAATTAACACACAATAAAGCCAAGATTTTATTCAGTGATACTTAGATTCAACTTGCAGTTTTATCAATAAAAGAAATTTGGCGTGTGCGCTTTATTGGAGGCACTTACGTATCGTAATATTGCTAAAAACCGTCCTTGTAAATTACGTAATACTGGACAACACTCATGAAAGCACACACGCCAAGTTTTACCCTCTTTTCTACTATTTAATGCTCCAATCCAAATAAAATAAAACTTAATCGAAATCCTAAGGAGAACGTTATTGCTTCGTGAAATATAAATTCACTCAAATAGAATATGAAACTAAATAAAAATTAATAATGTGTATTATATGTATTGTATGTTAATAATATCCAAGAATATAATATGACAATAAATAAATAAAAGAAATACTCGAAGAACTTATTAAAACTAAATTATTACTATTATCTAAAAGAACTTTACGTTAAAGGGAAAACGAGAAAGACGAGTTTGCAATGACGTAACGGCATTCAAAATTCCTAGCACGATAGAATGCTGTGCTTAAACCAGGGTTACCATTTGTAAGCGCGAACGTCTGTATTCAAGGTAGGGCGAAAAAAGGCTTTAGAAGAAGTCAGGAAATCTAGACGAGTACCTGATCCCACGGGTGCTATACTGAATGTGCGAATCATTCGGAATTACAGCGATTTATATAGAGAACCAACGAGAACCTTCGGTGGGGAAAAAGTAAGAAGTAGGAGAGCAGGTCGAAACATTTGTATGCGAATGTGGAATTCCGGCGCGGTGGAAACAATATGCAATCAACGATTTCGACGATTGAGTAATAATATAAATTGGATTTCAAAAATATTCAAATGCAATAGGCGAAGATGATAAAACTCTTCAATCATTGTTACGGTAATACTATTTTATGTTTTATGAATATCAAAGTCTGCAGCTAATACTTCGTACTCCTTAAACCTCATTCTAAATTCTCTTGAATGTAGGAACACAGTGGAACACAATGGAGGAACAATGGGATATGAAGGAACATTTAATAAAGTCTTCGGTCCGCACAATGAAAGCGAAGTTAAGTATGCTCGCAATCCATGAAAATTAATGATAAGTGATACCTTGAAAGCGGCTTGTTAAGCATTGCGAATTAATATTGCAGTTTCACCAGGGTAAATGCGATCACTTTGAGAATGTAGATTTCTGCTAGATAATTTACGATAATTTTACCGTGCAGTTCCCAAAGGATAATACCAACTGGGTCTAGATAATTAATAACCGTTGAATATAATTACAAATAATTGAATAACTAAAGGGTGACTACTAATTACAACTACTGTAAAGCAAATTGAATTTCAAAATTACCGCCCATCAAGTATAAAATTAATACCTGTTATTAATCAAAAGGTTCATACAGAGCTTGGAATTACACTGATTTTAAGTGGATAATATCATTAATTTTGCAAGTACCTATTAGTTTTAATCGATCGATTATTACCCGGGAGATTCATTAAAGTAACCCGAATGGTTATTGCATCAACTGCTATGATGTATTAATGTTATATGTAATGGTGTATTATAATAAAGGAAATATATAAAATTAGCCTCTCATCTATTTCTAATCATCCTTATCATCCTAGCGTTCTCTACATTTTCCGGTAATGCGATAGCTGTTCTCACTTTGACTTCAATTCAATATGAACGTGCTCCATTTCGACAGTTGCTACTTTAATTTGATGCTATGCGCGCGGGCAAATACGGTTAGAATGCTCTCAATGTACTTTGATGAAGGAGGTATTTTTGAGTTCACTTGTATTGCCATTAGAGTGGGTTGGTGTTCCTGCTGCACATTCGCTCAATCAGTGTGGGTGTAACGAATTTGTCAGGCTGCTAGTTGGTCCCACGTAGTTTCTTCTCATAGCTTTAATTAGACTCTACCAAAGCTTCAAATATGTCGAATTTTACATATAGTCGTATAATGTTTAATACGTCAATTCCAGTAAAAACTCATTAAAGATTTATGAATGTTCGTTAACACGAAATTTGAATGGAATCTTTCAATTCTTAAATTTAATATTTATCAAGCAGACTAATAGGCAACTAAAAGATAATAGTATTATTAGCTCCAAATGAAAAGAATAAGTTGGATGTAAATTGAAAAGAATGAGAGTAAGATTCTCAATGCTAGTAATCGTCCGTAATTGCAGAAAACGAGGAAAGGAAATTCTCGAATGTGCATTTGCAGGACTACGTTCAGGGAAAATTCAGTTTAAAATTCAAGAGAATGACAATTTCGACGCGTGGTACTGCCACTGCTCGATTTGAAATTGGTTTTCCATCTTCTCGATAAACTCGGCATGTGGTACACGTGCATCTGTTCAAAATCGACAAATATGACAGGACCGCTCTGAACCGTCAAGTGGGTAAATATACATACATGTTAAAATCATTTTCAAAGTGATAAAACTACGATGAGTATACAAGCACCAAAATAAATTCGACATTCACTGAAGTTATTTTTCATAAGCAATAAAACTATGATAAATACTGATGTTATTTTTTATAAGCAACAAGAATGGAAGCCGTGTATGAGAAAAAGTTTCACTTTCAAGTTGTGTATCGAAGATAGATAAGGGAGAAATTTCGGCACATATTTTTTGGTAATCCCGTGCATGTTTTTCCACGAGAAAGGTGAGTGGGTCGAAGTGACAAGCAGCGTTTCAAAGCGCCCGCACGAACTCGGGCGCCCAGCCCTGTCAGAGTCGGGTTAACTGTACCACCACAATCGAACGCATCCCATATCCATCGAGCCCTATTCATCTTTTGATTCGCGCAAAAAAGCGAGAAAGTAGTGGAAGCAATTTAGAATTTCCCTATCGTACGCTTAACATCTCCTTTAATTTCGTGTGACGTAACTGATGAATGGTGCGGACAAAATGATTTACAGATTGAAAGTTGTTGAAGCCCGGCATTCATAATGCTGTAGGGATTTGATAGTAATTTATCGGTGAGCTTACATTTTTTCCGACATCGTACTTTGCTGACTTTGGATAAACTCGCTGGATTTAAAAATGATCGTTCAATTTCACACTGGTGCAGTTTGCCATAAAGGATCCTTATTTATATCATACAACTTCTCGGCTTCATCATATTGTACATTTGATCCTTTGACTACGACAGATTTTTTCAGTTTCGCGAGTAAAATTCGCCGAGTCAAATTTACAAACCGAATTGGAATTTCAGTAATTTTGTTTCTATTTTCTTTTATTATTACTATTTATTGAAAACGCGTGAGTCTAATAAGAAAATGAATGTATGTAAATAAAAAGTTATAAATGTATTATTCTCTCGATACAAATTTTAAGATTTTTAGCTAGCACAAGAGTGTTGAATACTTCGTTAATACTGAATTCGTCCGGTATTGTCAGATATGTATTATGGATTTTTCAAATAAGCTTCTTTTGCATAAACATTCGCATAGAGATGACAAAGCATGTACATGCATTTTAAGTAAAATATCATTTCTAGTCGGTTACGCTAAAATTGCTGAAGTAATTATTATTAATTTCTGTCGAGAAAATAATACAAAATACGTCGCAGTCAAAGAGTTAATATTCATTTTAAAGTCAAAATACGTACCTTGAAAGTAGGAAATGAGCTTGCACAACGTCACACCAAAAACGAAGTTCTTGAGCCTCTGACCCAGGAGAGTGAACGGCATGCAAAACATTCCTAGCAGCAAATCCGACACAGCCTGGAAGAGATAAAGACAAGATATGTCAATACCATTGATTTTCAGAGGGTGGCACCACTATTGTCTGATGTCCCCCTCTTCTTTTTGCCGCGGGCTTATGCGACTATCACCTCGTGTCCTTCAGACTCGAGAAGCACTTTTTGCCTATAATATTGTGGTCATTTCTTATCGGGTAGTTGGCGAAGTTTTTTCGCTTTCTGATATTGAAGGGATGCATAAAAACAGTAATGGCTTGCTTATCCATCCATGCATGCTAAATCGTAATTTCAATTCGAAATTTTGTGGTTTCATATACTTTTCATCTACTTGAACAAATTCTAATATTTTAGTAGGCTTTGGAATTTAGTTCTTTTAAGATAGTTAGCTTTTAATAGAAGTCTCTTTATCAATTTTCCAGCCTCTGAAATTTACAAAGATCATATTAAATAATATCTGAAATAATTGACAAAGTTTGTTAACTTAAATTGAACGCCTAAATAATGTCCACATCATACAAATTTATTATTATCTCAGCATATTCAATAAACCGAAATGGCAAAGTTATCGCTTCTATTAAAGGGTCTACCATAATGTAGTTCTGATTATTGGAAATCATTTCACAGCATTGACACCAGCATGCATTGGTATATGATCCATTTGCACTTCAACGGTTCAGCTGTGTGCTACCAGCAAATGAAATTCAGTCTATTGCACACCTCCGGCGACCGCAGCAACTTTTACTCAGCGCATGCTGCATGCGAATGGCATTTTCGTGACGCTCGGTTTTGAATGAATTTCTATGAGTTCCAACTTTTTAACGCGCTGAGAATTAAACCGATCGTGGACAACTTTGACAGCTTTGCCAGTTTTGGCACCTGTAAATAACACGGCGTATTATTCAGTTCGGCACCATTTCCGACCAAAAGTCCCACAAGTACAAATGGCATTTTCAAAGACCTCCGGGTATTTGACAGTCCTTTCGGTCCTGGATATTAAAAGTGCCCTTTTCATCTGTTTGAAGAGAATTCCCACAAAGTGTACTTTACACTTGCAAGTGTAGACTGTATTAACTAGTTTTCGTTTGTGGTGCAGCTTTATTAAACTCTTTTAAAAGATTAAATTATTTTAAGAAGATCGATAATTTCACGTTACTGTAGGGAAGTTATGAATGCATTTCGAATGGTATAAAATTGTCCAGAAATCCATTGGGAACGTTATGGTGCGTTCGTAGTAATAAAAGAAATTATCGATAATTTTTCGTTGCTTTCGCAGAAAAGTGTTAATGCCGTTTTCAAATGTAGAAAGTTGCCGGCATTGCAATAATATTTACAATTTAATATTTAGTATTTACTATTTCAATATTCAGTTACAGAATTGAGAAATTATTGAAATTATGGAAGGCATGCAAAAACTCCACTTGACCTAAAGGAATCTCTTTAAAAATATCTGAAACTCATTAAATACGTCCTTCTACTAAATATATTTATTTAGTCCACGTCATTTCCGATTATCTATGTAGTGTAGTAGCATGAAACGGCATGCCAAGAACACGAATGATACATCATATTAAACTCGGATAACAGAAATTCAGGCAAAGGGGAAAAAAAACACGAAAAATGTTTAGCATAAACGAGCGATACACACCTTTCGTTTCATGTGCGAAAACAAAAACACTACTTTCCCGAAGTCATTTTCGTGGACAAACTTCCGCTATACATTCCATTTGTCACGCGTAACACATACTACACTGCGAATATCTCGAGCGCGAGGGTGAATTTAAGAAAAACAAACTTAGTCGACATCTATAATCGGCATTTCATCCCCAAGCGCATAGAAAAGCTTAGTAAGCAGAAAGATTATCCTTCGAGAATTCTCTCGCTACGAAAATTATGTTCCCCGTTTTTTGTCAAATTTGAAAATATTAATTCTGGAGCAAACTATACATTCTTTAATTTTTAACTTTTTGACCATGAATCAATAGCAACTGTAGCATGTTATGAAATTGTATATAAGAAGAGATTAATAAATTATGTCAGAAATAAAATAAATACATTGATACTATGTGTTACTAAATACAGTTTTTCTAATACTTATAATAAAATAAGATTTGCATCAGAATTTCCATTTGATTCTTTATTGCATTTGTATGCTTCTTCTAGATATTGTATCATATTCTTCTTTTAGAATGTATTTTCTGCGTGAAAATAGTTGAAGCGGAGTTCGTTTAGCGAGAATCGCTGGGATCGCGATATCGAGTACTGAAATTATATCCCCCTAGAGACTCTAATTATCGCACTAGTGCCCCAGTCTGTACAATATGACGGAAAACCTTGAATTACTCGGCTTTCAAAAGGGATCATGTTTGTGATAGCTAATCGAATCATGGGGCAGCTATCAATTGATTCGGATGAATCTCGGCAGTTTGTCATTGGGATCAAGGCTATGTCAACTTGCAAAAAGCTTCGACAATGTCAAATTGAATGTGAATGTCCATGCAATCGAAATTGTATAGCGTACCAAATTCACAATATTAAGACCGTCATTTGTAAACAATATCTTGATTGCAAAAAGTATATATGTATGTGTGCGTTTTGAGTCTGATTTCATTATTGTACAAAAAAGCACTGAGATAGCTGATGACTAAAAAAATGTATTTACTGATGATTTACTAAATCTTGATTTTTGCTACTGTCTTATTGATAATATCGTTATTGTTATTATCATAACTATTAATATTTCTAAAAACTGTAAGCTGTTTTCAGCCAGCTTTTATACAACGACTGCTGGCAGACATATTACCAATGCAATCTGTCATCGGAAACAGCATTTCGGCTTTTCACCGATAGTGTCTTGGTCATTTGTCATCTGCTTTCCTGAGCAGGCGCACGGAAAAGCTGACAAATCGAAGATTTCCCTCTGCCTGTCATTTAAGTACATCCTTCGCGTATCCTGCAAATATTTGAATGCCCAAGGAAATGTGTGAACAGTGCAATCTCTCAAGATTTGCTTCACTAAGAAAGAAGCTTCACAACGATTTTGAAGTTTCAATGTCAGCTAGGAATTTACAGGAAGGAAAGCTGATGATTACATGCTACGTTTCATACGACGTACGTCTTCAAAATGGAAATGGATTCGAAGCGGACAAAGTTCCCTCAGCTAAAACACGATTGTGCACTTTCCCTCTCAAGCCAGAAGTCGATAAATATTTCTAGCATATCGAACCGACGATTTTTGAGAAAGAACCTTTCCTAGCCTTGACACGAAATTCCGTTCGCCTTTTTGTTGGATACTTCCCATTGTATTATAAATTTAAATTATATGGTAAGCGTAAAATGGCGGTAACTTTGAGAGCAAACAAAATTACAGTGTCTCAATATTAGTAGTGATAATATTTTTATTAATATAGCAAATAATCATAGTAGTATGGAGCTTTCTACGTTTACTGCTATTAATATTATTTATTATTATTTTTCAATTTCAAGAGAATGTTTCGGGACTTACTAATCAGCAGAATCTGGAATTCCGAAACCTCAAAGGGAAAGAAAATGTACTAATGGTTTCTTTGATACCTGTTACTAGAAACACAATTTCCTCCGAGGAACTTTCAGCATAGATATATAACACCATTACGACAATTGCATGTCAATGAATATTTATTGCTAATAGCCTTTGCTGGGAGTGTCGACTATGCCAAGATACGGCTGGATAAGTGCAGTGGGAACCCGGTGAATGAGAAACTGAATCCAAATAACTCTCGCTCGAACTTGCTTGCGCAATCTCTGGAATACGAACGGCAATCGAGAGACCGGCCAATGGTTATTTCAACCAATCGCTTTTTCATGTAAAATATAGATTGTAAAATATGACCGATTTTAACTCGCTCTGAACGGTAATTCCTGTATCACTGTGAATTACGTAAAATCACACATTTATGAGTCGACAATTTTCAGCTACTTATACAAACAATTATTCTTGAACGGTATTAAACAGAGTTCAATTTTGGGGATAATATTATATGTTCGTGGTGGAAGTCTGCGCGTAAAGTTAGTACTAACTTATCAAAATCTGATTAGTACCTATTGTCAGATTATATCTTACAGTGGGTGTGACAATGAGATGATCGATCAGTGGAACTTCTTTAATTTTAGTCAGTAGAATTATCACACGAAACGAAGTAGAGTGGACTATTTTTACATTAATTACAGCATAGAGCATAACCTTTTACTTTCAGAAACTTCCTTTTGAAATGTGTTACCCCAAATGCTCTATTTTACCTTTGTTTTTCCTACACAATTTTTTAATTATCCACTGCATTTTATAAAATTTAAACTCTATGAATTTGAATTCTTTCAGCGCTAAAACTGGACTTTAATATGCAATTCTTGATTATGCAATCGTGTATTTGCATGATTGTATGATTGAATGATTTAATTGCACAACTGTTCTCATAAAAGTTTGTGACCGTCACTCGTGGGAATATTCATCCGCGTAATAAAAGATTTTGCATATCGCTAGAGTTTATAGTGAAATCATGTTTTGTTAAAAATTTCTCCAAAACGCCTGAGAAGCTTGAAACTCTCCATTAAACTTGAGAGGAATTTCGCTTCAAGGGCGATGCATTGGATCGTTCATTACGGGTTGCATGAATATTAGCATAACAAGACCCTTGGCATGCTAGCTTCCAGCTTTCGTGGAGATTAAATATGAAAAGCGGAATTCTGATTGCGCTGCACTCTCACGCATGCTTCACATTATTTCGCGTATAATTATTTTCACGTTTTAACGATAAATCCTGAAAGGCGACGAGCATCAGTGATTGCAGCTTTATTGGAAAAGTGAAATGCGTTCTGCTTATTTCACAAATTGTCGACAGCCTCGATTACCAATAACTAAAGGGTGACGTGAAATTTTATTAGATTGAAGCAGGTGAAATGCGAGAAGCAATTATCGCACAGTTGTTAATCTTTAACTACTGATGTGCAGTCTCACAAAAAGGCTATTTGTAATATTACAGAAATCCAAATAAAAGTTGACTATCTAATTATTATCTTCTTTTTATTCCTAGCCTTTTTTAAAAAATTTACACCAGGTGTCAAAAGTTAACTCCAGATCAACAACTAGAATTCAATAATACTGGCATTTCCCTTAGTTGTCAAAATGATCAGTGTTTTTGTGACTTTCGCGACTGCCATGATACACCATTTTTTGCACCCGGCAATCATACATATGGAGTCACAAGGATACCAAGAAAGTGAGTACAAAGGAAAGCTACGCAAAGAAAGAGGACTGTCAAAAGGGGCTGCGAAGTTGCATAGAAAAAGCTGCTAATGGCTTTCGGCATTATACAAATCGAAGGTGCTTGGAGGCATGAAAATTTGTAGTATAATATCGCGGGTGTCTGCGATCTCGAACTACTTCGAATATATCATTCGTATCTCAATCTGAATATTTGAATGCTGAGTTCCTGATGCAAGGACGATTTGCATGAGATGCTTTGAAACAAATGTTCCTCGTTATACATGTAAGCCTGCTTGAGAGCAGCGTGTCACTTGGGAAATGCGTGATGATACGTATGTTGCACTCAACTCGCAGTTAGACCGCCTAATACATTCCGCTTGAGCGAGATTGATGGGAAATCCGCGTCATATTGATCTGACAGCTCATGTCCTATTTGCAAATCGAAACAGCTTTGATGGTGAGCAATGGCAAATCACAAACAAGACGACATGTTGTATTGAAGAAACATGTTTCTAGTTTTGATCTGCATCCTGGTTCTTTTAAAAATAGCTCCATTTTTATGAAGAGCAAGACGATAAAGGATCGAATTATCAGATAAAAATCTTTGAATGCTCTTTATAGAGCCAATCAATATTCATGGCTGCATCGATTATTTTTGATTGTGTAACGTGAGAAGAGTAATCAAAAAGTCGTGCGATTTTAACTAACATTGAAAGCAAAAGTCTCATGGAGACCTATGATAAATAATTGTTGTTGTATTATTATCGAAAACAGTGAAGTGAAGAGCAAGAATTTTTTATGAAATAAATGGAAGGTGACGAAATGTCCCAGCGTTCACTGCACCCCACTTACTGCTGCCGATACTTAAGTTTAAATATTGACATGTTATTAAATTTTCCCGACTACGTCTGAAACTTGTATCGACAAGCACTCGCATGGTCATATGCAGTTACCATATGCATTATCGTATTTACTTTCTAATTTTTTCTAACACGTATTAGTCTGTATTATAGTATCGCTTGAAATTCGTTGATGGAAATTGTGACTAAAATGCATCTGTCGAACTATCAAATTACCATGAATCGAATGGTTGGAATTATTTTAAACCTTAAACGAATAATAAAAATACTACAATCAGTTTTTCTAGTTTTGGGTATTCAAAAGTTTGCGATATTTATGAATCAATTTACTGCATCATTAAGGCTCGTCTTAAATGAATGATTGAATATGTGAATAATATCTAAACATATCTTTGCGCATAGTTTTTGACTTTGTTTTCACGATTGAACATGAAAAATCTTGACCGCCTCGCTTGATCTATAAAATGCACATGTCTGCAGGACTGAAAGCTTCGCATAAATATACGATTTAAGAGAAAGCATTTTTCTTCGAAAGGAGCCGCACTGTGTTAGCCGTGGTCGACCTCGGCGTCCAATTATTTATGCAGGCCCACAGCTTGCGCGTGACAAAAAGGGGATGAAAAATTGGGAGGGGTAGCAGCGGCTGCAGCGTCGCATTGCAAACAGGCTGATGCTCGCTGAAACTGATTGTTGAATTGTTCTTGATGCTGTCAGTATGCCTAACGTAGAAAAGATCACCGAGGTCAGTTTTTATTATTCTGTCGTCACCGTGAATTAATATTGTTGTTAAGCTACAGTTCGATTTATTATATTTAAGAAAGTCAGCTGCTATTAATTTGAACATAGGACTTTTATACAGACGAAATTGTAAGTTAAAAGAATATAAGAGGGTAAAAAGAAAAGGTATATTTTGAAAACGTTCGATATTGGTACACAAGATTGCTATAGGATTTTGAAAATTACATATTTTTGACGAAGTTACGTTCGTACTAAGTTGATCCTGCTAATTAAAACAATATCAATTCTAGTACTTTCACTGAAAATTGAAAGATTCTATTTACCAGCTTGAGGATACAATGTTTTCATTCTCTAAGAATGAAAATTCGATACTAAAACAGGGAAGCTACTTTTTTCGAGACGGCGATATTCCTGGCCAATTTTCTTTTATATTCTATGAAACTTTCGAAATTCTTTCAGCTATAAATTAATCTAAAATCAATCATAAATCGTACAAAGACTTCGAAACAATATCTATTTGTGCTACTTTTTGCGAGACCAGCATTATTTTTTATTCGAAAACAATAAAGCGTCCGATTGTGATTTTTATTGCGTATGATTTATCACATGAAACATGCGTTGCAAGCCGATATATATATGCGCGTGTGTGTATCGTGTGTCTGAGCCGTTTATAAAATTGACAGCACGAACGTGGTTATTGACCGCTGGTCAAGCTTGTTGATCCCAAAGGCATTGGCCGATTATTATATTTCGTCCACGAAACCACTTGGCTTGCCTGTGACAATGGAAACTCGCATGGCTCGTGATTGGAGAGGCAAAGAGAAAGTTGAAAATGTGAGGAATGCAGATTGCTCGATATTTTTCATCGCTCACGAAGCCGTCGCAAGAAGGAATGGGCGAAATAAATGGCTCGCCGTTCTGTGAGAAGCTACAAAAAACATTCTTCGCCGCTCTCGAGCGAGGGCGAGAGAGTTGAAATGACGAAAGTTTGTGATTCGTTGCACGCCGATTCGAGTTTCCAATTAATCCTTGTATTTTAGTTCACGTATATTTATTTACTTACTTACTGGTGTTATAAATGTTTGTCCGGTGATAGCTTATTTTAATTTGTAAATAGAGAAACCTTTCAGATTGATTGTTATTGCGTAAAAGCTGATTTTTTATTTGTTCTGGAATAATTTTTGAAAAAGAATTTCCTCGAGCCGAGTATCTTGTCATTGCCACATCGACTTTTTGATTTTTATAAAGTGTATAGTGTAATAAGATTTTATATTATAATTAAAACTACTTGAATTTTTTTAGTTCCAATATTTTCAGACTCTCAAGAATTGTCTTCTCCAGCAGAAAGAGGAGAAGGAAAAGAGAGAAACAGCAGATACAAAAGCGAGTAAATGCTCGCGCGTGGGTATGTCATTTCTTCTTCCACGAGTCTAATTTACAAACTCCCACTCCTTTGCCCACTCCTACACTGATGAGAATGATAAGTCCTCGTAATTGCATTGGAACACAAATATGTCTTCAAACGGAATATTCCCAACCCTTTATCTCCATTTCATTACATGCAAGGGGTTTTCCGGACCCTAAAGGGTTTAAGGCACACATACAATTGAATCAGTAAAACATGGAAACTTGGTAAATTTTGTGAGGATGCAGTCAAAGAACAGAAAGGGCGAAAGAAAAATAAAGTAACTACTTAACAATTAAATAACAGAGCTACCAAACTTTAGAACAATCAATTTTGCTCCTACGGCACAGTTGGTAAAACAATTATGTTGCCGAATAAGATATTTTCGAACAATCAATTTTCCCTTACGACAGACACGAAAAATAATGATGTTCATCTTTCTCGAAAACAGTGGACTAAAATATAATTGATAAAGGCGAGCTGCTTTGTGGGAAGCTACGAAAACTATGCTTCACCGTTTCCGTGTGCCAAGCTCGAACGAGTTGACGTAGGGAAACTTTGTGGTCCAGTGCGCGCCGATTCGAGTACATAAATTTTCGATGAGGAAAACGAGAGACGGCGAACGCTCACTTGGATGCCTCGCAGATAGTATCACCCACACACTCAACTCTCCACCTGCACCACGCCTTTCTATCTCGAACAAGACTCAACTTAGCTGATAACTTCATTGTCATCGCGCTATACTACAAATCAGAAAGCACTTTTTCTGCCTTTTATGCGAAACACAGGAAACTTGAACTGACGCGTATAAATAAGCATGACATTTTCTGGCACGGCAAAAACTTATGTCGCAGCATCCTTGGAAAAACTAACGCGCATGGAATTTTGTGTAGTATTTCGATCTTAAGAAATATTGATTAAAAATTATATTGGCAGACGTAATATGTTTAGAAGTATTGTTCTTGAAAAAGAAGACTAAACTATCAAACGAGTATGAATTGATTGCCGTGAATTATTTGAAATATACGAGTAACAAAAATATTGGAATCAAGTCATTGTGGATTTAAAAACATAACGTCAATATTAAAGCAATACACTATTGATTCAGTCGAAGTCAGCTTTAAATTGATCAACGTGCGAATACGCGTCGCCTATCTACCAAATTAGAATTTACTAGAATTCTAGCCGGACTTTGCTTTCCCACGCAAACAATCGATTTCATTCACTCCCACGACTAGCGGTTTCTATGTGCATACAAGCCTAGAAGGTGAAAAGAATCGCAAGACCATTCTACGCAGAAAGGAAGTGACGAATGACTTGGTAATGCACTCACCAGGTTCAACAGGTAAATATTGGTGACGGTGCGCATTCTTTTATTCCTGGCGAGAGTAATCAATACGAGAGAATTCCCAACGACGGCCAACAGAAAGATTGTACCATAAAGTGGAATAAGCAGGCTTTCGAGAAGAATCCCAAGGTCCGATTTCACCGCCCTCGAATTATTGGTAGAATTCATTATTGTCTCGTTCGTAATGTCGGAAGTGGCCGTTGCGGAAAGTGCCTCGTACGTCGGAAGAAGAAGCTCTGAACGCTCCTCGATATTCTCATAATTGTCCAAGGAACTCCAATTCACCCGGAGATTGTGATCGAAAATCGCCTCCATTTTTTTATTTCGATTTCTTGATTTATATTGTTTGATGTTTGCTAATCCATTTATGTGGATTTTGTTCCTCTTTGTCGAGGCGAAATTCGTTAATAACTCCGTTGACTGCTGCGGATTAGTTTGAAACGAGACTCTGAAACAAATAGAAGTTTTAATGAGTACAGAATTAATGTATAACCATAAAATCAATAACAATAATTAACATTCCTTAATGATGTCATTATTCTTTTAATACTATAATACATGCTTCATTACTCTCCGTGAGAATTTATGTTTGAGACACACATAGACAGAAAATTACCTGCTTTCGACTTTCTCTGATTTATGCATTGAACATGCCAACTTACATTTTGCTGATTCGAAGAATCATTCGAGTGAATACTAGCAATGAATTTATTTAGTGTGATTTCAAGATTTCAACCTGACTCAAAACTCAATAAAGTTATTGATTCTCAAGAATTGATGGTTAGACGAGTGACTATCTGTGTGTGCCTCTGTGAGCTTGAATTTTAATTGACTGATAGTAATCCAAACGTAAAGTCATCTAAAACTCATCTCCTTCCAAAATTACTATTTAAAATGTTCGCTAATTGGTTGGGAAATTCCCTATAGGAAAGGGAAGCTGATGAGTAAGGGCAAAGTACTTAAGAGTGACTGGAAGCGCCACCCTCTTCGGTCGAGGCGAGTCATGCTGTCTGCACACCACATGTTTTATCACCTTTTCGTCGGCGAACAATAACCAGATTCCACGAAAACTGTGTTGCTGATGTAATTAATATTTACAACGAGGAAACTCTACTCTAAATTACACATAAATTCTGGACATTTAAAAACATTGTGTTTATATTGCAGTTTTTATGACGTGTTTGTTTACATTGTACTATTACTTGAAATTTGTTAATGAAAACGCAGACTGTGCACCAGATATTTCATTGTATTTAAATTCTATTGTAATTAGTAATTAAGATGACTAAACTGTACGCTAAATATCATTCTTAAAATTATAATTTTTCTATGCTACTTTTTTTTAACGCTATCTGCACACTAAATATTTTATTGTCTTTTCATAAAGCGAAAATATACAGCTATATTCGTACAGCGATCAATTGTAACGAAACCGTGTAAGTGGCAAGCTAAAGTGCGCTCCGAATTTACGTCGCAAAAATACTCGAACAGATGCTGTGTTTCACGTGTATTTTAACAGAATGCAAGCCAGGCAAATTTATGACACATGTTTTAGTCTGCTGAGAATATCGCAGCAACAAAATGTTAACTAACGTTTACAGTAATTTCTGATTCATTTTAAATACTGATTAAATATGTAAAAAATATTCGTGTCCCAATATTTATTATAAAAATTTACTAAGATGAGAGCTTTGTGTACCAAAACTTGAAAATCCACGGTTTCGACGATATTGATGAATTCCGTGAGTTGCAAGGAGTAAACCATTGGTGTCCGCGTAGGTGGGAAA
The DNA here is from genome assembly GCA_964023945.1 of Ectemnius cavifrons. NCBI lineage: Eukaryota > Metazoa > Arthropoda > Insecta > Hymenoptera > Crabronidae > Ectemnius > Ectemnius cavifrons. The sequence goes on along the minus strand of OZ030380.1, from coordinate 4,110,726 downwards.
ATACAGTGCACCCTTGGAGCATGCCAGGAGGCTGGGAAAATGTCATTTCTCATTCGCAATAGCGGCACGGAACGAAAACAAATGATTCGCAGCGGGATATTCCAACAAATGCGAGTTTACACTTTGGCCCCTGACGCGTGCATAATAAAAGTCCTACGTAGAAGATATAAGGCTTGAATACAAAATGCAGTTGACAGATTGCAACTGGCGAGTATCGTTCGCAGTTCTATCTGAATGCAATGAGGTCACAATAGAAGCGTAATCAGTTTGGAAAACACTCGAGCTTATACGAGCACAAGTTTTAATTAAATCAGAAATTTAACAATTTCTCATTTGAATTACGAAATGAAATTAAGGTTGCTCGCTTTTAAAATCGGTCAATCCTTACGGTTCCAATGAATAGGAAAAATCATGAGAGAGCGAAATGAAAAGTAGAACACATACGTGCTCGCATATTCTCACTCTGCTTTATTCCATCACCCGTTTTCCTCCCGGGTTTCATCTAGCTCAACGTGGATCATTTTCGAGAATTTAAAAAAGTTCAGAGCTGCAAGGATAAAAAAACTCAACGAGTAAGAGTTTGAATTTCAAACGATTACTTCAAACTTTGAAGTGGTGAACGAACACTTTCGTGCTCCACTCGTTGCGATGCTTGCGTGATTGCTCGCCGACGCGCGCGTATCAGTCACGAAATACGTAGAGTTACAACTGAGCGGGTTATTATAAAGATATAAAGGTTATAAAATTCTCAGCTTCTTATGCACGGCTCCTTTGCACGTGAGCCACTTAATTTGATAGATTAAAACGTTTCTCGAAGGAGTGCATAATTCTCGTACAGAAAACGCGAGTGCAACGAAAGAAAATAAAGTCTTGGACAATTAAAACACTGCCAACTCTTTCGTAATAAATTGAAGCGTACTCTATCGTGAACTTTACTGTGGTTCAATGAACAACACCGCGCCCCCTTTTTAGATTTATTGCGTAACTTTGAAACGAATGACCAACAAAAGTGCGTGCAGAAACGACTCAAGAGGAGCGTGAAACCTGCAAATTCAGCGGCTCGCAACTGCCAACGCGTATAACTTTGCGAATATTGTAACTCTAACTCTAATATAACTCGGAATAAGTAAATTTACATATTAATGAACTTCTTCAAGGATTATTCGAGACTTTAAAACTCTGCCTATGTTAATAAAACGATATTCATTTTATAACAATCTTAACATACCGCTAGAAAATTGGAAATCGGGTGTATCGTTTGTACATATCGTGCAAATAAATAAAAAATGAAAAAAAAAAGTAAAATGTTATCGACTAAAACTGTTATATAAAATCGATTTACAAGGGGCAGGAAAAAAAATCTCGTCAGTAGAATTGATGGAATTCCGATATCCCTGGGGATACCGAGGAAGAGCAGTGGATCAGATTATGGCACTCGGGCATCCTCAGCTGAACTGGATCAGGTCACTCAAATGCCAAGAGAATATACAGATCGCAAAAGGACTGAAGCGGAATGGGACCTGTCATTGAGGTGAGAAGCAGCTTCTGGAAATCCGATGCGCATTAACACTTTCTAATGAGTGCAACTGAAAGTCAAGTGAACAGATTCTCCGTCACCTCTTTACTCTCTCGTTAAAGCCACTTTTATTGCCAGACGCGGACTTCTTCATAATTGAGAAACTTGGAGTGCTCTCATATTTGTAAAGAAAAAGATCGTCATTTGATAAAAAGCGAGCGGTCGTAAAAAGGGGTAAGTGACTCCAGTTCCTGGCTACTTCAAATCTTTAATTTGCCTTGGATCGTTTTATGCTTTTCCTTCCCAGGTTCAGTCCATTGATAACTTTTTTTTTATTAGAGCCTTAAATTTTTCATCGTTCACAACTTTAAACTGTCACATGCGTAAAAACATAAGCATATTTATAATAAAACTGATAGTGATTGTGATGTGAGGACCACAATTAATTATTAATAATAATTGTATGAAGACCTAATAAAACTACTGTTTTGTCATTCGGTTAAAATTCTGTTGACAAATTTGTGATACTGTAATACATTAAGACTCACTAATTAATAACACTAATACGAGTAAATGTTGTTAATACTATTCTAAGATTTCATGGTAAAGTATTGCAAAATCTTTACACAGACAATCGGGAGCCATTACGGATCTTTTCAAACAATCTCACTTATCAAATTGTCGACGCGCGTCATGGGAGAAGTAATCAACCAGAAATACGGCAGGTTCATATACAATTAATCGCTCCAGTAATTCGAAGCGGTAGACGAATTCGCTAACGGTTTCACTTGCCAATTACCTCGTCGTCCAAATGTTATTACTGTACAAACATCGTGTTGGCAAAGCATTAACATTAACATGCAAATTTGTAATCCGGTTTTCAACCTAGCAAACTCAATGTTGATCGCAGTAATAAACTTCACTGTAGCAAAACCGACGGTTAAATTGCAGGTGTGACTAATGAAATTTCATGGAATTACTAAGTGACAAATAACAATGGAACCATCAGTCGAATTAATAATACAATCTGTAGTTAACAATCAAACGTTATTGTGATTCATGATTCGAACTTGACTGCTTCTCCTACAAATTCCAAGCAATTTTACAATCTTGTAAACTACACATTTTTTATCTCGATTATTTATGTCCGCTCGATGTTTAATTCTTTCACCATTCATTTGGTTGTCGGTTTGGTGAACTTTACAACTTGTAAGATAGCCGATGCCACGCTGAGCTGGGATTAATGAACATATGAAATACGTGTTACACGGTGATCGATGAGAAGGAAAGCTTAATATTGTTGGCCGCCTTCGTGTCTACTCTTGCGTGGAGTTATCGAGAGCCATTGGATAATCCGGATTATTTATCGGTTTGCAAGCGAAGTCACGCAAAGCCTTCGGAAATATTCTCCAAGTTACAAGCTGCGGTGTAAAGTAATAAATTGTAAAAGATATGAACTTTATTACACCTTGCTTATTAGCTTTGTAAGGCGAGATTAAGCTTTTCTGATAAACCAACCTAACTATCAGATGAACATTGATTTACAAGCTTCTTTTTAATATTTGATATATAAATTAACAATTTAATGTTGTATGCACGTCATCCACGAAGGTATAAATATTGAAAATTTACGAGATTCCAAAATGTCAAAGACACAATATTTTCATCAAATGTTTCTACCTACTCGGTTTTTTCATTTGAAACCAGTGAAGCTTCGCAAGTGTTTTTTTAATTTTCCAATAAATAAAGCGAACGAAATAAACGAATTTATTTGAATGCTCAAATACAGCACAAATTGCGAAAAACTGATATGTGTGGGCAACAATATTTAAAAAAAGACACCGGTTATCGTTACGCATGAACAAACCTCGAAATAACCTGTACTGGCTTTTGTATGGCTTCTTTTATGGTATCGGTGTCGCAGAGATTACTGAACCATTTCACTGAAAGCAGCAGCGATTTCCGAGCTAAACGTGCCCATTTTATGTTTTGTCATTTAAGATAAATCGGAGTAGGCTGTTAAGTCGAGACTACGACTCAGGGCCTCGGCATGGTGGTCCAGTTTTGTAAAAGCGGGGCAAGGATACAAGCTGCTGTATCGAAGGATAAGCTTAAGGTGCGCGTTCTTCGTTACTGTAACGTGACTATGGGGACCGTGGTAAAAGAGACTCCTTATAACTACTGTCATCTAAACCCTCCAATGACATCGACCTCTTCTTATCAGTGCCTTTTCCAGGAACTCACCCTATTATTGAAACAAACAAGCGCTCCTCTCGCGTACAATAAATTCGCCGCACAGGGAAAAATCTGGAATTGTATAACTTTTCAGGGAAATATCGTATATGTATGATAATTTCGATGTGTAACGTAAGTAAAGTTACTGTAAATTTGTAAAATAAATTATAATATATTTATTCGAATTATGATTGATAATGTCACGATGGTTTCTAGTATGTTGTGTATATCGTATTGTATCTTTTTAAAATGATATACATAATATATAGGAGCTATCCTTTCCATTGAAAATTAACTCGAGCTCTTCACGATTCTCGACGTGCTGGAGTTCTTTGCATTTCTGCACTACCGGAAATTCAATCTCGGTTGTATGTATTACTAAGGGGATATCCGGGAAGAAAAACGAAATATTACGAAAACTCTTTTTACACAAAGACTTACTCTTATTTTTACTATGTTTTGTGTTTTATTTGTGTATATTCTTTACTAGTAACTCTGACAAAACATAGAAATGCGAACAATTAATCCTACTGCAAATAATACAAATAAACTCATTTTCAACAAACAACAAATGAATAACCTAACACTGATCATTGCTTTTGCTGATAAAATGAACGTACATGTTACTTGCATTTCAAGAGAATGGACTAGTTTACACGAGTAATATCAATTCTACAGCAGATATCAAGCGGTCTACGATGTTTACTGTTCACAAATGACTTCTCACCGATATTGAGTGGCGAGTCACCGCAGTAGGTCAACTGCTGTTTATCTGCTTAGGGCGGGGAAAGCAAGCACGTGAAATCGTAGGTGGAAGGAAGGAGCCAGGATATTCCGTTTATCGAAAGACCCGAGCGCCCGGGGTATCGTCTACGCATACCTCCACGTCGAACTCGCCCGGTCTAATATAGTATAAGATGGACGGTGGAGCCCTTGGACTACTGAGAATGGAATAACCGCTCCCCGGGCCAAATGGATGGCAAAGTGAATCTCGAAATAAAGCCGAGTGAAAAGGAGACCGAAACGGACTGAAGTGGAAGGCAAATATAAAGGAAAGTGGGTAGAATTTCTCAAAGTACCTCCCTCGACGTTCCCTTCGCTCGAAAGGATTCTCAGGATTATAGGTTTCATACACATGTTTAGAGTCTTCTTCCTATGTAATTGCTTGGAAACTTCCTCAATTGTCATTCATATCCGCAAAGCGCCTTTTCATAAACCATTTGATATTTGAATTTTATTTTATAGTAATTTTATTAAATAATAATTGTTAATAGATTACTTGTAAAAATTAATAGCAGTTGTGCAATACAGATGTAACAGATGATAGTTATGAATAATTAAATATGATGGAGAAGACAATAAGAAGAAAGATTTAAACTAATTTTAACACCATTTAGTGGGAACCAGGACCACCTTGTTTCTGCCTGTTATACTCATCAATTAGCATTATGACTTTTCATAACGGTTATGTCAGAATTATACAGGTGATTACATTGTCTGGCTTGCTAGGTAAGTTACGCGAGCATTAACGCGATCTTTCATTCAAGGTATTACAGTAATCTTCAGTTACATCACTCGACGTAAAGGGCTCCAGCAACAATACGTATTATCCTTACATTTGTCACACGCTTTTTTTATTACTATCCAACCCCTTTTTGCTGTCATATATCCAGCCAGGGAATTTTTTTAAGCGTATCTCAGATCCTTCTTGTCATTGTATTTGCCTGTGTTCTTAGTAAACTTTATTCGCATAACTCGTTACGTAATACCCTGCCAAGGAATAAAGTTCCTTAAAGAATAATATCACTTTCGAAGCTGCAACTCACCGTTGTTTTAATGGTAATAGTATCTTAAATTCTGTTAAATATAAGATTGTTTTGCTAAATCTATTTGTATCTCTCTACTGTCACAATAAGAATGTGCTTGAATAATAATAAATCAATTGCAAAAAATTGAAGACTTGCACTAAATGAATTTTTTCTAATGAAGCCCTAATTAGAACGAGCACATCCAGCCTTCCGGATGGCAAAGTGTTAACGCAATTGTAATTGAATAGTCTAGAAGCGTTCTTAGTTCAATTGCAAGCCGGAAGCAATGAAACGAGCTAATGAATAAGTGCCGAAACTCTCAATTAAGCTCCCACGAAAGCTCTATTCTCCGACGTTACCAGAAGCCATGCAGCTCTCGTATTTACTAGAGACTATCTTAGGAGATAAGCGGATTGTTTGTAGAGCAATGCGCTTGCACTTCGTAATCCTTGATCTCCTTTGGATTATTTCCCGGCTTATTTTATAACCAGGGTAAAACATACTATGATAAGACGTTTCTTCCATCGTACGTAAATGTTTAAATTAACAGATTTAATGATTAGCAATGCACCTAGCAGATCCTCTAGAAAGTTTTGACACATAATAAAAGTATGTGATCAATTAACAACAATGAAAAACCAATAGTCATTAACAAAAGGTTTATGATTTGACATTAGTAATTCAAAATCTATCCAACTGGTGTAATGGATAAATTACCAATTACAAATTAACCAATTTAGAAATAATTAATTCGTTTGCAATTAACAGAAAAGTAATTAGTAAACATCTGTTAAACAATTGCCATTCGTTAATTACTGTAACCATCATGAGTTGATGCAATACATATAAAGGCATATGAGCATGTAATTTCAATCCTTATTGTTGTTCACAGTTTAATCAATCCTTACATTTTTACAAACACATATTAATAACATACAATAAGGATTGAGATATATTTTATTCGCGATCAACATTTTTTATTGCAAGACGCTTCTTTTGCTTAACTTTTAGCAATTTTTTAATTCCCATATAATTAAAATTGTAAGTACTATTAATTAATTTATTGTAACATGTTTTATTGCCTCTACTTACTGCCTTGTAAGGTAGCGGCTGAGCGGTCACAATATCCGAGCAGTGGTCTTTATTTCGAGAAACAAAAGACGCGGATGAATCTCTTACAATACGCGACAATACTAAGAGCGGTGTTATCACCTTCCTTGTTTCCCTTTTTCTTTTTTGATCCCAAACAAACGAGAAACAAATGTTTCGCGGAAATATCGTTGAAATATCATCGAGTGGAATTAAAAGCAGTGCAATTCTTATTCTAATTATTTTGAAGATATGGTAGATGGAATCTTGTCAAATTGATTACCGTTTTTGCTATTTTCTTCGAAAACCGATTATTTTACAGTGACGGTTATAGTTTTACTTCAAAGTACTCACTAAATAGAGTATTCACAAATTACTTCTGATTTTTAAATAAAAGGATTACAAAATTAAAGGAGGCATTTCTTGTCTAATATTGCGCAATCCGAAATGGGAATCCGTATAGATAAGAGTCATGGGAATAGAATCGGATAAAACTATATCAGCAAGATCAATATTCGAAGCGCATCGAAGCATACATAAATTAATTCACACTGACACTGTCTGTTGCATTAACGGGAAAATACTGCGAGTTTTTCCAGTCGAGTATATTGACAGTCTCTTTTCGCAATAGTCACCTTGGATATTTCTAGTCACGTAAATTCCTACTCTGCATTCAGATCACGAAAGAAAGTTTTTACAGTGGATCCGCCACCGAAGTGTAATATAAAGATTACACCTTAAGGTGTGACTGTTTCTAGGGACATTTAATAGCTTCCCAGTGGTTCAAATAACTGTGAAAATGAAAACTAACGTCGTCCCGCAATCATTCATTTCAAACTTCGACTTCCTGGTAAAAAGCGAACCACGTTTCAACGAAAGCTCAGAGGAAATTCGAAGAAAATGAATGAGTCGCAATTTATCCAATTTTTTCCAAAGAAACTAATTAATGCAGATTGAGGAGGATAGCGTTGCTGAGAATTGGGTTAAACCAATATCAAGGTGTGAGATGACACTTTGTGAAATTTTGTGAAAGACTTTTTGTATTTGGCAGCTTTTGCGAGCGTTGGGTCATTTCCCTAGTGAATAAATAGCGATCCAATTTACGAGCGTCGTGTTGAGTCGGAACTATAAAATGTCGATAAGTCGAACACCTAACAATAAGGCTAGGCGCATAGTATTAAAATCAATACATACATCCGTTTTTTTACAAGTTCCATCTTTGGAAAATTACGTGGCTATGTCGAAACAATAGAGTGACGTGTAAGTCTACCTTAAAGTCAAGTGAATTCATGCCATTTTTATTTAAATAATGCCGAAGTTAATGGTATTAAAATTAATTAGAACTCTCGCACTAAATTGTTAAGAAATTGAGTATCAATTAATAAATTGGTAATAACTAACATATTAGTCGTATGTGATCGGTAATCTAATTTTCGGTGGTATAAGAAATTCTGTTTGCATTATGTAAAAGAAACATTGGAACAGCATTACTAAATTGTGTTATATGTATAAAAAATGTTTCACACATTTGTTTAATGTTCATGAAAGTTAAAAAAAAGCTAGCTCATAAAAAACGAGCAAAGTTAAAAAAACACGGAAGATTCGGGATAATTGTTCATTCTAGCATGGCCTTTTGGAGTATTCGAAAGCACTGCTAGTGATTTTCAATTGTCAAACATTGTACTCTAGTTTCAATGGAATGAAAGAGTTACGACGGATTGCTATTCAACCACTTCAAGTTGAAATTTTTCGACGAACGGTTGGCCGAGGAATGGCAATCGATACCTTGTGAACTAAAGGATCATTCAGTGAAAACCAATCCACAGTATTTACTATGGATTTTTGGGATTATGTGGACTTGGACTGCATCCACTAAAAAAGTGATTGTCTGAGTACAAAGACTTGTAGAGCGCAGTTACGGCTCGTTCTGATTTCACAAAATTAGTTTTCTATATTCTGGTAGATTGAAATTTAGTGTACTGTTTACTACGTTTCTATGTTACTTCAATTTCGCTTATGACCATGAATCGTTCTATATTCCCTTTCTTGTTTTGCAATTCTGTATTTGACGAGATTGTTCGAAAAAAATTCTCTGTTCCGAACAAATAATACATTTTCAATAGAATAAAGCTGTCAGTATGAGTGATATAACTTTAAATGTAACTGTAACTTTTACTGTACTTTAACAGTTAAATTATTAATTATAGATAGACTGATGAACAATTACTAATTAACAGAAACTTATGCCGCTATGAATTTTTATTTACTTCTGATACACATTGAAGTTTGGAAATCAACAAGAATGTTTCCGCAGTTATTTAAATACCTGCTCGAACATGTTGAAAGTTCCTGTTTTACTGCACGCATTTCGCTTTTAAGGAGGATATGACTTATTTTACTCGGGCTCGTAGTCCATTAATTAATAATTAATATCGGTCTTATTAAAGCAAGGATTAATCTCAGGAGACGCGTTAGATTTTACTGTACAAGAAGGCAGCACTTAATTAAAAATGGGAATACTTTTCCTTGACCCGGTGAAATTAGACTATCGAGTATTATCCGAGAATAACATTTAAATCCAACACATTTAATCTTAAATACTGTAATGTGAATTTTAACTCCAATAAAGAAAATTATTTAGTAGTTTTAATTATTATACGTATATTTTTATGTATGCCACTATTTGACAAACTTTAAATCGTAGATTATCTGAAAATATTCGTATATTTACATGCGTTCCGCTTCAAATCTCACAAAAGTTCGTACGCTGTGATATTTTCTAGCAAAAGTTGAAAGCAAGAAAAGCACGCGATTTCTGGAAAGGGAATGGTAAGTATTTGCGGAACGTTCTCTGGAATATTAAGTAAGAAGGAATTCGCATATGTGTTCTCTACCATTCGTCTATCTTGTCGCTCCTCCTCTACAAATAGAATTCCCCAAATGTTTTTAAGTCACTCAGTGCAACCACGAGATCCTCGGAAATCCAGGACCTTCGAATTTTTCGTATACAGTTCTGTGCGCTTTCATGAAGATTTATTTACAACAATGGCAGAGGGGAAACGTCGCACGTACCGTTGACTACTTCCTCGATATATGCTGGATACGCTTTTACATTTAAGTATAATACTGATTTATAATTACATTTATAAGTATACACAAATCGAAGTTCATTTAATGGCATCTTCAAAGGTGTTGATTGCAATTTAATTGCAAATTTTAGACTAATTTTATGCCGCGATTCTAATAGTTTAATTCCAGTTTCGGATTAATTAAACCAGCGGTGTATATAATTATCGGAAGTAATTTATTTGCAATGGTAACATGCGAGGTATATGTTCAACATTAATTGATCAACCAAGGATGATTGCCTCGCCACATCATATTGAAATGTTAGTGACCCAATGTTTTATATAGCCAAATATTATAAAAGTTTAACTAATTCATTGTCTTCTGCGAAGGTAAAAAATCCCGAATTTACATCGATCTGTCAACATTTCACTCAGACATGATTATTCTCCCATAACGATTCAATAATCAAACAGTTTTCAACGCTATTAAAATATACGCAATATTATTGCTTTATTTCATGGAATTGTGAAACAAGTTTTCAGATAGTTCAATCAAGCAATTATTATTTAGCGCCTGGCAGAGATGGAATTATTATGGAACAAAGTGAACTGTATTCCTTACGTACCATTGCGGAAGTTTGGGGTTTTCAGATCTAAAAGAACTAGGTGTTCTTTTAACAATACCGCAAGCAAACAGTTCAGTATCGATTAGTTGGAAAGTAAATAAAGTACGTATCGTAGGAGTTCTGGCTGTGGCATTTTTATGTTTACACACAGTCATATAAGAACTGATTCTTGAAACTCTACCGTTCTTCGTATCGAAATGTCTAATATGTAGGTTATAAACTTCAGATCTTGAAACAGAACAATCGAACTCGTAAAACATAACCGACATTGAATTTGTCCATGTTCAGGTAATTCACGAAAATCTTCTAAAATTTGTACTGATTCACTTCGACATAGTAAAACAAAATATAAGAAACGAACGTTAAGAATTCATATAATTTTTACGAGTTTGGTTCTTTCAGTTTTTACACCAAAAATATATAACTCTGGCACGATTAAAAAAGTTCTTGATGAATTCATTCGATCAACTCACAAAAGTATGCTCAGTAATAATTATTTGAATTTCATGTTAATAGTCACGGAATTATAATTCGATTAGAGCAGCTGTAATGTCATTCAGCGTAATTTAGTTTGTACGCAGTACGGTATTTTTTTTTAGATCGACTTTTTACTGGGTTGGTTTATAGTGTACGATACAATATGAAAAGCTTCCTTTTCCTGGTGTCATGTAATTCAGTTTTCTATCAGAACTATCGCATCTGTTCGAATACGCATAACACCGACTGCTTAATGAATGATCTTGTGTTGTTTCATTTCATTATCTCCGATTAATTTTGTTTGTTTCCAGGCAGCAGAATTCAATTTTGTTAAATGAAAAAACTTGGCTCTGGTGCAAACGACGAGACTATGTGTTGCAAGATTAAATTCAATACACACGTATAAAGTTACTGCGAGTTCGAAACGTAATGCGTTTAGGATACTATGATTCAGGGCATTTCGAATTAAGTCCACAAATATTATCGCTTTAGGATTTAGATGTTATCGAAGAGAAAGCTTTTAGCAAAGGCAAACATTGGGCGCAAGTAACCCAATGTTTGAACTTAAATTCTTTCTCCCTTAAATTTGTTCTCAATGAATGGACAAAAACTGGTGCAACTAAAAACGCAACTAAAAAAACAATGTTTGGATTAGCGCCAGTTCAAGGAATTAACACAAATATTGGTTGGCAAATTCAATCAATTATGAATGCATTACTCCACGGAAACCTGGCAGTCTCCGTGTTAATGAACCAAACACACACACTGGTTGTCGAATAAATAGATCTTGAGAAAACAACAAAGCTGTGCTTAACACCGAAAACGAACCTTCTTCCAATAGTTCAATCGATCATCGTCGAAGGGTTCACATTATGACAATCACTTTCCACTTTCGCATGCCATGAAAATCCGTTGAAACGCATACTATCAATTAAAATCGAACACATATTCAATATACTATTCGAACTACAGTGTTGTATTTGTTCAAACTTTTCATTTTCCAGTCAATCAATCAATGCACCACATCACAAAACTCACATCTTCCGACGAAATTACTGTCCAATCAATTGATTCTCCTCCAACAACGAATTAAATATTCGACATATTATTCGAGGTATTAGACTCAAATTTATCGAAACTTTAAATTTCTTATTGAATAAGTTAATGCACAACACAACGCTGGCACCCAGTTAAAATACTGTCTAACAAATTGCTGTTATCAAAACATTATTGTTGCACGGTTAAAACAAGTAAAGAATAATGCGAATGATTCGTTAATAACAGGAGAAGATCACACGGAGGTTCACTGACGAATGCGAAAGAACTTGGAAGAGCTGCCCGAACTCGAAAGGGAGCGCGCTGTGCGGCGCGCAAGTAGTGACGGTCGGCGCGTAGTCAGACGGAGCGTCGAGCGGAACAGCAAGTGGCGCGCACGCGACGGATTCTCACCGGCGACTGAATCCAGGACTATTCGACACCGGCTCTCGGCTGCTCTCTGCTACCGTTCGCACGCACCTCCAACGCCACAGCCAATCCTCGCCTTCCTCCGCGCTATCCCTAGCACATGCTCCTGTAAAGTGTCATCAATAACTACTGCGGTAACTCGAGTATCCTTGAGAGAAATTCAAGCGTGCCCCTTTTCTACGAACGCAGCTCTGCCTTTCTGATAAAAGTGATTCGCTAATTGGCGGCCACCGGCCCACACGAAATCCGATGGTTTTGAGTTAAATACTATCTCCCAACTATGAAGCAGTGACGCAAATGGAAAGGTTGCGAATATGTTCGATTAAAATTTATTTTAATTTCCAGGAATTATTTTGGAATTTTTTATTCCACTTGTTAGTTGAACAGGTGATTTGGAGTTGGATAGTATCTGCTAGCTATCTAGCAGTACCGCAAATGGAAAGGTTGCGAATATGTTTGATTAAAATTTATTTTAATTTCTTATTTAAAATAATTTCTTCTTTTAATCGCTTGTTTCAAATCTGCTTGTTAGTTGGACAGGTAATTTGGAGTTGGATAGCCTCTTCTAGGTATGTAGGAGGAATGCAAATGGAAAGGTTACGGATAGGTTTTGTTAGAATCAATTTTAATTTCCGGGAGTTCCTTCAGAATTTTTCATTCTTCAAACATAACTTTGTATTTGCTCGGCGTTACGTGAAACACTATACGTGGGTGAGATACGTACTTGTAAAATACTATGTTTAATCAATATAATATTTTACATACAGCGGATAAAATAATTACTTGCATATCCAGTGTTTTTGGAAACAATTTTCTTATAAGAAAACTCTTCTCTTTAAATAGACATACATCTTCTTGATGAAGAAAGTGTCCTTCCAAGGAGAAAATAAATTTCCTTGGAGGTGGCAATTTTCTTTTCTAAGAAACTTTATTCTAAAAATACGATATACGTATAATATAATGTAGAAAAGAGTTTAGCATGCATACAAGCATGCGTGTATAATAAAAATTAGTAGAAAATTTATAATTATTCGATATACAACAGTATACATACGACAGTGGTGATTCAAAGATAAGTGAATCACCTTGTATAACATTTACGAGGGCCCACTTAATATTAGGCTAATTTATGACACGCTCTAATCACTCAATTCTCCCACTTCGAGCTCCCTCAAGTCCCATTAGTCGCCAGCCATATCTACTTTTTTTGAAAGTGAACTCGTGCGGAAAGTGAGTTTGGGGCATGAAAAGATTTTATTAACTCGCAGGTATCCGTTTCCCATTATGACGAAATCGACTCGGCCCTAGAAAAGTTCTAGCGATTTCTAACTTATAGTTTGCAGTATACAGTTTTCCTATAAGTTTCACCCACCAGAGATTTATTTTATTCCTGTTTTTATTTATGTTCGCGGTCCATGGTCGAAGAGTGGATTTTTGCCGAAAGATTAGAAGTTTTCAATACTGCAGTCAATATTGTGTAACTGCAGTTTTCTGCCTCTCGAGATGGGCGCGGGATCGTCATAGCAACACGTCAATATGTATCATGTTTCTTTGACAGATTGTCAAATTAAGTAAACACAGAAATATTGCCCCTACGAATTTAGGATTTTGTCAGTCAGAAATGTTTCGAAAACTATTTTCACGCTATGTAACAATTCTTTTGTATAAATTCAAAAATTCGCATACTTTATCCGTTCTACGGTGAAATTTACGTACTTGTAAACAGCTGAAGACAGTTAGTATTTAATATCGACAATGAAGCTAACAACGAAAAGAAAATATATTTGAGTTTATTGAAATAAAGAATATAACAAATAGTTACTAAGACATATGATTTATTTTGCTAAACTAAGATAGTGTACTGTCAATAAAATAGGTAGTGGTACGAAATTATTTATTTCCCACGATCGGCATGGGATTCGGGGTAGGATGGAAGTTCCCTGTGGGCGATTAAATTCGTGATCATAGAAAAAGGGAACGAAACGGAGTGAGCGGGAACGAACCGCGAACGATAGACACCAAAATTGCAGTTCCCACCGGTGATGGCTGAATTCTGTTTCAAACTCTGACTCGAAGGCTAGCTAGGCCCAGCGAGGAGGGGGAAGTCCGCGATTCATAACAGAGAAAGAAATTCGTACGATAATCACTCAAGTAATAGTCCAATATAATTGCGATAAACTCTCGATAATCACACGATAATCACTCGATAGACTCACGATAAATTCTCAAATATCCCTAATAAGTTCAAACGACAACGTGAAGTCGCCGCTGCTCTGGCTACCGCCAAGCGTTTCAAATTTTAATAAATTAAATACCGCTCCGTGATGCGGCCCTCGCTACGCTGCCGTACGCAGCGGTGCGTAGTTCGCCGACGGTGATTCTACTTCTATGCGGTATTGCGGCGTGCCTGAAACTCAAAAATATAAATGGTTTCTAACATATGATTCTAGGAACTCTTAGGGTGCGTTCCATTTAGCGCCTACAACGACCCCGGCGTCCATGGTGTTTATGTAGAACGTCCACATAAAGCATGCATTCAAATGAAATCAATGATTTTCCAACAGCGAGCAATATTAATAATATATTAGTACTACGAATAATTTTATAAAATTCAAAATTAGTGGAACGCACGCGGTCGTTAATTGTGCTTATGTCAACCCGCAAGCTGCGCTTCCCCACCTCGACCCGGAGCACGTACGTGCTCGTACAATACGCCGCAGGCTCAATTGCTTCTGCTCACTTTCGCTATTTACGTCACTTTGTGACGTGCAGCGATCTGCAACGTTCACAAAAAACAATGCAAAATCTGACTTGGATCTCGAGAAGAAATGTTAAGTAAATTATTCTTGCGATAGTTTGTTTGTTAAACGTAACATGGGAAACTAACATACAGCGGCTCGAGTGAACTTTTCTAGATCGCTTATCCGCCGGCGGTGTGTTTTTTTCAGCAAAATATACGTCGTGCCGGCTGCGGGTTATCGTCTCATAATGTATCTTGTAGGTAGTACAGCACCACTGCCTCCTAAAACACGAGTGGCGGATGCTGGAACGCGGAGGAGCGTGGGAAATGGGCAAGTTTTTTTAGTCAGATTCATGCAAAGTTTGTCGAAGGATCCAATTACTTCTTCGAGCACCTTAAAAACTTGAAAGCCGCCTGAACTGCGAGGCCGACGAGAAAATTAAACGACCAAAGAGCTAGGAGTTGCCACGGGTTTACTATAATTATCAGTTATCGAGAGCACGCTTGGAAGGATTCATAAACGAATGCACTGAAACCTTTTAATAGAAACGTTTGCTGCACCAGTTGCGTAAAAACTTTTGAAATGCTTGTATCAAGACGGGATATTAGCATGATCCTTTTTTCTTTGTCAACGAAGTAACCTAGTTGCGAGAACTCCTTAATAAGTACTTGCATTTACCATTAGCAGACTAAATGTCGTTAGAACATTGACTCTGATTATATTTAAGTTTTCGAGCACTTCGAACCCTTAGTGACTCGGCGTATGCTTGGCAAATATCAATTCAGGGAGTTTTGGAAATTCTAATAGTTTAGACAAAACTATGCGTTTCAAATGGTAAAGTTCAATAATAACATGTGGCTATATTTAAAGAGTAATTTGTTTTTTTTAGCAAAAGCCGTAAAGCGGCAGAGAATTTAGATGAAAGAGTGTTCGGAGAAATTCGAATTTGGAGCTGTATGGATATCGTTGATAAAAAAAACCAAAAAGGAAATAATTAGCTGAACTTTTTCAATTTAATAAAATTGCCGGAATAAAGTTAAAAACGGCCTTCAGCGAGAATAGTCGAATTAATGTCCGCGGTGAAAGGCGGTTCTTTTACAGAGAGTATCGTTTTTTAACGAAAGCAGTAAAGCCGCAGAGAATTCCGGCGAAAGTGAGAGTGTTCGGAGAAGTCCGAATTTCGAGTTCTATGGATATCCTTGATAAAAAGAGCCAAAAAGGGAATAATTCGCTTAACTTTTTCAATTTAACAAAATTGCCCGAATGAAGTTAAAAGCGCCCTCCAGTGAGAGTGGTCGAGTTAATATCCGCGATGAAAGGCGGTTCTTTCACGAAGTATCGTATTCACCGCGACTTTTCCGAGGAGTTAAAGCCTGCTTTAATGATATTACATCCGTAGATCCTTTCCCGCAGGCATATGTAATACAAGTGAGAATATTACACGGGAACTTTCAAGAAGTCCGCGATGGAATTTGCATGAAGGAAAATTGGGGAGATATATATATAATCATAAACTCTTTTCAATATGAACTCTAGGAACAGGAAAATTTGTAGTAGTACCATTTCATTTTACCCAAGAATTGAATGTCTTACCGGCAACATTTGTAAGAGCTACTCATTTTACATAAAGCCTGGTCATTTAATCGAAATGAATATATTATATAAACTTTAAACTTTAAGGCCTAATAAATAACTTAGACGATTGTATTAAAATGTACTAAAATATAAACCAAATCAACACGGAACTTGTTCTGAAACTTTGAAGCAAAAGATATAACAATTATTCCACTTGTAACCTAAACTATTCCATTAAAGCTAATTAATATTTGACCTTCACGTGACATATTGCGATGTATTAAAGCATTATTCAGAATTCAAAGGAAGATATAATGAGTCATCATTTGGATTTTAACTAAATTGTGTTGAACCTTCTCTGAGTTGGAGGGAGGTTGCTGGGAATAAATGAGTACGTGACCAGTTGCGTCTTGTTTCTTCTCGAACTCGTTTATTATATTTGAGTGTGTTCTAGGCGAACCGAAAATTGACACTTCCGCAGTACAAACACGCTGAGCCTTATTTTCCAACAAATTGTACTGTATTTACCTATCAAGTATTGAAGCTCGACTCATCAAATATAATTCGACTGAATAACCGAGAATTTCAGGCATTCTACCCACCCAATTCGCCCAACCAATCGGCACTGCGGCGGGTTATCCTGATTACTGAAGTTCAGAAATAGCTTAACAGAACCCACAGCTGAATATAAAAACTTGATTTATACAAAGCTCTGCGGTATGGTCAGCTGGAAAGATAATCATCAATAAGACACGCTTCTCCTTAAAGGGCCAAGGATTTTCAAAAATTCGGCATCAAAGAACTCCTTAACTCTTTGATGCCCGATCTTCTACCCGGATTAACCCTCACAGGATTTTAAGCCTGAGGGATTTTACCAGAAGTGTCAGCAGTTTTGCATGAATGCTGTAAGAACTTGGGAAACAAGTGACGAATGAAGGCAGAGATTTCCTTAATCATTATTCATAGAATTCAGAACTGAAAGAACGTACTACTACACTTTGTGAAATTATAATTCTAATATTGGGGATAATGATATAGAAATAAAAATGAGGAAATATTATAATTAGCAGTTCATTAAAAACCTTATTTAATCATTCTGAATTGAATTTATCGCGAACGGGGTGTTTGCTTGTCAAATAGTTTTATTAAAAGACGAATTTCCCAAACAAAATCTGTGATTTTAAGAAAAACCTAATTTCCACTTAATTACCATTTATATACCACTCGTAAGTTTGATCTGATTCAAAAGAATGCCAATATCACAGTCATCTACATTTATACTTATTGAATTCGAAGTACTCTCACACTTCCAGAACACGAATGAACTGATTTTGTCGCTGCTTATGCGAGAATGACCTTCGGTGTCAAAGGTGGTGCGGTTTCGTTTATGAACGCGGTCTTTTCGTCAATGTTCTGGTGTTAGCCGAGGGGACAAAGATACGACGAAGGGCGACAGTTAACCGAGATACGATTATACTACACTCGGCTTATGGTGTACCTTGGTTGGCCGCACTCTCATTTAAATGTCTGCTCTGAGTCCACTTTGCATAACACATTTCCAATGGAGTATCGGCGTGGCCGGTCGCGGAGTGCTAAAGCGCCTGTCATAACTCCTGCCTTCCCGATTTTCATAATCCCAGACTGCTTTGCCCTCAGAACTTGTTGCTTACTACCAATGTCCAACAACATGAGAACTGTAATATTAGGTATTACTATTCTCTAACGATTGTGTATGTAGAAAATAGAGTGACGTATAAATTCTTTTGTATAGTTCGATATTCTATAGATGGCAATTAGTCTGATTAGTCCGAGGCAATTAAAGTGATATTTCGCTCTCCCCAGGCAGAAAAGTTTTGGACTCGAATTTTTTTTATAGATTATTTGGAAAACATTGTAACGTGGATAAAATGTCAGGATTGGAAGATGTGGCTTCTGAATTATGAAAAATACTAAATAGATTAAAATATTATAAGTAAATATATGTTGTAATGTGTCCAATACTTTGTTACGTGCAGACTATTATAAATTGTTATAAAGTCAATCGCCAATAGACAACGGGACCAGTTAAAGGATTAAAGACCCAACTTTTTGTCACATTTCTCTAGATTCATTGAATACCGATGAAATTTCTATGAATTGTTCAAATTCATGCTTTACTCTGACGCGAAACCGAACTGCCCCAAATAATTTTTCTACGCGCAATAATATATCAGAGTATTCTGCATCCTTCATTAATTACATAAATTTATTATACCGTAATGCAAAAGTTCTGTTTAATGACAGATTTGATTAGCGAGCGAATTGCGAGGAGCAATCGACGTATTAAAGTCGTTTATCATCACTTCGGGAACGAAATTGTTCGCGTTGATTAATCCGGGGCTTCAATTCCCGATTTATTCGAACTTCTCTCCGCATCCATACATTCCACGAGCATAGTATATTAATTGATGCGTTCATTAACCAGCTTTGAAAAGACAGATGTATTTCAATAAGGCTAACGCGGATGCGTCCACAAGGTGTTTTTTTAAATATCGCGAATGGCTATCTTTTCATTGAAACTGATAGATCGACGGAAGATAAAAGAGAAACTATAGCGGAAATTTTACTTTATTCACGCAAAATGAAAGTGATACTGAAGACTATAAATACTACCAGTTTTGAAAGGGCAAAGTCGCTTATTAAGAGACTAAAACAAATAAATAAGATTATAACTATTACTAATACTTCTTTCTACAAGTATATTACACTTTATACAGTAAACGGTGATTGTTCAAAACTATTATTGAATAACTGGAAATTAAGGACCGAATTAAAATGTTAAAAATAGCTATCGTAATTTTCTACTTATTCTCAATAAATTGCTATAGCCATTTACCACATTTATGAAACACTCTGTATTGTCTATATAGGTGTCGCTCAAACCAACGGAGGCCTTCCGAATTTTCTGCGGCAGACAGGCCTGGATTCAAATTCCATCGATCATGAACATAATTAATCGGTGGCTATCTATCAAGTGCTCTAGACACTGGCAGCGCTAGGGAATGAAGGGAATCGGGCGAAGAACTGGAACGCGCCTTAATTAAGGATCAATAAATTCGGGATTCTCATTCGCTTGAACAGCTAATTTCGGACGTGCCGATTTAGCCGAATAGTCTTTGACGTTTCCCTTAGTTTCATCAGATTGACGATATTTATGCGAACCAGGTGTAGAAATGACTAATGTAGGATCTGATAACAATCTTATTGATGCGTAAATCATTCAGTAACATTAACAACTCTTTAACAATTCCGATGTCTATTTTCTTCGAACGAAGGAAAACAAAGCAAGCGATGATACTGTTAATATTTCTGTAAATATACATTTTAGTAAATCTATAATATCGAGAAAAATCAGATGAATTTACTGTATTATCAAAATAATCATTACTCTGATTGCAACCACAATATTGAAACTCGTCGTGAAGCTAAACATTATTGTACGATTGACTTTAATAAACAAACACTCGTTGATATATTATTGTTCCCCGAACGATGATAAGATAATCTAAACCTGGCTCGCTATAATAACAAATGCAAACCAACTGTACTAGATAATCTGAAAAAAGCATGACTTATCCTTGGATGATTTAGTGGACAACATAGTTACTGATAATAGCATTTACACTGGAATCGAATCTGCAAATTGCAAGCTACACTGTAAATACGTAGGATGTAGAATGTTTGACCAAACAACGGAGGAAACCAAACGATTTCAGATAGACAGTAGATTACACGGTTATTTGAGTGTGCAGCCGCTTGTTTCGTTCAGATGGAAATAGTCAAGACACGCCAGTCGGAATTGCTTTCCGTCCGTACAGTCGGACAACTTACAACCGTATCTATCACGAACCTTCTATTTTACGCGTTGGCGTGCTTCTCCGCTTTTTGTGCCTCGACTTTCATGGTAGTTTACGAAACGAAGCTACTTTCCAAGTCTTCGGCGAGCACTTGCACCGTTGTCGTGTTATCATAGCGAAGTTTGTATCGTTACGATCGTCAAACTTTGATAAAAGAGTATTGCATCTGGTATGCAGCAACCGTGAATTTGCTATTCCTGTAATTGCCTCAACTGAAATTGGACGATAAATTGGTCTCCGCTACTCCTCTCGCTAATCGCACAAAGCTCACTTGGAAATCGGATCAAACTAACGCACGGCTAATCTGAAGTAATGAATGAGAGATTCACGAGGGTTTGATAACAATCTCCCGACTTCTTGCTCGGTAAATGGGATATTCTATTGTACTTCTTAAAATATAAACGCTCTTTAATACTAAAGACAGGGTGTGATTAAATAACCATTACATTAATTGGACAAAGGTAAGGAAGCACGGATAAAATAATTATTTTTAAACTGGACTAACTGTAAGTAGAAGCAAATTAATTATTGAATAGGAAGTTAAAAGAAGAAACACTCTAAGCATTAGTATATGCTATAGTTAAGTAAAACTATTTCATAAACTGTCACAGCTTCTAATAATGAATTGCCTTTATTATGCGAGTCCGTTATTATTCTCTATGTAACTCATAATAAATTAAAATTCTTTCTAAATTCTCATTTAAATTTAATACAATTTTATTTATAATTCATCCAATTAGTGATAAACAACAATTTTATTCCGACTAATTATCGACAACCCTGTTTGAGTATCGCGTTCAAAAAATAGTATGTGCTTAATTAAAAGGAGAAATTCAAAATAACGTTGGATTTGATCGGGGTTTCTAATAAGCAAGAGGAACGTGTTCAGAGTGTGTGTTAGTTAGCGAAACACACCATGTAGTGAAAGACTCTATTTAACCGAGTAGTTCAATCATGCTTTTGGCAAGACCAATACTTCCAAGCTATAACGGAGCCTTATCAAAGGCAGTGTAAACCGGTGAATGAATTACTCGAGGCTCCAAACCCTTTGAATTGCAATTGCACACCCAACAGTTGATGAAGTAACTTAATAAGCTTTTCAAACAAAGCTGCGCCGCTTATATCTTCGAAATATTAATATTCTCTAAATATATTGAACACTGAATTGAATACTATTGAATACATTCAACATATTGCGAACTGGATTTGTCGTATAAGAATTCCATTTTAACTGAACACATTAAACATAGTGTGAATAGTGGAATAATCAGAGTAGTAATTCATGTAGCATAGCAGAAACAGTATCCGAAAATCTGGGGCAAAGCACTCATTTCGTGCACGAGCAACATCCACTCAATAGCCACCAGTATTTCCATGTAAACAAACCACATCCAGAAACTCTAACACACCCACACATCTCGATCACCTAAGCACACTGTTCAGACTTCTAATTACTCCTGAAACTGCGTCTAAACACCCGGAGCCCTGTAAAGAACACACAGTCACATGAACAACTCGTTACCCTTGCAAGAACACCACAGCTATGTTGGATTTCGTGAATTGAAAATCGATCATTTCCGATGTATCGATGTACCTGAAAACACAGCAATCGATCGTAATAAAACAAAGCGATAACTTTATTATATTTAAAAATACAAATTCTATATTCAATTAAGTTACCATGCAAAACTTATATTACAGTTATTACTATTTCCCTTGGTATTTAAAAAGACAGTAAACTATTAGCTAGTATTGTCACTATAATTAATTAGGGATAAGTTTAATATAGAATTATTAGGAATGATGATACTTTGTCCATTTCCTTTGTAATTTATTATTTTATGCAATATTAAAAATGTAATTGATGAAAAAGAACGAAAGTTTTTTCTTCTGGGAATTGCACTTGATAGGAATTCCAAGGTTGTATGATTTATATTCAGATCATTACAAGATAAACTCGACGAAATGCAACAGGTGGTCAATCTATACGCGCATCGTGAGATGTATGTAACTAAACGCCTAATATACTGCACTATCGCGCGTTGTCCATCGGTTCTATTACGACAATAATTCATCATACACGGTCAATCTACGTGTGCAGATCGAAGGATAATGTTACAGTTTCAAATTGTACTGTTCACAAGTTCCGAGCTGGAAAGCCTTTGCTACATGAATGATTATTATAGTTGCTGAAAGTACGCGAAGAGCAATGCGGAAAAAGATAAAACTTATAAATGCATAGACAGGTGGATGGATATTGTTAATTATACAATTTAATATTTTTTCTTATTATATAAATTAGTTAAAAGGCTAACAACTATACACACGCCTGTGTCATGCAGGATATAAGTAATTTCGAATTTTCTAATTTATTGATATTCAGGTTTTCTATTATAAAATAAAGTCGATAAATCAAAATTCCCTTTGTCTTTTTACTAGCAATGAAATGAGAAAATATTATTTGCATGCAAATAGAGATATTGCTTATCGCAACTCTTAAATAAGAATTTACTCGTCCTTTTTCTATCAACGAAATGGAAAAAAATAGTTTATATGCAAATACATATGTGTATGTGTTTCCTATTATAGCTGTCATGGCATTTGATCGAAACTATATTCGCTCGGTGTGTGTGCATGCGAATCTTCGCCTTATTTTATTTCTGGAACAAGAAGCGGCGAGTGAAAGGTAAATTGGTCAAAGGCTTGCGCAGGGAACCGAAATAACGGTTGGATTATCTCAAAAAGCACGAACTTTCCTCGCTGATTGGTCTTCAATCGAACGAATACTGTTTTCACCCAAGGCAAAGCTATTGAATCAGTATACAAATTTTTAGAATGCCTTTGAGAAGCAGGCTGCACGTGTCAGTCACATTCTCCACGGCATTTGTTCCTATTATGGAAAATGTTATGAAACCTGTACCTGAGCTAACTTGTATAAAGAACAAACGTGCTGTTCAATTAACTTTTTCCATCGTTAATACAGTAAGCTAATTGGTAATTGAGATATTCATTCCATAATTGCAAATCTGATAAGATTGAATAAAGATTTAGTATTCTACGTGAAAGGCAGTATTTTAGAGAAAAAGACTCTGTAATTTTAATTGTGATGATTCTTCCAGGAATCTCTCGGTTTATAAGCGGCACATCCCATCCGACTTGATTCCCTTCTAAAGCCCCAAATTAATTGCCGGCCATTCTAATTCCCGGGCGAGTTTTTGCCGGATTTTCAGGCACACTGCCTGATGATAGCTGCTAGCATAAAGTCGAGTGTCGAGTTTTCAGTGGACTCGTAAAATTTGTCATGACCGTTCACCGTATTTGCTCGGCGAGAGATCTCTCATGAACTTGACTGACGTATTATGTTGCAAAGATAAACATACCATGCACCGACAGAACGTATGGACGTAACTTCCACCGAAATTCCATCATCGTAAAAGGAGCACGTTTCAAGCGCACCGTAAAGTATACTCTTCAAATATCACAGCGGTTAATCTACGACATACGTATATAATTCTATTTTATAAACCGTTTGTAATTCAAACCGTAAAATATATATAAAGAAGTCGAATAAGAAATGAAAGGTTTGTGATTCAGTTTTTAAGAATGACTAATTTGTTAATCTCAATATATATTTAATAAGCTAGAATTAAATAAAATAAATATAAAGCTTTGTTGGATCGTAAGCATCGTAAAAGGAACACGTTTCGAGCGCACCGTAAAGTATACTTTTCAAATATCAAAGCAGTGAATCTCCAACATAAGTATACATATAATTCCATTTTATAAACTGTTTGTAATTCAAACCGTAAAATATATATAAAGAAGCCGAATAAGAAATGAAAGGTTTGTGATTCAGTTTTTAAGAATGACTAATTTGTTAATCTCAATATATATTTAATAAGCTAGAATGAAATAAAATAAATATAAAGCTTTGTTGGATCGTAAGCATCGTAAAAGGAGCACGTTTCAAGCGCACCGTAAAGTATACTTTTCAAATATCAAAGCAGTGAATCTCCAACATAAGTATATAATTCCATTTTATAAACTGTTTGTAATTCAAACCGTAAAATATATATAAAGAAGTCGAATAAGAAATGAAAGGTTTGTGATTCAGTTTTTAAGAATGACTAATTTGTTAATCTCAATATATATTTAATAAGCTAGAATTAAATAAAATAAATATAAAGCTTTGTTGGATCGTAAGCATTGTAAAAGGAACACGTTTCCAGCGCACCGTAAAGTATACTTTTCAAATATCAAAGCAGTGAATCTCCAACATAAGTATACATATAATTCCATTTTATAAACTGTTTGTAATTCAAACCGTAAAATATATATAAAGAAGTCGAATAAGAAATGAAAGGTTTGTGATTCAGTTTTTAAGAATGACTAATTTGTTAATCTCAATATATATTTAATAAGCTAGAATTAAATAAAATAAATATAAAGCTTTGTTGGATCGTAAGCATCGTAAAAGGAGCACGTTTCAAGCGCACCGTAAAGTATACTTTTCAAATATCAAAGCAGTGAATCTCCAACATAAGTATATAATTCCATTTTATAAACTGTTTGTAATTCAAACTGTAAAATGTATATAAAGAAGCCGAATAAAAAATGAAAGCTTTGTGATTCAGTTTTTAAGAACGACTAATTTGTTAATCTCAATATATATTTAATAAGCTAGAATTAAATTAAATAAATATAAAGCTTTGTTGTAAGAATATTGTCATATTGAAAACTTATTTAATGATTCTACATTTGTCGCTGCGTATGCCATGAAGTCAAAAGCTATCAAACCGCTGAACAATACAGGGCAACGTTCGTCCGATGCGATAAAACAAGCATCGATCACGGTCGAGCAAGGAGAAACGTCGGAAAGTCGGCTGCAGCAGTCGGCGTTGAATGAAAATGTTTGATCAGGGTTGTCTATAAGAGAGTACACACTGCGAGGATATAAAAAGCGGAGGGAACCTCGGCTGAAGTGTTACGATAAACCACTTCACCTGCTGCTTTCGTTTGGAAAATCCATCATACTTATACGCAGGCGTAAACCCTGAAAAAGGAAGCGAAAAGTCTTGAGATCCGCAGTAAACTCTGCTAGCCAGAGACTCTCATCCCTCCAAAGAGTTTGCCATTAAGAACGATCAAAGTTAGCTCCACATAGATATAAACTAGATATCCTGTAAGCTGAATTGGAAGTTCGACAACTGGAACGACCGTAAGAATACTTTCCCACTAGTAATCTGGATCATCCGTTTGCGCAATGTGTAATCTGGTGCTTGAAACATTTTCATTGTGCTTGAAAAAGTGAAAGGGAATTTATTTTAAGTTAATCGTTAGCTGCATTTGATAGCAAACACGCGTGATTTTTAGTTTCAGAGCATAATGTAACTGTTACAATGCGAGATTTAGACATTTTTATATTTATCGGGACGCGCTGAATCTTAACACGTTTCAATTAGACTTTGCAGTATTTGAAGTAAATTTCTGATCGAAATCTAAATATTATAATTATAAGTGTGTTATACTGTAAGATATGTCAAAGATAAATTTAGTAACTTGAAATTAGCTGCATACTAAAGCTAGTAACTTGAAAGGCTGTACAATCAAATTAAATTAAAATATAATGGGATTCGATATTTGATTACTTTCTCAGGATTAAACTAATAATCGTTTATGTACTTTAGGACACAACACACTGATCCTGGTTAGAGAAAACAATTGTCCACACGGAGAAATTCTATCGACAAGCCATGTTAAATGTAGAAATTGCCACTATGGAAATAACCAATGGAAATCAAGAACTTCCAAATGAGGAAAATACAGAAATTTTTGTAAGTTTCGTATATTCAACAATACTACTTAGGAGTTTCTTATACACAGAGATAAATGTATATTCCTCTGAATATAAACACTGAGTACGCCAACGTAAATTCTTCTGGTTCAATGAACCATTTGATCGAATCTCAAAATAAATTTTCCTCTCCTAAGTTTTACCATGAAACAGCACAGCTGTCAGTGCACCGAGTTCCGCGATTTCCGCATTAGGAGCTAGAATGCAATTTGCTGTGTTAATTGGAGCAGTGGAAACGAAATCACTGGGATACTTTTGCATTGCTCAGGTCAAGACGACAGAGCGATTGAGTGAGAACGATAGTGGCTGCTCGACATCGCAGCAGGAAGTAATGAACGACGCGGAGCCAATCAGTGTACACACCGTGTCAAGTAAGTCAACTGATTTCCCATAACTGACAAATCCCCGTTTCTCTCAGCCTGACATGTTATCGTAACCACGTCTGTTCATGATTCGTATTGGCATTAACGAGCTATCGTGAAAATTTCCAACAATTATCAATTATTCGTACGTGATACTACGAACAGAAAATAAATGGTTTAAAAATACAAGCTGTTGCATGAAAAGCACGTATGCTAACAGTGTTTATATTTTCCATCAGCTCATATAAAATGTAAGCGCATGGAATATGCTAGTGCACTTTCGCCAACAATTGTGCCGATGGTTAGCTGACAATACAAAATTACAATGTTCCAATTCACCGTATGGAAATACACGGAAATCTCACGAATTTTTTTATCAAATTTCTCATATGCGTGTACTTTATCAAGTTCTTATTCGCTAACTTATATAAAGAACAAATATGCTGTTCAATTAACTTTTTCATCGAAAATAGAGGAAGCTAATTGGTAATTTAAATATTCATTCCATAATTGCAACTCTGATAAGATTGTCACATTCTCCACGGCGTTTGTTCTTATTAGGGAAAATGAAGAAATATTTTCCATCAGCTCATATAAAATGTAAGCGCATGGGATATGCTAGTGCACTTTCGCCAACAATTGTGCCGATGGTTAACTAAGAATACAAAATTACAATGTTCCAATTCACCGTATGGAAATACACGGAAATCTCATGAATTTTTCTATCAAATTTCTCATATGCGTGTACTTTATCAAGTTCTTATTCGCGATGTACCAAGCACGCTCGGAGTTAATCGATGCAATCTTGTAAGAAATCTTGACCTTTTACGAAGTTCTTCGAGACTGACCTGTAACTGTCTGTCAATATCGAGACTCTTTGTCTCCGCAATACATCGACCAACGTTGGTAGTTATTAGCTGAACTAATAACAAACGTCATGCAGACTGTTAACAAAGTCAGTATAATTGAGTTTGAGAGCTTTCCGAATTAATAAACTGGGTGAATCTTCATTAAGCTTTAGTTATACTTGTTTGACTTTATTTATTTATTATGTGACATTAGTTTAACCTAAAGCGCTTTTCCTATGCAAATATTGATAATGAGTTAAAGGTTTTATTTATTGATTTTATTAATTAAAACACTAAGCAGCTAATTATCAGTAATCTATTCACTTTGTTTATTCGAGAAACCCGTCAAATGTATAATTATATTTAATTTAAGTTTACTTTGTCAATCCATTTGTGCTATTTTCCTCACAATTTTACAAAACTAAATTTTCCGTATGTCATTCTCTGTCAAATGGAGAATAAATTTCTCGTGCATTGTTGGCTCATCTACGTGCGAATCTGCATAACTGCAAATCTTCGCATTCATAAAATGCAGTGAAGGTTAACAGTTTAAATCGAAATGAAGTGAGGGATGCTAAGCGTGTGTCATAAATCTTTGGTAAAAGCGCGCAGCATCCCTAAAAGCAGAAATAATCCGCACATCTCGAAATGCTGGGATTTGCATCCGCGTTATTTTGCACATTTTTCGACCGGAAATCTGTATTGCTTTTTGCGTGTTCGGTTTTTACAGTAGTGTGCACTGTTGTTTGCAATATAAACCAATTATAATCTACTGTACATTTTTCTGGCACTTGTACCATACGTGAACTTCGCAACTAAACTTGCAAGTATGATGAATTCAAAAAGTTAGCTTTTATCTAATTTGCTAAATGTGTTAGGAATTCACTGTAACTAATGAAATATTCTACAATAAAAAAAGAGCAAAGTTAGCTATGCGTGAGAAGCAGCTTTCAAAGTAATAAATAAAGTTTAGCTTATTATTAACGTTTTAAAGGTCACGAACAATATATAAGCAATAAAGAGGATGTTTAAAACAGCGCTAGAAGAACTCTCTAGTCCATAAATCTGCAAGTCAAAGCTTGTCCAGTGTCAAAAAAGCAGTAAAGCATCTCCACTGCCCGTTTGATTTTCAAGAGTAAGCTCGTCAAGTATTGCATTTTGCAGAGTGTCGATGAGTTTCGTAGATTTAGCCATGTCGAGGAGGCGAGCGCTTGCAAAATTCTTATCATTTTCAGCCGATGGGAGGATAGAGAAGCTTTCGAGTAGACGTGAATGGTTCAATGCTTCCACTTTAGCCAGATTTTTCGGAATTCGGCTATACACTGTAACACGTATTAACCGAAATACTCCGATATTTTTACGTGTCTCTGGCAGCACGATTCTACTCTATATTTCACACAAAAAATAATTCCAATATGATGCGGATTTTACAAGAGTGGAAAGGAATTGAGTGCCTCGGATTATCAACTTTAGGAAATGTTTTTTTAATAAAGAAAACTGAAAGTTGCTCGAACAAAATTAAAGTTTATAACATTAGTAGCAAAGGGAAGGCGTCATGATTGTTTGGGGACAATTAAGTCTCGTGAAAAAAGGTAGGGAAAATGAGGAAACCCATTTTTAATATTGTGTAACTTGCTATGAAACATTGCAAGCTCATGGAAGATCTTACCAGATTCAATGTGATTTCGCAAAGCATTGATTTCAAATGTTCATATAATTGGAAAATACAGTAAACAACAGGTGACAGTTGTGCAAACATTTTTCAATATCCCATACACAGAAGGATCACCAAATACTATTAACTGGTCTGGACGTGGTCAAAGGCCTGCGCCTGCGTGTAACGTTTATTGGTGTGAACCAAACTAACATGATTATCAATTACTTGCATGTATGGCAAATCAAAGTCAAACAGATTTGAGAGTGTAAAGCTTTTAACTTTTACGACAAAATAATTCGTCCACCTGCCACGTACAGATTTTGTTCAAACAGCCTATATAATTATGATATATAACACCAAAGTAACAAGACTATTTTTTCGATCAAATAAATTCAAAATATTGCTAAAACTTTTAATTGAATATTCTGTACGAATCAAACGATCTCTAAATCTGTCTTACGTCATACTTTGAGATTTGCTATCTCATATAATTGCCGGTTTAGGATGATTTATCGTATAACGTGGTACCATTTTGGGATTAAGTTCTCGTTATTGGAAATTGTTTCATAATATTTCGCTCTACAGTTAACTATGCTCGGTGCTCCGCGTATTTAGTAATCTAATGGAAAGCAAAGCGTTAGAATCTAACAGTTAGATAGTGCGAGGGACGCGTTACTGCTAATGCAGAGCGCGCCAAGTGACTAATGGCTAAGATTGCTATTCTATGCGTTCTCTTGGTACAAGCTCGTCTCTCATTGTCAGATTAATCGGACATTTCTTCCACTCGAGTCTCACTTCTCCTACGGAAAACACATCCTAAAGCGTACCTAATGAAATTCTTTTCTTCTGAATTCCTTCCTTGAATTACCGCCCCCGAAAGCAGAAACGTATGTACGTGGAGAGGAAATTCATTTTTTGCAGTTCTACTTGCACTTTAGTATTCCTGTTAGTTTAGATTAGGAAAATACATGGCAAAGTGAATAATTATAAAGTTATAAGTTCTAAAAATAATGTGATAACTCAATTTTCAACTACTTCAAGAATCTATTGAATGGTAGGGTCCCATCTCCATTAATCGGGAAATATTATAAAAGTGTAGTCTGTGAAATATAATTAATAAAAAATCACTAGTAAAATAATTCAATACAATTCATAAACATAAAACAGCAACACGTACAATGAAAAATACTGTAACATAATGTTGCAGTAAAGTACCTCTTTTCTAAAGTCATAACAAGACTCTCCGAAAGAATGTAACAGGGAAAAGGAAGAATTTCCCGAAAATGAAAATTGGATCTAACAAGAGGCAGCAATAAACAGAAGAGGAATTATTTCCTCCGGCATTTAACCCTGAGGAATTCTTTGTATATTTGGGTGAAGTGGGAGCGGCACGCTCCTTTTGTTTCATTCCTTATATTTATGGAATCCGCTGTCCTATCCTATCGGAACGTCCTCATCATTACCCTTACTCAGGACTGGACTTCGTATATGTCCAAGCGACCTTATCTCGAGAGCGTCGTTCAATGCGTACGCCCTTTTGACCGTCGCGATTTATGCGACTGTCAACGTCCTCCCTGTAAGATGAGACCTTTCTCTTCTGATATTAATTTATCTCTTGCAAGTACTGAGTGTTCGGGAAAAATGACGGGAATGTGCTAGCGAGCAGAAGGCGAAAAACCCTGGAATAACCTTTTAATGAACTTAGCCAGCATATTAATGAAAATGTTATGGCTAAACCCTTCTTATTCGTTGCGCCCCTCCCTTAAACTTCAAACTTCCTGAAATATTCGTGCTTTCCCCGAGGGAGTGGATTTCGAGAATAAAATTGTGCTAGAAGTTAAAATTCCGACCGCTTTCATATCTTTAATGATAATCCAACCGTAATAGTAAATTAGATTATAAAAAACTTGTTTATGATTAGAGTCCACAACAAGCGGATGTTTGTGAAATATCTGATAATTACTTTGGAAATCCAAAAGAATAATTCAATAGAAATTCAACAAGTATTAAGCAATGTCTTCCGCAAACTAAGTTCTATTTTTAATGCCATTGTAACCAAATTTCAAATTTGTTATTCATATGTATTTACATACACACACATGTATTCAGAGTACCAGATCAGTTAGGAATCCGTGACTTGTATTTACTGCTAAAGAGTTTGTATCCCCGGATTTCAGATTCACCGGAAAGTCAGGAGAAAGCTTCGCCCGAACTAGCTCGCAGGATTTCCAGGACCGAGGCCGTCAAGCAAGATGCTATGAAACTAAAGACAGCCACCCTGGACAGGATGGGCAGGATGTTCAAACAGCGGCCAAAGGCTCCCAGTGAAGATAAAGCGTCGGTGAGTATACGTATATTCACATACACGGTGTTCCGAAAATATTGTAAATGACTGTAGCCATCTTATAGCTTATATTAGATACTGTAAGAAACCGTGGAGAAGTACAAGTTGAATTTGGCCCGGACATAGACAGATGCGTACGCACCAAAAAGCGACAATATACTGCAGTAAATGTTGTGCATCGCATGATGCATGTATACAGGGTGTTCCGAAAACATTGTTAATGACTACAGCCATCTTGTAGAGAAGCCGGAAATGAAAATGGCTATTTTCAAATTTAGATTTGAATATCCGTTTTCGAAAAAATTCAAAAAAACTGTGGACCAATGAAACACTGTCACATGCTTTTACGACGGGTCTAATCCCGAGGGTTAACCCTCTTCCTTCGGCAGACGATAAAATTGGTTCTTAATATGTATTTTGTTTACAATACAAAATATTTTTTTTTACAAGAATTTTTTCGAACACGGAGACTCGAATCCAAATTTGAAACTAGCCATTTTCATTCCCGGCTTCTCTACAAGATGGCTATTGTTATTAACAATGTTTTTGGAACACCCTGTATACATGCATCACGCGATGCACAACGTTTGCTGCAGTATATTGTCGCTTGTTGGTGCGATGCATCTGTCTACGTCCGGGCCAAGTTCAACTTGTACTTCTCCACGGTTTCCTACAGTATCGTTAGTGCCCGAGCTTTCGCGACAAGCTTGCAAGCTACCAAATTGAGTGGGTCGTGTGGAATCCGATTTCGTTAAGGGTACAGCGTGGCATGAGTCAAGTGGCCCGGAAATCCTGCTGTGATGCCTTACATATTACAACCTCAAGTTACATATTGAAACTACTCTCTTCCGGCAATCGATTATTTACGTTACACGATGGAAATTCTTGTGGATAGAATTGTTGTATCATCACTGTCTTGATTTTTGACGTAGAATGATTCTGGAAATTTGAATTCATTTCTATTTCTAATGCGGAATAAAATAAATGGCAAATGTTTCCTAACTTTTACTTAAGTATGACATTTTCATGAAATAACATTCGGAATTATCGGGAGCTTCCTTAACTCTAATCGTACCACGATGTGACTCTGAGTCACATTTCAGCATTGAATTTAAATTTTTTGATTATTTTATATTGCATTTCCAACAATTTATATGGCCTGTGTACAATATTTTATGTTTATATATTGCTTGTTTGGATACATAAATGTATTTAAACTATAAAAAAAAAACAATAACATTTTAATTATTCCCATGATTCTCATAAGTGACTGAGAATCACATCGTGATATGATTCGTTGTAAAAACACGTGGTACAATTAGTGTTAAGAAACTTCGAGAAATTCCTGCGGATTATTTGCGTGGGGACTTCATGCTAATAATTAGTGCGAGCTTTTTGAAATCAGGTGGAAACAACCAATGGTGGGAGTGAGCTGGATTTGGCAAGGCGAAAGCAGAAAACAAATTCTTTAGGCAGGATGTTCAAGCTCGTGGACAAAGACGGATCACCGAAAAAGCTTTTCGTACCACCGCGATCGGGCTCACTGAGTCGTATTCTCCGGCGACATCCACCTGAAGCGGAGAATACTCCTTCCGAAAGCACACCCGGCATGTTTTCCAGAATGCTCAACCAACTCAGAGGAAAGCACAGTTTTGTTATATTCACCGAACAATATTGAATTTTTCCACTGTAATAACTATTCTGAATATTTTAGTACCTTTAATTACTTAAAATTCTTAATTTTCAAGCGGCCCGCTCTTAAAAGTTTGAGCAGCCACTGCTGCACCACGCGTATTTTTTGTTATATTACATTTGGAATTGCGTTACTTAAGAACGGCAATCAGGAATGATTTCCATTACCGGCTATTTGAATGTAGAACGTTGAAATTTTACTGAAGTGGGTATTCTGGTCTAGATTGTAAAATTATTAACAATTTTTGGGATGTAATTAGTAAATTAGAACAACATCATTCGGATGCAATCTTTTTTCTACATTTGTATATATTTGTCAACGACTCGCCGGAACTAGAATTATTTCAAAATTCGTTTTCCTTATGTTTTTATTAATTCAATAATATGTGAAAAACAGTGGAAAAATCAATAATGAATATTCGAAATCTCGCAGTTTAATTATATTTCAATTCTGTTGTAGATCCTAGTTCCGCGGAGAATCACATCTTCAGAGATTGTAATAACGCCTTTTTTTTTATTTATTCAAACGAACCATAGATCCGGATTCACATCCGCCATGCGACTGCTCTCTTTTCCTTTTTCCTTATTTCTACCTTCTCTGAAGAATGTTTTTCAGTTCTTCAAAAATGTATACTTGTCATTGAAAGATGCATATACGTAGACAAAAAAATTGGCACTCATATTGTCCTAACTTAGTAATTAAATCCCAAAAA
Organism: Ectemnius cavifrons; assembly: GCA_964023945.1. Lineage (NCBI taxonomy): Eukaryota > Metazoa > Arthropoda > Insecta > Hymenoptera > Crabronidae > Ectemnius > Ectemnius cavifrons. Next base: position 4,076,761 of record OZ030380.1, on the reverse strand, counting down.
TTGTTAATAATAATACAATCTAGACAAGAATATCTCCTCAACGGTTTGCTGGCAGAGTAGAAGCAAAGTACTGTCAGTCTATTTGGGATAAAATGCGCTTGATTTACACGCGTTGTTGGATATACAGGTCGGCAGCACAGTGGGAGCAAACCTGGCGAAGGAAGCCCGAGGGTTGAAGGGAAAACGGCATCGTTACCGCCTAAGGTACCATCCTCTTTCAGGACCTCAACGCATTTACCTTCCACGCCATCTTCGCCCACAACCACGCCGTCCAAACAGACGTCACATCTGAATGAGCCGGATGTTAAACATTCCCGTTGATAAAACACACAGCATGTGCTCACTATTTCAACACGAATCGAGCGGAAAGAGAAAAATTCCCAGCAAGTAATGTAAAGGTTTTTACGATCTGATATGTACGCGCTTTAAAAATGGTAATAAACGAAACTGACGCATCCTCGATATCGTTAATGTCACAGCTTCTTCCTACTCTGTCAATGCAACGAAAATAGCTAACGAACTGAAATTAATACGAAATGCCGAATAATTTGAAATTATGAAGCAAGATAAAAAGGTTTGTTAGTAATGTATTGATTATTTGACATCGTTTTTTATTGCATTCCGATCTTATATGTTTAATTAAATGACGATGGAGCATGTTTTTATATATTGGATTCTTTTTAAAATGTTTTGATCCTGAAAACGGTAACTATGGAATATTTCTGCAACGATTTCGTCTAATATGGGGAAAACAGGTGTAACCAAATTCGATTTTATGAAGCATTGGGCACCTCAAGAATTTCGCACTGGTATTTTTATGGAAGAATTCCTGATATAATGAAATGTTTAGCATCATTGTTGTAAGGCCAGACTATATGAAAGCACAGTATAGCTTTAATAATTACTTTATAATTAAATGTTATATATAATATCCGGAAATAACATTAATTTTTCGATTATTAATTAACCAAAATCAGCATTCTATTTCAATGTAAAACTCACAGCAACTGCTATAAGTCCAAAGACATTTACTTATAAAAAGTCAAGTTCTTCCAATGTTCCAATTGGATTGCCAATCGATGGGAGCGTCTACATTAATACTGAATGATACTTGGTACATTAATACCCATTTCGACTTGTTTGGTCAGCAAAGACATGTTCTACGAAAGATATATTATAATTGCGGTTGCTTCCATTAATAATGAATGTCCATTGGGTTAACGAGAGGAGAGGATGGTTAGTTCTACAGGGATAAATAGGGGCGGCATAAAACACTCAAGTCGTTTTATTGGAAGAGCCACCTTTATTATGCACGCGCAGCACTCGTTTTTCGTTGGCAACGATCGCGCACGCGCGCTCTCTTTATCCGCGCGAACTTCTTTCGGCTTGCGCCTAATGTAACCTTAAGTTTCTACCGAGTAGTGCAAAATGCGAGACAACCGGTGTCCCGTCGTGCTTCGCACGCTATACACTTCCGCCTCTGCCGTAGATACACATTGACCGCTATTAATTACCTCACGTTTACAATTGCGATAAAGGTAAAGCCTTGCCTCGTAAAGCGCCGCGCTATTGCTTACATTGATTTGCAACTAACTTATTATTTCCTATTTACAGAACGAGCAGCAGGACAATCGATTGGAAATGCCCCTGTTAGTCTTAGTGTTAGTACGTGAAGAGAGGTGAATTCGAGCCTACGGTTCTTGCTGCTCGAACCTTGTCTTTATTGTTAACCCTAAGAGTCGAGTATTTGCAGGACCTGGAAGATCAAGTGTGATTTAAGATAAATTGGCGAGCTTTCCCAATGCATATTTTGATAATCAAATTATTGGTGGTTCTTTAAATAGTTTAGAAAGACCTGGTGTTTTATTTTATAAGAAATCCCAATGCATTCGTAATAAATAGTACTGAAATTATAGAATTTATTCTTCTTATTGGGTGATTTACAAAATATTGAAATGTAAATTCAAAGCACTGGGAAATTAAACTCCACGCGTTTAACGTAAGTTCATAATCTGGGAAGCTTGTATATTACCATACAATTGAATATACCAAATATAAATATTTAAAACGGTCTCGCTATATGTTAAATAATTTATGAAAATCACAAGTGTAATGTAGAACGACTCATAGAGTTAATTACGTGTTCCTATAGAGAAGCCTCGGCCTTCAATTCCGAGCATATAATTCCCACGGTGCACCTATTACAAAATGAAATTGGCACAAACCTTTAGACAAATATGTTCCGATTAGTGCATAAATGCCTGTAACAGTTACTTCTTCTGTCCAATCACCGTATAGACATAGACTCCGCGACGCATTGCACGTTAATTCAAAAAATATAGACCTTACGTATCCGCTAACTCTTCCGGTCTAATCCTATGTACAATTCACCTCCACAATCCTCTAGCATTGACCATACAATCATATAATGTTTAACTAATTATCACTCTAACATCTGTTCCCGAAGGTTCTCCGAACTTGCGCTCGTCGACTTACTCAACATTCAATCGAGCAGTGTAAATTATCACAGAGTAACATAATCTTATCGCGTACGAACTGAGACCTAAATTCGCTGCATCCTTCGCCCGATTTTCCAATACAATAAATACATTTTATATTTTATATCTCGTTGCGACAGCATATTTATTAATTCAATTGAATATATTCTTCAATTAGAGTTTCATTCGATAGAAAAATCTCTACTTTTGATTAAGATCTTTCGTTAAGATGGAGAAAATTCACTGCGTTTAAATCGAAGTCAACTCAAACTGTTTAATACGTCCAGATATGAAAATGGAAAATTGGGCGAAGATGCTGTAAAAAAGTGTTAAACTCATTATGTATACATTGTATCACACGATTGGAGTCCTAAACTCCGAAGACGTCGACATCAATCGTATAATAGAAGAATTATACTTTAATAAACGATACACTTATGATATAAGTCATATAAGCATTCTTAAGAAACGTATAAAGAATGAGTAAAAGACCTCACGCACGCCTCGTCACTTCTGCGCCCAGATAGAACGTTCTACGGTTTTCTATTCTCCATCAATATTATACAAGAACGCCCGTCTTCTTACACTAGTTTATGTGATATGGTACGTTGGTTTGCTAAATGCACAATTTGGATTTCCTTCCTTCGATGAATGCAACTCGTTATTAGTTACATGTGCGTGGTTCGCTAGAAAAATTCTGTTTCGACCTTTCGAAGCATCCTCACTTTTATAGGGTTTGAATGTCCAGGGATGCTATTGTGTTTAACAATAGAATTAATTCATCCCCGTTTCATCATTTTATAGATAAGACTTAAGAGTGTTGCGAATTTATAAGACGGAAGACTTTTACTGTCACATTGACCGATATTTTTCGAAAGTAAACGGAATACGTAAAATGTAACGCAGATATTGATAAATATATGATTAAAATAAAATAATTATTTTATATCACGTTTCATAAACGCTCTTCTAATAGAACTTCGTATTTGGATGGTATTCCGATTCTACTCGACCGATTTTTATTAAACGAAATTAATGTAATTGCTTTAAACAAGAGCAATTTTACTTTACTCGAACATTTTTCATGAACGAACAAAATCAGTTCATCAAGCAGGACACACTCTTATATAAATTTATACCAAAATGATTGAGTTCATACAACTGTTGATTTGCTTAATGGATAAATGGATTAATTCCCATTTAATTTATTAGAAATCGTTATTCTATTAAATTCGTCTTGTGTACCTATTTCAAATGACTACTAGTCCGTGCACTTTAAAAATTCCAGATCCGTCGAAGGACAATCTGAAAATATACCGATCGAAGTGTCGGCAGGCGGACTGGCCTAAATCGAGAGCCGATATCAGATCGAGCAACCAATTCACGAGAGCACAGTGCTTTCAGTGGCGATACTGAAGCCTCGATAAAGCTGCTGAGCAATCCTGAATATTTATGGAATAATCCTCTTGGTGAGCGAACCTTTGTAATCATCATATTGCGAAGTCATCCACAGTTTTTAAAATGCTCAGCGTTAATGAAGATGCTAAGTGCTTACTCAGAGTTTTTACAGGAGAAACAATGGAAATGAATATTTAATCGCTGACAGTTATCACGAATTTGTGATCAATCAATCGCTTAATTGCATAAATTATACGTGGAGTTATTATAATTTTTATGTATGCGACACTCGATACTTCTCAACGGTATGTAAAATCAAAACGCTATTCGTCGTCTTTTTTAAAAAGTGAAATAATTTAAATAATTATGAATATATGATTCTAGAATAAATTGAAATATTTGAAATTCACGAATATTTATGCCTTGATACTTGAGTTCTTGAAGTACTCAGACATTCTGATACATAAGTATATCGTTTACATAAGAGTTTGTCCCACTCGAATTTCCCGCACGTGAACCTAGAAGAACAATTTTGGAAAGCTTCTACGTCTTTCCCCGTGATTACTTCGTCCCATTAGGAATGCTATTATCAGCAAAATATGCGTTACACATTCAAGAGTAGAGATACAAATACAAGGTAGTTTATATGCTTGTATACGGAGATACATATACCGGATTAATTCGGTGGATTAGAAACTCTCTGTCCCATTCGGCCAAGCCCTTTGCCCGTCCATCGTCATCGACCAACAAGATTTCTTTTTTCTTCCACAAAAATATCTCTTCTACGATATTCTATCCTAACAGCACAATCCTACTTTGAACACCGACAAGGTATACGAAAGGCTCATTCGCACTATTCAAATTATTTGAATTCAGGCGGTTCGAATTCGAATGACTCATAACAGTCGAACGATTTCTTATTTTACTTGAAACTCGAAAGTAATTTCGAAATATATTTCAAGTCATGTAAATGGTAAGTTCGTCTTGATCAAGTGCTTTTTCGAAATGCCTGAATTCAGGCGGTTCGAATTCGAGTGGCTCATAACAGTTGAACGATTTCTTATTTCACTTGAAACTCGAAAGTAATTTCGAAATATATTTCAAGTCATGTAAATGGTAAGTTCGTCTTGATCAAGTGCTTTTTCGAAATGCTTGAATTCAGGTAAGTTGAGCAACCGGAATGATGTTGAATGTTGGATACAACTATTGTATCAATAACTATTATTGAATACAACGTGACGCTAAAATACATTTTACTTTGCAATTCCTTGCTGTCCGAAGCTGTACTATCAATACAGTAATTTAAGCACATCCACTAAGAATATAGATCGCTCACAAGATTACGAAGAAAGGTAATTTGACTTACTGTCTACTGAGCTTTAGAATTGCTACTGTAAGATTTGTTGATATTGTACGCTAGTCCTCAAAAGTATAAGAGTAGATTCTCTTGTTGACACAGTTGCTAACATTGTTTATTTCTTCTATGTCAGTTAAATCTGATTTATAATTACTTAGACGAAATGAAAAAAATTATTTGTATGAACGGACTAAATATCAATTTTGTGAAATTATTAAAAAACTAATATTGGTGCCTTGCATTTTAGATTTATTCCATTTGCCACCTTTATATTTCATTCAATGCAAATTAAGTATTGTAAAAGCAATCCAACTTTTGTAATCTACCGAAATTTAGAGCTAATTAATATAGAAATTGTTTTTTCATGTTATAAAATGCAACTGGCAGCAATTTCTGCGTATCATATACTTCTGGTCGGCAGACTAAGCCAACACACAATGGACTGGCAAAAGTATCGATTTCACTGGCGAGTGCCTTTAAATATGAGAACATTGAATCCTACGAATGATTGACGAACATTAAAATTGGCCGTTTGTTTATGTACAGCTCGTGTGTATAAACATTCCTCCAAAAATACAAAATACTTCTTTTAGGAGCTTTGCTTATGTTCCTTTCACTACCTTTCTATCTCACTCTGTTTCTCTTTCTCTGTTTATTGGAAAACCTAGTGGAAAAATATAGAATGAATATGCCACACCTATTTTGACAGTTTAGCAAATTTACTCTATACAATTCTCAAGGTTTTCCTTCCCCGTATATAATTCGGTAACTCCCAGTTTACCATTCTTTTTACCAAAATGCAATTAAGTACATGCCTCCGCGCTATTGTTATTCTAAAGGTTCTAAGTACTGGAAGTGATAATCGAATTTTTTCTCATTATCCCCTCGAATTTCTATTCTCAAAGACAAATTGCTTTTTCATTTAAACATTCCATTATCGTAAATTCTATCATACCATGAACCAGAAATTTGATTGGACACTTTTGTTCGGATAAATTTATCGTAGCGCTTTTGCGTACATTGCATTTTCTCTCGGTTTCTTATTGTATTTTTTATACTTTAAATCCCAAGCATAATAAGTATTCACAATTAATTGTTCAGAATAAATTAATGAAATGCATATGTACAGCATTTATAAAAATGGTTGGAGTATCATTTTCGTGTCTGTGTGAAAAATCACTTCCTTATGCAGGAACTCGAGTTCCTAACTCGAGCGTTTTTGTAGCCTTTAATAAAGTAGCACAATTCTCTCGCACGTATATTGTCGGATATATAGTGTACATGTAATTACAGGGTGTTGTAAAAAAAATATCGAAAGGACAGTGTGTACACGAGACATCAAAAACTGGTCGATTCCTTTAGTTGATTTTTGAGTGATTAATTGCCAAGTAGTTCGACAAATTATTCATTAAAGTGAGATGTAAGAATACATCGTATAGACGGGAGATTTCTGAATGTTGTCGAATAAATGTCGTGAACGACCATAAAAAATGAAAATTCGATATTTAATATTAGTTCAATTGGTCTCGCGTTTCTGAATTTATTGGAATTCACAGCTAAGAGCGATTCGACTTTATTGGCTCCCCTAGAAAGTGATATAGTCTCTAAGAAGATGCGAGTTTCTTGTTCCCACTGAATCGTTTTATCTATCTTGTAAACGAAAAGCCGTTAAGAAGCTCCTCGTCTATCTCTCCACATTGTTTATTGCGCGCCCTATACAATTTCTCAATTGTCAATGCTTAACTGATACCTCTATTGCGATCACTGGACGGATGGCTGCCACTCACAGTTCCTATTCTCTGTAATTCGGGTTTTCTCAAAGAATTTACCTTTGTCCAAGGTGCAGCGAAATAAACGGATGAATGTCAGAATTCAATATTCCATGTTAACAACAAAATTTCAATTCGAACGCTTCTGAAATTGAAATTTCATTACCTCGTCATTTCTTGTTAGCATTATCATTACTGTAATTTTGAGGGGATTAGTAATAGTTGCATAAAAATTAATAGGACTCCGAATAAGGATGTTTTCAGCAGTTTTCAATATGGAATACAATGTTCGCTACCTATTTCATTAAAATTGTAATACAGAGTAAACCATTGAAATTAATTAAAACTACACACATCATGTTTTATTCCCGAAACGATAGAAACGTTCCCTCCTTTTCCAAGAAATAAAATAAACAATTACAACGGGATGTAAAAATAAATTTTAATTTACATTTCGCAACAAGTCGTTGCAAGTGGACATTCTTTTATGCTTTTGCTGCAACTTGGATATACCTTCCGAAAATATGGCAACTCAACGTTCCTCGCGTCCTACACTACATGCGATATGTAACTCGGAGTAAACTAGATCTATACGACGATAAATACGAGGAATGAGAGTACTAATCCTCAAAGGGTGGACGAACAACCTGCAACATCTCTTCAGTCGTGAACTGAATCAGCAAGCTATTTCCGGAATAATGCCTTAATGGATTGCAAATTCCTCCAACTCATTTGCAACCAATTAATAAAACAATTATATTGAAGTACGAACTTCATTATTGCTTCCTTGGAGAACTAATTGTCATTTATTTGTGCCTGAGAGCGTTCGATGAGATTCGCAATCCTCCAAGTTTCCCGAGATGTTTCTGTCGCCCATTGAATTGCTTTATTGGTTTCACATCGAACTCTTTAAAGCTCTAGAAATCCACAATAAATGCAGGCATGCCGCTGAATTCGAATGCTTGGCTCTTATTTGCAAATTCATACATTTTTAATAAATGTAAAACTTTAGAGATACGTTACGCATTATTTCCGAAATAGCCTGAAATATGTTCGTGACTTCTCAACATCGACGCAACAGGTGTACACTACACATGTACGCTAATGAAGGATCGTACGCACAACGTTAAAGCTATGTACGTTATTCTATTCATACGATTATCCCTTTACACGAGAACCTAATTTACAATCAAATGTAATCATTTAATAATAATGTGTATCTCTGCCACGTGTATCTAATTGTAGCAACAGTGCACTTCATCATTATTGATTATATAATTGAGTGACTTTACTTTTCACCTCAAATGAGAAACGTTTTTTGGAACAACAATTTCAACTCAGTGGTGAATATATTCTGTGAAAGGAAATTTATAGTTTCTTCTAAGTTATTGAAGTTCAAGTGCAAAGGGTTAAAAGCGGCAGGGCCAACATCGAAATATCATCAGCCGCTGATGTACTTTAAGGAGGTTGGTGCCGTCATTTTCAAATTACAATAAAACGAATTTTTGAGTAGGAAGAATCAATTTCCAATAAAGTTCATGCTATTTTCCACCTTCTTTTATAAGGTACTTTTATTTGCATACTCTCTATCACGTTATTTCTAGAAATGAAATCATTTTCCTTTCACTCTCTGCTCAAATTCTTTCGAACCGAACAGACGAAGCTTTTAAAATTTAGCCTGATTGTTCATAAACGTCTGATTTATCACATGAAATATTTTTTATTCGCGTGTCATTATTATATTATATATTTTTAAGCCATAAACAGTGCAGTGACTAATAACTACCATTTTGTGGTAATTTCAGACCGATCTTATTATTTTTATTTTCGGCACCAACCTCCTTAAAACGACAAGCGCGCGGGACATCGTAGCAAAAGATAAAACACTGTTGTCTTTCTTAGCAGAACACTTCTTTCGTTGGCTATACACATACTTTTTCTTTATAGTACTCGGTTTGTCTTTGTTATAGAATAGCTGGCTAATCGAAATCTAATGCGCGTTAAAGTAAGAGGGCCCATTGTCAAGAACGTTGATCACAAGAACATTTCATGATGCTATTTTTCCAATGGATTTAATATCATTTAATACTCTTAATGGCAGATAAGAAACTGTAAAATTGAATACGCAATATTTAGAACATTATGATCGAAAGTAAACAGTAATGTCACGTTTAGATTGACAGAAATATCCTGTAAACGTTTCAATTATATTTGCGATTGAAAAGAAAAGTTTATGGGATCTCTTACCTTGTAACTTTCTATGCTAGAGACGGTTTCTTTAAAAATGCGGAAGTTACCTGATCATGCACCTTCCTCCCTTTGGCAGACACTCTTCACCGAACTTCAATTTTACCAGGACATTTTAACAATTTAACAGAGAAAAGCAGTGACCCGATTCGCTCGCATGAACTTGAACATTTGCGAGCTTTCCGCTCTTCCGTCTGGTCAGTTTTCTACAAAACCATTTTCCCTGTACATTCTTCCGCACGAGTCTTCGTAAGACCAAGCTTCTTCGAGAAGCAGTTTAGTTCTAGCTAAGCGATTGGCTAATGCACGTATAAAAGATAGGAATGCTTTCGCTGTACACCGATAGAACAGCCTACCTTCGACACTAACAAATTACGACAACCATTGGACAATATTCTTCCTTCACCCTCTAATGCCACTTGTTCGGTCAATGTGAACGTTCCGCTTCGAACTTCCCAAAAACATTTTAAAAAAAAACAAACAAACAAGTTCAATTCACCATCATAGTAACATTGATCTGCGTTCCAAATGAAACTTCCGATCAAATAAGATCCACTTTCCAGTCGGAGTCACTTGGAAACATTTTCAGTTCCGTCATTCGTCAGGAAGGAAATGACTCCTTATTGATAAACAAACTAAACCTAGTGAAACAGTCATCTCCCAGTTAGTTTGACGTTCTGGACTTTATTTGGAAGTCTGTTAGATGCTCTAGCGAGATTCATCTTGAAACTAGGATGGATCCCCAATGCGTGGGGTTCCAGGACTTCCAGCCATCTCTATTCGTCATCCTCCCTTCCATCATCGTCATCGGAAGATTTACCGCGACGGGTCGACGCCATTCGTACGTACGACTTGGAATTCACAACTGGCAATTCCCCGAAGCGGCGTCCAAAGAACAGGTGTGTCCGGCGAATCGATTGATCGACACCGGTCGTGAGATCAGTCCTCTTTCTCGCCGCTTATCGACAGCAACGAAGAGTCCAGCCATCACATTCCTGACTCCGCTATTCCTTCGTCATCTGGAGAACATAATGCAAATTCACCCTGTTAAGCTCAAACAGAGCTAATCTTTTAACTTGGAAAAACTCATGCTTCGAAATAGCTGCGAGCGTCCGGAAAAATTCACACTGAATTCTCGCAACAAAATCGCCAAACTATCAAACAGCTAAAGTTAGACGGGAGAGAAAACCTCCCTCAAAATCTAAGAGATACATGCGTAAACATCGAGGCATCGAACATTACAACATTCTTTAAAAGATTCATTCGCAAAAGTACACTTTATGCTCAAAATCTACAAAGACGTATTTGCATAATACATGAAGAGGTGATAATCATAAATACCAGGGAACGAAGTAGAAAAAGTTGGACTTATACTAGCATACATGCAAAAATAGATATTCTCTAATTCATCATTAATTTGATGATGAATGTTCAAACAAAGGAAAATTGTGGAAAAACAATATCCCCCCAATGATCTAATGACTCTAATTCGCAGAATTCGATAGCGTATTTCTAAAATGTATGTATAGCGTATTATTACGATCTTAATAGAACAATAGGCTTTCAAGCTACAAGAGAACAATCAGTTAGTCTTTATTAACTACCTCATTAAAAATGACTGTCATTAGGCAGAAGCGTATCATGCGTTAGTACACGTATGTGAGATTGTCATGCATTGGCGAGAGAAAAGAGAGGGAGGAGAAAGAGCGTGGCATGCCAGACGAGAACAATTAAAAGCGAGGGTCGGAATTACCATCGACGGAGGACTCGCAGTTCGAAGGTCACCTCTCCTTCTCATCCTCGGCAGGACTCTTTGTGTTTTCGAGCGAGCTCCGATTCTTGCCTGTATTCAAACGGTGTGAAAGGTTGCAGAGAGGGAGGTGAAACTCTTGGTTTTTGTTTAGTCGGGACGTTCTTTCGCTCGCAAGAGAAGCGATCGCGAGTGTGTTAGTATTACTATACAGACAATCATTGAGACACGGGTGGCAAGGGTTTCAACGCAGCACTGTCACTACTTATAGAGAAGACCATCATTACCAGCTTCACCAAGGATTTATGCGATGTCATCGATCGATGGAATCAGTATGCGTACGAATGATGTGTGCATAAAGAGTACAAGGACAGATATATATCTGATTCAAACGTGAATAAACATTTGCCAAGTGAATTCAGTAAGATTGGAATATCATTGTTTTTTCATAGAAGTCTGAACTTAATAATGGATAAATATTTGTTCATAAAAAGCTAGAATTTCTTGAATAATTTCTATATGTGAAATGCAGTAGTGAAGGTTTCTGAAAAATTTTATGTGTGTACTTTAGTAATGTTTGAAGAAACTCAAAATATTGTATATCTTGTAATTTTATAGACAGTAACTGATTCCATCAATCATGAACGTGCAGTTTATTTGAGGACACCTCATCGTACAAGCTCCCATCACCATCTTTCCCAAATTAGCGAAATTTGAGTTTCACATAATGTGTAGAATACGGGACGATATGCGGGGCTATAGTTTACCAATGACCATATTCGAATCAATTTCTCATGCACTACCTTCTGGATCTCTCGTAGACTGTTAGAAGTAAAGCGAAGTTTATAGACTTGATTCATTTGCATGATGAGAACAAATATATTAAATTTACAAAATCAAAATATTGAATTTAAACTACTCTTCCGAATCCTTGATTCCTTGCTTGACAATCAAGCAAAACCCACAAGAATGTTCAATCGACTACTCGTAATATATAAAACTACCATAACCCGTAATACCGAAGCAAACAATAAGTATTAATTTCGCAATGTATCGCTTGAAAGATTTCCTCCGATCCGTCCGATCTACATAGACAGTACAAGGTTTGGACGAATATTGAAAAAAAGTTTGGATAGAGACACAACACGACAAGGGGGGTGAAGACAGAGTGCTGCAGATATCATGAACCTCACGGTACGACATGCTCTCGTTCACTGTATGATATACCATAAAGTATTTCTTTCTGGGAATCCTTTACACTACTCCCAATACTCGTAATCCGAGTGTCTTTCTGGGAGGAGATGATGGGGCAATCGAAAGCACACTCACCTTCGAAGCCCTGATTGTCATGGATTTCCCGTGGCGGGCCTGTCGTGTCTTGGCCCTCCAGTACTGCCAACAGACACTGATGTATACAGATGTACTGTTGCTCAGTCTGAACCATCCACACTCTTTCCTTTCGCATGGCCCACACGATCCCGAAGATGTCCACATATTTCGAGACCAAGATTTGTTGAAGGATTCGATCGAGTGTGATGAAGGTACCACTTCGACCGACACCGGCACTGCAGTGAACCACTATGGGCCTTTGATCCGGCCTAACCCGTTCCCGGAACGCCCGCACGAACCTCGCTAGAGTTTGAGGCGGACTTGGTACCCCAAAGTCTGGCCACGTTGTGAAGTGGAAGTGCTGGATGACTCTTTTCACGTCACCCTAAAGAAGAAAATTAAGTAGAAATATTTGATTTAAGGTCTATGAATATATTTTCATCAATTACTTATATATAAACCGTAATCTTGAAGAGGGAAACTGATAAGAGAGAAGGAAAGGGTGAGGACGAGATGAGGACAGCGGAAGGGAAAGATGGGTACAGTGTGACGTTCTAGTATGAGGCAGGGCTAACTAACAAGGATAGGGAATTCTGGAAAGACCTAGAGGGATGAAACGTTGTGGTAATGAGTGAGACATGGGTAGATGAGAAAGTGTGGAGAAGGATAAGACAGAAACTGCCAAAGGGATATATATATAAACAGTAATTTGACAGCATAAATTAATATTTATAGTATGGATTCATAGATTTCTTAAAAACTTAAATTGCTGATTAGAAAAGTAATATGTAAAATTGAATAAACAAATGTATTACTCACCCTACATAACATAAACTCCGTGATACTCCAATCGGGATAATGAGCCTCGTTTAGTATCGTGACACAAATGTCCCCGTAGTAAACGGGCAGAGTATCCGTGGGCCAATAATGGTCACACTTTTCTCGACCCTTTTCTATGCAGCGCGTTAACATTACTATCGCTCTGCTGTTACTTTCCCATACCATCCTCCAGAAATCATCGCGCGTCGAATGCAGCGGGCCTTGAGTGACTATGAACTCCCTCGGAGAATTATGACCCTGGTGAAAGAAACGAAATACTATTATTAAGAAAGAAATCGTTTTTTGATAATCAAATATTGTGATTAATGTCTCAACAGCAAGAAATAATCACTTCGCTTAACTGTTACATTATGTAATTACTTTCTCTATACTAATTTTTGAAAAGTGTATACATCGCAGGGGAAATCATTCGTTTTAACTTTATCATTTTTGTAATATATTTCATATATCAAATTCATCTTCCCAGAAGTGGGTTTTAACTGAGATTAAACACATAATCCAAAAAGGGAGTTATTCATAATTTCTGCACTGATTTTGCACATGTAATACAATTTCGAGTGTGTGGACAAAGAAATTTACCGGCACATAGTTCGCATTGATGTAATCAGATCCCTCCTCATCGTCGACAGGCTGAAGTTTGAATCTACTATGATCGTAGGGTAAAATGTTGGTGAAACGATTCTTTGGTCTGTTGCAAGGCAGATCAGCTGCGGTGCAAGGCTGGTCCCTCCCCACATGCTTCAGCTCCTCGAATTCTTCGGAGAATCGGAAATCCGAATCCGCCGACATCGTACGATAATGCTCCGAGAAATCTTCGACTTTAATTGGTCGACTAAAAATATAAGTAAATGCCATTGATAAAAACTGATACAGACAATTTCGAAAACTATCTTAATAACTTGACGTTCATCGCAACTTTCAATTTGACTAGAACAACTAAAATAAACATCGATTTAGATATCCTGGCGTTACGCACATAACTTCAAAGAGTACTTGACGATAAATAAACTAGCACAAATAATTTAAGTTTCAGCAAATGTAAAATAATTATTCTGACAAAAGCACTTGAGAATTTCTTCAATTTCAAAAGAGAAATAATCTAAAATACATCCTTTCGAGGTTGGGTGGAGTTTAATTGTTCTAGTGTTAAGAAAGCAAGCTGGTAGAGTAAATCTCTTTCCATTATACTACGTTATAGTTATTAAAAAAACAGTTTTATATTTGAAAAGCAGAATGTAGAAAGAGTTATAAGTTACAATGAACAGATGGGACTGCAGTATGTAGTCAAGTTTGGCATCGCAATTGTAAGTGGAAATGTAAATACAGATTCAGCAATGACTCAGAGTGTTACCTGGTCTCAATGACACTGTCCGGCAACGACAGGTTGTCTGTCGCCCTGGTCTCGGTCGTCTTGCGACCCTGGCTTCTTCGTCGCCTAACGAGCAAACCGATGCCTAAGAGGGTCAGTAAAACCACTATTGGCACCGTCACTCCGACTATAATGGCTGTGTTGTCCTTATCTGAACGAAACGCATTGCGAATATTAAACGTCACTCGTGAACTTGAGGCGCAAGGTACTCAGAATGAGTTCATAGACAAGATTATGAATAAGCATATGAATAAACGATTGAGCATTATGAGATATTAATTGGTGAGAAATAAATGATTTAAAAATTGTAGCATATTTCCAAAATGGATTGTATGTGAATTGTGTCGATTTCAAAGCTCTTTTGACTTAAATGCTATAACATTAGACTACGATTGAATTTTTCTACTGTGAATAACTGAACAAAAATGGAGGCAAACTAATACGATATTAATAAATTTCAGAAATTAATTATACAGCGTAAGAGTTAAAGGGTGAAATTTGTATGATATTGTATGAAAGTGTTAACTCGTAAAGGCAATCTGAGTAACGACTTTTATGGCCTTACCTGCCAGCAGCAATCCTTGGGTAGACATGTACACGAAATAACGAGGCATGAATTTAGCGGGATTTCTACTATTACGTGCTCATAGCGATTGCCGTTACTTTGTAAATGATAGAAAGAATATAATAAATCGTTCAGTGAACTTGCAAACGGTACAGAAATTCAGCTACTGTGTTATGAAATTTATGAGCAGTTTCAAGCGTGCCAGTAAGTTTAGCGAATAATGCAATCCGAATGATAAACTTTGAATATGAATAGTTAGTGCGCATACAAATAAAAAATGTATGGCTTGTTGGCGATAGTAGTTATTACAAATGATGGATAAATGAGATTATTTTATAAGAAAATTAGTTGATTAAATGATTTAAAATAAAACTATGAGCTAATATTTCTCACCTGTTTGAATAGGAAAACTGTAGCTAGTATCGGTGAATTTGTCAGTCGCCGTGAACGCTCGAACTTTCACTCTATAAGTCGAACCAGACTTCAGTGGTCCATTGCAATAACCAATTTTGTTGTCGCAATTCTCAGATCCGATTGTGAAGTCCTCCACTGATCCATTTTTGAATGGGTAATAGGGTTCCATTACCTTAGAACAGCAGATGTTTCATGCATCAAACTATCTTTTACAATTTAACTAACATATCAAAAAGTAATGATGCAATTGCTCTACTATAATTACACTAATCGATTGGTATAGAGTATAAAAAACGGGCTCTAAAAATCATATTTTTAAAACAATTGAAATGAAATTAGTATTTCAAGTTCCAATTTTTCCTTTATGGGTATCACCACTCTGATTATAAGTCGAATCGAGTTTAGAATTTATTCATCCTCAGCCTAGTTCCGCATCGTTTTCCAGATATCAGTCTTACATAACTCACTTTTCTGAGGAATAGGACGATTTACATAAGCTAATTGAACATTTTCTGTAACCACTAAGGAGGATCGTAATTAATATATGCCAATGACGAAGGTGATCTACCTGTGTGAAAAGTTTGCTTGTTTTTAAAACAAGATCCTGTAGGAAATCCATTACAAACAGTCGCCCCGGTAAGAATGAACTCTGTCGTTGTTCTCATTTCACAAACAATTGAATTATGCGAACGATACAATAGGAAAGGTAGCCTTGTTTTCATAATCACAGTTTGTCGGATTATGCTACATAATTATGAATCAGTTATCGATAAACACCAGCAGCACTGCACACTCGAGTCGTTTGCTTTGCCAAGAGCTTCGTGACTAGACTCAAATAACAATAGCAAGATCATCTGTCACTTCTATCAACTATCGTTATCTACCGTCCCGATAATCTCAATTGGTTTAACTTGCACGTTATCACAATTACATCGATCAAACTGCAAACGCATGGTCGAGTACGTGGAAAACTATGTGCTCGTGCAGGTGCTGAAAACGTCCGACGATTCCTGCACTTCCTTGCCAATGGAATGCGCGAAAGAAACTGTGCGAGATTGCATCTTTGCACTGCATCGCACTTCGCGGAAGTCTGCTCACACATGGGACACAACGCTCGCTACGCATGATCGCACGCTGGTGCATTAGTTCATCGTTTTGCGTGGTTCGTCCGTGATCTTGCAAGGTAACCGACTACTTAGAATAACTCACCGCATTTAATGGAATCGTCGAGTTTATGAACTAGCTTGCAACTACGTGTTTTCTTCCCACTTAATTGTAAAATAAATCATAAAGCATGACGCGGAATGAAGAACGATGAATAATGGGAAATTAAGAAACTGCGAAGTAGCGATGAATCCCAAATATTACGATACAATGCACAGAACTACGTAACATGAAAGATGTAACAGAGTAAAAAATCAATCAGAACTGTGTGGCATGGAAACAATGATGTAAATGATGCAGTAACAAATACTGGTATTCAGAACCTTCACTTAAAAAATGCAATAAAACAAGGCAAAGTCGAACTTGTTTAAATGTCACGGGAAGTCTCAAGTTTACTCACTTGATACGGTGGCCAGATGCTATAAGCTTGAACGTCTCTCCAGCTGGGCATCTCCAGACCAGAGGCGTTCTTGCTGTCATCTTCCGCGACAATGATCGTATATGAAATCACAGCACCGTTTTGCTCGCTGAAGTAATTCTTGCGGAAGCGGATCTGAATAGTTGTACTGCTTCTGCAAACTTCTGTGGGTACAACTTGGGTGGGTGGCTTTGGCGGTGCGAGGATTGGCATTTTCTGCCTCCAAACTGCATCTGGACCGAAACCGATCTTCGTCTCAGCTTGGATGCGGAATATGTACGTTTTCCCTGGTACCAGTGACTTAATGGCACCTCGGAACTCGGTTGGTCTGAAGTCCTGTGTTTGCGTGTGGGTAGAACCCTGAGACACAGTAAGAAAACACGATATATTATTACTGTGAAAATCGATCAGTGTCACACTTTTGAGATATAATTGTACAAAGCAACGAAGATGCACTAGAAAAACTTTATAAATAATATTAACAAATTCAGGCAGTCAAGCGCCAAAATTAATTTAAGTATAACTATTCCATTAATTACTAAAGTAGATTTTGGTCTTCTTTATAATAGAAATACTTCAAAGAGGATTTTATTCACAAGAATATAAATATTTACATTTAAAAGATTTACACACCTCCAATCCATAAGTGATTGTAAATTTCCGGATAATTCCGTTTTGCTCTTGACTGGGTAACGACCACTCAAAGCTGATATCGCTGGGCTGAATATCCGTTGGATGGAATTTCTCCACCCTGCCTGGATACGATTCGCTAGTAGTGAAGCTGGCACTCAACGGATTTGATATCCGTAAATACGAAGATTCGGTTCCAGAGCGGACTACCAGAGTAAACGTGTAATTTCGATGCGGCTTTAGGTCTGATATCGTTATCAGATTCATCGAGGTGAGATTCTGAATGTAATTCCCTTCCGTGTTTATATACTGTACTTCAAAGGCATCGTATTCGCCGCGTGGGGTGTCCCACGTTAGAATGATTCTCGTGTCGTTGATATCGATCGCATGGATTGCGGTTATTGGTTCAGGATCTGTAAAGAATAATTTCCAAATAGATTATTAAATAGAATTTGATCAATTTGCTGCAATAAAAATACAGGAAGTTATATCGATAATGGTCTCAAAGATAATTTAAAGAAAGATATCCTCTGAAAACTGTTTCAAACGCAATTTGCTTAATCTTTTATCACAGTGTAAATTGCACGTATACATTCGCACGTATGTTCCTAGCTGCTAATATGATTATCGCTTATTACATCGAAGTGTCTAATCGATTGTTAATTGCAGACAAAATTCAATGACAACATTCAAATGTATAGCAAGCGGTAAGCATTACCACGTCTTCAAGTGGTGCTGAAGAAACTTATTATATTTATAGATTTCGTTTCTTCTTGTTTACTGGTGAAAATTGGCAAAGCAAATTCACAAAGATAACTAAATGCATCGAACAAATACTAAAATACTTCTCCTTTTTGATTGATTCGTAGAATAATCTTGACTTTATTACTTTTGCGCGCTTTGGAATGGCAAAATACTCACAGAGTCTGTCTTGCCTAAGGAGAGGTCTGCTCTCGACATTATCACTGACAGTCCACACGGTGACATTGTACAATCTACCCGGTGTCAATCCACTGAATGTCACTTTGGTATCAGAGTCTTCCACGAGCCTTTCCTTCGTCGTGTTGTTCTCGTCGCTGATCCGGAATCGATAGAGATCGAACTTCGATGACTGGATCGGCGTCCGGGTATACCTCAGTGTCAGGGAATCTGGCTTGTCCCGGTCGATAACCACCACGACCTCCGACTGGATTAGCGGCACTGAATTCGACAGATGCGGTTTTGCTCACGATGTTTTTGTTCATATTAATATAACTGACTAGTTTCGAGATCCCTAATACGATTCTGTATTCTCTGAAGTTTATACAGCATTCATTTATGTATAACTGCCCTTGTGAAAAATGTAATTAATAATGTAATAATAATTAAATGAGCCGGTGTAATTGTCGATATTTTTGCGGTGATAATTCAACGAGGTTCGTCATTTTTTTAAAACATTTGAATTCAAGTGAGACTTATTAGTAGCAAAGAAAACCATCCGTGTTAGTGTTCGTACATAGGCAGCACACATTAGTATTACAATCAAACACTCGAAACTATCATCCAAAATAAAACGCACTAATTTTTGTATAATATTTGTAAGAGATCCTCAAAGCAAACTCACTGGTTCTCGTTGTCAGATTGGTGACATCGCTGACTAAATTATAGGAGACAGTGTAAACTGTGAAGGAATACTGAACACCGGGCATTAGATCGTTCACGAGGACACGTTCAGTATGCGCAGTGTTTTCTTCGAAAATAATACTGGACACGTCGTTGCTTTCTGTCACATTTTTCGATCGAATCTCATCCGAATGCTCCACTGGCCACCATCTGATCACATAGGTCTCGATTCTACCCTCCGGCCTAAGCCACTCGAGGGTCACGTTCGTGGAATCGATAATAGGCGTTATGTTCAATACAGGATTCGGACCTGTAATAGAAATGTTAGAATTTAATTCAGTCCTACAAAAAGCGTATAATATAAATCCTTTTGATAATTTCAAGTACAAATATTTTTTATTTCATTATGAGTGTGTCAACAGATTTTAATTACTTCTGCGAAAATTGTAAATATCAATATTAATCAATACAGGATTCGGACTTATAATGGAAACGCCAGAATTTAATTCACTCCTACAAAAAGCGTATAATATAAATCCTTTTGACAATTTGAAATACAAATATTTTTTACTTCATTGTGAGTGTGTCAACAGATTTTAATTACTTCTGCGAAAATTGTAAATATCAATATTAATCAATACAGGATTCGGACTTATAATAAAAATGTTAAAATTTAATTCAATCTTGTAAAAAGCGTATAATATAAACCCTTTTGACAATTTCAAGTACAATTATTTTTTATTTAATTATGAGTGTGTCAACAGATTCGAATTACTTCTGCGAAAATTATAAATATCAACTTTCAACTGGATGAATTTATTGCAGAGTTTTATACAGTTTTGTTCTGAATACTTACGGATGGTGTGATTCACTTGAAGAGGGTAAAGACTCTCAACACCATAGCTCACGGTATTTACTTGGATAGTATATCTTTCACCGGGTGTCATGTCCGCCACTTCCGCTCCGGTCTCCCGCACACTCGGTAGTTTTACCCATCTGGGATCATCTTCGGTCCGATATCTGATAGAGTACTCGGAGAATAATGAGTCTGTAGGAGCGTCCCAGTGCACCAGGACGGTATTACTTGTCACTTTTTCGATGCTAAGATTTTTCGGAGGATGAGGCACTGGAACAAGAATTTTTATCAGATATAAAAATATTCTTAAACGAATAATGTTGAAAATGCAAGGAATCTAATCATCAAATTGATTTTATAATGAACACAGACATCCAACACATTTCGTGAAATACATTAATATTTTCAATTCATAATTGCTTCAAGATTTTTTTTAAAAGTATTTCTGAAGATGCAATTCATACTGCAATTTATTATGTATTTTGGTTTGAGTTAATGTATCATTTAATACAATAGAGATACTTACACACTGCTTGGAAGTAATCATGTGGCTCGCTTCTGAGTCCATGACTAATGGCAAATACTTTGACCTCGTATCCTGCGCCAGGATAAAGGTCCTCCAGGACAATGTGCGACTCCGTGGTCAAAGTGGTGGCACTCTCGCCGGTGTCGTTTCTATTATGTGTCACTTCGAATTTCTCCTGACGCGAATTAACGTCACTCTTCCATGAGATATTCAAACCTTTCTCGATTGACTTGAGATCTTCGATTATTGGACTGGACGGCCGTGTCACTTGGTACAATATGGTCTCATTCGACTCGACTTTGTTACTGATCGCTTGGACAATGATGGAATAATTTCTGCCTGGTAAGAGTGCTTCTAAAGGGACCTGTAAATGAGAAGAACATGAATTACGTGCATCATACATTTTAGAAAACCATATTTGTATTAACAACGTGAGCAAAGTAACTTACTTTTGTCTTATCTGTTGTAAAAGAATTACTATCACCACCGATCGTAGTTTCGACTTCATGATATTGAACTTTATAGGTGTCTTGCGTGCTCGAATTTTCGGGGTGCCAGGAAACCTCCACCATTCCTGTCTTTTCGTCGATAACTGCGCGGAGATCTCGCACAGGCAAGGGCTCTGATGATGAAAGAAAGAAATGTTTCAAATGTCTATTTCTACTGCTGGTTAACATTATTTTTAAATAGCAATTTAATATTCTAGATTTCTTTTCCATTATAACCAACTAATATTACAATTGCCAATAAATTCTATCACAATAAAGATAGATTTAGATAAATCGTCTGCAATATCATTACAAAACTGTGTATTATAAATACATTTATCATAGAAAAGAAATATGTTTCCATTTTATTTTTAACACGATATAACTGCTGCGAGTTAACACAGCGTGAACGCATACAATATCCGATTAAATCTGAACTAATCCATAAGATTAGTTCACAAGTCCTGTCACGCTCGGGAAGCGTGACAATAGTATGTCCGAGGCGAAGGAATCGTCAGTGCTTGCCGAACAAATTGACGGCGGTGCGGTAGCCAATGTAAATTGTCGAAGTAAAAGTGAACTCACTGAGTGTGACGTCGCCGCTTGCTGGCCAACTGGTGACCTTGCCGGAGACGGTTTTCACGACAACTTGATAGGTTTTTCCAGGCTCGAGTTCCTTGAATTCCCACTTGGTCTCATCGTCCCGATTCCTCGTGACCGGTGCCAGCCTCCGATTGCCACCCAAAGATATCTGATACTTGTCGAACTCAGAAATCCCTTCCGGCGGATTCCAGAACACCCGGAAGGAAGTCGAGGTGATCGACGACTTGTCGAACGTCACGTTCAACGGGCGTAACGGCACCGTCCGATACTGGGCGGTCGTCGGTGCCGAAGTCTCATCCTCCGAGACTGTCTGCACCGAGATATTGTACGCTCGACCTATTATTGGGAAAAGAAAGCGTCGTTACTCTGCTTTTGTATTCGGAGCATAAAAGCTTTAAAAGATTGGAAGCTCCGGTAATGAACAGCACGGCAGATCAAGAGGGACTCTCGTTAATATCCGGATGGCAAGGAAATCAGAGCTTTGCTGAACGATCGGTATATCTATTCCTATAATAATCACGATCTATGCGAATAATAATGGAAATCTACAATATTTCAGCTCTGGAAGGAAACTATCATTGTCAAATGTTATGATAGGTCTTCCAGGTCTTAGAGATTGTTGCAAAGTTGAATACAACATTTAATAAAATATACATACAACATTTTACGCTTAAAAATAAGTTCGTATTTAAAATACATAAACGGAAATAATATTATTTGTACTCATTGCAAAAACAAGAGATTTTATTGAAGTAACGTTAAAGCTAATAATGATTTATTGATTATTATGTAAAGCTCCTCACAAGTATTACATGAATTTATCGCGTCAGGATTGTCGCGCTAATTAAAAAGCACTTAGAAAGTATGTACTTGACAAAAAATACGAAACTACCGTTTCCATCAGACAATTGAACTGAACAGTGAAAAGCTGATGGCGGTCGGGCATGACGAGGCACAACTCTTAAATAACTTTCACCGCTGTCGGACTCGACAGAGGAACTGTTGCCAGAGGGATTTTATCCAACAGCGAACATCACAATGCAAATTGCTCACTGAGATACTTACTTCAGAATTACAAGCAAGCAAAGTTTTCATAGCTTCTGAATAAATAATTTTACAGTAATAAAGACTGAGACTGTTATTAAGAAAATAGCCTTTTGAATTAATTCCAAATATACATAATAATCACAACTTTGATTAAAACTGGAAATTCTAAATCATTGGAATCCACGATGATGAAATTCAGAGTAAACAAACAAGCAATTTATTTATTCTTAATACTTATAGGCAAAAGTGAACATTAATTTGCCTTTTTTAATTCACCGAGATAAGCAATGAGAAATTAAATAGACATCTAATTGGAACTGAATGAAACTTTGTTGAAAATTTACATTTCTTAGTATTTTAAATTAGAATAAAGTTCCTGGAAGTTGGATAGATAATAGTGGAGAATAGGTTGGCTTACCAGGCACGAGTCCTTTGAATGCCGCTTGCGCTGGCCCCGGGGGTTCTCCTTCCTTTTCGACATAAAGAACCGATTCTATGGCATCCGGCGGATCTATACTAACTTTATAATGAGTATAGATGCTAGCTGGATACGGCGGCTGCCATAGGACCAGCAGCGTCGTCTCGTTTCGGAACCACACAATGAATTTTCCAGGCGTGTTGGGCTCTGCGAAGTTAAACGTCATCGCTTTAATGCCTTTCTACTGCTAATTACTATGACTCATTAGTTATTTACGATGATTTATGCAGCCGCTAGTTAGACTTGAGAAGAGCATATGTCTAGAAAAGAATCGCTCTTTTACTACCAACTTTCATGCGCGAAAGAAAGTCCTGGTAAGTTTAATACACCATGTGACTATCAACATTTCATGCACAGTGTCTGAACAAACGAGCGCGCCGCTTTTACTGCTATTGCAGTAGAGCAGACTGAATAATAAAACTAACATGCTTTTGAAATAGCGTATAGCTTCTAAAAATCATAGTATGAAATTGAAAAAAAATTAAATGGGACTCAAATATTATTGGTATACAATATAGAAATATATTTGAAAATGAATGTAAAAATAGGCGATTGCAAAAAGAACAATAATTCTTTAGAACAAGGCAAACTATTACAAAATATATATTCTAAACTAAATGATATATAGAATTAATTTTTAATTTTTAATTCAATACAATTAAGAATTGCAAATAAAAGAGAAGGAAATTAGTTATGAAATGCTCGAGCAGTGACTCCGAAGTGCGACGCATAGAGACGCATCGATCATTTCCAGCCCCCTTTTCGCCGTTATCAAGTATGACTAATTCGGATTACTCACTTGTCGTGAAGTTCCTGCTGGTATAAGCGACACTCTCCTTGGTGTCCAGCACTGTGAACAGCTGGAGGGAATAGGTCGCCCCGGGCGTGAGGTCGCGCAGTATATAGGGAACCGCATCCGCAGGGATCACGCTCGTTCTTGGATTTCCGGCATCGCTGAAACTCTGCACCCTCAGCCGGAAACCGGAATAATTGCCCTGGGCGGGCGGCGCCCAGTAAACCACTGCGGTCTTCCCATTTCGTACCGAAACGGTTAGATTCGACGGCGGATCCGGCGCTGAAACGAATCCAACATTAGTCATATATATGCTTCTTCCCTATTACTTCCACACGCTCGAGGGCATTGTTCCCCCATTCGTGAGTGAGGTCAAAGCATCTCTAAGTTTCTAAAAATGTCCTGTCACTCAACAGCCCTTTTTAAACTGGCGCAATACCTCTTAATGCTCCGCTCTCTATTTCTACAGATTTTTAAGTGATTCTCGGAACGCGTTGAAGAGTTATTGTGTCATCGGCGCTGATGAAACTTATTAGTGTAGCTTAAATTCTGATGTCACTAACAGTGTTCTGGTTAAAACATTCTATAAGATATATTTAATTCTACAACTAATTCAATGTCAAACTTTTTTAACACTTCAGTATTATTATTCATTAACAAAACAATTTCGAATCAATCTATAAATACAGATATTCCAATTTATGATTTGATTCTCTACCAATATTTACTGTATGAACGATCTTAGCCTGATAATTTGGCAGCATATTCACGATATGATCAGTAATGTTTACCCGTCGTGATGGAAGCAGTCCACGTGAGCCAATCGTGGAGGGTGCTGTTGCTATAGTACAACCAGAATTCATATCTGGTACCGGGCAGACCGTCCCGAAATTTGATGACATCCCCGATCTCAGTGGCAGCGATCGTCGTGTTCGGCAGTGGATATCCCACACGGGGACTATAATCCAGCCGATACCAAGAGCCACCCTGGCTTAGGTTCCCCGGTATCTCGATTGCCAGGTCCGCCGAATATGTGACCTGCACAGAATAACAACAGGCTGTAATAAAGAAAGGAAATAAAGTCTACTCTATCGCCAATCCACGGAAATAAATTGCCCTATCTATTTGGATTGTTTGAGATAGGATTGTCGAGAATCGTTTTAGGTCAGCTCTTATGAGAAAATACGATATTTGTCGGGTTTAATATAAATTTTCATACAAAGAATAGTAATTTATAAAACGGAATTTATATATTAATAAAATATATGCTACACGTGATATATGATTTATACACTATTCTTACTGGACACCTATTGTTGTCAACTAAACAAATACTCAAGAACTTTTTTAGTTACAATAAGTAACATATTTAGTGTTATAACCTACAGTGATGTGACTGCGAATTTGCAAATACGTTCAGTAAGAAATTTTGCGTATTACCGACGAAATTGGAAGAAATTGTAAATAACATATAAGGAAGACAAGTTTCTTGAATCGCTACTTTGCGTTGCGGCTCCGAGTGCTCTTTGCTCGTGAGAATTTCATGGAGTTCAGGAGCAGATGCCCTTAGATTGCGACGCGGGCGTCGCGCAAAAAACACTTTGCAGCGAATTCATGGAAAGCCAGCCATCCTGAATTCATATCTTTTTTTTTTCATGGGACTGGTTTGTGTCTCGCTGGAATAACAGGTACGCGAGTGTGTTGGTGAGGGAGTCCGCCCACGCGGCGGCAGCCTGCAACCGGAAAGGGCGAAATGGACGTGGGAAAGAGGCGCGCACCGCAAATCTATAACGCCGCTCTCGCCGCCGAGTACGCTGCGCGACAGGACAGCTCTGCAGCGGACAGCAAATATATTAAAAACGAGATTAATTTCACTCCCGTGTCTGCTCTGCGTGTGGTGGAGAAGTCTGTAGCGCGAAACCGCCTCAAGAGATATCGTTGGACATCCTCGACTCTCTGTAATGCTACACGCACATCCCCGGTATTCCCACAATTTCTCCGACATCAATTACAGTTGGTCGCAAGAGTCTCTCGCTAACATAACTAATTCTTTATCCAGAGTGTCTAAAATATTTATTTACAGTTGCTACAAAAGACTTAAAGTAACCGTTGCGATGTATTTCACTTTCTAAAATATTTATTGTTGGTTGTAAAAGACCTTGGTTAATATAACTATTGCGTCAATAAGAAATTCTATATTCAAAGTATCTAAAAGATTTACAGTTGGTCTGCAAAAGATTTTGGATAATGTAACTATTGCGATATCGTGTAATTTATTAGCAGTTTCTAAAATATTTATAGTTTGTCGCAAAGGTCTTTAGTTAATATAACTATTACGATAATAACTAATTCTGTTTTAAAAGTGTCTAAAACATTTACAGTTGGTCTACCAATGAGTTTGACTAACGTAACTATTGCGGTAGTAACTAATGCTTTTTCCACCAGTTTCTAAGACATTTATAGTTGGTCTCAGAAGTTTCCGGCTAATGCATTACGATAACAGCAAACCAGTTACTCAGTAGTTTTCTCAGGTCATTTGCAGCTGGTTTCCTAAGTCTTTAGCTCACGTAACTATTACGATAAGAACGAATTGTAAGCTTTTACTTACTTTCAATAATTCTAATATTAAAACTTTACTTTTGTTAGTCCAATTTTATATTACTTTGTTTAACGATCTTTCCTGCAAAGATTTACAGTCTTGTCTTGAACCTCTTACCGTCGCAATAAAGTATCCTGACTAATGGCAAACACTTTGATAATAAATATCTTGTAATGCGTATAATTGTATACTGTAAAAGAACAATGCGGACATTCATCAGTGGATGAAGATAAAACGTTGTAAATGTAAAAGGAAGATGGTCCAAAGAGATTTATGTGAAATAAAAGTGGCGAAAGACCCGGTTAATTGCCATCGTAATTTCTCGAGCTTGGCATGAACGCTTTTGTGGCCAGCTGTACCTTCGTTTGTAGCTTCCATTTACGACTTTGCGAGATATCCTAGTTTTATCTGGTACATTCGTAACGTTGGACTGCATTGTAATACGATACATTCTGGGTTAAAAATGGTTGTGCGATTTGCGGAGTGGTTCGTGCGTGTAGCATAAATTTTAACAATTAACTTTTAATGAAAAAAATTGTTCAGATTTGTTAAGGTTCCTGTGTTTCATGTTTAGAAGATAACATTCAATTCAAAGAGAAGTGGATAAAACGTAGAATTGTTTGAAACTAAACCTTTATCACATTTACACCTTTTTCCACAACTTTTACCAATTTTCTCTTATAGAAAATAGTCTTACTACAATAAAAATAACTGTATTTAGTTCATATAAAGAATGAAATAAGTATAACTCGTGTATATGAATTCAGTCTATGCTGACGAACAATATTCAACGCATTCTGTCATAGCCATCTTCCAAACTAGAAATACAATTAAAAACCAAAATTCATACAATCAATGTCTCTTTGAAACACCGCGTTGCTCGACAGAAAGTCAAGAGCAAGAAATCCAGTTTTATTAAAACGGAAGGGAGTAAAGCACGATTTGCGCAAGAAGTATCGGGTAGGTGGGGAGAAAAAGAGGGGAGGTTTGGAAAGGGCCGCGTAAGCTGGAAGTCGCTTTTCCTATATCCGGTCGCGACGTGGTGACGCATATCGATCTTGCGAGAGCGCCCAGCCATGGTTTTCTGGTTTCTCTCCCCTGTGCAGAAACCGAGGCGGAGAGACAGGCCTGGGCGCCGGGACGCCCTATCCCGTCGACGTCGACGGCGGTGTGCTGCTGCGGCTCTTTCCATCCGTTTCACGGCGACAGCAGCTCCTAATTGTACAAAGGAGGGGGCGGCAGCCGGCTCAATCCCGCGAGGGGCTGCTCGCGAGAATATATCATTTGTTCGCCCGCCAAGTTTGGCCTCCCGCACTTCGAACAATGCGCGTATACATCTGTGCACAGATGTATACAGGGTGGCCCGTTCAGCCCCCGAGCGAAACATCGCCCCCCACTTTTTCCTTGAGAGTCTAATTTAACCCTTACGCTGAGTAATTAAGGTTCCCCTATTCTTTTCTCAATTTTCAAAGTGTCGATCTTGAAGCGAGAGGAAGCTTGGATGTTCAGCTTCTGCGTGTGGTTAATGTTAGTAATATGTAATGCGTATGTATGGGCGATATTTATTAATATTGCATTGATTTCTTTCACTTTTTTTTAGTGTTTTTAAGTCAGTCTAAAGGTTATTGTAAGTTAGTCATTAGATAAAATAAATATATAGTTTTGGTAATATGATAACTGCGGTGAAATTCTCTCATCAATGTAATAAGAATGTCGAGTGCGTTGTCATTTATTTATAGTTTCTGATGGGGAAACAAAGAATTGAGTGTCAAAATCTACAGCATTTTTTAAGTATTCAATACTACAATGAAAGAATCTCGAAAATTCCAAGGAAATACATCAATTTTATTGTACGAATAATCCTACTTTTATGGTAAAACATAAAATTGATTTATCAGTTGTTAGAATGTTATGGTAGACTTTTCGGACACCCTGTATGTTTTTATGAGGCTGTGTTTCACACCGTGAGGTGATATGAATTAACCATTTCGCGGTTCTATATTGTACCACCCACTGCTGCTCCCATCGACGCGCACATTTGTCATATTAATTTTTTATATCAACCGAAGGCACAGACATTTCTGTCAGCGGAAACAAAGTAGCCTTGTCACGCAGGAAGCCCAGCACTATTTTTGTACCAACTCTCAAGGGTTTCGTACATTTTTAAAGTTACCACTGGAGTGGACTGTGTGTAGGTACGTACTTTCACGAATATACCTCGAAAAGCGATCAATCAACGAATCAGCAATTGAAATCAGTATTTCACAAAGCAATGAATTAATTGTGGATCCGTGAATATATCTGGTATTCAATAAAGGTTATTTAAAAACGATTATTCAATCGTCGCCATTCAAGAATTTCTACTGTGACTATGAAATTTAAAGGCTTTGAATTCAATGAAATGTTTATACAGAAATATATAACAATTCTATTACATATTAAAACCTTATTTTGGCAAAGTCAATTGGACTATAATATTTGTATCATTCTCTTTTGCAAAACTCTTGAAAAAAACATCCTTTTTTCTACAAAACTGCAAGCTTGATTTTCCAACTACTACCAAATAACTCGCTAGTGTTTTTATCAATCAGTATTCAAAAAGGTTGCCAGCAAAGTCTGAATATCAAGGAAGACTTTGTAAAGGCCGCTTTCTACAGTCGTCATTAAATCAAGCTATCGAAGTGCACTTTTATTCACTGTCAGTTTGATATTCCAGGTTGATATTCCTCCTTTTGCGGGGGACGGTAACCGGATTAAGCCGAGCAAGTGCAGCGAGTCCATTCGAGTTACAAGCAGCCAGACATCGCCGACAGAAAAATTGCAGATAGAGAGAAAGAGAGAAAGAGAAAGAGAGAGAGAGAGAGAAAAAAAGGGCCGAAGCCGCCGGCGAGACGGCTATTAAAATTGCTACGCAAGTTTTTTCCAAACCGCTCGCGCGCCGAGAACTTGCAACAGAATATACACGCGCGCGGTACTTTGGGGCGATAACGACCTCGAATCCACCCTTACTTTTCCACCCAGCCAGGAGAGCTTTCCGCTGCGAGTGCGTGCAATTACTACTCTCCCGAGCTTGCAAGGTGTTGCCGATTTTTTTTTAAAGAGTGCCAGACGCACTCCTCCCAACTTTATGAAACCGGTCTCTCATTTCGAATTCCTTTGTCTAGGACGTCGACTTTCATCTGGATCCGACACTTTCCGAACCATCCAACCTGCTTTTGTACTTGATCGATCCTTTCATCTAGGAGACAGAATTTCATCAATATGTTTTTACAAACCCTCTGACTTGCTGATAGGAAAATATATAAATGTTCTATTATAGTGTAAATGTTTTAATTAACGAAAGTCCTTTTGATTTACAAGCAGAGACTAAGCAAGAATTAAACTTCCAACGATATCATGTTTTCTTATGAATACTTGGTCAATATTGGAATGAAATTTAGCCTCGATCAATACATCGATACGTAATCACATAATTCATCCAATCATCCAAATGTAATATCAAATGTTTCAATGGTCTAAATCCTGCGACAACAGAAGCCACAACTGTTGATATAACCAATAGCATACACACACACACGCACACACAATACCACACGCATATGGATCGCCTTTCAATCTGAATTGACCTCAAACAATGTTACATCCATTTACGGTGGAACGTGCGTCAAACTAAAGGCATCTTCACGAAGAAATAAGTCGCGTGCCGCGTCGGACGATGCGTAACGTCGCCCGCTAAAAATACGTGCTTGAGAGCCTTTATATCACGCTGTCATTGACTGGAAGCACGACCCGCAGTCTCTTGCCAGTGAGTCTCGATCTATATGTATGTATAAATCAGGAAGACTGCCTCGCAGAAATTCCATGTAAACGCTTCGCGTAGTACGCCGGTCAAGACATGCGTAATGGCAATCATGTACTTTCGCAGTGCGCTTAGAAATAAATTCTCGGAAGAAGCTTCCTTGGTAAGGCTGCAATTGATATTTGTATTGTACATAATTTAATTTTGTATTATTACAAAATTAAAATATAATTTTGTAATGATACCAATTAATATTTGCGATGATTGTACATCATAATATTATGCATTTGCGCATTAGAGTACAATACTAAATAGTATTGTATCATGAAATTAACAATATATTAATAAAGCAATATTGAATTAAGAAACTATTAAATAATACAAAATGATTACAAATTTAAAATATAATTTTAATATATTGTTAGTGTAATGATGCAATACTATTTAGTACTATACACAGTGATTCTATTTTGCCTTTTGAATTCAATTGTATACTCTAATGCATACACATAATTATTAATGATCCAGTAATTTCAATAATACGCAAATGCATAATATTATGCTGAACATTCAACGCAATTATTGATTCGTATTTAGATTCGTGTGTGATCGAGCGTATGTGTTTCATTTCTCACGCATGAGTGAAACATGCGAAACATTACAGACAGTTTACTCCTGTAATCGTTACAGGGCAAATATAGATTCGAATATATTTCATTTTGGATAAACTCGCGCAGTCTGTTCATTAATCCCAATGGAATCATCATGATTTATTGCGGTAACACAGGAAAGCGCAGTTCATTTAGTATACCATAAAGATATCTTAATGATAAAAGTGTAATTTGTTCTGCGTATTCTGCTTCCCAAGCATCCACCAGTAGTAACATAATGATTACGTATAGTATTTACATTTACAGTCAAAGATAATCAGTGGTAACAGGATTTTCCCGGCATTTCCATGACCTTACGCGTCGGGCGTAACACGACTGCACGCGATGTTAGTTCTCGACGCTGCAAAGTCGCCTAATAATGCAATTATGGAATGCCTGACATAATCGATTGCGGCGAATTCCAGCGATTCCCCGAACTATGAAACCTCGCTTGTGTGTAATCATACTGATTACAAAGTTACCCACTGTAAGAATAACGAGTCGGCGCGATTCGGATTGTTTGACATGTGTGGCAAAACGTGACAGGACAATTTTTCTTCCTTGTGCTTTGTTATGATTGCTTACGATGACTAATCACTGATGTGCAGCACTCTATTTTTGGAATGCCGCTCATCTATTTTAGATCTATCGCGGAGTTGCAACAATTATTATTTAACATAAGATTCAGTATTGATTTTGTTTATTCGAGTATCACAGGGGTCTTCGAAATCCTAGTGATTTATGTGAGATGAATTGGGGTATACAATCATATTTTTTATTTTCATAGAAGTTGGCAAAAATCCTAATTTAAACTATAATGCAATCTGTAAATATGAATTATTTCTTCATAAACGCCGATCGAAGTTAAATATATTACGGAAGTCGAACTAGTTCCATTTCCAGTTTCAGTGTATTATTTATTGCCAACGGATCAGGCACAACACCAATTGATTAATAGGAATATGTTTCGACAATCTATGATTTATCATCGATTGCGTAACGACTAGAAACTGCATACTGATGGGATAGCTGTAAAAGCCTAAATGGCCGACAGGAAGAACCAATAGCTGTTATTGCCAAGCTTGCTATTCGAGGGGTAGGAAAGATTGGAAAAGAGTGATATGGAATCGAGCCAGACTGCTCGCCCATAAAGCCAATAAAATCTTGTTCCAGACATACCAACTCTCATCCACATGTGATATTAGCACGTCCTTCCATTAGCCAAATGCGTGTCGTCTGCTAGCGTTTTTTTTACTGTCGCGAATCCACTAATTTCACCTTTCGGTGTTAAGACTTTGTAAACGTACTATTAGTGTAATAAACTTTTAATTGCAAAAGGTAATCTTTCTATTTTCCAAGCAACATTGCATACAAATTACCTGACGCTTATATTATTAATATTAGTATACTCTATCGATTGTAAATTCATTCGATTATTGGTGTCACTGATATATCGATAACTCAGAAATTGAACTATTGATCGTTTAAATATACAAATGCAATATAATATACAGACTATTCCATAGATTTGTAAATTCTAAACCAGTGTTTGAAACTATAAATATAAATCAACGCAAAATTCATTGAAAATTTAGTAAACTATTAATGAAAGATCTATAAAACTAGACTAACAATTACAAGTATCACAACACAATAAACGTTTCACTTTTGCAGTTACAAACTGAGTATCGAAATATATGGCAGGTTTATTTTAAAATGATGCCAGATAGGATCGGAATAAGAAGCTGTCCATGACTCCACGCCGATGGCACATGCTTTTACTTAGCGTTAGCATCGCGTCATTACGTAAGGCCCGGAGGTATCCTGTGGCCGGAGGAAGGCCGATCTGCACCAATGACTCGCCATCATAATTACATAATGCTCTGTGCCAATGGAATCCATCACGGTGTCGGGAGACACTCCGGAAACATTAGAACACTTGTTTGTCTGAATCATGCTTTGCATAACGCAAAATCGACCTTCCAATTTCGAATTTCTTGCGACACAAATTGAAAGTGCAATGTGCTTGATAAATCAATTTTATGTGGCACAGTTTGAATATACGTGATTTGAATAATAGGTTAAACGATGAATGTTATTTAGTTAATCACGAAAGCATTAAATAGATAAGCCTTGTTTTGTGGTGATATTATTTAAGCGATATTATGCACGATGTGGATATTTGTAAATAATTAATTTCGGGTCATTAATTAATTAAAGCGATATTGCTGCCCGACCGCCCCAACACAATCTATCGGATACCGGAATACTGAATGGCCCTTTCCATAAAGGGGGTGGACGATTATAATCCATTCAAGGAAAATTACACAATATTGAATTTTTTAATTGGTGCCATGTTATTCTTATAAAGCAATAATAACTGGAATAGATAAATTCTTACTATATCTACTTTTAAGATAAAAACCTTAGAGTTCATTATTAGAGATATTAATGAAAAACACACTGATAAAGACAATAACGATAATTAAGAAAGACGCAAATCAATAACAGTTCAATAGAAAGTGCCACAGAAAATCTACTTCTAAAATAGTTCAGATTTGTATGCTTAATTATTTTTAACAAACTCCTTAAACTCGTTTTTCCAGTTGGTCAGGGCTGCTTTGGAGCAGGCTTTTAATGATTTTCTGCAACATCATGACCTCAAACTTTCGCTTATACGTCTGCCTTTGAAAATGTATGTAGGACTCTCTCTCCATCGTATGTGCCACTTCGACATATCCATACTTCAGCCTTTCTTTGCAACATCGCTCGTGAAATATTGCTGACAACGAGTTCTCCGGATCCACCTGAGTTTCTGGGCTGCCAGGCTGTTGGTTTACCGGCTATAAAATTCACATCTCCAAGCTGCTCATACGTCAGTCATGTATTGCGGGTTTAGGAAGTCTTGAATGTGCCTTGCATTTGCATACTTGGACGCTGTTTAACCAAATATCGTATTTTTAATTCGTGAGAAAACGTTGGGTAATTATCGATCATTAATTTGTGAATATAGATGAATAACTAATTATTGAATTGATCAAAAAGAACGCCTCAGTTTTGATTTTTTATATTTTCATTTAATAAAATTGTTAGTGTTTTGTCGTTTTGAGTTTTATTCTGAGTCATTATAAAAGTTTCATAATGTGTTCATACTAAAGCTGAGCAAAATTAATATCGAACGTTTGGGTAACACTGACTTTTTACATGCGAAAGTATGCATGTTCCGGAAAAGAATTGTCTAATCAAAAAGTAAACTCTCCGCGACTGGAAAGTTGACATCTCCGAGCGTCCCACTGATCCCGATTGTTGCGTAGATAGAAACTCGTGGGAGATACATACTGAGCCGATAGCAGTGCTCGAAATCAAAAAACCAACAAGAACCTAAGAACGAAACGAGATAATGTCACGATAGTTTTGTCGCGCAGAATAACACTGCCAACTTATCCAACAGATAAAGATATACTTCTGGTACAGAAAACAACTACTTTCTCACTGCAATCTGTATTTTTAAATGATAAACATTTTACATAAATCTCTTAAACAACATTTAATTGTCTTTCCTTTTCAAATTGAAATGATTCATCAGGTCGATTTTGCATACAATCGAAGACAATGTAATTTCCTTTTTTACTTACTCATATGTAATTCGTTTCGAGTCAACTAATTCAATCAATTAAAATCTACTCGATAATGACATCGTTTATTTTCATTCCTATGAGAAATTATCTTTGATCTAGTTAACATGGAATAGAACACACCGACAAAGGAAGTAAATTGGGTTTTATTGTTTAAGCAGGATTTATCGTAGTTCACCGATTGACCTGATCCACAGCTATTGGCCAACAGGGCGTTCTCTGAATTATAGTAATTGGATGGAAAGGGTGTGAACCACTATGTTCCACGGACATTTCGAGACTGACGCGTCACGGTTGGTTTCGCCCGAGGAACACACCTCTCTCTCGGCTTCTCCCAGTGAGCTTTATCGATTGTGCTTTATAACGACCAGCAAATGGATTCGCACAGTTTGGATGGCTTCGCCCGCTAATGGCATTGGAGAGCAAAACCGTTTGCCTAAACTGCCGAGCTCCAAAATCATTAGGGAAGAGTGACCGCTAATGGATTCGTGTTTAGTCCTGATGTGTCATGTACCAGCACACATTTTACTCTTTCCAATAGTTTACTTGTGTTGTACTACTTTGGAGTAAATTAATTCATTAATGACAGTCGAAGTCCTCGGTATATTTTATAGCTTCATTGCTTTGGCATAGGTTTATTGTTTGTAGTTTTACGTTGAGTTTTGAATGAAAGAAACCTTGATTGGAGGAATGTTAAGTTTATTCTTTGAGTTCAGTGTAGATGACTGTTATGACTCGGAGAATTCCAGAGGCTTGCTCATTCTGACGCAATTTTCGATAACACCGTTTAAGTAGCGAACGTAACAAAGTATGTAATCGCTTTTATTTCCGTAAACACGACGAGTGTCGACTGCATACTCTCACGGAAATCTGGACCGTTCTTGTCAGCATTGCGATTTTCAGTCTTTCTTCGTTTTTAAAAATTGTATACTGCTTGGAAAAACGATTCAATAATTTTCTGTTCTGTTAATGAATTCAGAAATTGAAATGGAAGCCGAGGATATTTTTAATTACATCGGAATATTTAATCCGCACGAAATCACCGACTTTTTTCTACTTTCACAAAACATATTAAAAATCTCCAATGTTTTAGAGCAGGAATATTCAGCAATCGAGTTTCTCCCAGGATTTCCCCAATCTCTTTCGTACTTTTTTCCAATTCACACAGAAGACGCTTTTGGAAATCCCCGGATGCACCACGAATTCACGAATTAGCATGCGGTGCGCACGCGCGCATACAATTAAAGCGGCATGGTCGCTTCTCGGAAAACCAATAAAATCGATGAAACGATTGGGATTTTTCCAAGGACAATCGCACTCGTCCGGATAAGATCTAAACTCGCGCACGGCTTCTCCGTTTCCTGTTTACCGGAAGCCGATTCTCCGTCGAGCAAGCTTGTGTAATCCCAAGTTTCGTGCAACTCTTGTACTGCTGGGCGAAAAAAGCGCCAGCATACATGTACCATCGCAGATACACGCGCGCACTATGTACACGAGAATGTAGTTGGATAGATGTGTGCGCGTATGTACTTCTGTACATTAGGTAAGTAGCAACGACCCTCGACGATTGAGCAAGGAGGACGACTGCCAGTCAGCTAATCAACGGCAGAACGTGATTGTACAATCCTTTTTACATTTTAGAAAATCCTTACAGAAAGAAAGATTTCTGTACTTGTTAGTATTATAGTTTCGATAGTTTAATCATATTTCGTGGTAAATTTTAGGGTAAATCCAGTATAAATTTTTAATTTAAATAAGAAAGAAATAATATATGGGAGAATTTGTTTATGTACTATGATTTAACACTATTTCTACCATTTTGTGTATACCTATTTCGATCAAAAGGTATCTTTTGACACCTTTCCGTTTGTATGCAAATAATTGACAAAAATATTGGGATTCTCTAATCTGATTATAATTGATATGATGACTGTAAAATGGTTGTGATATTTATATGTAAAATGGTTTAAAATTAGAGTTTATTATGAAATCTTTAACGTGTCAAAAGACACTTCATGATAGAAAAAGGCATACCATGCGGATATTTTTAGATCCAGAGTGAGCTGGAGGAAAATTATATCATTGAATTAATATAACAGCTATTGTACGAAAAGTCATCGAATTAGTTGTAGACAAATGATTAAACTTAGAGAATAATTTATTAAAGTTGAAATTACGAAAGTATTTTTTGACACCTCTTGGTAGAAATAGTGTTAAAAAATGTATTTCCAACTGTGATAATCACTATGACAGTTTCTTTAGATGGAAGTAATTATTACCTAGCGATTTTTATTCTAAATCGATTACGAATTTTTCACTCTTTTAGGAACAAGACGAACTTATCCCAGAGAAAACTCGTAGTCGATACTTGATACTAAAACAGAGCAGTGATTTATTTTCCCACTGCGATTTAATTCCAATTAAAAATCGTTTTTAACGTCTTTCAACATTAAACACACCAATGCCGTGCGTTTCTGTTTGAATTTAATTATTACAAATCAACAATAATACTCTTTGTCGAATCATTCCTATGTTTATTTGTTCGACTTCGACAAAGCGTTCTCCGCTTTGTTAGTGCGCCTCGGCCGGTAGTTTCTCCTGACAGGCGTGAGCAATCAGAGTCGCGAGGAATTCGAAATAAAGCGTACACATGTACGTACACACGTTCCTACAAATCGCAAACATGCGCATAGAAAGTGTGCGATTGTGAAAAACGAAATTCCGCGCTCGCGTGTGAGCGTGAAACTCATGTCGAAATCGTGGCACGTTTCATTGGGAGTGGACGCGCCAGATGGCTCTTTTGGGCAACTGCAAATTGATTCATAGACAATTTGTACGTGGCAAAAGCTTGAAAATCCGAATTGTCAAATCCTCGCCGAGCATATTTGCTTACTTGAATAGTCAAAAGATTCGAAATAGCAAGAAACTTTGGGTTGGTGACAAAATGATTTCGGTTTTTGCGTATTTTCTTGGTGTCAAAAAACGAATAAAGTTTCATCTCGCTTAAATAATTATTTTAGTATATTTCTAGTTTCTGTTTTCGACAGTATAATTCCGTAACTCTAATAAATATAAAGAATTAAAAATCATAACACAGGCTTATCAAAAATTAAACTTCATTAACTTCATTAAATCCACCCAAAGGCAAATTTAGATTTTCGACTTCTGCCTGCGATTTCTAACTAACACAAATGCTTGTCAACATAAGCGCATCGTCCTTGACCTTTCATATTTACTTTCATTCGTTTATAAACTCATTAAAAGTCCCAGACAGATACACTTCCTATGTTTGTCTCGCAGCATTTTAATAAACCGCACGACTATATTCACAGTTTCATCGATTATGACGAGGATCGTCATCAATAAAAGATCCCGGACATAAAAGTTAGCAGGATGCGCGTTCAAGGTGCTGTTATATTGCGGAAAATCTAAAGAACAGTCGAACATTAATTACCACTCGCGTCGACGGCGCAGCTTCAAGAGCCTCACTCAGACTTCATTAACTATGGCTGAGAACTTCTATCGCACTTTATGCTACTTCACAAGTACTTAAATCCTCGATTAATGATATAAAAGTTAAAGTTATCAGGATCAATGCTAATACACATTCAAAACTCTACAGCCAGTATTTCATTAAAACACGAGATATTATTGAGGTGATTGACGAAAAGTTTGAATATTTAAAATCTTATAAATACAATTTTATTTCATTCCTATTAAATATATACTTTATTTTTATATTTTATAATAAATGCTGTAAATAAATGCACCATTAAAAATTAATTTTCATAAACAAGTCACTCGTTCCCTTATCAAAGCTTTTTATACGTAATTTACTACCTGCGAACTTTCAGCAATTAGTAAAACTAATTATAATATTCTAAATGACTTCTCAGTTCTCATATTTCCCAAGTTCTTAATTTACTGGATTATTTTCATCGTTCTATGTAACGTGAACCGTATCACACTCGAGGAATGTGTGTTTTTCTCATTGCTGCTCCTTTACGACTACTTCTGCCCACTAAAAATATATTCTTACCCACTGAAACTCGGCTCTAGGCGCATACAGCTCGACGTAATTATGCGTGTGCTAACGGAACTCCGCACAGAAACTCGGTACAAGTATGCCAAGCGAGAGTAGGGAGAACCGCGCCGTGCAATACTTTACTCCTCGCCAGTATATACTAGAAAAGCATTAATCAACCGTAACTCTCCCACCGTTTCTTCTGCATATATTCGATTCTTCTCTCCATTCAGGAATTACCGAACCTAACAATTCCTATTATTCGTAGAACTTCCGAGGCGTAAGGAAAATAATGCTTTGTTCGAGGTATAATTGGGCATTTAAATACGGAAGATCCGTTGTATCACAAAAGAAACTAGCAAGATTGCTTACACCTTAATAATCTCAAACTATAAATCATTAGTAATTTAAAAGTAAATATATTTAAAATTCTGGAATGAATTAGTTAAAACACTTTTGAAAGTTTTTAATTTTTCATACATGAAACAACGATTATATTGATTGATCACTCTGATTTCGAAATTAAAAGAATTGCTGGGCAGAATTGTAAAGCTAATTTAAACCATTGTCAATCTGACACGACTATAACTGTGATCCAAACTGTCAAAAGAAAATAGAGGTCGCATAAATAAAGTGCTTGCCCGAAACATTGCAACCTTGTGCACAACAATGATTCACTCATTCCACCGAAAAAAAGGATTCGTTGATCCTTGATTCAAGGTGAGACGAGCAACATCATTAAACACCAACTGTATAAAAATGCAAAGTTATACTGATGATGACACGACAAGATAGAAACGTGGCTGCGTCCGTCCGGCGCAGTGCAACCGCTCTTTGCAATACATGCAAAAGGAAGGAGTGTTGCAAACCACAGGGAAGATTCGCAGAATCCATTTCGACCTGGCGAAAGAGAGTTGGATGATAGCGCGTCTCGATAACGCGGTCAATGCGTCATTGGATTCGACGAACCAGGATGAGGAGACGGTTGTGGCAAAAACGATCGTTTAGAACGAATGAAAAGGATCATCAAAACAAGCCAGCGAGAAATCATACAAAACAATGAAATTTCCAGACACAATAAATATACAGTGAAATGCACTTTCAAAGTGTTCGCGGATGTTCGATTTACATGTGTATTAAATTTTTATTGCTATGTGTTTTTATGTTTGTATTTCCAATCAATTTTCGTATTTATCAGTGAATCATTCCCTTCGGGAACACTGATGTATTTGTGTGCGTTTAGTTTCCTCTAAAAATACATATATCATTTCTGTTGAAAAACAGTGAATGATGAATAATTCCTGATGAGAAATATGAATGAAAAGTTTAGTTTCAATTTATTAGCATTATTCCACCGCTATGAATTTAAAACGAACAAAGCACGATTAAACCACAAAGGAGGTCGTTTTTTTTACCACTCCAAAAAAATCCCTAATGACTTTAATGTCCTACATGTATTTATGTCAGGTCTGCCTGAAATAGGGAACATAACAACACGTGAAACGACTCAATTGTATGCGGATGCTTTGCAGCTCGAAAAGTTCCGTTTACCGAATGACAAAAACCACGCTCGCTTTTATGAACGCAGTATGCATGTGTGCATACATGTGCTATTAAAACACGGTAAAAAAGGTATGACGAGTAGCGTAGTGACGGGAAAAAGGGTTTCGTAACGAAAGAGCGAGAAGGCAGCGGGAATGACTAAAGTGATGACGTGTGAAAGACAAAAAGATATTTTATATATCTGAGAAAAATCCAAACCGATTGGTGAAGCAATGTCTATCAGACGAATAATAAAAATAATTAAGATGCAGGAAAAAGATATTAATCTCGCTTCATCTTTTGATCGCATAAAAAGATTGTAGCTGCCCATATAATTGTTTATTAATTCAATAATTTGTTTTTGTTATTTAATAATTCCGGGTGTGTCCAATTTACAAATTGGAGTTTGCTTTGGGACGACAGCACTTTACAAAGGGTAAATAAATATGGTAACAGTAAAACTCAACGACCAAAAATTGCTACGGACTTTAAATTCTATATTCGAAAGGGTTTAATAGCCTTTATAATGCGTCTCGTTGCTTACAACTTTCCTTTTTTTCAATCAAATTCTGGAGTCTTCCATGTCCAAAGATTTAAAGAATGAGAGAAAATTTTAAGAAACGGCTAAATGATAGCTAAAAGCTTGAAATTATTGTATACTCAATATATTTCTATATTAAAATCTACTTACTAAGAACTTTAGTAAACTTAATAACGAACCTGATTCTTTATAACTCGTCTTTCGATAAATAAAGTGCTTTAATAAAGATCATTCGACACCCGACGTTTGGCCTATTTCCATTTCACTGAACCAAAAAGACGGTGGAGCAAAGGTCCGAGATGACAAAGTGTCACATATCCGATAAAAGCTCAGGTGGAAGCGTGTGTGAAACGAGGGTAAAAGTTAAAAGTGCCAAAGAAGAATTAGCCAAAGACACTAAAGTTAAATGGTTAAAAGATTGCTAGGAGCTTTAAAGTACTGTATACTCAATATATTACTATATTAAAATCTACTTACTAAGAACTTTAACTTATTAAGTACTATAATTTACGTAAGCAAGTTATTAAGTAAACTTAAAGTAAATTTAATAACGTGCTTACTTAATTGTAATGTGGCACATTATTAAGTAGAGTCTTCCAAATCCAAAGATTTTAAGAAACGGGTAAAAGATTGCTAAGAGCTTTAAATGATTGTAATTCAATATATTTCTATATTAAAATCTACTTACTAAGAACTTTAGTAAACTTAATAACATGCCACATTCTTTATAACGCATCTATCGATAAATAAAGTGCTTTAACAAAGATCATAATAGAATTTCAACACTCGTTATTTGGCCTGTTTCCATTTGACTAAACCAAAAGACGTTGGAGCAAAGGGCCGAGATGACAAAGTGCGACGTATCCGATAGAAGCTTGGGAGGAAGCGTGTGTGGAATGAGGGTAAAGGTTAAAAGTGGCAGGAGAGCCAAAGAACTCGGGGCGCTCTCCTTTCTTATGCTGCCAATGACGTCAGGCCACGCGGCCGGATCCCCCTTGAGTGTGTGCCACATGCACGCTACTGCATCATTTGTATTTTTGTCTCCGGCCGCGGCTCTCCTCGGCTCTCCTTCTCTCTCCTTGTCTCTGGTCGGG
Source organism: Ectemnius cavifrons (assembly GCA_964023945.1). Classification (NCBI taxonomy): domain Eukaryota; kingdom Metazoa; phylum Arthropoda; class Insecta; order Hymenoptera; family Crabronidae; genus Ectemnius; species Ectemnius cavifrons. The sequence continues at coordinate 4,034,736 of OZ030380.1, read as the reverse complement.
GCCGCGCGAAAAAAGGAGAAAATGGCGTTGATCTTTCGCCGAGTGCGAACGCGTTCCCACGAACGTGTGGTCGACCACGGCTAACCATAAGCGATCGCTCGCGGCGAACCATAAGCGGGAACCACCATGCTTCGTGCTCCTCCTTTAACAGACCCTTACGCGATCAAACCTATTGTTCCATTGTTCTATATACTCTTTTACGTGAGGGAGGATTATGCCTTAAGGATTATGTTTCGCCCGCATTGGAAGTTGCGCCATCAACCTGCCGAAAACTGCAACCGCTCCCTTCCGGCAGGTGCATGCGCGTGTTTAAGTGCATAATTTCAGAATGGAAAATGCGAAATTAATTAGGCTTTCAATAACTGACGCATTCATTTATTGAAACCGATTGGCATAGATGTGTTTGTTTGATCTTTTTCGAAGTACTTTTAAGGGGTTCATCGACATTGTTATCGGAATAAAACTAGTTTAAAACCAGTTTTATTCCATAATATGCGAACTTTCGAAATTCTTAATACTTGATTCCTCGACAATACAAGGTCAAAGATGAAGTGAACTATGAGAAATTAGAAAGGAAGAAATTCGTATTATTGTAAAATTATCGACAGACTTATCGCAACATTGCAGCGCAGCTACATCAATAAATCAGATGGGCGGAGGATGAGGCCAATACAATGGCATGCGTAGTGAAAACAAACAGGCAGTCAGTCGTACGCGAAATGACTGGTTAATAAATGTATCGCATTACACGTGCACGCAGTCACTTCGATTCTTAAACAGTTTTAACCTTTTCAATTCTAGGAAAACGCTTGCATGTATCAACCAGAGTTTATCCTTGAAAACACTCCTTTTGTGAACATATTTGATTTCGTATACCTTCAATCGTCTTTTTCTAAAGCGTAGAAGCTGACAGAATAAAGGAAACTAGAGAAACGTAACTGAATGCGTAACTGAACATGACAAAGAGGACACACAAATACTTTTCTGTTCCTTCCTAGTTTACGCAGAATAAAGATAATTTTTCGAAAATTATAAAAACAAGACAATTGAGCAAAATAAAATAAAAATAAAATTAAAGGATCGCAAGGATCAAAGATAATGAGTATTGCATCGACCGAAGGAAAAAGAGGAATTGCGTAGGAAATACACAACGCATACATTTTCCTGTTTCTTTCTACTTTGTAGAGAATAAAGTTAATATTTGGAAACTTATAAAAACACCACAACTAAAGGGTTTAAAGAGCAAGATAAAAGGATTCGTTTATTTTGCAACATCGAGATCGCAAGCATGGAAGATAATGAGCATTGCATCGACCGGTGGAAAAAAGAGGAATTGCGTAGGAGCGTTTCTATAAAAGCGGGGGCGATTAACCTCGCGACTCGAAGACAATGAGCGGCAATTTGTGCCGTAATAGAATGAGTCCAACTTTTGCGGGAAATGAATTACATCTGGGCGTAGTGAAAGCGAGACAACTTATGGCTTAATGGATGCCGGCTACTCATTCTGGAAACGAATACAGACTAAGCAGATATGGGAAATTTAGGTAGCAAGCAGAACAGAAAGTTCTGCTGAAAAGTGAGAAAATCGATTCTCTAGGTTAGAATAGCATTTCAATTGGAATTTCCGTTGCTGTACAGCATAATAGCAGATTTGAATGAACCGGTTTGTAAGAAATGTAATATTACCGAAAATATGAAAAAAATACTCTGGCTAACTAATAATAAAAAAGTATAAACCATTATATTATTTTACTACAAAAAATTCTCCATGGAATAAGAAAGTTAGTACGCGCATAAAATGCTGATTAAAACTTAGTCAAAAGCAATAAATCTATTACAAAACCCTGAAACATAAAACGCGAGTAAAGGCAATTAAAAAAAAAAAACCTCTAATATTTAGTCCTACGAAATACATGTATATAATTTACTAATATTACTTACGCAACTAGCATATACACATTCATAAGTCTGTGTTTGCCAATTGCACAATTACAAAAGGGAACAAGTTTACACGAAACATTCGTCATGAAGCGGCCACAAATGGGAGCTCGAACGATTCGGCTCGTCAAAGTTCGTTTCAGGTACCGCGAGCGGCAGAGTTCTCTCATCTGTTCTATTTTCGGGAGCAGGCTATATCCTGCGAGGCCTAGACAGGATGTGCCTCGTAGCAGCGTGCTGCGGCCGGATGCAGAAACAGCCTCAAAGTAGAGTGACACTTGCCAGAGGAGGAGCACAAGTGTATCGCATTCCATTATACGACGCACTGTAATACTCTGCCGGGGCTTTATAGTCGGCTTTATTGTCGGTACAATATTGCTCGAGGCTGCTGCTGCCGTTGCTGCTGCCGTTGCTGCTGGATCGCAGCATCCTCTTCGCGCGAAAGTACGCTCCATGAATGGAACACTTCAAGCGATCTCTAAATTGAGCTATCTGCCGTTTCCGAAATAAACCATTGCCGAACGGAATTGCATTCGTCGATACACGCAAATAACTCAATCTGAAGTACGAACGAGATTGAAAGAAGAAAAGGTTTTTTTATTTGTATGATGTTTGGAAGGATTTTGAGAACTTTTGAAAATCAATGAAGTCGATGGGTTTTAGTATTTTACCTTTTCAAGTGTTAATAATGCTTGTACTTGTAACAGGAGTGTGGTCTATAAATATTGCTATATATCTATAATAAACGATAACAATAATTTAAAGTGTTTATAATACACAATAAAAGATTGAACTACACTTATTTCAGAATATGACTTCTTGAGAAACTACTTTCCTAAAACATTGTAGCACATTTACTGAATTTAGAAGAGTTATTCAAACATTCATAGACACAGTAGCTTTCCCTACTTTTCCTCACAAGAGTAATGTCCAAATTATTTCGAGCATTGTGTTCGAGAAGTATTAGGTTTACACTTTTAATTACTTTTAATACGCTTAATTACTTCAAACCAGCCGTCTCTACGGACCGGAGCCCCATTTGCATTTAGATACGATTTCTGGCTTCGTCCGGCGCGCCCGTAACGAATTGATTTCGCGTTGATAAAGTTTATATGTATCTAGTTAGAAAGCGTGCTGGCGTGGCCGGCTGTAAAAAGAGTTGCTCCAAATCGTGACGCGGCGCGGTGAATCAAAATCCGGCCCCGATTTGTTACGAGAGGCCGCCGTCGACGCCGGCCTGTCGATATACTTTCACAGGAAACACGGAACAATACAGAAGAAAGGGGAAAAAAAAGAGGTTTTCGGATCCTGAAACTTGAACGAATTCAGGATACAAAGGTGTCAGATTTTTCGTGCTCGATTTTCGAAGGGTTATTCGTGTAAATAAATTTGAAACTGCCTTTGTTACACCGTTACCGAATTATAATTAAAAAGACCTGAAACTTCACATATACATGTAATATACGTCGACTGAAAAGGTCCATCACGTGTTTTTATGAAGTAATCGAAAATCGGTAGTAAAATCAAATGAATCCAAGCGTCGAACTTTAATCTCGAAGAGTAATCTCGAAAAGTAATCTCGAAGTTCTCAACATGATACCAGAGTAATGTCGAAATTCTCTAAATGACAGTAAAATAGAAGATATCGAAATTAGTCGTTCTAAAAGATTATATCAAAAATTTCAAGCCATTTTTAAATTACTGAAAACAAATGAAGCAATTAAAAAGAAAGGTACGAAGATTTATCATTCACTACTCTAATTTCGAAGACCTGTATAAATAATATCTAAATCCATAAAAGTTAATCTGACTTTTGCTCTAATATGAGAATTTTAAAAAAGCCTATTTGCTAATAGAAATTTCTATATTATTCCATGAACGTGTCAGATAACTAATTATTTTATGAGAAATATAACACTGTCTGCTTATATTCAAAGACACAACATAACAAATATATGCTCCTTTATCAACAACGACTTCAATTTAGAACACTTGAAAACGATATCTAAATCCACAAGGATTAATCTTACTTTTTCTCCAATATTAGAATTTAAAAAAAGGCTATTTGCTAATAGAAATTTCTATATTGTTTCATGAACGTGTCAGGTAACTAATTATTTTAAGAGAAATATAAGACCGTCTGCTTATATCCGACGGGTATGAGTCACGCGCGCGGCCACGAAGGTTTCTGGGTCACTAGCCTGTTAGTAATTTTTTCGCGACACGCCAAACAATCAGACGGCCGATTCGAGCACGCAATTCCCCTCATGCCAGCGACCAATTGACTCTTTGTGCCTACGAGTCACGCCTTAATTATCTGCGCTACACTCTAAAGACGTACACTAGAACCTCCCATGATGGATCGAAAATATTATGTCCACGCATTTGGCAGACTGACTGTTCATGGAAACCAGGGAAAACAGCGTTCAATGACTTAATTACAAAACAGTTAAAATATTGAAATTCAATATTTATCTGCATCATTAAAAGAACTTTATCTCTGGCGAAATGCCTTTTCAACGATTTAGAACTTTTAGTGTGTTGTAAAAATTCATGCTTTTACATAGCAATTCTGCATTTATTATGTAAATGATACGTAACTATGATTAGAACTCGAAGTCAGTAGTTATCGATTGGATGGAATATTTTTTTGAATAAAATATTCCAAGTGGAAGTAAATATTTCTATTGTTTTATACAGTTTCAGAAAATCTAAGCGGACGAATCACTAGAAAGAGAAAAGGAAGACGAAATTGCATAGTTAGTTTCCAAAAATAACTATAGTGTTTGAAAACTTTTAAATGAGACTTGTAAGTACAAGTGGCGCTGATTTAACTGTGTCAGATTCTAATGGTCGCAGCCGTCTCATAATAGTTTGAAACAGTTTATTGAAATCGCCAGTTATGTAAGATTATCCAAAAATTCGTTTGGCATTGCGCCAGCATAGTTTCACGGATTCTCGGAATGCCTGTTGCTAGATTCAGCCGAATTCTATCATCAACTAGAACTATTAGTCGAAGTATATTAACGTTCGAAAAATAGAATCGATCTCATACTTATTTTCGTTACGATACTCAATGCAAATTGACAGAGTCCTCGAAATTTAATATCTCTTGTTTCTAATCAGCTCCAATTAGATATAATTGCTGTAGCTTCGGTTATGCAAACTGTCGGAATTCTATACAAACTAAAGTAAAAATAATACCTTGTAAAATATAACAACGTTTAATGTATCAAATTTCTACAATAATAGCAACCCAAGCAACAGCAAGCAAAATATAGTCAGTCATTAAAAAACTTTAGCTAGACCTTTAGCCTTCAAACCAATCTTCGCTACTTTCAAAAATACTAGTATGAACATTATTGATGTTATATTTTGTTCTACAATAAAAATATTTAATAATACTATTGAAAAAAGCAATAATAATACTTTATTCTAAACAGATTTTTATTAATATAGTTATAATATAGATTGTTGTTCCTTCGTAATTGTTGGAAAACAAATAGTTAACATTAAAATTCTTGTCTATTCCATTAGACTGACACATTCTGACGAAAACGTGACCTCTTATTTATTTATAAGTTACAAATAACTCCCTGAATAGAATCCGGTCAAGCCTTTGACGGCCAGCTTGCCGGAAGTATGCACGTAAGCGGGGATAATATCCGGCACGATGAATAACAAAAGCAGCATAACGTAATAGCTTAAAGGTGACGAAGTCAGCTATTTACCAGGCGCGCGTTGCCGTCCTAATAAGAGCTTAATTTAGCACGCGGTCATGAGCCCCGAATTCTGGGCCAATAATGTCACGGCTTTCTCCGGACATTTCTAGTGTGGATACCGGCACAACAGCCACGTGGTTCCGACTCTCGAAAACGAGAGCAAAATCTTTTTCTACGTTTCTACCGTTATTTTTGAAAGTGGTGCAGGTTCGGTTCACTCAAAAATTGAGTTGCAGGTTGTCTCTGTTACAAATTGAGAATCTCTTTATAGTATTTTATTTCACCATTATAGTGTTTTTAGGAATTAGTAAATAAGAAATTGGAGATAAAATAGAATTTCGAAAATAGGAAAAATGTAGAACGGCAAATATTTAGAAACTAGAAGAAATGGACCACTTTCGAAAAACGTGGTTCATTTATTCATAAGAGACGATTGATCATTTTTTCACTGTGTTTTTGATAAAGAATTTAGGAGTTTAAAATTCTTAGTACAACCATTTGCAAACAATTGGTATCTTAATAAATTCGTGCCTGTAGAAATATAAAGAAATGGCAGTAAAGAAAAATGTACTGCATGTCAGTATTGAGATCTTTACGTCAAAATGATGAAACATGAAACATGAAATGATGAAATGACGAACAGTAAGGCAAACAGACAGAAATATGTTCCAAATAAACATAATACATCTTGAAGTTTTCCAACAAAATCCAACTAATTTGTACATGGCTGCGAATAAAATCTGTTCCGAATGAATACATCACACTTGTACATACAATTCATTCAAATAGTTATGAAAAACATTACACAGCAATATTATGGAAGAATAAGTATATACTTCACTGAACAATATTTTCTGGTTACTTCTTTGAAAACTTCCTCGGAAAGAGCAAATAAATACTAAAATACAAGCATGACTGGTACAAATAAACTATTGATTGTCCTTTTCTTAACAAGCCTATGATGGATCCATTACAAATACTGAGTGAAGGTAAAACACAATCGATATGAATGATTAACGACATTTAGCAGACACCATGTGTGCTTAATGCAGATGGGCGCGCGAGCGGGCAGATGCATTGCTGACGAATGCAATGTCTGCCGATAAATTTCCCTTAAACCGCATTCTCCCGGGGCACGTAGACTCGCCGAGCGAAAACAGTTCGTGGCCTGCGGTGCCTGGCTGTCGTGACAAATTGAAACAGATGGCTCCTTTATTTTCTTCCTTTATCTGCATTATCACCGCCTCATGCTAATTTCAGTTTGGGCTTGCTCCATGGAATCCTCCATTATCAACAGTCATGAACAATCTTTCAACGGTCGTAGAGATTCTCAACAGAGTTTATAGATATTAATTGTTCAAAAGCTATCAACAAGAACGGAGAAGTTTAATTAATTTTGTTCAACTTAGATTTCAATTACTATAATAGACTTAACAAGTCATCTCCACTTTCGTTTATTCCCCATTTTGCTTATAATTGTGCCGATTAATAAATTGAATTGGCGCTCAGTCAACGCACCACAAAATACTTCTTCATATAATATATAACAAGCTATTGTAACTTTATTTGAAACTGGCCACCAATTCAAAGAATAATAAAATGTGAGATAAAAGTGTTAAACGGCACCGATTTAATTAAAGAATTTAATTACTAAATAATATCCACTTGTAGCTGATCGGGAAAGATCACTTTCTATTTTAGATTGCTCCAATTAAATGCGAGTATACAATCGATACTTAGACCCCAGTGTGACTATGTAACTCGCTACTAATGAGTTAAATTCATTGGGTAAATGGAGCAGCCGCAGTGCCCGGATCGAAACACATTTATATTGGGCCGCCGGTGATTACACCGGGTCAACTACTAATTATGATAGTTGATCCCTGCACGTGGCCCGCGGGCGTAACATATCGAATGCCGCTACCATAATACAATGTCAATACAGCACTTTAAACATGCAGCCAACCAAAATCCTAATCTTCCCTATTAATACTGTTATCTGCAAAACTATATTTTCACAAATATTTTCTTAATTCGATTGATTGCCCTGATAAAACTTAAATATTGTTTCGAAACTGTACAAAAGTATTTAATCAGTAACGAATTATTTATAATAAAATTTACAATAATTCCTCATTAATAAATAAATGAAGTATTGCAAGTGTATGTTTTGTAAATAAAGGATTCGTCTACGATCTTTTATTGTTTAATAAAATCTAGTTTATGACTGTTGGTATTCGCAATGCAATAATACTAATTTGTTGGTAGAATACGAAGATGGACGTGTTATAGGAATTCTGAAAGTTAATTACAATAACTCTCATCTACAGAGACAGTACAGCATATCTGCATATATGTATGAGTAAGCACGTTACATGGCGCACACGTTATGTCTCGCTTGCGCAACCCCGGTGGGAACCGGAAATTATAATAGGCACGAGAAACTGCGCGGGAATATTTGCATCGGCGAAATAATGGAGACTGACTTGAAAATTCGCCCTCTATTATGCACTCCGACAAATTGCCGAATGATGAATGCGACTGTACCCAATTGGAAAAAGCATACACTGTACGCATCTACATTATTATGCCGGTGCTGGTTTGTTTGGAGTGCAAACAAAAAAGGCAGCTTGTTTTCCGCAATAAATTATTTTGCGAGGCCTTCTCGATTAATAAACTATTTGCTGACTCATTCGTACCAAGTATTATTCAACTACAATTTTCCATTGAACTGTGCCAATTTATGAAAGGAGAATTGACTTCTTCGGGAGTGGATGTAATCAAAGCCCACTTAACGGCGAACGTGTAGATAATGATTGGTTTCACATATGTATGTGCCCGATCGTGCCGGCCAAACCATGTTTGCATTACCAGATTCCTGCGTGATTTGCATTTTAAACAAGTTTCGCGAACATTTATAAATGTTAAATGAAGTGGTGACAATCAGTGATCCGTAACATATTAGCGGTGCGGTGAAATGTCGCTTAAGTTAGTTGACATTTATTTAACCTCGCTTTTAATCTAGCGAAAATGAAAGAGGATACTGTCTGTTATCACAAAGTTTGTAACTCATCGAAGAATCACTCGAACCATTGAATGATTCATTCGACGAATATTCATTTTGTATGATACCGAACATTATACTTGAATCATGTTCGATGAAGATTGTGGTACAATAAGAGTGCGGAAGTTTATTTGTTCTCTCAACCGTAGATTATCTGCTGTGCGTATAACTGTAATTTTTCATAATATATTCAAAGGAATGCTTCGATCTGGTAAATGAAACGCACTTTTACGAATCTGTAAATGCGAATCTCTAATATGTAAAGAAAATTCTTTACCCTCCTAATTTTCCGCGGTTTAATAATACCGTTGGAGTATAAAAAGAAACTTTGAAAAAAGAATAATGATTAACGTATGTACAAATAATAAATAAATATACAAAATAAAAAAAAAGAACATCCAACAAACATAATGAAACCTAGATTTTAACTTCAAAAGTTAGCCAAGTTGACTGGAAAAATGGGAGTTTTCATTCTCGCGGAACAAAACCGAATAAGGCGAAGTTCCCATTGAAGAAATCCGTGACGACAAAACGGTGAGAATCCGAGTTGACGCAAACTGCAACGCTAAACGCGTCAAATTTCTCGGAATTGATGTATGCAACTTGTCGACTCTCCCACTGGTAATCTCTGTGTCGGTTACGCGGTGCTCAGTGAAACTCTGCATTAACTATTACACTGAGAGTCTCACTCTCAGACCCGGCATTATTTTCCCAGGCAAATCCAAGGATACGAACGGAGAATGTACGCCTTGAAATTCGTTGACAAAAAACAATGCAACTGATTCTCTTCACGGTTAAGAATAAAATCTGTCACGAATGACTATGACACACTTGTGAAGGCAATTCATTGAAAATGGTGAGAAAAATTAAAAAAGAAATTTCATTATTTAATAGGAATATGATTTATCAGTGCACAATGCTTTTTTGCACCGACGCGAAAAGTATATGATGAAACTCTACATTAACTATTATACTGAATCTAAATCTGATAGTTGGCGCTATTTTTCCAGGCAAATCCAAAATGTAACAGATTTTCTATACGGTTAAGAATAAAATCTATCTCGAATGACTATGACACACTTGTGAAAACAATTCATTGAAAATGGTTAGAAAAATTAAAAAAGAAATTTCGTGATCTAATAGAAATATGATTTATCAATGCACAATGCTTTTTTATACTGACGCGAAAAATATGTGATAAAACTGGCACTATTTTTCCAGGCAAATCAGAAATGCAACAGATTTTCAACACGGTTAAGAATAAAATCTATCTCGAACACCTATGACGCACTTGTACAAGCAATTAATAGAGAATGGTTATAAAAAATATGAAATTGAAATGCTACCATAAAATAGAAATACTATGCACGAATGCGCAATACTTTTTTGCAGCCATGCGAAAAGTATATGATGCACGTGTCGATCTCACAGACAATCTTAATCTCGGTTACGCAGAGAGCTCAGTGAAACTCCGCGTTAACTATTACACTGAGAGTCTGTCAGTCTGAGAGCTGGCACTATTTTCCCAGGCAAATCCAAGGACACGAACGAAGAGTATTGAGTGCGTTCAGTGGCTTCGTCGGAGGAGGCGCAGATTCTCACTTTTTGTCTCTGAGCACGAATTTGAAGGTCGATCGACCCTAAAGTCCAGAATGTGGTACACACTTGGGAAAGTGGGTGGTTTCGCAATCCAGGCACACAAATCGACCGAGGAAAGAAGACTGGGTGTAGGCACACGGTGTTGAGTGTTCCCCTTCACCGATTCCTGCCCACTTCTGCCGACTGCGAGTGCACTCGACTTTAGCCAGAAGCGATAGCAAATTCAATTGGCTTCTATGGTCATTTCACGTTTCGAAATACATCGAACACCTTTCCGTAAGTGGCGCTACTTTTTATGGTAAGGAAACATGTATTTTGTGGTAAATTGTAATGACTACCATAAGAAACTATTGATAAATGTTAGTGGAAGATCTTGGATGTCTTTGCGAAATGTAATTATTGCTATTATTCTACGTGACTGATGATTTTATAATTCTTTATCTTTCCAGGAATACCGATACATGTATGATTGTTCGTTCTTTTTTAAATCCACATGTGCAGTTTTCGTAGAACAATAATATTGGAAGAACTAAATAGTCTCTCTAATAATGAAACCAAAAATTATGTTATTAATTTTTCATTTTAATCGACTATCACTGAAAAGCTTAATAAAGTTCCTGATACTCTATTATAAGTTCGGAAAATTGGAGCTGTCAGTGAAGTTACTAAACGACAGGAAAACGAAGAAAAGCGTCGCAGTTTTTAAGAAGTCTTTAATCAAGTCATCATTGAAAAGTTTAATAAAGTTCCAAACACTCTAACTTCAAGCTGAGATAATCGCTGTCAATGAACCTATCAACCGACAGGAAATCGAAGAAACGTGTCGCAAGGGTCTTTAATAAAATCATCACTGAAAAGTTTAATCAAGTTCCAAATACTTCAACTTCGTGTTGAGATAATTGTGACTACGAGTAAACCTGAAACGACAGAAAATCGAAGAAACATATCGCGGGGGTTCAGAACTAGTGAGCTGCGAATGTGCGAATAACGGGAGAAGGACAGATCGGAGACAAACTGTCCTTTCGATTATCGGGGCGTTGCAACCCCAGACACATTGGGGTCCAGGCGCACAATCGGGGTGGCCAAGCGAGAAATCCTCGAACAAATGGACAGCCGGCTTCGAATCCAACCGGATTGAAGTCGGCTCCAGGAATTAGCCAAGGAACAATTAAGTTCCGCGGTCGCATTGTGCGCTTTTCTGTCGTCGACGCTGACGCAAAAAAAAAAAGCGCCGGCGACAGATCAGAAATCGTTCCGATGAACGAGCATGCTTATCGGAGCGCGCGCCCGGGAAAATGAAAAACCGAAAGGTGGGGTTGAAAAGGGAGGGAGAGGAATTAAATTCCGGGGCAGATTGAATCCCGCAGTAACACGCGGGACGAATGGAACTCCCTGAATGGAAATCGTTCGATCGACGTGGCAATAAAATATGCGCCAACTATTCCCGGCGATATTGATTACGTTTGCCGGTGGGATTCATGCGCTAACCGGAAGTCCTCGATGAGTATACAAATAAACGCCGGGATTGAGCATTCAAAGACACATTTAGGAAGCTTTGGGAATTTAAACTTTCTGTTGACATATTCTTACAGACTTGTCATGTTATAATTATTATTTCGTTCTTTAGTCAATTGCAAGTTGTATTCATAGATATTTCAATACCCAATACGTATTTCATTTAACTACGCTTCTATTTTATTCGCCACGACAAAGTTCCTAAAAAGTATAATCGTCCTTGAACCGTCACAACCATAATCATTGTTCATTAGCTTGCTTTGGATCAGCAAAAACACCCATCCTTTTTACCCACTCCGAACCGAACCCACTTTCATAAAACGCCACGCGATGATAAAGTCAATACAAAAAAGCGATCGATCAATCACTCACTTACTCGGTATAGCGAATGAAGTTTTTTTTTTCCGCCGTGCTGGAATGTTCCTTCGGCTGAACTCAATATCCAGTGTTCGGAGTGGCTCGCACGATCGTTTCCAGGGCAATGCTAATCCCACCGGTAAAGAACAGAGTTTGCAACAGGTCTAGCGGGTCTCGGTAAACAGACCAAGACGACGTACGCCCAAGTGAAGGTAATCATAGTAAGTGTATCAGGTGTCCCGAGTCAACACGCGCGCATACCGAACGCACACGATATCTCTAAGGACATTCCTACTAGTCTGAATTTAGGAAGAAAACTCAAGTATACCCGAGCGATTGATAAGTACTCACCTCGGCGAGCAAGACGAGAAGCAGGATCCCGAAGAACCTAGAGATCGGTCTGGGCCAACTAACTGTCCTGCCGATCATTCTCATCGGGATCGTAAACTGGCACGAGACGAAACAATAGTATCCTTCTTGGCAACCTGGCTACCGTAATCCTGCCTCGCCCCTCTCACTCTCTTTCTCTCTTTCTCTCCCCCGCCCTCTCTCCTTTCTCCGTGCGTCCTGGCCTACTTCCTGCGGGCGGGCGCAATGATTGACAGAGGCGGCCTTCTCGCGGCGCTATCACTGCCAAGAAAACACTTTCGGAAACACGAGAAACGCGTGCGAACACACGTGTGTGGTGGTGCACGAATGGGTCGGTGCGTGTGCGTCGGTGTCCGTCGATCGATTGGGAGAGACACACTCGGCACGAGAGAGCTGCCAGGACTGCTCTACCTGTCGAGAGCTCGCGCGCGCGCCTCCGATATCACAAGGAATCACATATCCCAGCAGCGTGGCTGGATGGTGACAACAACACCTGTTCGCCCGACTGATAGATAGGACGACATGGGCAGCTGCCAGAGGCACAGGTAGCCGGAACGCCGACAGAGTCTAGGAAGAGTGTTCCTGGAAGGGAACTCAGCTGCCATATCCACCGGCTAACCGGATCCTTCCTCTTTCTTTCTTTCTTTCTCTCCTTTCACTAATAAGAAGAGTCCCCTTCTTTCTTCCTGCAACTATGCATCCGTGCCGTCCCTCCAATAGCTAAGCCCGCCGACGGATTCAACTCGACGAGAGCCATACGACATCCACGTGTCGAAATCCTAGAAGACGTATTCACAGAGACCCCAGGCACCCTCTGCGAGTCGAGAGGAGACTCGCAAGGAATCCCTCGTCTTCCACTGCGAAGAGGCCGTATGACGGGCAAGATCCTCCAAGGAACAGGGCAGATTAAATCCTCGTTCCCTTCGAGTTCCTGCCACCCTCGTTCTCGCGCGATCGATCCAGGATGGACTCTCTTCTCAGGTAGAGCCCGGTGTGCTTCGCCCCTCTTTCTGTACTCCTTTTCCTTCCTCTATCGGCGGAGATTCCCTTTTATCCTTTGCAATTATTTGCCCGGAGATTGCCGCCGACTGTTTTTACTCTCCGGGTTCGCTCTTTAGCGTCCGCTCGTTGGTAAGAGCCGGTGCGAGCGTACGAAATGGAATGTCAGGCTAGAAAGTCCTCGGTTGGCATCGGGGACAGCGTGACAGTGACGAGCAAGTGGAGTGTTACATGGGGCCGGAGAGCAGCAGGCTGAGTGCGGCTGTGTAACGGAGAGTTGCTCCGAGTCTCCGGTACACGCGGAGAGCGAGTGCGGTGACAGGCCTAGCATCCGTTGACCCTGTCACTTAGTCCCTCTTCCGTGCTCCTCCGATCGCTCGATGTCAAATACCTATCGGCTGCGGAGCACTCTTCTGCACGGCTCTGTGCTTCCACGAGCAGGAGGAACGCTATCTTTCTCTCTCGCTCTCTCTTCCTCTCTTTCTCTCTGTGTGTCTCTCGTCCCCCGTAGTGTGTGCTACTCCGGGCGTGCAACGTGCGTCGAATGGGATAACGAGGCGGAGGGATGCCACCCTTCGACGTAGGCGAGACAGGACGGTGGCAAGAGCCAACGAACCCAGCGACGCACCACAGGATACTCTCTCTCTCCCTTTCTCTCTTTCTCTCTGTCTCCTGAGACTTACGGGAGCACGATGTCTACGCTACCAAGCGCACTCCTCGCTCGTCCACAATGCGGGCTCCAGCCTTTTTTACGACCGATACGACTGGTATTCGCAGTGCGATAAAGATTCGGGGTCGATCGCGGCTCCAATATCACCCGGTATCTTAATTAGAAAGGAAGACGTATGGAAATTGACACTGGCAAACGCCACTCCTGTCTTTTCTCTTTGAACAGGGGGTTCCAGTCTTTCCTGGTCTCTGTGTGTGTGTGTGTGTGTGTGTGTGTGTGTGTGTGTGTGTGTGTGTGTGTGTGTGTGTGTGTGTGTGTGTGTGTGTGTGTGTGTGTGTGTCTGTGTGTGATTGGAATGTATCGAACTGGATATGCCGAGAGCGAAAGCGGCTTGATATTAATAAGGGTGCCACGCTACTGCTTCCTTGTCTATTCCTCTTCTTGTTCTATTGCATAAAACTGCCGGGTGTGAAAGTTGCCGAGAGTGAGATTGTCGTTTCGCCCTGTCGAACGGTGCTGTCTGAAAACGAGCAACGAGCCACAGGTAATCTTCCGTGAAGTCGATTCGGCCTTGAGGATTCGATTCTATCGAAAACCTAGTGGTCGCTACATGTGGAATTCCCCGGGAAAAATACTTGGTTGTCCGTTCGCACTGGACTCGCTCGGTTCTTTATTAGAATGTTCTTTATGTACACTTCTCACAGGGACACTACTTGCTGTTCATCAATTGGCAGCGGTCGCAAGGTACACGCTAACAACACCACGCGTAGCATTCAATGCTGTCGGTGTGACAATACATCTGTTGACTTCCAATGACCGTCCACCTATTCATGACACAGTCGTCGCTCGCCCGAAAGGACAATGCAAGCACACCCAATACGCCAATGACTAGCTACCGTAAAGCGAAGTGCGAGACGCCAGGAATACTAGAGAAAGGCGTGCTAGACTCGAAGCAGTACCACAAACGAGTTTCTCCTGGCGCGTTCGCGAAACTCTAGTCCTCCTGTCGTCGTCCGTCGAGCCAAAGACCTGACGGACTATGCATCCAATCACACGAATGCTCCTTGAGAGCAGATACCGATAATATAAACACAAGGGACTTGGACATCCGGCGGAGAGCAGGTCCACTAAGCGAGGAAGCGGAAGAGGTAGTCGTCACACAGATCCTTGAGTCTTTCCGTGCGCTTCTTAAGCCAGTGGTTCAGCCGTAGAGTAACCCACGTTCACCGGCGGCCCAAGCTGGGCTCCCGTCATCCGTGCAGATGCAGGATGCCATCCTCGACGTGTCCTCTCCCCAGCATGCGGACATCAGCTGAACTGGTGCATGGGAGCAGTTCAAGTGCCGGGGGAGCGGTGGTGGTGGTGGAACGGCAGGGAAGCCGTCCAAGGGTTCAAGGAGGACTACGAGGATCACGACGACGACGACGACGACAATGGGATCGCGCGAGTAGTGCGTTCGTCCAACGAGAGGTGCACTCGGTCGACTGGCGGGCTTTACATGCCGCCTGGGCTAACACGCAGAGCCACGGCCAACGGGACCTCGGCTGCTCTCTCGCCACCACACTCTCGTACACTCGGCTCGTTCGTTCGTCCGAGTCCGAGCGGCGCACAGGCCACCGCCAGCACCAGCTAAACCGCTCGCCTTGCCTCGTCTCTCCGGCCTCTCCCACCGCGCGCCGCACAGGCCGTCAGCTTGCTACGGCCAACCTGACTGCCTGCCGCCTGCCTGCCTGCTGCTGCTGTTGCTGCTGCTGCTGTTCCTGCCTTTCCATTCCGTGCCCGCTCTCTCGCACTGTCTCTCTCGCGCACCCTCACCCAACTCCGGTCAGACCTTCTCCAGCAGCATGACGACTGTGCGGCACTACGACCGCCGCCGCCGCCGCCGCCGCCGCACGGCGATGCCTTCGCCGGATACCCTGGCGCAGTCGCCGCCGCAACCGCCTCCTAGTTTCCCCTACCTTCCTCCTAGCCCGACCAGGCAGGCCTCTCTTGTACTGTACTCTCCGCTCTGTTGTTCGTACCATCGGCTCTCGCTGCTCGCTTCGCCCGTAAGCTTCGGCTCCCACCAGCCAGCAGCCCTGACATTCTCCGCTCGCAACACTACACCCGCCGCTGGCTGGCCCCTGCCGATATTCACGACTCCCGTGGATACGCTACTGCCGACCTGGACGCTTCGACTTATGCCTCGATCGCACGCTTCCTTCCACTCCCCGGGGACTATCGAGACGCGCTTATTTGTCTGTCTTTTTTCAGTCGATTTTTATAAAAGGAACGAATATCGCTTGTAATTATTTGGAATTTTAATCGTGTTATTTTTTTGAGTTGATGTAATTAAATTGTGTGTGATTAATACTTAAGTTTATTGAGGTTTGATCGAAGAGAAAGTTGTATTGTTTGTTTCTGTATTTGAGGGAAATTGGCACATGAGGCATATTGACGTGATGTAATGAGATATTGTTCGATAGATGTGATAAGATTAGGTATACGAAAAAGTTTAAGTAATGTTGAGATTCGGATAAGTTTATTTAGATGTAATTTTAAAAAAATTTTGTTTCGTATCCTAAATGTATCTGTCCTGTAGAAGCTGCTGGTGTAACACTGTCTTAAGACCGAAAGTTGACGTATTTGTCTTTCCGCCACTTCAATACGATATTGCACTCGTTCGGACTAACTGTTTCGTGTCTATGAGTATCGAAGGTGAAGGCCTAAACCCGAGAACTAATAGCTTCGGAAATATGACAACGTCATTCATTCATCATTATTCTCCACTACCATTTCCACGAGTTGGAGCATACATATAATAAAACCGATACATGGCATGCCTGGGACGAATTAGCTCAACGACAGGTGCACGACTTTTGAAGCGGGTCAGCTGAGAGACGAGAAACAGACACTTCTGACGCACTGCTCCAAATTAGCATGAATGAATGATAAGAAGTCACGAACAGATCCTTCGATATATTTACCATACTCGGCAGAACTACATAGAATTCCTCCAAACGAACTAGCAAAACGAGCATCGATTTTAAAAAGACGACTAAAGATTTATACTAAACATCCAAGTAGACTAGTAAACTGAACACTGGTTTTAAAAACGCGATTAAAGATTCTTTCATCATTACTCTGCCGATTGCATCAACAGGTTTCGAATTACCATTTCAAAAATACTTAGGAAATAGATTGTTCTATCTAGGAAGAGGCGAGTGCATTTGGAAGCAATTTCTCTTAACTGCATTCTGTAATTGGTACTACAAAATTGTACAGGCCAGTCCCATGCGGCGCAATTAACCCTTAATGAGGAGATTGCGCTGCCAGCGTGTAGCACACGTATGCCTCTCTAACAAACGGGCGGCGAGCAAGAAAAGGAGCTGGGACAATAATCCAGTTCAAATAGTGTCAGGTGCGCTAATGGGGTTCGTAGGGAGTACTCGGACACCGGGGAACCAGCCAATTGGTACGCGTTTAAAAGGGCCGCTCGAAAGAAGTAGAAAGGTGGACACGAGAGTATCTCCACTCTTTAATTGACTCTCCTTCAAATGCACTTATGAGACGCACCGAGCCCCGTATGCCACGCACGTGCTCTCTCTCTGCTCGACGAGCAAACGGGTGGTGAAAGTTTCTCACCGACCTCAATCCAACATCTCCCTTATGTTTGAAACTACATTTTCCACTTGTAAGACGGGATTAGAAATACAGGAGAACCTCCTTTATCGCAATTTTCTGCTCTCTTATATTATTATATATATTTTTTTACGAGTTTCTTTATACTAGTTTTCCTGTATTTCAACAGAAATTGTAAAAATGATACAAGAGAATGTTCGGAGAGTAGAAAATTCAACTAAAATGATTCTGATATAGTTTACGGTGCTATTTAAAATTAGTATACTAATAAATCGATTAGAATTGATAATACATTTAAATTCAGTCAGTACTAAAGAAAGAGGGTTGTTTTGCTTCTCCCGGGGTTATATTCAAAATTAGTCAGAGCCGTCCAATTTACTAGGATATCCTCTACCCTCCTTGAAATATTGCAGTTGAATAAAGTTTCATCAAGTACATTGGCGTGGCTCGATTCCGGGGGTCAAAAGAAACGAGCTTTGCCAAGCGACAGTTCAACACCGCTTCGCTTGTATTTCATTAATGGAACTTGTACGCGCGAGAAAAGAGGGAGGGGAAAAAAGGGAGGAAGCGGAAAGTAAACACTTTGCTAGGGACGAGCGCATTACACCCTTATTTTCGAGGGCGGGGCCGCCAATGGAGCCAAAGCTAAGGGCTATTCCAAAGATTTATAACCTCGTAACGTGTCTGGGGGCGAAGAGCTTGGCCATCCGGATATTGGAATGCTTGTTGCTGGCCGAAGAATAAAATTCGGGAAAAACAGGCCCGGCCAGTCGCGCCAGTGGAAAATGTGTAATAGAGATGTCGTTAAGTGCGTTATACTCGGGATTTGTGGCGATGAGCCTTTGAGCCCTTTCAATTTCACCGGAGAGGATTTCGGCTGTCTGGAAAGGGGCGGCGGCGGCGGAGGCGGTGGCGGCTGCCGAAATAGCTCAGCCGGAAATGAAGTATGGCGGAGTGGCGCTGCAAATAGATTAAGGCGGAAAAATCGAGGATAATTAAGTCAGGAATTTAAGATATCCCTTGGAAACTTCTGCCGCGGCGGGCAAAGTTCTGTCTTTGTCCGTGAATCGAGGAAATCTTTGACCAACACGATAGTTAAAGCGTTCTTTCTAAACTTATAAGAAATTAAAAAACGATATCAAGTGCACTTTTATTAAAACGAGGAAAATATAAATCGATCTTTCTAATTCTCATTAATTTAGTCTGCAAGATATTGACTTATTAACATGTTCTAAATGTTTAAAAACGTTTTGTGCGAATTTATGAAGATGCGTGACGAAAAAACGCATCAAATAAACAGCAATTATTTAGAGTGTAGGTAGAAGGCGTGTGCGTGCCTGCAAGGTCATTGCTCCCAATAAGTTTAATATTCAAGCCGTCAGATTGAAAAACCTTTTTGCCTTTCGCACCCTCCCTCGTCACCTCCTGAGCGCCATGTTACCTGACACTTGCAGCAATGGAAATAATGATATGCATCCGATTCAGTAGCGTATCAATCAGGGCGCATCTTTCGTGAATGCGCCTGCACTGTCTCCATTGTCAGGCTAACGTTTAGGCAGAGGCAAACTGACACTGTTGGGCAATGTTCTGTTAAGTCAGCTGCTTTGCCGCCAAGGAATCATCGGGTTTTTACGTGACGTCAGAGCTAGCGGTACATTCGACTACTCTACTATTCCGGCGCAATACTAACGACTAAGTGTCGCACGTCGCAACTGACACTGTCAAACGATAGACCTTAAAAGGTATTAATAGATAAATCGGTACTAACTTTCACGGCTCATTTCTGAGAAGTCGTAATTAAACCTATAATTATTCTTCAACTATATTCTCTTGAATATAATTTATTTCAGCTAAATTTTGAAAAACGCAGAAAATAATGCAGAAACGTTCTTAATTACTCTTTATTATTTTCCAGGTTTGCCAAAATTCAGAGCAAATAAATATATTGATTTAATAATTAATCACTTTAACAGTTACTTAGTTTCAGAGAAAGTACCCTTTTAAAGTTACAAATGTATATTCGCACTTGAGAATGGAACTACCTTAAATTCCATTTTCATTTTCAAAACACAACAGTTCTTGGCGAGCGAACACGCGCGTTTAATAATACCGTTAAATTGCAATTATGCGGCCTCGATTGGTAAAGGCGCAGAATGTAAAAGCGATTATAATCCAGTTCCTCGTGGTTACAATTACACACTTTGCATCCCCTGCGGATATACTCTGCTCTCCAAGGAAATCAGATTATAAAATTAAAGGGGGAAATTTATGCTCGGTCAGCTCTTATCTGGCGTTATTCCTCTACGAGTTGTTACTTAAAAGGTGGTTCTCTCGCGACAATATTGTTACGCGTCGCGGTCGCGGAACGCGTACGAGGCATTGATGAATAGAGAAACTGATTATCGAGTTGGGAAGAAGCGTATATTTCGGAGCTTTATACAGGACGTCTATTAGAGGCAGGATCCAGCGTTAGACTGACAGAAGTAGTTCGCTATTATACAGATGAAGAGCGTCAGTCGTTAAGGACACTCTTCACAGGTTCAAGTCAGTGATGTCGATCGTATGGTACAAATGGGGTAGCAGGGGAGCCAGGCTCGTAACACTACCCCCCTCCGTGAAAAAAGAGTGTTCGTCCTCGAACGCGCATGGTCCCTTCTTTGTGTATCTCTGGTGGATTAGGAATTAGATGGGAGTAGCGGTCTAATCCAACCAGACATCGTCTCAGCATTTGCTCGTGGTCCAGGAAAAACCGCTTCAAAAACCTTGGACGAGACGGTCATGGTTCAGGAAGAAGATGGGTAGTTGTTTCTTTCGGAATCACGGAGTTGCATCAGTGTTCGAACTTGAGGCTGGTGTGGCTGCAGTTGAAGGTCCCGACTTTGGCCAATGGAGACATCAAAAAAAGGGGGAAGGGTAGGTGGGAGCTTCTCCGAAGGGTCTCGTTCCAAATGACTTGGATACCTCGAAATGGGACAAATTGTGCCAATAAATAGTTCACGGAGAAAAGTGTGAAAAATTATTTAGACTTGATCGACAAATCTATGAGATGAGACCGACTAATCCAAAGATCAGAATCACGCACACATGAATCTCAAACATTCTGCTCAACACCGACGAGACTTAGCCCGGCCACGCCTAGGCTGTTCCCCTCTTTCTCCATTTTGACCGCTCATCCCCATAGGCCAGCCCTCCAAGAATATTCTTAAGAGGACTGAACAACTATGAGTTGACGGATGGAGCAGTTGAACAACTCCTGTGCATTCCCACACCCACCTCTTTCTCTCACCACGGAGATTGTACAGGAGTGACATTTATACAGATTTAAGATTCATTCCCATGAGTACGACCGTGGTACTTGGCTAACCGGCTTATATGTACCACGCGAAATTTGTTCTTTGGCGAGCGCCGAATTCTATAAATTACATCATTAATTTTATTCGCTACAATGTACGGACCTTCCCAGTTACATTGTAGTTTTGGGCATTTTCCTTTCACTCGTCTGGGTTGGAATAACCAGACCGCGTCGCCAGCGGCAAATTTAACCGAGGATCCTAAACTGTCGTATTTAATTTTCAGAGATTGCGAGGCCTTAGTCATTCTTTCCCTAGTAATCCGGTGGATGACTTTAAGTTTATCTTGTAAAATTTTACTATAACTAGAAATTGAAAAGTTTTCGATTCCGGGGGCGGTGCCTCTACATAAATCCAAAGGTACTCTCAGTTCTCTTCCAAAAAGTAATTTTGCGGGAGTTTGTTTAGTAATTTCGTGTTCTGATGATCTATAAGCTAACAAAAATAACGGGACCCAATCATCCCAATCTTTCTGATTTGAGGCAACAAATAAAGACAAATATTGAGCAATAGTTCGATTTAGTCTCTCTACCAAGCCATCCGACTGGGGGTGAAGAGGTGTGGTTCTGGTTTTCTCAATGCCTAAAATCTTTAAAACTTCCTTAAACAATCTCGATTCAAAAGAGCGGCCTTGATCGGAATGAATTTCAATGGGTAAACCGTGTTTACTAAAAACATGAGAAATAAGGGCTTTGGCGATTCTGTCAGACTTGCAATCGGGTAAGGGAATAACCTCTGGCCATTTTGTAAAATAGTCCGCGACAACTAACAAAAATCTGTTTCCGGAGTAAGTCTTGGGAAGAGGACCGAGAATATCAATTCCGATTCTATCGAATGGTGCTCCAGAATTGAAGATTTGCAGACCGCCTCTATTTTTCTCCGTGGGGCCTTTCTTTGCTATACACGTATCGCAGGAGCGGCACCATTCCTCGACATCTTGTTTACATTTTGCCCAGTAAAACGATCTTCGTAATCGGGATAGGGTTTTGTTGATTCCGAAGTGTCCAGAAGAAGGTGAATCGTGAGATAAACGTAGAATTTCTTCGATCTTTTTTTCGGGTACAATTAACTGGTGTACATTTTTGGTTTTGTCGACAGATTCCCATTTCTTGAACAATACACCGTTTTCGACTAGGAGTGAGTCCCAAATTGAGCAATAAAATCTGGAGCGAGGGCCTAGCGCAGAAATTTCTTCTTTTGAGAGACGTCTATCGGTAGTTTTGGCATTCAGAATAGGGTTTATTTCCGGATCCGCGAGTTGGAAATCGCGCCAAAGTTGATAGTCATTTGAAAAGTCAATTCTTCTAACGTTATTCGGAATTTTGTCACAAAATTTACAATCTAGACAAGGGATTCTAGATAACCCATCAGCATTCGCGTGGGATCGACCACTGCGATGTACAATGACAAAATCATATTGTTGGAGAAACTCAATCCAACGCGCAATCTGACCTTCCGGGGCCTTAAATGAAAGAAGCCATCTTAATGCTGAATGATCTGTTCGAATGAGGAATTTTGCACCATAAAGATAATGATGAAAATGTTGGGCCGCTTTAACAATAGCTAATAGTTCCCGTCTGGTGACACAATAATTTCGTTCGGTATTTGAAAGAGTTTTGCTGAAGTAAGCTATAGCCCTCTCGACTCCGTTCTGCTCTTGCGAAAGAACAGCACCTAAGCCTACACCTGAAGCATCGGTATCCAGAATAAAAGGGAAATTTGGTAGAGGTAGGGCGAGGATGGGGGGACTTATAAGTCTCTTTTTAAGTTCTTCAAAAGCAGTTTGGCAAGCCTCGGTCCAAACGAAGGTAGCGGAATGTGATTGAAGCTGATTTAACGGTTGGGCGATTTCTGAAAAATTCCGTACAAATCTTCTATAGTAAGAGCACAAACCCAAGAAGCTCTTTAGTTCGGTGATATTCTTTGGGACCGGACAATCTCGAATGGATGAAACTTTAGCAGGGTTGGTCTTGATTCCTGCTTCTGACACGATGTGTCCCAAATATAAAACTTCTTTGCCGAAGAACGTGCATTTCTTCGGACTCATTAATAATTTAGCCTTCCTGAGACGGTCAAATACCAATTGTAAATTTTGTAATTCTTCGTCGAATGTTCTCCCATAAATAATCACGTCGTCCAAGTACACCAGACAGTTCTTCCACAGCAGGCCACGCAAAACTGTTTCCATTAGACGCTCGAAAGTGGCTGGCGCATTGCAAAGTCCAAAAGGCATGACCCGAAACTGCCACAGTCCTCCACCGACTGAAAACGCAGTCTTTTCGCGGTCCTCTTCGGCTACTAAAACTTGCCAGTACCCACTTTGTAAATCAACTGTCGAAAACCAACGTGACCCTGCAACAGCGTCTAATGTGTCCTCAATGCGTGGTAAAGGGTATGAATCCTTTTTCGTTATGTTGTTCAACCGTCGATAGTCGACGCAGAAACGTGTTGAACCATCTTTCTTGGTGACCAAAACTACAGGAGACGACCAAGGGCCTGATGATTCCTCAATAACCCCTTGTCTTAACATGGACTCGATCAATTTTTCTACTTCTTCTCTACGGTGCAACGGTAAACGACGCGGCGTTAATTTAAAAGGAGGGTGTTCTCCCGTATCAATCTTGTGTTGGATAATGTCGCACGCACCGATCTGTTCCGAATTTGTGGCGAACACGTCTTCATATTCAATCATTAAATTCTTAAATCGTTCTCGTTCTTTATCGTTCAAATGAGAAGTGCTTCGGTTAAATAAGTCTGATAGAAATTCTGGTAGAACGCGTACGACTCGTTCCGAACAAACCATTTTTGGGTCAGTAAAAAATTCTTCAGAAACCGACGTTGGTTCTGGTGTCATAACGATTTCAGTGTTATTCGTGAGTTCTAATACTCGACGAGGTAAGTTCAACGACACAACGAATTTAGATAATAAATCTAACCCGACAATACACGGGTCTGGCATCCTCGTTAAGAACACGTCATGTTCTATGCTTAAATTGTTTATCTCAAAAAGACAAGTCTTTCTCCCCGCAATCGAATTCGCCAGACTTGATCCATCTACCGAGTGTAAATTGGCATCAAGGGCTCCAGATACGCGATCTGGACGACCATGAAGCGACTGATCATACCGCAATAGAGATACAGCAGAACCGGTATCTATTAACATTTTCGTCGGCTTGTGGTCCACGGAACCACTGACATATAATCCTGAAATTCTCAATCTTCCCGAGTTTTCCGAGTTTTCCGATTCGCAACAGATCTTACACAGTATATTAGCATTATGAGTTTTCTCAACATCAACAAGTGAAACTAAGTGTGGTCCCAAAACATTAAACATTTCAATACTAAGTAAGGTGGCTAACTGCACAACAACAAAGTCATGAATAATAACTGAAGAAATATTCTGGAATATTAAATTATTCAACGAAGCAGATGGTGTACGGCTAACCGTACGAACACAGGTTTTATCTACAGTGGGGGCTGTGATCGGTGGCTTCGAATCCGCCACCCTTAATTCGAGCCGTTTGTGTTTCCCGGCCTCTGGGTTTGAAAATTTGGATTTTGATTTCCCGCCGTCCGGGGCGTTTGACCGGATCTACAGTCGCGTTGGATGTGTCCTGTCTTTCCACACTTAAAACAGGTAATAGGACCGCGCGATGGTGGGACGTTCTGGCCGACATTATTCCGGGAGTTTTTATACGGGGTAAAATTTCGTGTTGGGTTGTGACCTCGTACTTCAGTGTTGTCGCGACGGAAAGAGCCATTGTTTGAACGATCTGAAGGGAGCGCCGTATTTTCGCCCCTAAAATTTCGTTCGATGTATTCAAATTCGATAGCCTTCATTACGGTTTCTTGGAATGAATTTAGACTCGAGCGATATAATTGTTTTTGTAATTCGATATCGTGGAGCGCGTTAATAAACCGAGTCATGGCCAAACGATCTTTAGCTTCGGCTGGTGTGTCCGGGAACGCGAAATGAACGAGGTCTCCGATCTCCGCGGCAAGTGATTGTATACTTTGTCCGAATTTCTGACGACAATTATAAAATTTAACACCATTCGAATTGGCAGATTGGAATTGTCCAAACCGGAATTCCAGCGCTGAAAACAAAGAATTGAAGTCGGCTCTCTGTGTTTCGTTCAACGTAGTAAGAACCGAAATAGCTGGGCCGTCCAATGAATTTAAGAGACTGGTAACTTTCGTGGTATTGTCCCAATTATTAATTTGGGCGATAGTCGTAAACCGCGCTTTAAATTCTGGCCAATACGAACCATTAAATTTGGGTAAATGTACATTGGAGTTTGAAATAATTGCGGAAGTGGAGGGTACTGAAACCAGGGTCGGGGCTAGGGGAAGTGTAGGAACAGAGGGGTTAGTGGGAGCGGTATTAATAGGTATTTGGGATATTTGCGGGGTACTTAAACGTTGTTCGAGGGCTTGAAAACGCGCCTCGTAGCGAGCCTCCAATCCTTGTAGCTCAGTCGAAACTTGAGCTGAAACGTCATGGCGCAGCAGTTCAATGGCAGCGCTGTTTCGTCCTTCGGATTGTCGGAGTTCCCGTTGGAGTTCGCCGAATAGTCCCCGCATCTCCTGCAGCAAGGTTGACTCCGCTGGTGGTAGCGAAGGCTGTTGGTCCCTGGACTGTCCCTCTGCTGTAGTCACGACGGATCGCTGGGTCTCTTCTTCAGACATTCGTGTGTCCATGTCGCTTCTTCTCGGGTTGTTGATTTCGGAGGAAGTGGAAGCGATCCCACTTCTGACACCAGTGTTACGCGTCGCGGTCGCGGAACGCGTACGAGGCATTGATGAATAGAGAAACTGATTATCGAGTTGGGAAGAAGCGTATATTTCGGAGCTTTATACAGGACGTCTATTAGAGGCAGGATCCAGCGTTAGACTGACAGAAGTAGTTCGCTATTATACAGATGAAGAGCGTCAGTCGTTAAGGACACTCTTCACAGGTTCAAGTCAGTGATGTCGATCGTATGGTACAAATGGGGTAGCAGGGGAGCCAGGCTCGTAACAATATCATTAAAAAGTTTATAGTACGATGTATACGCGGAAGCTACGAATAATATGAGTGAAATGGCGCTAGACTTTTGGTTGTGTACAGTCGTACTGCGCACTTACACATGAAAGATTCTGTGTACGGTTGAAAAGTCGATGGAAACTCCAAATTTCATAGTTTAAATACTTGTATCTTTGAAATCAAACGGAGAATATTTTAATTAGAATATATTTTCTAATTTTTCATTCGAATTGTATCACTAAAGAAAACAGTAAACTCTAATATAAGTCATTAGATACGTACAGAAATTGCTCATTTCGACGGCGATTGCCACAAGTTTGAAAGAGCGAATTTTCTTTAAATTGCGTGAGCTTTTAGATACGACTTCCAAATATATATTACACGTATAATAATTTAAATATAATAAATACTATTCTAAATATAACATTAGACATATAACAATATAAATATATATAGTAGAAATTTTAAAAAATTCATGGAAAATAAATGTACTCCACAACTACGTTAACTATCACGCACACGCACGGTATATACCTGCACGCGCTATCGACATAGGTTCATCTCGTTTCCCTCCTTCATCGCCGCGGAGTTTACCTCCCCTTCTCCGCAGGTCAACCGGCATTCCCCTGGAAGTTAGCCTGTGCCATCCTTCTCCCTCCAAGGAAGGACCTCCCACCTACTCTCACCTCCACTTCCCACCTGTACAGGCTCATTCATTTCCCTTTAAATCACAATATCGTACCACACTCTTTTTTATCAAACTTTTTCAATATGTATTAGCTCCATTTAATCTACGAGAATTTTTTCTAATGTACAGATTCTAGAGAAAAGTTAACAAACTTTTGTGTATAATAATAATTTGTACTTAATTTATAATTATGACATACAGTGGATGAGATAAGTACTCGCGCACATCCGGTGTTGTTTAAAAAAATGTTGTTAAAGAAGGAAACGCTTTTCTCTAAAGAAAAAAAATCGTTCTCCTTAAGAAAAATCTTCTAAATATACTAGGAGGGCCAATATTTTTTTGCCCATTTTATAGTCTATTATCTGCATTATGTTTACAATATAATATTATTTGTAATACATATAATACAGAAAAGCATTACCAAACATTGGTACATAATCAAAATTACTATTTAATTTATAATTATGATATATGTTGTAATGTACCAAGAAGAAGTGATTCAAAGACTAGTGAATCACCCTGTACACGAACCAGTGAACGAGCACCAACACAGCCTCGACACCAGCAAGTGTGGTGTGGTTCCCCCTTGTTCTTGAGAGAGACACTGTAGATCCAGGCAGCATCCAAGGGACACCATAATGAATCGAAGGCGAAGGGAAGGGAAAAGAGAGGCTTCTGCGCGAGGAACCTAGGAGGCTAGGCTCGAGCGACCTTCCTTTTGCTTATGTAAAGTTATTAGCTCGGGCTGATTAAATCAATCTTACGCGATTAGTGGTTTCGTTTTAGCGAAAGTCTCGGGATGCCTCCGGATAAGGCAGGAAACTTGTTTTTGTGACGCGGGCCCCGTAAATGGCATAGACGGCCGAGCATTTGTGAAATTGGATTTTATTGCATCCCAGTGTCTACCACATTTCGTTCTGAATAATTGTTTGTGTCAGTCCCGGATTATCAGAACGCAGTTACGTGTGTAAAAGGTAAATTAAGATTTGAAGGACAACGGAAATTTGTGGACTTAACGATCTCGAAATCGTTTCCTGGATTCGGTAAGAATATCGACTATAAATTATAAGGCTTGAGAAATATCCGTCGTTGCTCTTTGTTGGCTGACAGGCGGATCTTTAAAACTGCTTTGCATTAATCATGCACTGTGTTGCGTTAGTTGTTTATCCAATTAGCAGTTTACATGAATAATACCGGGTGAAACAAGTAAGTTTCTTTTTTCCTTCTAAGTCTTCAAGCATTGCGTCATAATTGACAAAATATCTTAGTAAATAGTCAAGTACGGATTGTAATTACGCAATATTGTAAGTACGGTTTGTCGTAGCTAGAACACGGAAATAATAGCTGATTTCAAAATAAGTAAATAATTAGGTTCACTGATAAATATTAAAAACATACACCTTCGAAAGTGCGCAGAAAGCAGAGTTGATAAAACTATACTCTGCAGATACAGCAGTTGGTAAAGCTTCCCGTCTTAACAAGATTCGATATGGCGCTGTTGTACAATACCAGTTTCCAACTGCGCAAATGATTATTACAGTGGCGTCTTATGTTAAGAATTTTCATTTGTTAATTTTGCAAGTTGTTTGCGAGTTTGCACTTTGAGACTAGACAATTCTTATACTAATACTTCATTAGTTTAAACAGTGCATTACTGAATAAGAAGAAAATACAAATTTAGCGAACACACCACTGAAGAATTTACATGTCACGCTTGGCATTATCAAAACAATGAAACATTAATTTTACCAAGCAACGCTGAGAAATTATTATACTACAATCTTACTTTTACCCTCTAAAAAATAAAATAGTTCGCAAGAGCCGTGCCAAAACAACTTTGGTCATCGAATTCGTAATCTTATTTGTTGCAAACAATTTTCAATGAACGGCAATTTCGATTTACTTCCGCATAATTTAAAATGCAAAAATTGGAATAAAATGTCAGGTGCTTCTGGAAGACGGTCAGAACGCCGCCCACGTTTGCAATGCTCGGGCTATTGTGAAGCAAGTCCCAAAGGGCCGGAGGGATGCTCGCTCATGTGAAAGGACCGCCGAAGGGACTGACCAGGCTGCCGGCGCTGACGTCACAAATGAATGCGGCACACACGCATTAGCATATCAAAGGCTAATCGCAAGTGGACACGCATTCTTGAGGCACCTTCCGAAGAGCCCTTCCTTCTAATGCCGGATGAGATGTGGATGAGAAAGGTGTAGTCGGCCGTCAGCAACCACCCACCGCTGGTTGCGTAAGGTACATTTCGTAACATAACATTGGATTTTGTGAATGAAACTCAATCGAGTTGTACGTGTCACCCGGTGGGTGGCTCGAAGGTCTAATAACAACGCCGGAAATCGATATTTTGAAAGTTGTAGTAGAGAAACTAGTTTTTATCTTCGGCAAACTTATGAGCATTCATTCTACTCGTTTGTTAAACAATTCATTCTCCCGAGAAGATGCTTATAAAAAAACTATCCTCCGTTTATTATTTTAGTATATTGAAACTTTTTAATTTATACTACAAATTGGATTCCGTCTTTGGCAAAAGATAGAATTGTCTGAAAAGCTGTTTATTAAAAAGATATACAACAAATAAGAATTGTTTGCCGGCGAAATGTAAATGGCAAAGGGAATCTCGAATAATTAATTATAAGAAATCCGTTTGGACGATTCGAAAGCCACGATGGAAAAAGCTATTTAATTGCTTACTAAATATGATAATATCAATTTGTCTATGTAAATTAACCCGTTCATCCCGTCTGTTGTTAAATTGTGCTCATTGCACGGGTGTTAATTGGCCCAGTGATTTTTTACTGTCGGTGTAGAACGGTGAATCGCTTGCAGGGCTATTTGCAGGGTAACATCGTCATCGATACGTTCGTGTCCAGTCGGTTATTACCATAAATAACGATTCTTACGGCCGAAGTGGATACAGAGCTGCGGTATCGTGGGCGAAAGAGAAGAAATATGACAGAGTCAGGGACGTAGAATTGCCGGCAGTATCTCGCAAAGACTGAAATATTCTTTGTTATACCTGCCAAACTTTCTAGGTTACGATCGGCTTCCCCTAATTCTAACCAATTGGACATTTCGACATTTAATTTATTAAGAATATTACTAACAGCCAAGTTTCTACTGTGCTACAAAACAGTACATTGGAAACTGTGTCGAGTTTAAAATTATTGTACGAATTAAAGTATTCAACGCTATAGTTATGTTTTGTTATTTATCTCTTTGATGAATAAATATTTCTTACGTAGTTGACCATTTTACAGTGTATAGAAAATGAGTAATTAAATTGAAGCGTTTCATTTACAATTACTAGGCGATTGTATAAAATGAAGGTGCTGTATTGATCGCAATTTAATTACTCGGAATTCTATACTTCAGGAATTCGACGAAGTAAATATAAAGTTCTATTTACTATTATCGTTAAATACCAGAACAATTGATTCTAATTAATTCACAATTATAATCACCTCAAAAATGCTCGGAATTTCATTATAATCCGCATGAGTTCTGCATTTGTTAATTCGACCCGCCAACTGAAAACTATACTTCGTCTAGGAAGACAATTTAATAGTCGATGAAATTTTATTATTGAAGTACAAAGAAATCGTGGCTGCTTTCGAAAAAGCGAGCTATCTCTGCGTCCCTGCACGTAGGAGTAATACGACTTCTGCGAACACACTGGCCGAACAAGCTTTGCACGGTATGCTTTTCTGACGGGTTCTATAAGCGTACTGGGATGGCATACACACACCAATAGCCACTCAACCTTCCCCGCTTCCCAACAAACCTTCCGCACAGACCATTCCTTGAGTGAGTGGTTTTTGATTGGCTCTAGCGTGGTTTCGGTACTACAATAGCATGAGCGTGTGAGTGCTCTTGTTTAGGGTGGTGTTAGTGTTGGTAGATCTTACACCACCCCAGTAACAGAGTAATTACATTTAATTCCAATGATCTCATTGACGCAATAAAATTGGGAGTGTCAGTTGCAGTTTTGCAATTCTATTGTTCATTCTGAATTTAGAAGAAATAGCTTGTTCCTTGACCCACTTTATACAAAGAAAGATAGTCCGGATGTGCTAATTTATTTAACGTTTGAAAGGAATCATTTTAGCAGAAAATTTGTTTGATGTTTTAAAAATATCCGTGGTACGATTCTTTAGACGAATAGGCAGATTTTGATTTTAGGATTGGTTTGAAAGTAACATGGTCATGTGGTACTTTTCAAACACTGTGTTTGGGCCGTTAATAAATACTATTTTTAAAACTGTATTTGCATAAAGACCTGTGGTCGAATTATAAATAATTAGCATAATCTATACACCATGAAATTATTGTCCAAATTCAATTTAAAATATCACAGTCTGATGGAGGATAAGTATATAATAATAGTTAGAATACTGATAAATTGACTATATCAAATTATTAAATTAAACGATCTGTTTCTACTTCCAAGGAATATTAGTATGCCCATCGAAGGACATCGAATAGACACAAACAGAACAGAGCTGACTTATAGCACAGACGCGATCACAAGTGAATGCCGACGCTAATAACAAATGTACGATACAAAATCATTAAATGAAGCACCATTACTCTAAAAAGTAATCAATCCGCATTTATTTCGAATGAATATTTGTTGGATTGTTAAAGGAAATCATTGAAAATCGTTCTTTCCACTCGAATAATCTTAACTTGGACGAGTCGGCGTGGTCCAGAGGACGAGATCTCAAGTAAACCGAATGGTCGCAGACAGAACGTAGCTCTCGCATGAGTTGTGCCGGTCGAGCGCATGCGTGCAGGATGGTCGCCGTGAATGTCAGAACGCGAGAGAGCGGAGGCGCGCGCGCGATCGCGGCAAGTGGATACGGACAGTACTGGTCGGGCACTCCTGCGCGCAGTCACGTGCGCCGCTTCCGAGATCGCGATCGATCAGGCATCGATCGCGCGATTATTTTCCTTGTGTCCGTGAAAAAAGAATTGGCCGGAGATAAACTCGAGGCAACTGCTATTGTTGTGCGTGGGTGGAAAACTTTGCGAGAGCTTCTTCTAGGATTCCTGCAAGCCTTTCTCGCGTGGTACGTAACTCAAGGAAATGCTCAGGAATTTTTGATGCAAGTAGTATACAAAGCGCACTTTAAATCCTGCACCGACCGATTTGAATTGCATTCGCTCGCCGCTGACTCGACGCCTCGAAATTCTCCAATGACTCGCTCGGCAGTCATCGACGAGGAATTATTTCGGGTGGGCGAGTTTAATGTATTCGGTGTAGACGCGAGCGCGTGTATGTGTCTGCGCTCGCGACACGAAAGGAGCTTTTCAGTCGATCCTCGCCGCTGTTTGCTCTCTGCTCGCGCTCATGCGTATTAATTGAGTACGAATAAATATTGCCGGTTATTGTTCGACGCGAGAGCCCGATGCCGAAATTTGCATAGTTTGCAGACAGCGCTGATAGCACTCTCGTTCGAAACAGTAAATGTTAAAGAACTTCCAAGCAGATATTGCACGGGGACTTTAAATTTTTATAACGAAACTATTTATTGATCTATTAAAGCTGCATAATTTCATTGAAGGTTATATTTGCATTAAACACAACTTCATTCGAAATTACGTAATTTTGTATTAAGCGGTCTGTGATTGCAACTGAAAAAGCTATTATTGGAAGTAACAAGAAACAGTTTCGTAAAGATTTCGGCGAATCTATCAAACCTTTTCTATAAACAGAACTCGTACATTTATAAAAGAAATTCAATCATTCGCTTTTGGGGATTTTTGATTAAGAATTAATTATTTGACAATAAATCAAGAATATACTTCCTGATACAAACGTCAACTCGTAGCGCACTGCATTCCTACTTTTATTGAACAAATTTACTACACTGCATTCCAGCAGAGTGTAGTAATCAAACTCCAGCCGCAAAAAGTCATCGGTGTCTTTGAGTGGCTTAAGACAGTGACGGTCATTATATCACATGTGTCGCTAGTTAGTGTTTCATCCTGCACTGCAACTTCTGCCTCGATATTAAGAAAAACAAGCGGCTGTGGTCTATTTAAGATTCTGACGGCTCACTTTCCGTGATATTCAATTGCTGGAATCGAATATATCAAGTCAGATGTTTCGCCAACTACTTTAAACGAATAATATTCACAAGTAAAAGAAACTAAAAACACCATAAATTAAGTAAACAATGTTAATTACCTACAAATATTAATCACAGCCTTTGTTTCTCCAAATAGATTTTCAAAATGTTTTTAAACTACATTTGTCTGAAGTAAATATCTTCCTACTTTACACAAACACAATACTTGCTCTTCACTTTACTATCCAACCTTCTGCGAGTGTCATTCACTATCAAAATCAAACTTGACATGACATTAAAATCATTATTCCAAAAGTTCGTATATTCTACATTGTATGAACGACTATTTCCTTTGGCTTGTTCGATTTTTCATACACAAAGTAGTATAACTTGAAGTACAACATTGAATTTCACTCGCTCGAAAGAAAGGAGAGCTTAAAGCTTGGGCGTTCGGAAGCTGCGCGTGGATGATCGGTGTCTGGACGGTGGCAGGCGGAAGGTCGGCCCTCACTTTCTGTGTCGCTGTGAATCTTTCATCCATGTAAGGCGCGATTCAAGGACCGAGATCGTGATGCGGGTGAGCCGCCACGCTATACTCTTGACATTTACATGTAAACACGTAATTACGGAGCTCATTTCGCAGTGAGGTAGCAGCTAATGCCACTCCGCAGCCGGCTCTTGGAGCCCCGGGCACTCCAGGAGATAAATCTCCTCGTTTCCGAGAGCAGCCTTACAAACTGTGACTCATTCTACTTAAGTATACACTTTAAAAAAAAAACTGTATACTTTATAAAATATAATTTCTATAATATTTTATTATTGATCGTGTAGCGGAATTTGTAAGATTACTTGCTTAAGCATTGCTTAAGCATCGGCTGATTAATTATACGTGCAACTCGCAAATACTAGTCACGCTGGTTATTAATTGTCGATTGGAAGATCGATTTATCTTGCATATACAGTAATCGCGATTATTGTATAAATTAAACAAGATCTTAAGGCCAACAGGATTATAAATGTTCCACTTCCGTAATGAAATTATTGTCGGTATTTGTACTCGTATTTAGTTCAAAAGATCATAAACAATTTAGTCTAAAGGAAATATAAAATAATAATAGCAGTAATCACTACGAAATTATAATATAAACTCATTGGCATATAAGTTGCACTATTTATTACATAAACGAACTGTTTCATTTCAATGAAAATCATGTTTAGTTGTTTCTGTGGAAACCAGTAATTTGCTACAGCGACAGAGAGACAAATCTCGATGCTCTCATAATTCGATTTGCATTTAGAAGAAGGATCCTAGATGAGCAATAGGACAAGGAAGAATAGAAATAATGCGTAATCTCTCTTTCATCGCGTTAAGGGGGGGAGGCACAGCAGGAACGAAAGGTAGGAACGAAAATAGGCGTTACGCCAAAAACATATTGGACCACGGTTTATAAAACTGGCCGATGCCGGGCGCACCGCCAGAAATAAAGCTCACTTCGCCGACTTATTTTCTCGGCCATTATTTCGTGTCCCGGTTGACGCGTAGCAATGACATCCGCGATATCTTATGAATAAATACGTAATAGAAGCTTCTAGTCATTGTTTATTTCTTTATCGTCCAATCGCTTCTTACGAAGTAAATCGGGCTGTCAAGTTCAATTTACTTTTCTTCCTAATTTCAATCACCAATTCCTTTTTCAACTTTAACGATATGCATTTGGGGTTTATCGAGTGTAAAGCTCGAAGTACTTTCCTGTTCCATAAAACCGAAATCGTTTTCGTATGATAAAACATGGAATGTTTCGTAATATAGATACGTGTAAAAGTGTAAATCAGAAATTGGGAAAGCTTGTATTCTATGGCTTAACAATTTTATGATTGCAGTATAAACAAATTGAAATCTATTGTTAACAAATGTCAAACATAACATATGATTTTTCCAACAATCTAAAATTAGCGGTGCTTATATCTTATCATTGAATAACAATTTTTAAGTGATAATACGATGTTATAATCTTGTACTTTTGAATGGTTATCAGTCTGTTGGAATACACAGTTACTACTCGTGTATCAACAAATATGATACACGTGCAAGTATCGCCAAAACTGATAACCACCGCAAGTGTAGTATGAATGCTTGATATTTACTTCTATTACATTCTGCACGTGCACAGCATACCAAATAACACACGTTATTATTGATACGAAGCATATTACACCTGTTCTACGGATTTTATATTTACTAAATATTCATTATTGCTACTTTAATTTAAGCACTCATCTATAATGGATAAATATAAATTTATATATGTTGAAAAATACTACTGCGTTGACCACAATTTAATAAACATTGCTTTCATTTTCGTTTCTACTTCTTTGACACAATTAACAACATACAAGGTGAGCCTTGAAAATGAGAATAGTTCGGCTCAATAACCAGTTGCACATTTTGACATTTAATTTATTAAGAATATTGTTAACTCGCAAGTTTGTACTGTGCTACAAAATAGTACATTGGAAACTGTGTCCGGTTTAAAATATTATACGGATTAAAGTATTCAATGGATGAATATAAAATTATATTTGTTGAAAGATACTACTGCTCTGACCACAATTTAATAAATATTGCTCTCATTTTCATTTCTACTTTTTTGAAACAATCAACATTTAAGTACACGCTAAGCCTTGGAATTGAAAATAGTTCGACTCAAATCTCTATAAATCCAATTAGCAGTCTTGCAACGACGAGTTGGATGAAAATCATTGCAAAAACACGATAAAGGGAAGCGAATCTTTCTTGGCAAGGCAGGGGAAGATCGGAAAGATCGAGCCGACGCGAGGACCTCGTCTGCGCGTTACTCTGAGAAAAGTTGGCCGGTTATATTTACGCGGGTTAAACAAAGTGCCGGTGAAACAGTGGGAGCAGTCGCGCCGGGGGTGGGTTGCGGGAAAGAGATCGGAAAGAGATGAGAGCGGAGATGCTGGGCGCCAGTTGGCTGGACCAATGCCACCCGCGTCATGTCAAACGGCCGCGTTAAATTTACGCCGAGCAAAGTTTTACTTCCTCCTTCGGCGCTCTAGCGCGCCAGCACTACTGGAAGCTGCGATAAAAATCCGTGAAACTTCCCACTGACTTTAAGTCGACGTACAAAAGTGCATCGCTCCAAAGAAACATCCACCTTTCGAACCATTAACTTTTAGGAGTTCAAGTCACTGAATGAATGTGATACATTTGAGGAGTTCTTTCGTACTGGAGAAATCTTGAATTATTATAAATTAAATATTGTGTCTCTATGAAAAATGATTTAAATTCTATTCTTTTGTCATGCCATATTTCTGTTATTTGGCAATCTTTTCTTAAATCCATTAGTAACTTAGAAAGTCTGCAGACATCCAACAAAAGGAGCATAAAGTAAATCTACAACTTTTCACTCCAGCACTAAATGCTTGATATAAATTTTCTTGTTCTAGGTTCATTCATTCTAATTAGAAAACGTTCAATTTTCTTTTATCACTAGATTTAGCATAAAGATTAATACGCCGAGTTCATACTACCTCGTCAACGAATTTAATTATATACAGGCAACATCATAAGTTGAAACTTATACCTCCATCTAAACATTTAAACTGCAATTTGACCACTTCTTTCCGCTCCTTTCTCTAAGAGTGAACAGTCGTACACCCACTCTAATATCACGTTTCACGTGTACCGTTCGTCTTACGAGACAGAACTAGCTAAATTCACTTTAAGTACTGTAATTTAGCATAGTGTTCGTAAAATACTTCCAGGCACTCTAATACTGCACTTGTAGATAGATATTCATCATGATAACATGATCGCCTTGCTAACAATATATCAGTTTTAAGTATTTGCCTGATTGGTACGTTTACGGAATTTCCAATCATCGGTAATGACAGTAATTTTCGACATAATGACTGTGCAAATTGAGAAACACTTGCTGCGCCGAATCTATTACTATGTCGTATTCGTGCTAAACGCTGAGTGCAACGTATCATAAATATAGCACGGTTTAATAGTCTGTGATATTACATTTGCAACATGAAATTTTATTATTTTCTAATGACGGATTTTCTAGTACATAAATAGTTTAAATTCTAGCTCATCTTTCTTACGCGAAGCTTCTTATGAAGTTTAGTGACCACAGAATGAAGTCATTCGTATTCTGTGAAACGTTCCCATTAAGCGTATTTACAAATGCTTACTTAATCGTTTGTCGTATACGTGTAAGAACTTCCTGTGCTCGAGAGATTTGCATTCGAAATGAAGCTCGCACTCTTGATTGAACACGTCCCTTTACTTAAGTAATTTGTAAATGGAGATCAATGATAGCATATTCGAATGAAATGTTATAAAACAAACTAAAAACATTGCATCTGATCGTAATAAAAATAATTAGATCAAGCAACGTAATAAAAGTGAAAAACACCATTATATTGAAATACAAAAACATTAATATAAAAATAGTCTTAAGAAATAAAATAACTTTGAACGATCGGGCAATAAAAATCGAGCGTGCTTGCTACGAGGATATAAATTTTTCTGACAGCTGCTTTCGATTTCAAATAAAAACGAGGAAACCCGAAGATCGAGTAAGCAGGCTGACTCACCAGCTTTCCATTCAATCTTGCCTCTTGACAGGTTTAAAAGTATTATACGCCGATGCCAGAGGAAGAAGCCAACACAGGCGGGCATGATCGGCCGGCTAATTTCGTCGAACGCGCCGACTCAACGTTTTCTTTAAATCCGCAGACTCTTATTCCGCTCGAATTGCAACGCCGTTTTTAGCCTCACTTTATCTTCGAAATGAATGTCTCCGCTCGCGTTACTTAGCGCAGCTTAATGCAGCGGATATATCACTCGCGGGGCTTCTAGTTAGTTAATTAACGGCGGATATTACAGCTGTGTTCAAAATGCTAATGGTCGACTACTCATTTCTCGGACAGGGTGGCACCCGTTTCTGCGAGATGTTTCATACATTTCATAACTTTGCTTGACAGAGTCGTCAAAAATAGTTTAAATGTTTTACAATTTTTTGTGTAATAGAAATTGGCTTGAAATGCATTTTCACTAATTCGGTGACAGATTTATCAGGCCAGATTGAATAATAAATTATTATTAGTATTACATTTTATATAATAAATATATTAATTAATATCCTTATATTAATTTATGATATATTATTATAACAAATTAATATAAGTTTTACATTTGAAGTAAGAAACATTGAAACTTTAGATGTTTCTATACATTTTTCATAACTTTTCTGTTTTCGACGAGTATTTATATTCTTTATAGAATAATACTTCTGCACAGAAGCACAAAGTTCAAAGGATTAGGTTTCTGAAACCTCAACGATGGCCACTGGAATTTATCTAAAGTGTATTTTCTGATATGATGTCATATGTTAATAAGATGATTCTCAGTCCTCTTTGTATCTCGTGAGTGAGGCTCGTTAGAATCAGTTCAACCGCGGTAATCGTTATTTTTGATTGGCCGTGCGGCCTTGAAAGCGAATGCACAATATCATCGGCGCTGTCACACTTTATTAACGATCGGGTTCAGCCGGTTACGTCGCCGTGAGTGATGCTGTCATCATGGACAATTTTTCACATTGCTTCGTTGATGGATCTTTGACCGTTTTCGCTTAATTTCTACTTGATAATTCTATGGTCGTCTGTTTCAAGTTATATTTCGGATTTCACTCTGCTACGACTATTAAATAACATTTTTGAAAGTTACAATGAAAGTTGATTCTAAATATAGGCGATGGTTTTAGAGCAGTAAAGAAAGAGTTGAAAGAAAAAGAAGGAAACAGATTTAAATCTGGAGGAGAATTAAAAAAGAGATGTATTGTTCTCGTTAATTTCAAAATAACTGTACACATGTGTGTAACTGTGTGTTCTATTATAATCTAGCGATTGCTCTGTCATGGAATCATGTTAATTGTAATCATTAAATCAGAAAATACTTTTGTGTAAAATATGTAGTAGTTCATTGTTATACTCCGCGCATTCAAGCTAACTTATTTTCTTAAACAATACTTCAAGTTAACAACTACAGGTTTCGCGCATTGTCAACTTCGAGCAAAACCATTACTTTCCTAAAATCTTGCAGTAAATTATCTCGACTACTTGTTCTCCGTATCGCACAACCGACAACTTCCACAAAACATTCGCAATTTTGCAATCTTTTTTCGTGTCACGGCGCTTGACACCAGACGCGAAAGAGACTGTGTCGAAAGGTCGCCAGTTACGTAATATGCATATCGTCTGATTTTGCATTCAGTGGAACAAGCAAAGCAAAACGGACCTCCGTCATTCCGCAAACTGATATTTCAGTGAGCAATGAAATGAAATGGACATAGTTCTTTGCCGTTCGTTTAAGAAAATTAGAAAAGTGTAGTTTCTGCTTTTAAATTCAATTTTGCAAGTGAATCCCGCACGCTTTACGCAAATTACGTTGAATCATCTGCATTTCTATTCGATGACATTTAAATTCCTGTCGATCTGTCGTCATTTCCAAAAAAGTAGAACACAACTCTACCAATAATTAAATTAAAAGTTGCAACACTAGAACAATGAAACGATATTAACAATTTTTTTTTACTTTCCGATACTTGAATAGAAATCAATACTGGTTGTTCCAGTGCTAATATATTGATGCATATCAATTAAAAATTAAATTACATTGTTAAATTATTCGCACACTTACTGCGTCGAATATCTTAAAATAAAGCATCATCACTGTCATTAAACAACTAATTAAATTCATCAGTATAATGTATCACACAACACAACGACATACACAAAAGATATCTCAATGGCATGCATATTACATGTTTTAAAATTTGCAACATGACAAATGATTGAGAAAACTTTTAGCTGCAATGTTATTGCTCGCACAGTGTGTAGAGTGTCGATCTTTTGGGTGTACTCGCACACATGCTCTTAATTCAACAATTGGCCTTGACCACTCATCCTCGGACAGCTCGAATGAAGAGTTATGTACTCAAAGAAAGCAGATGTAGGCCATATAAAAGAAGAGGGTACCAATTGGCATTAAGGTCCTACGAAAGTCGTGAACTTCATTCATCAGACCAAGTACACACACACGCTACCCTACTACATTGGATTAGTCATCTCTTAAACGTGCTACTGAAATAAAAGTTCCTTTCTTCGGCATGTAGAAATTAAAAATACGCGCACTAATATTGGCAATACAATGATTGCAATTCTATTAATAGTTCTGAGGAATTAGTGAGGGTCAGGTTAATATTACTATTTTACGTAAGGGAATATTAATGTCATAATTTCTACATAGATGAAAAAGGAATAAAAATATATAAATTACAAAATTATATCGTAAAAGGATTATTACACTGCAAGTGTAATAATCAATTTATTACATAGTAATAACTATTATTAACGAATCAAAGAAAAGCGCAAAAGTAGTTGGTCCCAAAACGATTCTCGCTTTACTTGAGTGATCGTAAATTAATTAATTCGTCAAGTTACAACCACTTGAGTCCTACAAATGCTCCCGAAGATATATGAAAAGCGTATTTGGAACCACCTGGAACTTCCAATTCCGGTCACGGCCAGACGCCAACGGAAGATCATGATTTGTTGCGTTCGTTAGACAGAATACAAATTCTCGAAAGCATGAGAACGCACTCGTTCCGTGCTTTTAGGAACAGTTCTCGGAAGACTTCCTTGGCCCCTTTGCCTCGTTTGCTTTGATGCCTTCGTCGGAACACTGTCTAACCGTCTAACGATTAAATTGGGAGCACTCCCACACAACACTCCGGCACCACCGACAATGCTAATCGAAATGTATCTGCTGGTCAGTGTAACAAAACAATGCGAAATTACGGGTGTTCGAGTGTAAAATATACTCTAAGATGAATTTACAAAAGTGGCAAATGAAAAGCTATAATTATATGTAGAGTAAAAAGAAATGGGACAAGTATTTGCAAAGTTGCAGTAAAATTGTGTTGCCATTTCTATTATTATTATATTTAGATGGATGTTTGTTTGTATTAAATTATTGTTACAAGTCTGCCTTTAAATTAGTATAAACTGGAGTAACATTGTATTAAATTTATCGATATACGACAAGTTAAACAATAAAAATCTTACAGAATGGCTTCACACTGTCATGAAACAATAACTTAACCTTGAATAACTGATGTGAATTTTTCCTTAGTGCTAGCATAGAACACAATAGAAAAAGTAAAAAGATAATAAGTAGTTGATCGACTTTTATTCAAACTCTTTACTAAATCGTATGACTTTGAATTTTTCTTAAAAACTCACTTAAAAAGGCCTCGCGTCAGCAGTTAAAGGTTAAAATAACTTCATTATAGCTACAGAATCGCAAGTAGGACAAGTTCAACTCATGTACGCGTGCAGACTATACAATGCTGCGTGTATTGTAGAGTTTTAGTCCTGGAGAATGGCTTTTCAGGAGATTTTCACGGCGAAAAGAAAGTGTTGGAAAGGCGGGCACGCTGCTATCGGAGTCATCGAAGCAGGACGATTTGCGGGTTTCCGCGGCGCCCACGCGAAATGAAAAAGGTCGCCGCTCCGCTCGTTTTGCGACAAACCGGCTGCGCGCCTGCATACAGTTACTTACAAAATTGAACATTCGTTTGCTTCAGTGTTTAAAATACATTTGGTTTAATATTTCGACATAAAAGTGAAGAAACGTTTTGTATCTCTTAAACTAATTCTATTAATTGTTTAGTAAAACGTACGAATAGAAACATACATCTATACAAGTACACAGTGTTTCGCCTTTAAAT
Organism: Ectemnius cavifrons; assembly: GCA_964023945.1. Classification (NCBI taxonomy): domain Eukaryota; kingdom Metazoa; phylum Arthropoda; class Insecta; order Hymenoptera; family Crabronidae; genus Ectemnius; species Ectemnius cavifrons. The sequence goes on along the minus strand of OZ030380.1, from coordinate 3,992,909 downwards.
CACCTTTGCCAATTGTACATTGCAGTACATACAATAATTATAAATTACCTAGTAATTTTATCATGCACAAATAAATAAAAATCAATTATCTATTCAACTGAATTCTATCCAACTTACAAACCCATTAAAAAAGATGAACTACTTATGACCACACTATTTATTATACATATTATATAATATTTCAAAAGGCAAACGAATCACTCTGTACCTTGAATTTTGTGAGGTACTGTA